>OZ026518.1:23805688-25019779 GCA_964019695.1 Loripinus fragilis
GGGAATCATCACGAAGATTCTGTACTATTTCATGAAGATTTCCTGAATAAAAGATAATATTAACTTATTGCATAACATATGTTATATTTTCTCATTCAGGTAAAAAGATGCACTTTTGCTCAATATTATATAAAACACAACAAGAGGGTCAAGATGGCCTTAAACCGATTTAAATGGTACCGTTTCTCAAATTGTATATGCTGTAGAAATTAAGCTAGAATGCAGCAACCGACAAGTGCCACGGAAGTGAAAAGATTTCCAAGGTATTAAGCCATGCATGAAGCAGATGAAATATGGTACATATATGCCACCAGGACACCTGCCGGCATGTCATCAGGTGGGAATCGGAGTGGCTTTTATGAAAAATAGCAGGGGAGGGGTTGAGCATAGCCACCAGGGTACCCATGGCAATGTCAATGAATGAGTCCCATCATTAAGAACAATATATACTAGGCCAAAAAAGAAACGCCGCAAATAAATATTAAAAATATTGCGCATTAAATGAGAGTTACAAAATTTCATCTGCTATCTATGTTTCGCTACTATTCCTGTCACACATTATTCCCATTGTTTTATTGAGCTCAGTCAACACAAACTAGTGTGCTGGCTGTCTTTTTATTTTCAAGTTTTTCACGTGCACATTCATTTTATTTATCTTTACACATGTACTAACTACTGGAATCACTAGTCTAAAATCCAATTTGCTTGAAAACATTTTAAAACTTTAAAATTAAAAGTTACACATTGCTAATTTACGATGCCAAAACAGACACATGTTGAACGCGAAGCGGCTTTAAAAATGTTACAAGCTAACGTAACGCCATCGATGATAGTCCAACACTTTCGATGCCATGCAAGGATGATTGAACGTCTTAGAAAACTTTTCTGATAAATTGGAACAATGTCAGACCGTGCGCATTCATGACGTCATCGCCTAATGACGCGACGTCAAGATCGATAAAAACGTAGGTTTAAACTGCTGAATGAATGTCGCCCGGTAACAATGATAACCAGGACAACCACAGGAACTCATAATCCAAGAATCAGTGCTCAAACTGTGGCAAATCGTTTGCGAGAGATTGGTGAAATATCCCCCATATACAATGTATGTTTTATATGCGGCGTTTCTTTTTTGGCCTAGTATATATAGGGATGACTATCTGAACTGTTTCTAAGACTTTCGACAGAGCTCAAAACCTTGTTCGACAAGACGTTTAAAGTTTTCATTCTGAAAATCAATCAGTTTTAGCTCAATTGACTCATTTATCTACATGTATTGGACTGACATCAGTTGAGCAATCGCTGAAGGGGGTCATCTAAAGCTCACTTCTACCAAATTGATAAAAATCCAGCTAGAAGTTTAGGAAGAAATGTTATGTCAGTTAAATCAATAATGACGACTCCACTTGTTCTCAGGCGAACTTATCCTAAGATACATGTATGTATACTGTAAGGAGAGTGTCACCGACAATCAGATATATAAAATATTGAGCTTACTCAGTTATAGTGTAGTTGGTTTCATGTCTTGCAGTGATCAGGTAATACACAATTGACTCAGCTACCACCCCATAAATAACCCAATTACATTGATATGCATGCTTCAAAAGAACACTGTAAAGTAAAGTGTTACTTTGCATCAAATTTGGTGATAGGTTCCAACCTTTTTTTTAATAAATTTATGTTCTCTTGTAGATTGTATTGATCGGGCAAATAACTACAGCAAATACCGATAAAAATGTTTAACATTTATCACTGTAGAAGTATTGGTCTCGAGTTGTGTAGAAGTAGAAGTGTACGCTTTCACCAAAGAGTCTCAGCTGCCACCTCTTTTGGTGTAAAGCTACACTTATATTTTGCAGCGTATAAAACACCATGGCTCAACTTGGTTTTCGTAAGCTCTGACTATCTGTGAGTCACGAGCCCTTTTCTTTGCTTCATCATAGTGAGTTAATTTACTTAGATTGTGTCTCTGTGATGATGCATTGCATTAGTTAGAAAGCCTCCATGCGAGCTAAACATATTTTTGTGTTTTAACAACAACGTAAACTAGGGCGAAGATTTGGAGCCAGTATGCAGTTAAGCCCCGGTGGTTTAGGTTCGTTCCGTTCTAAGGCTGCGATTCTGTTGTTGTTGAGTCATTGTTCTATGTACCTACCATTGTTTGTGTGGGCTCTGTGTTTGTCTTTGTTTTGTTATGCATTTCTTTGTGTCCTTTCTAGTTTTGCAATCATCTTCACGAGGAAGAGAGAGCTGGTTGCTGTGCTTTAATTGTCTGTTTGATGTCTTGTGACTGTGGCTCTTCCTCACGGTGCCGTGGGTTGATCTGCAGTGTGTGATTGTGGTATTTCCTAATCAAACTCACTTACTTTTTGTAAATTCAACTATGATTCCTAATAACGAATAATGAGCAGTAACAGCCTCCTTTGTTTTGTTTGTTTTGATTCTTTCGTCCCGGTCGACAAGTTTTCAGTCATGTGGGGGTGGGTCTTCCTGGGTTGACCCCGTACTAAATAAAGATAGGCGTTTTTATTCAGCAAAGATGGGTTACTTATTGAGACGATATTCTCTTGATGCGCCTTATAATTATTTCAAATGTGCATCTACATGTTGTACGTGACTTTAATTGCAACTAGGGCAAAATGACAAAAAAACAATTTTTCAAATTAAATGAATATTTAGATTACAAATAAAGATACCTCGGGTGAGAATGTGTGACGAATCTTAATGAATTTATATTAAGTAACATATTAAGTGGTACATTCATAATGTATTTAAAGGTGTGTTAGTCAAAAGATGCATTTTTACTCAGTAGACCTTCTATATATGTATTGAAGATGCTATACCTATCTTATACCACCCTAACCAGCTTAAGCACGAAATATCTCATGGTGGGCAAGGTCTACACGGATGAAGGTTGTATAAATAGTTGTACCATGTTTGCCCACATGTACATAAGATAATCCACTCGCTTAAGCTCTTGGATTATCTCCTTGTACAGGCGGACAACCCATGGTACAACTATTACTTATAACATGATTAATGGAAGCAAGTACAGTGAATATAGAAATAATTCGATACTGTTACGGGCTGATCACTCTTAAATATCTACACATAGTAGATTTCGCATAGCTTCTAGAGTATAATTAATCTCTGACAACACAGTAAGAGAGTTCACTCTTTGGTTAAGTGGTTCGAGCATTGATCTTGTACCAGGGCGGCCCGGGTTTGATTCCCATCGAGGGCACGTGGAATTTTTCAGCTATGTTTTTATTGTTAGGGCTATCACTTCTTAAGAATGCTAAAAAGAGGGACATGCTCATGAAACAATTAGGTCATTATTGTTATTGAGGCTTGAGATTTGAAATATCAATAAGGATCTGAATGGGGACCAACTGATTGGAGAAAAATGGCCATATCATATACATGTACAGACCAGGGGAAAGGGAGAAACTAATACTAATATGACAAAAATGGGAGCTAAACTATAACGAAAACTGATAAAATATAATCAAATGATATTTAAAGGAAAAGAAAAAATCAGCAAAAGTTGAGTTCAAGAACTTCTAAAAGCAACCAAACCACATGCCAACCCAAATCCCCATCGATGCACAATCATGGTAATTAAGGTAGACGAACTAAACAAAATTTTGATTTTTAACATTACAAATCGCAACGTAATAAAAACAGATAGACATCGCATTTTTCAGGAAAAATAGTTTTGCGGCAGATTAAAATCACATCCATCAATAACTCTGATTTGAATCCATTTAACAAAGCCAGTAGGAGGTCACGATTTGAAAAACAAGCCAACAAAATATATTCTATTTAAAGGTACAATTTGTACGTGTGCACTTTTGTGTGTAGCCATATAGGTTTATGAGCCACACAATAGTCAAAATCATGCAAAGTCTCTGACGACATTGCACTAAAGTGTGGGACTAGTCATTAGCGCAAACTGCCCACGAACTAGCTAAAATGTACAATGAGAACATCTAATCGGCTTGGTGATAAAAACACAAAACTGTGCACGCCTTGCACATAATAATTCATACAAACATTACGTATTGCAATTTCTACTTCTATTTACCGTAAAACATTTATATTTTGCGGGTGTCTTAGTTTTGCGATATTCCCGATATCAACAGAAATCGACAAAATTAAAGACCGCGAAATACGGTTTCAAATTCGAAAGCAACAAATAGACACACACTCATACATACAAAATGTAGTACGTGTATGTTGGTATCTCTATCCATAAAACAATTTTAGAAATGTGTGTTTTCACATTGAGAAATTAAAAACAAATGAAACACACTTCTTAATGAGGGGCTAGCTACCCTTAAAGGAAAGAACATGTGGGAGAGCATATTATCACATGACGTCGCATCTGAGAGTAAAATAACGTCATGCATTAAAATCGATAAACCACTAGTGGTTTACAGATTTTCGGGAAACGTTATGAAACGACACTTTTAATGTCACGCATATGGCAAAACCCTAACGCTTTTTACGCTAAAAATATGATTTCAAAATGTTTAAGGTCATACATGTATGATAAATAGAATTTAACATTCGTGCTTCTGTATTATTGAATTTATTAAACTCGGCAAGCCTCGCATTTTATCTCTTTTTCTCACCTCGTTTAATTAATCACTAAACCATGAGCACTCATGTAAGATCCTCTCTTTCTTTCCTTTACAAATAGCCACAGACTGAGCGTACAGTAAAACCATTCTTAAGCGGCTACTCAAGATGAAGACCAAACATTTGTTTTCAAGACCAATTATCGCTTAATGTAGGTCAAAAGTATATCAGAATGCCCTAAGAGAGCATTCTGCAATACTTTCGACCTTATTTAAGCTACCATTTGTCTTTAAGACCTTTGTTTTGTCTATTTTGAGTGGCCGCTTAAGGTAGGTTTTACTGTATTCTATCCTTTAAGAGTAGCCCCTATGGAATAGAGGTCGTTAGTTTAATCAAGAAGCCGCCAAATTTAAACTATGCCAATATGTAAGTATTTTAACATCACCATATTATTATGTGTTTACCTATTTAAACATGCTCACCTTATTCCGAACTGAGGACGAACAATTTGAAGTAATTGAAGCTTTTAATTTTTATTTCCACATCTAGATATTTTGCACAGTCTATTAAATATTGATAATGTACATTTTGTATATCGCGACGACATGGTCAATCAAATTTACCCGAAGGCGTTTCATTTTTAAAAGTGAAGTTAATTTCTCTGATACCGAAGCCCTAATTTTACATCGGTATTTATCTCTTTATTATCGTTTTATTTGCCTAAAATTTGCCAAACAATTTAAGGTTTTTCCACGCATTTGGTTTGTTAGCGTGTTTATCAATGTCGGTTCCAATACATGGTACGTTCGTACTTAAAGACATCTAGCAATACTTTTTCTTCCTTCTAATACTAGGATTCTTATGAAAATACTTGGCGACTAGGCAGCAATCCACATCAAGCCAGTAAAATCAGTTCACACGGTAAAATTCCTCTATTGGGAAGACTGGGCGTCAACGCAAATGAAGGCTGCAAAGAAGGTTTCTGTGTTTGACTTCTGTTACATGTACTGTGGCCTACGGACAGTTAGTTCTACTCCAGTATGGTTCTTGGTTAGAACAGTACTTGAAGGCTTCTTTGGTTCGTGGTATCAACGACTGGTACCTGTATCATTTGCCTGCAATATCCGGGACTCAGGGACAACCCGACTCTGAAGTTATATAACTTTTTTCATGCTCAACTAAAATGAGCATGCAATTTCAACTGCTCATAAAAACTAAAATACTGAAAAATTAAGTTTTCTTGCTTTACCGATTCCTTATCTTTGCAGCCTGAATTACTTAAAAAGCACTTTTGCTCTTTTTTTATAAATTTTTAAATGCCAACATTTGTATGTACTTGCTATAAGGGGTCAGCTTAACAGTATGCCACCCTCCTTGCTCTTGAGTTGCCTGTATATATAAGTATATTCGAGGTTTTGCTCAAACTATTTGCCACCTATATGCTCTTTACTTGTTCAGACATGTAGTGCTTCAAGGTTCTGCTTAAACTGTTTGCCATCACTATGGTTCTTTACTTGCTCAGACATATAGTGCTTCAAGGTTTTGCTCAAACTGTTTGCCATCCTTATGGTTCTTTACTTGCTCAGTCATGTAGTGCTTCAAGGCTTTGCTCAAATTGTGTGTCATCCTTCTCGCTCTTTAGTTGCCCAGTCATGTAGTGCTTAAAGGCCTAGCTCAAACTGTATGTCATGAATACTTCGGAACTTTCCTAAAATCGAATTAATTTCTTAAATGAGACACAAAATAGTCAAAATCATGCAAAGTCTCTGACAACATTGCACTAAAGTGCAGACTCCCCATTAGCGCAAACTGCCCACGAACTAGCTAAAATGTACATTGAGAACATCTGAAAGGGTTGGTGATAAGACCACAAAACTTTGTACCCTTGCAAACTGTATGTCATATTTCTTGTTCTTTACTGTCCCAGTCATTTAATGTTTTAAGGCTTCGCTGGTACTGTTTGGCATCCTTCTTGTTCTTTTAACTGCTCAGTCATGTAGTGCTTCATGGTTCTGCTCAAACTGTTTGCCACCCTCCTTGGTCCTGACTTGTTCAGCCATGTAGTGCTTTAATGCTTTGCTCAAACTGTTTGCAATCCTTCTTGTTATTTCTTTGCTCAGTCATGTAGTGCATCAAGTTTATGATCAACTTGTTTGTCACCGTCCTTGGTCTGTACTTGCTCAGTCAGTCATAAGTTCATAAGGGGCCTGCTTAAACTGTATGCCAATCTTCTTGCTCTTGAGCTGCATATTCAAGGTTTTGCTCAAATTATGCCATGCACAATAAGCTTAGCAATTGTTTTGTGCGGATGAGCCCATCCACATCAGATCTCAAGTTTCATTTGCTGTCATGAAGATACACGCACCGATCACCTGACAAGAATTTCCATATAAAAAAAAATACCGAACTACCAAACGCAGCGGCCGTCCTAAAGTGACGTTAAATTTTAAGACTAGCGTTTAACGTGAGTATTTCTGATTATTTGGGGAAGCCAAAAGCATTTTAAGCGATTTTTTGGTCACTGAAAAGCAAAAAGCATAACAAATGCTGCAATTTTCTGACTTTTCTCAGAGAAATAATGCACTATTTTTTCAAAATTTTACGTTTTTAGTAATGCTTTTAAGTTATCGCCTTTAAACGGTGTTTCTAGTCAGGTTTTTTGAACCACATTGACAAGTAAAACTATTTGATGCCTTCCAACACATTTCGACAAATAACGTTGAATTAAACAGCTTCATGGCCACAGGGCACGAGTCGATAAATAAATCTAACGTCACCGTTATCTCGCAAATGAGTACGTCGCACCATTTTTCAGTAAATTAACGTTTTAATCAACCAATAGATGAGCTTCATTGTCAGCCAACGATATCTTTGTAAACAGAGTTTCTGTTGAATTGAAACGCCTATTAACATAAGACGTTTGATCAAATGATGCCTACGTTTTGACGTCATTGATGGCAGCTGATTTTTTCAGCATAAATCTCTATCACATCTGTCACATAACCAATAGTGTTATAGGCGTATGGTGCAGGAGAAAGATGTAAGACCACCATACAAAAAATCACATGCTTATCATTTAAGCATTACTTATAACGGATGTGAATTTTGCTTACTGACCCCTCGTGCAATTCTTGCTCTCCCCAATGCCTATTTAAAGGATGGCGTCTGTAATTATGTGGTTTCATTTGCCTAAGATCCTGTTCTCGTCATTGCAATTGAAATTGTTCGATATTGCACAAAGATGAGCACATAAAGATGCTTAACATAAGAAATTGCTAAATTTATTGTGTATAGTATATTTGCTATCCTCCATGTTCTTTACTTGTACAGTCATATAGTGCTTCAAGGCTTTGCTCAAACTGTTTGCCATCCTCTTTTGTTCTTTACTTACTCAGTTCAGTAGTGCTTCAAGGTTTTGCTCAAATTGTTTTCTATCATTCTTGTTCTTTTCTTACTCAGTCATGTAGTGCTTCAAAGCTTTGCTCAAACTGGTTGCCATTAGTCTTGTTCTTTTCTTGCTCAACAAATGTAGTGCTTCAATGCTTTGCGCAAACTCATAGCCATCCACTTTGTTCTTTTCTTGCTCAATCTGGGAATGAATCATTCAACACACATTTTCTTTTCTGGTAGATTGTATGGGAATGATTAATCTACAATGTGGAGCAATAAAATAAAAATTCATTCTCTTTGATCTTACCTAATCTCACAACGACTAGTTAGCTCTGCGATAAACCAGGTTCCCAGCATACTTGCTCAGTCATGTTGCGCTTCAAGGCTTTACTCAAAGGGTTTGTCATCCTTCTTGCTCTTTACTTGCTCAGTCATGTAGTGATTCAAGGCTTTGCTCAAACGGTTTGTCATCCTTCTTGTTCTTTGCTTGCTCAGTCATGTAGTGCTATAAGGCTTTGCTCAAACGGTTTGTCATCCTTCTTGTCCTTTGCTTGTTAGTCATGTAGTGATTCAAGGCTTTGCTCAAACGGTTTGTCATCCTTCTTGCTCAGTCATGTAGTGCTTCAAGGCTTTGCTCAAACGGTTCAGTCATGTAGTGATTCAAGGCTTTGCTCAAACGGTTTGTCATCCTTCTTGCTCTTTACTTGCTCAGTCATGTAGTGATTCAAGGCTTTGCTCAAACGGTTTGCCATCCTTCTTGTTCTTTACTTGCTCAGTCATGTAGTGATTCAAGGCTTTGCTCAAACGGTTTGTCATCCTTCTTGTTCTTTGCTTGCTCAGTCATGTAGTGATTCAAGGCTTTGCTCAAACGGTTTGCCATCCTTCTTGTTCTTTGCTTGCTCGGTCATGTAGTGATTCAAGGCTTTGCTCAAACGGTTTGTCATCCTATTTGTTCTTTGCTTGCTCAGTCATGTAGTGATTCAAGGCTTTGCTCAAACGGTTTGTCATCCTTCTTGTTCTTTGCTTGCTCAGTCATGTAGTGATTCAAGGCTTTGCTCAAACGGTTTGCCATCCTTCTTGTTCTTTGCTTGCTCGGTCATGTAGTGATTCAAGGCTTTGCTCAAACGGTTTGTCATCCTATTTGTTCTTTGCTTGCTCAGTCATGTAGTGATTCAAGGTTTAAATTGTTTGCCACCCTCCTTGCTCAGTCATATAGTGTAAACAAATATGTCATCCTCCTTACTCTCTGCCATCTCGTCCTAACAAGGGTTACAGTTCACTATCTTAACCCTTGGTCCCACAGTAAGTCATAAGACCCATGTTGATTCGCGAGACCTGTGCTCAAAATTACTATGCCTCCTTAAATTTAAGGACGACATTTGTTTAGTATTGATTTTTTAGGATACGAAAAATAACGTTTCATCAAAATTGTTTCATGTCGATCATAATGGCATCTTTAACCATGTGTACTGCGCCGATCCTCGCAATTTCTTTAACACTTAAAATACCAAGTTGAAATATCAATACTCATCTAAAGTTGTCCTTTATTTTTAGGAGGCATTGTAATTTTGGGTCCATGCCTCAAGATACGAGTGCGTTATTGATAAACACTCAATTTTCTTATTTCACAATTAAAACATATGTTTTAGGTGCCCAAAAGAACCGTCACATTAAGATGGTTCTTTTGAGCACTTAAAACATATTGAGAACTGAAGGATAGAAGAAAAAGAAATAATTTTACGATCAAAATATTTGCTTATCAAGACTTATGGAGACTTAATTAGATGCCGATAAGTTGCTATGATAAATCGGATAGGCAGGGGGAGATTTAAAAACATCCTTCCTGGTGTTTAATCTACGATAATAATAGATTTTGAGGTCGTAAGGCGAAATGTTAACACCGACGAATGCTTCGCTGGAGAAGATGGCTCTTTAATTGCTCAGTCGTGTCGTAAACCAAGGTACTGCTTACACTGCATACCACCGTTCTTGCTTTTGAGTTGACTTTATATATAGGCGTATTTTTCTGATGTTGAAAATTTCGACAGGTCAGAAGAAGATATGATCACACAGTAGAACTACTTGTTGTTGTCATTTTTTCCTGATTAATTTAATCGAAAAGAACATAGTTTTTTAAGCAATTGAAAGGATACAGCAAGATCTGTGGAAATTTTGCAGCCGTCAAATTTAGTGCAACGTATTACTTATTTCTTTTACAGTGTATTGATTAATGCTTGTACCACATTATCACATCTGCTGGTGTTGACGGTGAACCCTCACATGGCAATTGTTGTTAAAGACTGCCTCCAATGTAGAAAGCAGAGACCAGTATGTGAAAGGTGTTGATGTGCAGACTTATCAACTACTTTTGAGAATCATGGTAAGATGACATCTATTTTATGATTCTTTGCACATATCTTCAGGCTGATGATATTATGTTGTAACCAAGTCTCAAAGGACCATCTGAATCTTGTTTGGATGTTTGTTTCATATTAACATGTGTTCGTTTGCCCATCCCCCTGTCTCTCCTTAGACGCAATGAGAAGGTATTTTATGGGCGCAACTCCTCTACTAGTTTAGTTTCGTTTTTTTTAACTTAACAGGTGTTTGTTCGTGTTCTGAATATGTGCATGTAGTCTAATCCATGTTTGCCATGTGCGTTTAGATATGACTCTTGAATAGTGTATTTTTTAATTTATCACGTTTTTCCCTTATGACCTGTACAGGTCCTTTTTAAACAAAAGCTTGGCACAAATAATCCTTGTGTGACTCTCTGCCAAGACTGTTTAAATGATTTTGATCCATCGAAAACATGGCTGCTAGGCATTCAGAGTAAGGATTTCCTATACCATACAATGAGAAAACTTAAAGCAATGTCCAAAAACAAATGCCCCATTAGAGCTTAAATTGAGGGCTGTTGCACTTTCCACTAATTATCATGAACAGATTGAATAAATAGAGGAATTTACATGAGTGCTCATGTTTTATTGAATTTATTAAACGAGTTGAAGAAAAGAGATAAAATGCGAAGCTTGGCGAGCATTGTATCACTTTTTCGTAACGAGTTTAATAAATTCAATAATACCGGAGCACGAATGTTAGATTCTTTTTATCACATGACATTTAAATTACTTAAACTTCTCATTTATGGCGTGAAAAAGTCAAGATTTTCCACTTTTACGCAACGTTAAAATGGATGTAATAACGTAACGTTACCAAATCTGTCAATCACTAGTGGTGTATCGATTTTATTGCATGGCATTTTATCACTCCCAGACGCGACGTCATGTGATAAAACCAAGACTGCTGTTTTCAGATTTGTTGAAGGTTCTCTCTTTTTACTGAGTGAACAAAATCAGGTCTCAAGATAAAGATAGTTAAATATATACTAATTTCCATATTTCTAGGACAGATCGTTACTTAATGTGACTGTACCCATAGCATTTTGTGCGGAAAATGTTATGATCATATTTTCTATTAGTTTAAGCATTTTGAGTACCCATATCAAGCTCCAACAACATATTATTTCGGCTGGGAAACAAGAAATCATTTTTATTACGACCCTGTGTTCGTATAAGAACTAGAAAAAAAGTTTGAACACACACACACGTGCGCACGCGATAATTGGAACGGTATACTAAGAAAATCATTGTTTTAATTACGACCTCTTCCTTATCTAAAACAACTACACAAAAAGAACACATACACACACGCGCGCACGCACATACACACACGCACATACACACACGCTCACACGCACATGCGATAATTGGATCAGGAAACCAATCAGAGACTTTCTTCCGGTTGGGTGCGGTCGGTGTCTTAGTGACTTTATTTGCACTACTTTATACTCCAAATATTTTTTCTACTAAACGCTTGGTGTATTTAAAGAAACCGCAGTATATCCAAACTGCCTTTGTATTAAAGTTATCGTTTCAAATTTAAAAACACAAATGCAATTAAAACAGTAGATGGGCATGTCCATTTGATAACAGCACGTATCACACGATACATGTTTAATTATTATAAGCATGCGCAGATCTCAAATAATCTCGATGTATAGTTTTAACCTCCACCATTCCTTCCCCTACCCTTTGTGGACCGGAAAACCCCTAAACAGGTACTTTGGCAAACAGTGAAGACCCAGATTAAATGTCTCATAATGCAGGATTTCATCAGGATCTGCACTGTTTGCTAACACATAATCGGTCCTCAAAAAAAAAAAGAAAGAAATACAAGATGATAGGGAAAATATAAGCTATGATCCTCAATGCATACAATGGACCATTCTTAATTTATTGCAGGCAGCGTTATGGAATATTTCTTCGGTCTGAGAAGGGCTAAGTAAAGACTCTAGCGACACTAAGCAGGGTCTTAGCATTCGCTTGTTTTTTATGAAATTATGTACAAAAATATGAGCCGTACCATGAGATTTTCAACAATGGGGTATGTGCTACCAACAAAGCCTCAGATCAGCCTGCGCATACGCGCAGTCTGATCAGAGCCTTTGCTAGTCTCCTGGATATTCTATGAATATTAAGCTACTGACTTAACTATATTTGGAGTTTCTAAGCTTAAAAGGAGGCACCACAGGCTCGTCTGAATCTACACTTGTCAAAATGCCACATTGTTGAAAATCACATCTTGCGGCTCAAATATCATCAGCTGGCGTAAATAACGATCAGTAACAAACCGAAAGTAGACAATTGTTCAGGTTGTGTCTATAAAATGCATTTTAATATGTTGTCGGTACATACGCGCCCAACGAAGAACGTCTTACATGTAAATGAACAATTAGTCAAGACAAATGCATAACAATGTGGATTAAATCATGTTAATTTCATCGAGAGTTTGTATAAGAAATGACGTTTAATCAATGTTTAAAACAATTTCGTTTACGTAAATTCGACGCTTAACAAGAAAATAAGAAGTAACATAATATAACCTTAAACGCTTACCTGTTATTTGAAATAATCCTGTTTGTTTCATAAATCTTATATGGTAGATATGAAGTTTTGAAAAATAAATAATTTATGCCTACACAAATATTCATCGATGCGTCAATCGTTTTCACTGGAGTGCGAAATCTTATTAGTTGCACTCACCATGTAATATTCATTTCACGATATCTTGATCATTGACAGAAAAGTCAAACGAATTGTGAAGAAAATGATAAATTTGATCAGCCTGCACATATACACTGTACAATGGTGTAAGTTAATACCAAAGGGAGTGGCAACTATGTTGCCACCCCCTTTGGTGCAAACTTACACTTACCTTTCTACTAAAACAAATGGACGCCAGTAGTTATGAAGTGATAAATGCAGAACATTTCTACCTGTTTTTGTTGTAGTAATTCTCCGGATCGATATGATCGAACAGATTATAGCTTTAAAAGCAGTTGAAGGTAGCAACAAAATGAGTGGCAGTTCAGCTGCCATCAAATTTGGTGTAAAAGTACATTTATTTTTTTACAGTGTATGACTATAAGTTTTTAACGGAGTAATAGCGCAATATTATTTTGGCATTTGTAAAACCGATAAGAAATACTACTACTACTACTACTACTACTACTACTACTACTACTACTACTACTACTACTACTAATGTGCAACATGCTAGTATAGAAGAGGCTGGGATGTGGATGAAGCGGGGAAAAAGTATAGATAGATCCGGCCCATAGATAGCCGGCCCATGAGAGCTGGTGCATAGTCATACGTTAGACATGCATACATAACTATCTAGTGGGGCTTAATGTCTGTATTCTGGTCTAAACCTTCATCTGCTTAAACTCTGTGTAAGCGAGCAGTTACGGCTCTGGCGAGACTGCGCGTAAGCGCAGGCTCGCCTTATACCCCTATTCCATACAGGCCACGAATCGCCCGAATCGCCACGAATTGATTTTCTTCTTATTAGGGGGGATTCGTGAGGTTTCCTTAAACTTTTTCTCCCATCGTGATGCTCTACGAGTCAGTCCCGATTCAGATACGATGTCGTTACGAATTTGTGGGGGAATCGGCTCAATTCGTCTGGAATCGCGCAAGAATTCATTACGATTAGCAAAATAACATTAGAACATGCTGCACGAAAGTTAAGGAATCAATTACGAATCAGTTAAGAATATGCCGAATGCAACACAAATTAGGCACGAATTAACAGAAATCCGCGACGATTCGCGACGATTCACCACGATTCGCGAGATTTTCTCTCACGATAGTTATAAAAAAGGCCCATACATGCTTCGGGGCATCAGTTCCAAAATGAATGTTCCTCGTAAAGCAAAAGTAGAATTGATCCTGCAACTTGAGTGTTGAAAACGGCTTCTTATATAGCTAGAAGAAAAAAACTACGTTAAAGTCGAGAGGCCCTGACCCAGACTCTTTGACATGGAAAAATATGGCAGTTCGCCATTGGCAAAATTACCAGCCAGGAGCTACTGACTGATCCTGATTGTGCTCCAGAATCTGCCAAATCTGTTTCATCTTCTAAGACTGCTCACATGCGCGTGACGGGGTAATTAATCTTAGGGAAAAACCTTCTACTATCTCTTTCTTGGTTTTATTTCTTGGTTTAATCTCCCGATTCCCCACGAAATTGGCACGAATGAGCTAAGAGGAGCTATGAATGCCCAAAAACGCCTCCGAATCAATTATGATTCAGTTACGAAGTCCAAGAATGCCTTAGGAATTTGGTACGAATCACGCACGATTTTTCGAATCGGGGATTTCGTGGCCAAAGTTTTGAACAGTTCAAAACTTTTGAGCCGAATTCCCGATAGACCTACGAATTGCAAGAACTCACTACGGACTGTGCGAATCAGTTAAGATCCTCACGAACTGAGTACAATTCAGCCACGAATCCAAATATTCGGCAATTCGTGTCAATTCGTGGGATTCGGGGCCTGTTTGGAATAGGGGTATAATACCCCTATTCCACACAGGCCACGAATCGCCACGAATCGCCACGAATCGCCACGAATTGATTTTTTTCTTATTCCGGGGGATTCGTGAGGTTTCATTAATTTTTTTGGTCAAATCGTGATGTTCTAGGATTCAGTCTCGATTCAGATACGATGTCGTTACGAATACTCTGGAGAATCGGCTCAATTCGGCTAGAATCGCGCAAGAATTCATTACGAATAGCAAAATAACATTAGAACATGCTGCACGAAAGTTAAAGAATCAATTACGAATCCGTTAAGAATATGCCGAATGCATTACGAACTAGGCACGAATTAACAGAAATCCACGACGATTCGCCAAGATTCGCGAGATTTTCTCTCACGACAGTTATAAAAAAAGGCCCATACATGCTTCGGGGCATCAGTTCCAAAATGAATGTTCCTCGTAAAGCAAAAGTAGAATTGATCCTGCAATTTGAGTGTTGAAAACAGCTTCTTATATAGCTAGAAGAAAACAACTACGTTAAGGTCGAGAGGCCCTGACCCAGACTCTTTGACATGGAAAAATATGGCAGTTCGCCATTGGCAAAATCACCAGCCAGGAGCTACTGACTGATCCTGATTGTGCTCCAGAATCTGCCAAATCTGTTTCAACTTCTGGGACTGCTCACATGCGCGTGACGGGGTAATTAATCTTATGGAAAATCCTTCTACTATCTCTTCCTTGGTTTTATTGCTTGGCTTAATCTCCCGATTCCCAACGAATGAGCCAAGAGTAGCTATGAATGCCCCAAAACGCCTCAGAATCGATTACGATTCAGGTACGATGTCCAAGAATGTTGTAGGAATTAGGTACAAATCACGCACGATTTTTCGAATCGGGGTAATTCGTGGCCAAAGTTTTGAACAGTTCAAAACTTTTGAGCCGAATTCCTGATAGACCTACGAATTGCAAGAACTCACTGCGTACTGTGCGAATCAGTTAAGATCATTACGAACTGAGTACGATACAGCCACGAATCCAAATATTTGTCAATTCGTGTCAATTCGTGGGATTCGGGGCCTGTGTGGAATAGGGGTATAGGCCGTCGCTTCTCGCCGACGCCATAAGTACCAAAATTCCAGATACCTATTCAATTATATCAATTTAGTTAGATCAATGAAGTAGGATCAGCTTGTGTAGACGTGTAGTCTGCTCTGTAATATACGATGTACATAAACAGTATGATGTCCATTTTAGCCAGGTTATGGGATTGTGGCGGTTACGGGTCTGTGGACATCATACTGAATAAAGCATTGATGTTCAAAAAAATTAGCATGATTTACGGACACATACATACAAAAACCTATTAGGACTCATGCACTCTTTATGACATTAAAGAACTGGTTTAAACCCCGGTGGCACGCAACACGTTACAGAAGATCACGAAGACCACCGCTTGTTTAAACCCACACACGCACGCAACGCACGCACCAGCAAGCAAAAACGTAGAACAAAATAAATAAATAAATAAAAACGCAAGTAATATAGACATGCACCCATTTAAACGATCATTGAGTTGTAACATAAATAAACATATCATTATTGAATATTATTCTATAACTGGATTGATTTGTAATCAATGAGTCAAAGGTTCGATGAACTGCCTACATGTCTTTTCGAAAGTATCAAGAAAGGCATCTATGCCACAAAAGTTCATACAATTAAAGTTTTAAAAATATGAAATACATACTTGTATTAGTCACCAATATGACCGTATGCAACTATGTATATTGTTGGTTTAAGGGTTAAGTTACAATTACGACAAAGCGTCGAACCTGATCTGGGTCCAACTTGTTTGAAACTCTGATGGTATTCCCGAAAGATTGTTTCGGAAGAATAAAGTAGAAAAATCCAAACCCAGCATGCATAGAATTCAAATGCATTACATGTATAAGAACCGATCGCACAGTCAAATCAAACAAACCTAATAGTTAAGGCATCAGTGTCTTTATAGAGTAAAGTAAAACTTGTGTAAAGCGGCCACTCGCAAAAAGACCGAAATTGGTTTTCAATACCAATTATCCCTTAATGCAGGTCAAACGTATTGGACGGGGAGCATTCTGCAATACTTTTGTCCTGCATTAAGCCACCATTTGTCATTAAGATCTTTGTTTTGCCTATTTTTACACAGGTTTTACTGTAAATCCGACCTGGATTCGTATGTTAATACCACCATTGTTAAGCTACATGCATATACTCTCAAATACCCTTTCCAACTGACTTTTCAAAGACGCTGGTGAGAATTGTATAGCACGGTAAAAGTGTGACTAGTCCGCCACTGATTAAGAGCAATTCTCTGTAACCACCAAAATATTTTGGCCACGCATAGTCAGGGATTTTGATAAAAACGTTATATTCAAGTAGAGATGCATCAACTTTAATAATAAACTTTGTTTAGTTTTTCAAAAAGTGCAACCGTTTCCATGGTAACAGACGGAGAAGTTCCGAAAAATGACACTTTCATGAAAATGCATACCCTCATTTTCTTTTCCTTATTCATTGAATTAAGCTAAAAGTTATCAGTAATTTTATGTTTATGTTTCAAAGTAGATAGATTAAGCTTTGTGATTTTAAAAAAAGTTTAGAGATGGGAGCATCTTAGATATATTTTATTTCCAAAAATATTTGGATTTTTGATGAAAAAAAAACGAGTTTGGGGGTCAAATTTGATAACAAACTATTAAAAATCGCAGCAGTTCTGTGTGTTACTGCATATATTATTAGAAAAAGGACATTTTGAAAAGTTAAATTGTGAAATAAAATGCATGGGAACTTTTAATACTGCAACGAAATCAGAATTTTAATTTTGTCCTAAATTATTGCTCTCATATGTATGCATT
Source organism: Loripinus fragilis (assembly GCA_964019695.1). Lineage (NCBI taxonomy): Eukaryota > Metazoa > Mollusca > Bivalvia > Lucinida > Lucinidae > Loripinus > Loripinus fragilis. Next base: position 23,823,447 of record OZ026518.1, read on the forward strand.
TTATGCCTTAACTTTATCATTTGTAGATAAATTAAGCTATTTTATGCATGATTACGGTTAATCTGCAGTAAAGACTGGTGTAAAGCATAAAAACGGCATTGAATGACACCGGAGACACCCTGGAGGCCTTAAAGGGAGGGACAGCCTAGCAACAACACATCAGTTAAAATTACTCCCCCTTTGTAGCTCTTCAAATAAAGGGGCATTTAGCCATGTAAATTACAAACACGTTGAGGAAGAAACAAGACTTTTACAGGTTGATATCTCTTCTCATATGTGTTCTTGTTCCGATGATGGCCATAAGTTGAAATATTTGATTGTTAAATCAAAGTTTCTGCTTGCTGAGGATCAGTTTTAAACGGATAATATCCGTCAAACCTATTTTTACACTTTACAAGTTTTGATTTTTAGAAAAGCATCTACATTTGGTCGGTTTTCTTATGGAAATACCAGTTTACTGCCAATTGTGAGTTAACTCTTTTCTTTTTAAACAAAATACTTTCAAATTAAATATTCTGCAATGTGAAAAAGGGCTGTTTGTGTGTTTCTGCTCCGGGTAATGGCTCTGGGAACCTTGCCTGACTGCTAGAAATATGGTGCATGTAATAATAACCAGAAAAGACTGGAATAGCTGGTGAGTAGGCCCCTATGTTTTAGTTAAATCAAAGGCTTAGTTGCTCTGATCAGTCTCATTTACAGAAAGGTACTCTTTCCAAACAAAGTAAGCCCCACCCCCACCATATGTAACAACCATTCACCTGTGTGAAAGAATCCCCTTCCCTTCTGACAATTGAAAATACATTGTATTTTTTTAGACCTGCTGAATGAGAAAGATCAGGCTTCTGCTACAATGCATGAATTTAAGCGGGTGTTTTTGATGTGCAAAAGGACCATCTCATTGAGATGGTTCTTTTGAGTACCCACTACATATATTGTGGATGAGAAGTAAGAAAAATATTATTCCAGTACATGCTCATCTGGAGGCCTGCCTCTATGTTCAAATTGTTGAATAGAGTAAGAGCATATTCTTTTGATGGAGTTAGAAAAAAAGTTTTTAAAATGGATGTTTAACAAGGGAAAGTACATGTAGGTTTGGGGCAAAAAAAATTACATATAAATTTTAGCCATTTTTATATATCCTTTCTTGATGGATAAGATCTCCAATCGAGTTTGAACCAAAATAGACTAAATTGATGCATCATTTATACTTTTAGGGATCATAGGGTAGAAATACCCCTATATGCATATGTATATGAAATGCTATATTTAATTAATTTTTCTCATATTGTTTTATCAGATGAGATGCTATATTTCTATGGCATCTCATCTTTATTGTTTATCTATGTTTCCATTCCGGCATTCATACTCATAGTTCAACAGTCCCATAAAGCCTGACTAGTAGACAAAAAAAGTAAATTGGTGAATTTGGACCTCTAACATTTAAGCTTTCAAAAAAAAGACTAATCCATCAAAAATGTCAAGAAATTACATGTACATGAACTATAAACAAGACTTGAGAAGCTATTTACCACACATAAATGTACATGTATCATTCTAGCATAGAATCAATATACTGACTTAGATGAAATTCTGTGGACTATAAAGTAAATGGAGGCAAAGAACAGGAATAAATACAATCAAGCCCAGGACACCATAAGGGAAAGAGACCAAAACACAAGAAAATACCACATAGAAGAGAGTAAAGAGCCAAGGTACATGTGTTTCCTTCCTTAACTCACCCTCAACCCTGTCAAAAAGGTCAAAACATTTTTTTCTGATCATAATGTGGCATAAAGGGAAAAGGGAAGAACAAACTGCCAAAATTTGTCCAGACTATTTCTCACCAATTGCAACCATTCAAGGGGTTGTTTTGTTTTTTTATATGATAAATTTTGATATATAGATTTTTTTAAAGAAAGTTTGAAATATGAAAACCTGGGCTCAAGGGCTGACCAGAAGGCATGCCCAGGTCCAACTATTTTTTAAAAGTCCTTATATCTCAGAAACCATTCAGATTTTCACCCCTGAACCATATATACTCATATATCTTGTGACACAAAGTATCCAGTAATATTGATCAGGAAGTCCCCCAGGTGTACCCACTGTTGAGGCATTCAAAAGCACTTTCTTAGAAGTCCCTCCAGGGCATGCCATGATTTTCATATTTCTTATGATACCAAGCATTCAGTTATAATCTGACACGTGAGACCGGAGTGAGACCCCCGGGTGTGCCAACAGATGGCCCCCCTCATTTACTTCATAAAAGGCTTACAATCTTGGAACTGCTCAGATCACTACCCATAAACCATAAATTTTCATGTTTCTTATGAGAAGAAAGTATTCATAAGCACTTACTGAAAAGTCCCTCCAGGGCATGCTCAGCAATTCTCCACCCCATTTACTTCATTAAAGGCTTAATATCTGGGAAATTGTTCAGATTTTCTTCCCTAAATCTATATAATGATGTTTCTGATGATAAGATACATTCAATGTCACTGATAGTGATGTCCCACAGGCACTGGGGTGGTTTGGGAGACTTTATAATCAGTAGATTACAATCATGTATCCCGTTCCTTGTGAAAATGCTTAAAATGTCAACATTTGGAAAACTGGTTCTAATTGATAATTGGAACAATATTATCTATTTTTTCTGGATGTTTGCTGGCAAGGATAATTAAATGGCTGGCTTCTGTTTTAAAAAAAAATATGAATAATTTTCTTGCAAATAAAAGTGAATGAAATCACTTTTTCCTCCTGAAATTGCTCAAAAGGCCAATATTCCGAAAACTAGTACTGCTTGATTATTAGAGCCTAAATGGCAATTTTTTATTATACACAGATAAAAATTGTATTATGATGAGATCTGATAGAATAAATTATTTGTACACAAACTTATCTTTTCTAAATAACTTCATTCCGCATAAAGCTGCTTAAAAATTCAATTTCCCGTTATTTGGTACTGTCTGATTATTTTTACAATTATTGCTATTTTCTTAAAATTTTACAGCAATTTCTATTTTACTGATGAATTCTGACATGATAAAGTAAATCCCTACTAAAATCAATGGTTATCTTATCTTAATTTGGCGTAAAAATGCACATTATCCAAAATTCCAAAAACTGGTACTGTATGATCATTAGGACAAAAAGACATTTTTCACATATTTCCAGGCAGTAACTGATGATTAATGATAGAATGAATAACTTCTAATGAAATAAAATAGTTTTGTAACACATAACACAATTTTCATTGTTTTATATTGCCAAAATCATCTCAGTTAAGTCACATGTACAAAACAGCTTTATTTAGAGAAATCAATTTGTTTGTCCAATTTAACCAGAATTACCAAAAAAGCTTCAAATACTCCCATAGATTTTATTGCAAATATTTTATGACCTAAGGTTGGGTTATCAGAATCTATTGCAGTTGAATACCAGTATTGCTGCATTTTTTTGAAAAATATCCCTAAAAATTGCCAAAAAAACATTTTTTCACATTTTGGAATTTTGCCAATATTGGTATATTTTAGGCCCCTACTGCAACCAGCATGTGCATGATAGAACCAAACTACATATATCAAGAGTTAGAGTTGATACAATATTGTAGTTTGGTCGAAACCATTTGGTTACATAATGTTTTTTGAATTACTGCAAATACTTTCAAATTAGTGTTTTTTTTCATAATTTCAAAATACAGAATCTACGAAATTTGCCCAAAATGAACTATCATGGTTTCCATAGCAACCAAGGGTAACAAGTAAAAAATTACTTTATTTTTGGTGGTTTTGGGTTATATGTACAACATACAAAAAAAATCTAGTAAATCTGAGACTATGCGTGCCGGACCCCTATTTAGATTTTTTGGTGTTTACAGAGAATTGCTCTTAATGGGTTCGTTGGGCGGATATGCTTGAACAAATACTCATGTCAAATGAAAACGCACCACTCTTCCGATGCGCATATTTGTGGCCTATCAAAAGCTGTGCAAAATTGTGTCATTTATAATTATTATTTAGGACAAATTTATGCGATGTTTTCGCACAAAAATTTCAATTCCAGTGACTCCTTTAACATATGACGTAACGTCAGCCTCAAAATTGCGTTAATCGCATTTTTGGCGTATACAAAAAGACCCCAAAACCTCTTTTAAATGTTTTCTGTTTGCCAGTAGATCCCCTGTCATTTAGCCACAACTTTGACAGTTGTGACACAACAGCTAACGCTACACTAACGTGAAAAATGTCATTATGTAAGCTTAAATATGGAGTGGTCCGACAAAAATTGACCTAAAATGTTAAATTGCGATTTCTATAGCCTTAGAGTTCTACACAATGCTTATTTCCGTCGTACAAACTCACACACATGCAAAACGCCATACAAATCCTCTAAAGAAATTGACGTTGCATCATTGACGTCAACTTTGACCGCGTCGCCAGCCATTGTTCGCAACGCTAGCGTTTTAAATCTTCTAAAATTTGTGTTCGTCTGTTAGCGCGAGTATTTTCTAACATTAGGTTAAAAACAGATACTCTTAGGTTTGTGTATACGAGCTTTTAGAGATTGACGTTAATCAAAAAGAACGTTGATACCTACGCCCCGTCGATGTTAACGACCCGCTACACGAGCAAGAAATCTTCTTGCTACGACCTTGTCGTAATTTTGCATCAGTAAAAGAAGGATTCCTTGAATGTCTCGATTTTACGCCTAGTAAAAATTATGCTTGTGACGTCACATCGTGACGTTATAGCCGCTTTCAAGGCAAGATGACTATTCCTGGCTATCAATTTAGAGTTTTTTTGCAATTTCTACAAAGAAAAATAAAAGAATAATGCTTTTGAAAATGCTGACACATTCGATAGCTGGTTCTGTGACTTTCTGTTTTGACGGTGGTTTTGTTAAATGGTTCAAGCACATGTCATCAGTGATCATTCGGTTTTAAAGACCTATCAGTAACTAACAGAATTGCTACAGTACAGTAAGACGCAATTGCAAAAATAAGGTGTTATGTTGTTAAACAGATATAGTCATTTTTGTAGGTGGTGCGTTTTCATTGGACATGAGTATATATTTCATGCAAGATGATTAGCGTTACGTTTGGTAGCAATATAACATATCTGTATTCATTTCGGTGACTGAAAGTTTGTGTACATGTAATAGGAAGTGGCGGACAGATACTAAAGTTGCTCCAAAAGGGTGGTGCTATCATCAAAAGGAAATTATTTGTTATTAGGCTTCAGGTCTAGGGTTGCCTATAGTATATTGTTTTGGTACATAATAGTCTAATATAACGCATACACATGCAAGGACATGCATGAGGCAATTTCAACTAATTATTAAGGCTGATCGAGTGTTTAAAGTACAAAATGCATGCTCTTTTTATTTCTGTTGTTCTCGCTTGTTTAGTGAAATTTACGAACTTAATTTTAGATCATTATTGTTAATATAGTGGGAGGTAGACATCTTTTATCCACCCTCGCGTGTTTCTATTGAGAGTTATAACAACATTACATGGTCTGCCGACGCCTGCGTACTTTTGCATTGTACATATGTAATAATAGAACATGTAGCATACGAACAACAAGGACGCAGATCAGACTGCGCTTCTGCGCAGTCTGTCTGGCGCCTTTGTTATTCGCTATCTAGTGAGCACAGAGACTCAGTGGTAGAGTGTTTGGCTCGAGAACGAGAGGACGTTGGTTCGAGCATCACCGGTGGCACTGTGTTGTGTCCTTGAGCAAGACACATTTATCCTTGCTCAGTACTGATTCAACCCAGGAAGACCCGTCCCGACATAACTGAAAAAGTGTTGACTGACAGATAGATATACTTGATATATTAAAAAACACATTTCAGCGAGTTCATGAGAGTATGACTATAATGCCCGTGAGGGCGTCTGGCAGTATATAGAGATGGGCTTTCATCCTGCAACCAGGACTGTACAAAGTACATACTTGACTAAATTAACTAAGTTATGTAGATAGAAAGATGGGCATACAGATCCAGGGGAAGTCAGCCATTATACTGGCCAATAGATACATATGCTCGTGTTAAACTGACTATTACATGTAGCTATTTTGAAATTTATTTAGAAAACAATCAGCATGTTCATGGACGGTATTGTAAGCAAACATGGGTACGTACAAAAGAATGACGTAATCACTATATACAGTTAAGCAAGTAGCCCAGACGCATGGGAGATCCAACAAGTGCGAGACCTGTTTCAAGTTTATTTGAACAAATGTGAATTTCATTTCTCGAGGTTGCATGTAAATAAAATAAATAACTATTGGTTTCTGTTAAATAACGGACGTGTCCCTGGTATGACCAAATAGACAATTAGGCAATTTAAAGAATAACCATAACACGGCGTCCCAAAATACACGCCCACTTCCCTTTTACTGATTTTGAAGGCAAAAACGGGTGTATTTCTAATGAAAATGCATATAAAACTGTACAAATTTCTTTTATGTTTAGAAAAGCGTTCTGTCTATTATTCAAATGAAAAAAAGCTTCTGTAGGTCTACTTTTACTTGACAACTGGGCTTTTTAAGTTCAACCATATGAGTGTCTAAATGGGCATTCCATGTATAAAACATGTCCTGGAAGAATTGTGAAAAACAAATTCTCAAAACTCACAGCCGACACAAGTTCTTGGATAGTTCAAGAATATTACTTAGACAAAACTGATACCAAATATTGCATTTTGTATTTCGCTTAAACAATTTAGTGTTGCTTTGGAAACTGTAGACCCCCAAAATTTGACGTTTAAGATGCTTCAAAAAGTACCCAACGGAAATGCTTTATTTCCTAACAGAGCACACTTTAATTATTAATGTACAATTTAGAATAGGTTCCAAGAGAAAAACTTCACCCCTTTAAGAGAAATTGTCCGAGAACGATTTTGAACACTTCGTTTCAGACAGCATTTTTAAACGCTTAAACTTTGACTAATCATCTTCAGATCCTGCTTTAATCCAGCGAATAAAGTTGAGAGCTATTTTCTTGGTGTCTGCGTATTTCTGAAGATCAGATTAACCAATGTATATTTATTATTATTTAATATAATAAGAAATGAATGAGATACGGCAATTTCAAATTTGTTCGAATAAACATGAAACACCTCTTGTTCATTCATCAAAATATGTTGACTACATGTACTTTTGTTGCAAACCAGATCGGGATTTCCGCTGTTTTTATCCCGTACCAACCCGTTGGAAAGCAGCAGAACGTCGAAATAAAAGTGACGCTATTATTATGTTAAAGTGGCGGCATCATGCTGTGTCTTATCTCAGCGTAGTAGGAACTTCTGTATATGAGAGCCTTTATTTTGATTATGAAAATGCATTATTTAATGAAGAGCCAAAAAAGAGAATTATTAATGTGAGGATGTGAGAGAAAACTATGTCACTCGCGATTACCGTTTGTCAACATTCGGCAAGCATCGTGGTGCCAAACGGTGAATTTCTATTCCACTCTTCCACTCATGAATGATTCCTATACTCAGGACCATGTCACTCCAAACTCAGCAGTCTGACTTCTTGAAAAGATGTTCGCGTGTCATTGAAACCAGCAATGCTGATGACGATTCGATCAAGCTAGCACGGAGACAATGTCTCAAAAATATTGTTGATGGGTACGTAAAACTGCAATATAAACACATTACAAAGCGGCACGGTATTAGATCAATTATATAGATAGACAGACGGACGGTTGGATGGATGGACGACGAATGAATGGATAAAAAACAGACTTACATACCAGAAAGGCGAGAAAAATATTTCAAGTGAATCATATGGTGTACCCTCGGAGGAAGAATACTGTGTAGGTCATCAATGCCCATGGAGAACTTGTAGTGTTAGTTATTGAACTTCCAGTCACTTCAGGGAAATAAAATTGTTTGTTTGTTTGATCTGATTCTTAACGTCCCATCAACACTCTTTCAGTAAAACAGGGCGGGTCTTCCAGGATTGAACCAGTACTAAGCTAGGATAAATGTGACTTACTCAAGGACCACAACGCAGTGACGCCGGTGAGGGTCGAACACGCGGCCCCTCGGTCTCGAGTCAAGCACTCTACCACTGCGCTCCCAGGGAAATAATAGGTTCGCATGAAGCCACAAAAATGAAATGGGGTTGCTTTGATGGAAAGCTGTAGATATTTTCTGGCAAACACATGGCTTACATATATACGAGTATGTAATTTTGTTATATTTTGTTTTTCTTTTCATCCAAGTATTTTTTTATCTCTATATTTATTTACCTCCAAAGAATTGTTTTTCTTTCAGATATTTTTCTAATTCATGTTGCTGTCACTATACTTTCTTCCCAACCTTTTTAGTATTCGTGTGCATTTATATATGAGCCATGACATGTGATTTTCAACAATGTGGTATTTTGACAAGTGTAGATACAGACGAGCCTGTACAGCTTCCTTTTAAGCTTAGAAACTCCAAATGATTTTCAATTAGTAGCTTAACAGTCATAGAATATTCAAGCGACTAGCAAAGGCTCTGATTAGACTGCGCGTATGCGCAGGCTGGTCTGAGCCTTTGCTTGTCGCACATACGACATTGTTGTAAATCTCATGCCGCGGCTCAATTATGTTTAGCCATTTTTATGAGCTTGTATGTATGTTTAAACTGTAGGGGAAGGGTCGTAATTAAGGTTGTGACCCAACCCCATTGCTGTATCAAACTTAGCATTAAAATATATTTAAACTTCATTATTATTAGAGAGAGAAAGAATAGAAAGGGGAAGGGGGAGGTAGAGGCTATATTAACTACATGTATTTAACCACATAGGATCTCATTCTAAGTGACAATTTCCTCAATGTAATAAAAACCTAATTATATTTTCACGGTATGTATTCAGACCTATTATAATTTATGATAACGACACCCGTTTGTTTGATCTATTTAATAATATAAAATTCATTTCCCGGTAAGCACGATTTACTGATTTAAAGAGATTCAGACTGTTTGTACATTTTACAGGAAATTATAAGTATTACGAGTAAGTCGTGGTTCAGTACGGTCTATCCTAAAATACAATAGATAGATAGATAGATAGATAGATAGATAGATAGATAGATAGATAGATAGATAGATAGATAGATAGATAGATAGATAGATCCAATGGCTTCTCGAAGGAGGTTGTGAAATACACAGCCAAGTTGGATTGATGTTATCATGTTGACCAAAACTTTAGGTAAATATATTATGGTTCTAACTTAAAGAATTGAAAAAAATGAAGCAACTAGTTAAATTATAGAACAAGAAAAATGCAAATAAATCATACCAAATCTTCACAAGAATTCATTATGTGTCATCAAAATACCTCCGATATCACGTCCTGTGACGTAACACTGACATAAGCTGTGTTCCTTGCTATTCAATGGGCTAGATATCTAAGTATTCGTTAAAGGCTTCATATCTTTCGTACTTTTGTGAGAATCCAAGTAAGTAAGGGTGCAAAGATCAGGAATCGATACAATCAAACAAACGAGAGCCAAGAGGTCAGCCCTTTCCCAGCAGGTGACCACAAAGCACATATAAACAGACGCGCACCAAGACATAGCAAACATAAGACAGCAAAAAACATAAAAGATCCACAAAAGAAGTCCCGCCTTGGAACGGTCAATAAAATATTTTACTGGAGGGCTTAAACTAGTTTAACGGCGCCAACCTCACCCTTAATTCAGATGTGGATCAAGACACATAGATATTTGGTTTGCATGAAAGACCCCTAACTTATCAATGCATTATCTCCTAAAACATATAAATCAAGATATAACACGGAGATAAAACAAAGATAAGGACTCAACAGTAAATAAAACTGAATACAGGAGCAATAGGAATCCAACAGGTAAACCCCGATGGGCCAGACAAACAGCCAAAGCATCAGGCCCCTACCATCTCATCAATAGATAAGTTTTGAAGTTGGAACCGTCATAAAGTCTGAAGACCGACCCACCAGCGTGCAATTAAAGCAGAAAGCAAAGTTGCCAACCGTGATTGGGTTGACCACCAAGCATGCAGTCTGTTGCAATACATTACATTAATGTTATAGCCAATCTTTTTATAATGGGAAATTATTTTAATGAACTGCGCTGAAAAATTATTAGAGTCAACAATCTTCTTCAATTTATACACCAAGTCACCATGGAAATCAGGATCTGAAAGCCATTGGCGCTAGAGAGATTTAAGTCCAACTTGGAATTTAGAAATCAAATCATCGAATCGTCTATAAAATTTAGAAAAGGTTTTGCGAAGTTTATGATACCCATAGCCTTGTTTAAGAAGTTCCTTAGTTAACAATTTATTGCGAGTGTTGAAGTCAGCAACATAGCTAGATGCTCTAGCAAAACGAATGAGTTGAGAGATATAGACTCCATAGGATGTAGAGCGAGAAACATCACCATCTTAAAATGGGAAATTGACCATTTCAAAATAAAAAAAATGTCTCGTGTATCATAAATTTTGGTAGAAACAATATCATTAGAAATTGACAAATGCAAATCTAAAACTGCGGCTTCGGTATCAGAGGTATTGACTTTATTCAGGCGTTTTATAGCCTTTGCTAATTGCCTATGCGATAAGTACCATAATCTCATGTGCTGGCTCATAAACCTAATTTTTTGAATAAAGTAAGAAGGACATAAAACAGACCTATTTAGCGTAGCATCTCATTGCGTCAGTTGTGGGTTTTGCTCGAGTCGCTTATAGAAGTCCGCATTTGTGATCCATTTCATTTTGTCTCAACATAATGAGGAGCACTGTAGCGCCACATTCATCAGCATACTTAATGATAACCTTTTCATCGCTTGCTTGGGATGTTATACAGCTTTTCTGCAGATTTGATAAATTATTTTTAATCTTTTCTATACTTAGGGGATAACTGTATTCAAAATTTTCATTTGGGGAGGTATATCGTCGGATATACGGTCGGAAATTTAGTTTTACGGCGACGCGTAAATAAATAAATATAATCTATTTGTAGTTTAAGTAGTTATCATACCACAGAGATCAGATGTACACATGTCAGAAATGACAGAGATTGTGCCGCAACGATTGTGACAGGTAAGTAAATGTTTACTGATTTTCATTCATTGGCATGGATGGCAAGTATTTGAACTTAATAGTGGCTTGTATTTTGAAACTTATTCCTTTGTTTCGCAGTAAATATGAAGCATTTTATTGGAATGTTTCATTGGTAAAATTGTGCAGGTATCCAGCATAAGGTACACGTTTGCATGTGCGTACAGTGAAGATTTAAATAAGTCTGTGCATCGGTAAAGTCTGATTAGAGTCTTAATTTTGAGAAACTTTTGGGATGCTTGGTTGAAAAAGAAAATAACTTTTATATCAGATGTCCATCTCATTTTCGATAAAACAATTAATGCAATGGATTTAAAAATAAGCGCACTTACAATACCACATGGTGTGGCACGTTTTATTTTAAAAGAGGAATTTCTAACTTTTCCCATTTCTAAAAAACATAGGTTTATATAGGTTTATTTATTTGTTGTTGACTCTTTTTAGAGCTCAATTACCTGATTTTGATGTGTGAATTTTTTTTACCAAAAACAGTATTTTATGGTGCTCTTTCATTCGATTTCTCTCTTTTTATAGTGTCTCCAAGGTCATACCAGAATTCCAAAACCTTTGTAGCCATCTACAACCAGTGTTCCAAATATTTCTAATACCGTTGGCGTCACAAGCCATGTAGACAGATTTTAACTATTTTCCATGACCTGTGAATAATAGATCATATCAGGCACTCAGTGTGCAAAATTCCAAGTATTTGTTCCAATTCAATAGATCATAACATTAAACTGATATGTTTTCTTAAGGTATTTATGTTTTACGAACTCTACAGATCACAAGTATTTTTGCAATGTATGCACAAAGAACAAAACATGCTCAATTACCAGCAAGATAATCATATCATAATGTTTTAGGCCAACTTCTACTATCCAACGGTATTAGATATATTTTATCAGGTTTAGCTGAAAATACAAGCTGATATTTCTGTCTGTCTGTCTGTCTGTATGTTTGTCTGTCTCTCACTCTCACTGACTCTTTTAACAAAGGCTGTGTCATTTCCTGATGCCTGTCTTTGGCTGGACCACCTATGACTTACCTGGTCGTTTGAATGTTCTACATGTTCAAAACTACAAAGTTAACTCTTTTATCACATGGCAATGCTTCTGGGAGTGATATAACGCCTTGTATTAAAAGCGAGAAACCACTAGTGGTTTACATATTCAGTGACGCTATTTAATGACGTCCATAACAACTTCAACAAGCCTCCAACATGTTTTGTGTTTTAACAAGCAAAATAATCTAGGGCAATTATATGGCCGGTAAAATGCATTTAAGCCTCCCAGTGGCTTTGGCTGCTGTCTGTTCTAAAGCAGAGGTTTTGTCTTTGTTGATTCCTTGTTTACTGTTGCTACCATTGTTTGTGGGGATGAGGGATTTTTGTTTTTTGTCCTTGTTTTGTTATGCAGTACTTATTTTCATTTCTAGTTTTGCAATCATCTCACTAAGGAAGAGGCAGCTGGTGTAAAATCCTCTACTTATGTGTTTAATCATAGTGACTGTTTCTGTGTGATGATACATTGAATAGAAGTCTCTAAAAGTCCTTCTTTTATTATGCAGTACTTAATTTCCTTTTGAAGTTCTGCAATCATCTCGTCGGGAAAGAGAGAGCTTGCTGCTTTACTTTAAGTGTCTTTTTGATGCCATGTCATATCATGTGGCGGTTAATAGTGTTCTGTGTTTCTTAACAATGCTGTGGGTTGGTCTGCAGGTATTTCTTGGTCAAATGTAAAATACATTTAAGCCCCCTTGTGGCCTCGGCTGCTGTCAGCTACAGTAAAACCTGTGTAAAATGGCTACTCAAAAAGACAAAACAAAGATCTTAATGACAAATGGTAGCTTAATGTAGGTCGCAAGTATTGCAGAATGCTCCCCTGCATTAATCGAAAATTCGTCTTGAAACCAATTTGTGGTCTTTTTCAGAGTGGCGGTTGCACACAGGTTTACTGTTAATGGTGTGACTTTGCTGTTGAATATCCATTGTACGGTGTTGCTCACAGTGTGTGCGTTTTTTTAAATGCTTTTAGTGTCCTTTCTAGTTTAAGCAATACAGATGAAGAGAAGGCTCGTTGCTTTGATTTTATTGTAAGGTGGCTGTCTGCCTTCTGAGTCTTTATCGCCTCTGTTGTCTTTGATAGTGTTATTTTCTTATCATACTTACTCTTTTGTAGATATTATAATGAGGCGGCGCATTTGTCATCTCATTGCATAGACATACCTTGACATTGGAATTATTTGGCGTTTTCTATAAAATTGGACATAAGAAATCAACACATTCTAGACAACTGTTTTTGTTAATTCTTTCGTAAAATGGACAAAAACAATCATTAACATTTCAAATTGCACTGACAATTAAACGTGTCTCAAATATTATCTACGAAATCGACATCTTATACAAAACACTGAGACACAGCTGAATAAAAGTGTGACCATCCCAGCTGACACATGCTGAACCACGCTACGAGAAGACCTGTGTTTCCAAACCAGAAAGATTCAATTAGCATTCTCAGCTACATAGACTAGCTAGACTCTTTTAAACCTGGATGCATCAAATATGTTATATTTGGATACCTGTAAATGAGTACTCTGGCAAAAAATGAAGACCCAGTTCTAATACTGCAAAATGCGAGATAAAAACAATCCTTTGAGACAGATATGCATCGCAATTATGAAATTTTAACCTGTGGCCCCTTGATATGAAATATGAACCATTCCAAGCGTATTCTATCAAAACAAGAGGAACAATCCATTAAGTATATAAAGGGGTAATGATCTATCACCTTAATTGCTTACCATCTTATCACAAAATTGGGGGTAGTCAATTTGAATTCCTGATGAGGCGTTTGAAATAAATAAAGCAAACAAAGTAAACCCAGATCAAACTAATCATTCGGTAACAAGCTGGTGTGGGTTGACACTGTTTGATTATGTCCCAAAACTCCGTGTAAATAAGTTTTTTTAACGTCGATGTAGCAATCAACAACGATGCTAGTGTTGCGGCGCAGATATGCAGGTTAATGTGCGTCTTTGTTGTTTGTATTGAATGGCTTACACATGTTTACTTATGACGTGATGCACATTGGTTTCATAACAAGAAAACCAGTCTTCCAGGGTTGTGACCAAACAAGGCTAAAACCAGTCTGCTAGTGAAACAAAACCAGGTTTTCTAGAGACGAGGTCCATGTGAAAAAAAAGTCGGTTCAACTTTGATGCAACATTGAGATCCTCGTAGTTGTATCAGTGTTGTCCCGATTCCAGTTCCAAGCAAACACATAACGTCGAAACAACGTCGTATCAACGTCGATGCGAAGTTACGTCGCATCGACGTTGTTACGACGTCTTTTTAACGTTTTGTGTCTATTGGTTTTCAGCTTTGTGAGAATGGTGGGAAACACGTTAACAATTTAAAACAAAATGGGTTTCTACATCAACATAACATACCTTTGAATCAGCGTCAAATAAACATTGAATCAACACTGATTCATTGGTGTGTGACACTTGAGTACCTTGATACTCAATATTCTCCATTCACATTTAACCTGGCAGAAAAAGGAAAGGAATACATAAGGCCAGTGCCTAACTGAGCAGCAATCTACGTCATAACCACGTGATATTGGGAACGTTTTTATTTTTTCTGAGCTTATATCGATGCAATAACAGGCGAAACCAAAAACTTAATGAATGCGTGTGAAATACATTATAATGAAGATAACTAGAGTAATCGAAATTGGCATGACGACTCCATCAACGCCATCAGCAGCAATGAATTCATCCCAAGAGAGGGTGGGATACAAATATCCCTGTTCCTCTGAAAACATGACACTTTGCTCATTTCCCCTTCCATGTTCCCTGTTCCCTAAAATGTATTTGTTCCCCTGTTCCATTTGTATTTGCACATTTGTTCCCTTTATATAGACAAAATGGTGTCTGAAACGCCATCATTATGTCACGTGATAATGAAGTAGCCTATTCGTGCTGATCTCATAATGGTAGCAATACTATGCAATGAATATCATCACATCCTTCGTTCATCTTAATCATGTTTGGCTGATACGACAAAGCCTCTAATTTAATTTCTTTTTCCCAACTCATTTAATAAATTCAATAATACATGAACACTCATGTAAGATCCTCTACATACTGTATGATAAGGATATAGAAGAGTTGAATACTGTAAATTCGGCAATTTTCGCGAGGGCTTTATTTTCGGGAAACTTCGCATATGCGAAGTTTCGTGAAAATAAAATCCAAGCGAGCTGGCCAAATCACCTTGTAGTCTTCTGATATTGGTAAAGCATGCCCTAAGTGCTAATTTCAACATCGCAAATATGTCTTTCAACGCTACTCGCGAAAATAAAAATATCGCGAAAAATTCCGAATTTACAGTAACTAATTCTATAGCGTCCCTTTAACCCTTTGTGTACCAATGAATTCTTCCTTCTGGTTTTATATAATACACATGAGATGGTCCATTGTATAAATTGATGGGTCACAGGTAATATTTTCCAACATATATTGTATTAATTTCTCTGAAGATTGATTTGTCTTCACTGTTTACCAAAGTACCCATTTATGGGTTTCTGATCTTTAAGGGGTTAAATTTAAATTATCACTGGAACACATTGGGCAATTTCATTCGGGTCGCTTCTTCAAATGACTTGTGCAAAACACAACCATAGGTTTAGATAAGCAAACAAATGAGTCAAAAAGTGTGAATATTTTTTATCCATCAGTTTTAACATATATTTTGGATGTTCAAAAGAACTGTCTCATTAAACCCACAACATATGTTATAGATGAGAAATAAGAAATTTAATTGAGCCATGGCATGAGTTTTCAACAATGTGGTATGTGCGACCAGCAAAGCCTCAGATCAGTCTGATCAGAGCTTTTGCTAGTCGTTTGAATATTCCGAGTGTTAAGCTACTGACTGAACGTCATTTGGAGTTTTTAAGCTTAAAGCAGGCTGCACAGGCTCGTCTGAGTCTACACGTGCCAAAATGCAACATTGTTGGAAATCACATGTCACGGCTCAACTGTTCTTAATTACGCACTCTTTTCTGAAAGCCTGAAATATTGTCTCAAATGAAATTGTTTAATCCAGGCTTCCAGATAAGAACTGTAATAATATAATAAAGGGATTTTTTTCTTTTTCTCACCAAAACATTATTTGGGGCCAAGCAAAAGTACCAGATCAAGAGGACCGTTCATTTGAGAAGCATAACATGCATTTTACATTGAGGGATAATAAAATGCTTTGTGTCCTTTCTAGTTTTGCAACCATATTGATTTGGAAGAGAGAGAGCTGGTTGTCTTACTGGTGTCTAGTGATTGTTATTGTTCTGTGACGCATCCTCACAGTGTCGTGGGTCGGTCTGCAGTGTGTGATTGTAGTATTTCCTGATCATACTCAATTGCTTCAATTTGCAATTTTACGATCAAACATTTGGTCAAGTTAATCAGATTTTGGTGCTTATCGCTCGCATTTGTAGAATAGCTTCCTTTAAAAGGCCATGCTGACTTATTCAGCGGGCCTTAGGATCAAAATTTTGGTCAAAGTCTTGATCTATATCTATCATGTGTGTATGCTTCAGTGAAGGTTCTGAAGAGTCAGGTAATTTGCACAGGCTCACCTTTACAATGCAATAAGCACCAAAAGCTTGTGTATTGCCTCACTTAGCTTATCTGAACCTATGACTACTGTGGTGCCAACCAAAAGTGACAGTGACGAAATACTTTGTTTACAATTGCTAAGTAAAACACTAACTTGTACACTTCAATTAAGCTGACACGAATCGATAGATCACTTGTGTATTAATCCTATCCTGTGGATAGGATTAATACACAAGTGATATATCGATGTAAGTCCCTGACAACTTTGTAAAAAAACACGACGTAACTGTCACTCATGGCGGGCATGACAATAGCTGCAATAGCTACTTCTTCAAGCCTCGCTCCCAAGTGAAACATGTACTCACAACAGGTAAAGACAATTCTGCAATTAACACAATGTAAAAATCATTCTGACTAGACAAAATATAAAAAAAGTCAAATTCGTAGTCAAATATCAGTACATTGAACAATATTCAGTTAATGAGGTCACGTGGCGGAAGACCACTCTTCATCATATATCAACAGTAGAGAATGAAACCAGCTTGCTTTATTTATTGAGATAACAACAACACAACTCTGCAAACTCAATAGTATATGGATATTTTATGGACCTCATCATGAGTAACCCTATATTCTGAGTTTGCGACTAAATCAAGCCTATTCAGCTATATTGACTGGCTATATTTTTTTTAAATGCAGTAAACAAGATTAGCTTTTTACTTTCCTGTGAGCAGATGCTAATGGTGCTGATCTGACTGCTGAGGCATTTGTTGATCGTTGGCAAGAAAACTTGCGACAATGCCTTACTGTAAACCACTTAATATTAGCATCACGGAAATTTGGCGATTTTAAAAGACTAGCATATAAGCGTTGTTTAATTTTGGCGGATTCTCAATTTAATGCCCTTTAAAATTATGTTCTATTCTCAAAGGGCAAGAATATGCTCCTTATGTGGACCGATAGTTGTCCAAGACTGTATGCTGACTGCATTAACAACTAAAACGTCAAAAGCTTGCCAAATATAAGTCGAATATTCACTAGTAGCACCACTTTGATGACTTTATGATACAAACCTGAAACCCTTTTTAAACATCCATGGAAAACATAATATATATCATCTGATTTGAGCGTTATTTGTGTTGTGTTCTACAATAATGATTAAATAGGCAAGAGGGTTTCAATCATTTCCGTTCATACACGGTAAATATGGTATTTCCGCAGCTGGCCCCAATCGTTATCCCTTGACTGGCTTACACAATTTCGAAAGACATTCTAAATCACAAAATCATATAAATCTAAAACTGAGTCACACACTCAATCAGCCATAGGATATTATAACGTTATTTGTGTGTCCTATGACTGTTGGAGGTATACAATAACAGGTTTATTACATGGGCAGTGACAGATAACTTGCAACAATCAATAATATTCCATTTTACAATAATGGGTTAAAGTTCAAAATTTCCAAAATCCTGAACTTTTTAAATGGTCAATTGTCCTTTGACAGACTGAAAATAAATCAGAGAAGCTAATATGGTCTCCCTGCTTCAGGATTTTGAGGCAGACTTTCCACAGAAATACGGCCTTAAAATCCTAAATTCAGGAATATTCCTGAAAACTTTCACCCATGTCCCATGGATGGCTCCTCTTTGACACTTCCTCAAATCTTAATTTACTTGCATGCATTTGTTAACAGTTAAGACCCAGATGGTATAACCTAACCTGGGACTGCTCTGTCAATCTTTTGTATACTAATGACCCATAAATACAAAATTTTGCAAACAGTGAAGAACTGGATAAAATGCCTCAAAATGCCGCATTTCATCAGGGTCAACACTATTTGCTAAGAAAAATATGAGCTCTTGAGAAAGAAATACAATTTTTATTTGGAAGTTAAACCCTGTGGCCCCTGAATAAAGCAATGGACCATGCGAAGTTCATTGTATCAAAATAGTATGAAGAATCCATTAGTGCATCAACAGTTAATTCATGAAAGCCATATTTTACAACAATTTTCATTTTGAAATTTTTACCAGCATCAACAAGTAGTGTACACCCAGATTAGATACCACAGGGTGCCACATGTATCTGTTCACAATATAAATAATTTGGAAAGTTCGATTAACAATAAATGAGGCATTAAAGTAATTAAAACTCAGTTGTGATGCTACAGAACGGTTTCTCACCAAGGTATGTAATGAACAATTTAGCAAAGGAAATAATTTCGAAAAATCGACCAGCAGCCCTTTATTATAATGAATAGCAGACCACTCGATCATCGTGTATTGATAAGGATTGACGCTTCTGGTCGAACTGATTTTGGTCTTCTTCGGTCACCCTGCAATATAGGCTTTTACTTATTTGCACAATTAAGACCTTTTGACATAGTAAAATAGTATACATGCTGTAATCTCCAGCATGAACCTATCAATTTAGGAATATATTCCAATGAAAAGTCTCAAGAAAAGATGTCAAAACCATACAATATGCAGTCATTTACTGTCATACATGTATATGACAAACTACACGTATACTTGTTCCTTTCTACATGTCCATTTCACTGAAACAATGAAAGTAGTTGAGATTGGTTCAAAGCAGCTTAAGGTGAAACATGTTGTAGGTACACATTGGAATAACCTCTATGAGGCAATTCCAATGTGTACCAACAATTTATGTTGCTGAAATTCAGGAAAAATATTTTGAAATTTACACTTACTTATTTTGATACTTATCATGTCCATTCTCTTTGCCTCTTTTAAACATCTAAAACTGCCAGTCAGAATTAAAATACCTGTCACTATACCGGAAAAGGTTTATATTAAATTTTTTATGCCAGCTACATACCCAAATTCGCTTTAATGAACTACCTATTTGCTAACCTGGTTGTAGCGTGGTTGTAAATATCCTGTGCCATATGACAAAATGACACAGGACTGCTTAAATTTCTCACATGTGAAACAATCCAACAAAATAAAGATTTTCAGTGCCATTGAGCTCTGCTATATGTTTATAATGGTTGATAAGTAGTATACTGTAACTATGCAGATAAGTATAAACCAATGTGCCAGCCATACCCGAGCAGGTATTTTGGTGGCACACCTGTGTGTGGAATTGCATGCTAATGGTTTTGTTTGAGGATTTCTAAAACAAAACAAAAACAATTTCAAATCCGTATGTCACTGAAAGCATATTACAAGTTAATGAAGGTCCGCAAATTAAAGTTTTTTATGGCAAACAACTCATCCTCTGTTACCCAGGCCCGAGGTTATAAAACTTGAGTACATTATCAAACTCAAAATAAAGCACAATAATTGGCTGCTTGCGGACACGTGTCCGCAAGCAGCCAATCATTGTGCTTTATATTGAGTTTGAGAATGAACTAAAGTTTTATAACCTCGGGGCTAGGTGCAATCCATGACATTACTCTTCATTCATCATGAAACTGGTAACTTATGTGTTACAGAGGATGCTCTTAACTAGGAATAATTATTCTTATAATGATGCGAACCTATAGCCTAACACATATGTCAAGTCACACAGAAAATGTGTAATGCGATAAAGTATGTGGACATTCCATTCATGGAAGGTGCATGTTCACATATATTTTTCGTAATGCAGTAGAGTTTGCACACAAACAAAGTAGAGTGACGATTTACCGTAAAGAATATAAAATAAATACATATATTTGTCCAATTAAGTGTACAGTAGTAGGAGGCGACCACCTACGTAACTCTACTACAATAAAACATGTCTTAAGCGGCCACTCAAAAATTGACAAAACAAATGTCGTAAGGACAAATGGAAGCTTAATGAAAGTCAAAAGTATTGCATAATGCTTCTCTTGAAGCACACTGTAATACTTTTGACCTGCATTAAGCGATAATTGGTCTTAAAACCAATTGTTGGTCTTCTTTTTGAGTAGCCGCTTAAGGCAGGTTTACATGTAACTGTATGATCGTATCAATTTTTAATCTTTTGAGACAGCCAGATTCCATAATAAACAATGCCGAGAGTCAACACCCACTAAAACGGGGTTGTCCTACCGTACCCACAAACCATACATTACAGCAAAGCACAGAACGTGTAACGTCACATCTATTGGTCCCTTGGGTTATAATTGAGCGACGTCAATAAAATCCATGCTTTAAAATTTGCATCGAAACAGACCCTAAAATGCCAATTTTAACTGCCTCGGCCAATTTCGTCTAATCAGACCTCGGATGTACATCGAGGGTATATTTGAAAACGTGGCGCTGACGTCACAGAAATTGTGTCAACACAATAACAAGTGTGATTGCAGCGAAACAACTGGTGATAAACAGTGCTATAAATGAAGATAATGTGTTTTCAATAAAATATCGCTAAAATGAACACACATGCTAAAGTACATGCTACTTTTCCTTACGCCAGGTCCAGCTAATAAAATGCAGATTTTCACAAATAGTACTACACCTTACATACATCCGAGGCTTGATTTTCGAATTTAGCAAAAGTTTTCCAATTGCCTAATAAGCATATGCAGCTACTGTATATATCTGGAATATCTAAAATTTGCATTTCGGCATGTATAGCAACTATTTTCCGTCTGTCAAGATTAACAAAAATTTTGAGAGAAAAACTGTGAATATTTTCTTATCAATAAGATTTAACATTTGTTTTGAGTGCTCAAAAGAACCGTATCATTAAAACGGTTCTTGTGAGTACCAACAACATATGTTTTGGCTGAGAAACAAGAAAACTGTATCTAAATTGCCCTTTTTCTTAAGGTCTGATTCTCTATCGACAGTGAAGCACAAATTACATGGCATTCCCCAATTTTGGTTCTCTTCCTAGGCAAATTGTTTTTTTTTTTATATATTCAACCGTCGGTTGAGCATCAGGGCGTTCGGTAGGCGTGTTTCTTTTAAAATAACTTACCTTTCGATATTTGAGACAACTGTTGACTAACAAAATAGTATTTATATTCCTGTAAATGTCATACTTAATCCATACTTAAAAATAACACTTCTAACATTAGAGAAACTGGGGTATGCGTTTAAGATGGGAAATATATAGATTGACATAGACAAACATAATTTGTAGAAATACAAGGAATGTAATACCTTAAACTACCCATGTTTACCCCATTGCTCGGAAACAAATCTATTTGCTAAACAATATACCGATCGTACGCTACTTATCCCAATACCACGTTTCTTAACCCAATTTTATCAATTTGAAGATGCTGTGATAGGAATATGAACAGTGTTAACCCTGATCAGACTGCTCATTTAACCATTTACCTCATACGAGACGCCTTTTAACGCTTTTGCAAAACAGAACAGACCTAGATCAGGCAGCTCTTGTTAGAGCTGCCTGATCAGGGTCTACTCTGTTTGCTCGTGATATTATGATATATTATCCTACACAATTGGACCTGACAAGTAACTTCTTTGCTCTATGTACCAACATGAAAGTTTAATTATATGATTATTCATAGTGGGTGGAGCCTAGCATGAATATTCATAAGGGAACGGGTAGCGCAGTCTGATCTAAGTTGACTCTATTTACTCAGGCTATCTGTCCAACAAGGAACGCTTGCCTATATGCACATGTATAAGTAGAAATTCCTTATTTACGCATGGCAAGCTATGTATTGGCGCTAGACGTGTAGTTTTGTAATATGTCCACGTACAATTAACAGGGACATTGGCCCGCTTGAGTCAACTATATGGTCAGTTCAGTGTCATTACAAACTTTCTTATATTTACTACTGTAGTATAGCCATTCAAATGAGACACCATTTTTTGGCAATAACATTTTATTAAATATGCAGATTTGAAATTCAATTATAAAACTACATAGAAACCAAATAACCATAATCAAAAATATTATTTTGAAGTTTGCATACGTTTTCATAAATGCTGAGATAGGATGCGATTGAACAGTCATATCGTTTTATGCCTCGTAATAAATATTCCCTTCTATTACTTAGAGTGAAACGGATCCCTGATTACCAGTTGAACATATGCTATGTATACCAACTTAAAAGAACTTACACAAATATTTCAATGCTTTTAAAGGTAGCTGCACATAGCCTAGTTGGTGATATTTCAGTTATTTCCAACAGTGCCACAAAGGTTGTGACAGAGAGGAAAGGCATGACTGGAAAGTTAACATCTGTGCATACTGCGAAAAAAAACTTCTCATTTGGCCTTTTCCATGCTTGAGAGTGCTAATTGACCCCACCACCACTTCCTTATGCCTGACGTATTAAGCACAACAATTTATTTTTATGGGTATATTTAAAATGTGAAATAAAATGTTTCTGTTTGTGTGTCGAATATGAATGCCCGTCCTGTCACTCCTGTGTGTATGGGGGGTTGGGGTGTTATCATAATTAGCATAATTTGTTTGTGTCAGTCTGCTTGTGTAAAATTGTACACTGTCAAATACAGAGACACAGAAACTACAGATAGGTAGCAGACAAAATTATAGTGGTAGTAGGGCGTTAAAGGCAAATATAACCCCAACAATCCTAGACCTATATAAGCAGCTGGGCTGTTCATTGTAAACCACCCTATTTGATGAATGAAACAAGATAATCATCTGCTAGTAAATCTTTAATGCACATTTAATAGATGAGCAAATACTACGATCTCTATTCCACGTGTATTGTACTGACAGCATAAAAATGGGTACTGAACAGGTATTTTCATACCACCAAAAACTAAGTTATTTCTTTTTGCAAGATATGAAAGCATGCATTAAAATTGATAGCATTCTCCACCAAAATTAAATTCTTGTTAGGGTTTTGCTATGTCTATGCTCATGCAAACTTTCAGTGTGATGTAACGTTTATCTACAAATTTTAAATGCGAAAAGCTGTGTATCATTTGAAAGGCTACACTACCGTAATAAAATACATAATTGGACCACGAAGCTAGAAAACGTGACTTTATTTCACACGAACAACAAAGGTGCAGACCAGCCTGTGTATACGTGCCGTCTGAGCAGCGCCGTTGATATTCGCTCTCTGAAAAGTAATCAAACTTGTTTGATGCTAAATTTAATTTGCTTACTAGTATCTTTAGCTGAACATGTTGATTTGAGCCATGTCTGTTCGGAAACCCTAGTATTTATATGTATTAGATTTATATCACATTTCAATGGGGCTATATGCTTGCATTGCCCATCGTTATAACTGGTGTGGTACACAATTCATAATATGGAATAGTATAAGCTTGCATTACCCTCTGATATCGCATCGGTAGTACTAACTGTATGTATGTTTAATGAATAAATGATGAAATTATGCTTGCAATATCCATTGGTATCACTTCTGTAGTACAAACTGCATGTAAGTATTCATGTATATGCTTTAGTTTTCTTTAAAAACCAAAACAACCCACGCAAAAGCAACACAAAGACAGAAAAACAAGATAAAGCTGGAAACCAAACAAGAGAATGTCATGGAAATGCTGGTACCTAAGAAAGAGATACAGGAACAGAGACAAATGCAAAATCAGAGAAAAATAACCAAACAATCAGGCAATGCTTCATTGATGAAATAATTGCCAAAAAATCCAGAATGCAGTCTCTGATCGAAATCGAATGTTTGCTGACGAAATGTTATTTTTACAATTTGAATAAAAATAAAACAGACCACCCAACAATCTTAAAGTTGAAAATCAAAAGGAAAGGTAAGCACAATCGGCATAATATGGGTTTCATCAAAAGAACCCCTATTTTCTGTTGTTTTTTTTACTGTGCGTTAGATACAGTGACTATAGTTGGAGTATTGTAACTTATCTAGAGAGCTAAACTTAAGTCTGTCCACAAAAATTCTAACACTTGAACGCGTCAACTGTTTTATTTTATTTGATGATACCATAAACATTGTTAAGCAAGACCAGATTGGTTGGAAACAGTTAACCCTGATGAGATCGCTCTGTGAGGAACAGCCTTATCTGTGTTTACTTGTTTCATCAGGTCTACATGTCAGAGTATTTTAGATTGATTCATAGTCATCATTCAAATGCGCATTGTCAGTCTTTAAAAAAAAGAGTCAAAAGCATGACCCTTTCTAGGAAACTTTCACTAACTACATTTGACCAATTTGCAAAATAATGTGTAAACATTGCATATAGCAATAAAAGCAAAATAAATTGGTAAAACTAAATTTGCACAATCCCCTGACCAGTCGTGAAAATATTCCAACAATCAAAGGTCTGAAATCAATTTACATTAAAACCTGTCTTAAGCGGCCACTCAAAAAGACCAAAAATTAGTTTTCAAGATCGATTATCGCTTAATGCAGGTCAAAGGTATTGAAGAATGCTTCAAGCATTTTGTAATACTTTTCACCTTCATTAAGCTACCATTTGTCATTAAGACCCATGTTTTGTCTATTTTTGAGTGGCTGCTTAAGACAGTTTTTATTATATACTACTCTCAAGTAAAACAATGTCAATTTTCATGAATACTCATAGTTTAGATCAATTAAATGGATTTCAAATAAAGCTATTTATCAAGGTAGAACAAGAAAAATAATATTTAATTTCTGTACTACAGATGTGGTATAGGAACTCAGATAAAATCTTGCCCAGCTAATATATTTCACTATAGACATTTTTGAACCACGCCCAGAATGCCAATCAAAAGTCATCTGATAGTGTAAAACTGACCAATGAAACGACGGCTTAGCCAAATCCCACGTGTCAAATCTCTCACATTTAATCAGAGGTTTACCATACAGTGAGTTGATGGATGCATAAATGTACCTGTTTATCTCTTTGCATGCTGGGCTATGTTTGTGTTTATACAAAATCATCTTTTGCAGAGGTTATCATAGACAAAGAGAATCTTACATGAGTGCTCATGTTTTATTGAATTTGTTAAATGAGTTGGGGGAAAGAGATAAAATGCGAGACTTGCAGAGCATTTTATCTCTTTTTCGCAACGAGTTTAATAAATTCAATGATACAAGAGCACAAATGTTAGATTCTATATATTATATGACATTAAGATTACTTTTAGATCTCATTTCTGCCGTAAAAAATATTATGATTTTGTCATTATATAACCAACGTTGTTATAGACATCATAACATTTCCCGAAAATCTGTAGACCACTGGTGGTTTATCTATTTCATTGCATGGCGTTATATCACTCCCAAACGCATCGTCATATGTTAAAAAAAGTTAAAGTTGGCGTGGTATTAGGAATGGAGAATTCTGGTCGCAATTAAAATGCTATACAAAAATAAATTGCTACGTTACTCATATGCTTTATGACACATTTTGCAACCTTCCAGAGTTTTTTGTGCATACGATGTGTTCGTTTTACATATTTTAGCACCCAGTTAAGAACTCGATGACACGTTCTGTGTCATTTGAAAGGGCTTCAAATTGTTTGGTAAAGTGCCAGATTACATAATTCCAGAGTAGAAATAAGTATCTTTATGTTCAACTTAAACAATACCTTAATGAACAGCAAAACAAAATAACCAGAAAAAATACACATACTGTTTAAAGAGAGAAAAGCAAGTTAAACAATCATTTAAATAAAATGACAAATACTGTAGTTTTTCATATAAAGTTTAAGCATAACAAAAACAAAATGTAAAATAAAATATACCATTAAAATAAAAGTCAACCTGATATGTGGTATTAATAAGTCTTCAAAACGTTACAAATGAGCCAGTGTCCAACTTAACCCATAAAGCGTCACCTACAATTTGCAGCAGACGACATTTTCAAATTTTGCTGCTTTTTCAAAAATAACAAGTAAGGCATGATTTTTCATGAGAATTTTCTGCTGGCAGCTTATTATCATGAGCCACCATACCTTTTTTTTGATAATTGGGAAAGATGTCAAAAATGTGTCGTCTGCTGCAGTTGTGAATGGCGCTTTAAGGGTTAAAGTTCAAGTTGGCATGTGCAAAAATTTGAATAAGTCTGCACATTCACACTGTCTGGTCAGTCTTAGTTTTATGCATGAAGAAACATTGAACCATTGGCTATGCATAAAGCGCCCATCAAAGGCTCTTATCAGACTACGCGGATTCCACCTTGTACCTTTTGCTGAAAACTAGGTTCAAATAAGGCTTATTAAGTCACATCGCAAGTAAACATGCCTGTGTCATCTGCATATAGTAAAAGGTGCATATCAGACTTAACAGTGAAGTTGTCAATGGCCATTTCTCATCAGAAAGTAAATTAGGTATAATGACATCAACAATACACTAAGTCGATTTTTTATTGAAATAATAATGTCAAAAAGTTCCAGTAAACCTAATCAGGAATCAACGTCAAGGGCGTAGCCTTTAAAAGGGAATTAGCATTGAGTCTCTTTGATTGCATACCTTTTAACAAGTAGACCGTAAGAACAATGCTCGCTCAGAGGATCTACGTACTCCTTACAATGCTGATACTGTTAATTCAGAAATTTCTGATGGTCTTAGCCAAACGAGGCGAAGATATAGCAAATGTAAATAGTTTAAACTCTGAATGACACATTGATGTTCCCATCCTTATCACTTTGACGAGTCCGTTCCATTTCTATTTTAGGGAATTCAGGTATTTTCTTTCATATTGGTTTCCATCTAAATTGAAATTCCTGTAAGGATTTATTGGGGACTGATAAACATGGCATCTGACGTGGGGTTGTACTGTGTGCCAATGTCTTAATCAACTAATGCACTGATCGTAAGAGCAGACGTGTATGCTGATGTGCACCTTTTGTGAATATACATATGACACAAGTATGATTTCCAAAGACGTGGCCCATGTTATATAGAGAAAATACAGATTTGTAGGAGTATAACACGAAATAGAAGCAATGTCTAAAGATATATTTAAGAACAGCACCAATGGATTGGTCCAAATGATTAACATCACCTATATTTACGCCCTGTCGCTAGGCAATTCGTCTTCAGTGTTTGCTATCAGGTAAGGTTCGGTCCAGCCTGATCTTCTACACAGTAATACTCGCTAGAATAGTGATATTGAAAAAAACATTAAAATGCTACTCTTGCCTATTAAACATATTAAAGAGTGCCCATATCAGCAGCCATTGGAATGGCGTTTCTCTAACGGGCTGATAAGGGCAGGTGGCTAAATGGTGGCTTGACCTCTAATACAGTTGTCTCTTATTAACTAAACCTTACGATTTATATCTTTACACAAAAAGGACTTGGTCCAAATATAACAAAAGATGTCATTGTTTCTTATTTAAAGATGTGTTTCGGCAACTGATTTGTGTGCACAATGATGGCAATGATTCGCTCACAACAACAAAAGTCAATACATTTTGATCTGTTGTGGCATGTCGATGTTTACATTTAGGTGGAAACGGCCTATAATAGCCAATAATCTATTAGGTAATGAAGGTAGTATTGAGCATATATAAGTCTACACAAATCAATTGAGCCAGTTTTTGTGATTTTGGTTCTTATCACACATGCGTTAGTCTTCCTGTAAACAATTCTATCAGGAATATTTATGCTAAGCTCCACACACAGTGAATACTTATATAAATAAACTTACACGTTTGTACATAGAACAAAGAAATTACTTGTCAGGTCCACTAGTGCAGGATCATATCTAATCATATTTTTATAAGCAAACATAGTAGACCCTGATCAGATAGCTCTTGCAAGAGCTGACAAGGGTTAAATATGCATATGTTGTATTCTACATTGTAGTCAATACATGTAAGTTTGAACCAAAAATGGGTGGCTGTTGCTAAAGCATATAAGCTGGTGCTAGGGGACGGGAGAATAGTTGCACTTTCTTTTAGTTCTCATGAACAGACTTAATAAAACTAAGTCTGTTGTTTTCTAATATTATAGGTTCTCAGTTCTGTAGGATCCGTTTTTCCAGATTATTTAGAGGTCGCAAGAGCTGTAGTTGTTTCTGTGTGGATTTGGTAAAACTCTCCCTGTGAATTGATATAGTGTTGATACTTTTTTCATATTCAAGTCCTTCTTGAATATTGGGTTTTGACGGAAAGCAGAATACTGCTTAAGCTGGTGCTAGGGGGGTTTATTATTTCACTTTTCATTCGTTCTCATGAACAGACTCAATCAAACCGAATCTGGTGTTTTCTAATAAATAAGGTTCTCTCTATTTCTGAAGCATCGGGTTTCTAGATTATTTAGGGCCAATATTTAACCTGCGAAAAATGTTTTAAAACATTTCTGGCTGTCTTGTTGTAGTTATTCTCCAGATCGAGATTTAAAACCAGTTGAAGACTGCATCAAGATCAGTGGCAGTTCAGCTGCCACCAGATTTGGTGTAAAGCTACACTTATTTTTACACTGTAGTGGGGATAAAGGTGTTAACCTATTTACACCGAATGGAAATTCCCATTGTTATCAATTGGACCAGTCCATTTCCGTTTTAAGGGTTGCTTGGTGGTAGTTTTCATTTTTATACACATTTTGATAGAACATTCTGTAAGCAAACAGCGGAGACCCTAATCAGACGCCACGTTCTGCGTTGTCTGGTCTGGGTCTACACTGTTTGCCTATGTCCCACAAAAAGGAGGCTAGGCTTATGCGGGTTAATTGTGAACAGTGCCTATTTTCTGTGTCTGAGCAGAAATTGTTATGGTGAGACTGAGCATTTGCGCATACTGGTCTGGGCTTCACTGGTTGCTATTGGTATAAGAATTAAAACGGTATGTGCTGGTTCATACTATTAAAAACAAAAAACTGTTTCAAAATAATCTCTGAACACAAATAAATATATAATGCTAACTGGGAAAACGTAATAAGTCATATCAGAACTTGCAGTACATAGCTTGTGGTCCAAATCAAATAACATTTATAACAATTACACATGTGCACAGTGTAAATAGAGTGTTTGCTTTTCCTAAACATACTATATAGTTGCCATTGATGTGATGTAACTCAAGTATTATATAAGCACACTTGTGTATTAACCCTTTGCATGATTGTTGAATATCATGCCTTTTTGCCATCTGCCAAATTTGTCAAAATTAATATTTTCAAAGAATTCTTTAAGTAATATCATCAAAACGTCATTTTTTTTAGATCCAGATCAAGTCCGATGTTTTGTCAGAACGCTGTATGCAAGGGTTGTCAACAGTAGACACTTACTTATAGACGTAGAGCTAATTAATGTCATAGGTTTAGATAAACAAAAAGTTTCAGTTTAAAAATTGTAAATATTTTCTTTCCCATCAATTTTAACATATGTTTTGGGTGCTTAAAAGAACCGTCTCATTGAGACAGTTCTTTTGAGAACCCACGCCATATGTTTTGGTTGAGAAATAATAAAATGAAATTTTCGTTACGCACTCTTAACTTAAGTCCTGAACTGTGTTCATACAAATTCTGGATGCCTGAAACTTTCTGGAGGCCTGGGTATATTTTCTGAACATTCACTTCTTTGCATATGCGAGCAGCAAAAGCGCTAGCCAGCCACACGGATGCACAAGCTTGGCTTATCATTCACTGGTTGCCTTTTTTGAAAAGTACCAAAATCTCAGCCACTGACCCACTTATTTCCTCTAAAATTACAATAAAATCTAAGGTATAATAAGAACTTTTTTAGCTTACAAATGCTATTATTTTCTTACTGGTCAGTTTAAACATATGTTTTGGGTGCTCAAAAGGACCGTGTCAGTGTGAAGATTCTTTTGAGTACTCACAACATATGTTTTGGATAAGAAATAGAAAAATATTTTAATTTTGATTACACATTCTTATCTGGAGGCCCTAATATATCCTTCAATATCACAACAAATAAATTATATGTTTTGAGCCACTTCGTTAGATTTTGGTGTATATGCTTTGTCATATTCTGATCATGAATGTGCAGCTATCTAGTGGGGCTTGAAGTCCTTATCCTCGCTGAAATATTCATCAGCATCCCTTCTTATGAATGCAAGCAATGATGGCTCTGGCAAGACTGTGCAATTGTTATATTGTTGTTAAAACAATCTATCAGTCTGTTGTTATATTCATTTATGTTTGACACGAAACTGTATTATTTAAGTCCTGTTCTGTTCTGACTCGCCTAAGCCTCCATGCACTCATACCTGACAAGTACCAAAATCTCATAAACTGGCTGATTTCTTTTTAAAGGGTAATAAACGGTTTCCTTCCTTTCTTTTCACAAACTTGGAAACTATATGACAAACATAAAAATGGTCATTTTGCACACAATTCAACCAAAATTAAATGAAAGACAACCCTGACTAAGTATATAAATGTGGAACTGCCACACACTTCATTGTACATATTCAAAAGTGAAAGCCAAATCATTGTTTCTCAGCTGTCTCTCAACTGGATGATAGTCGTTGGAAATACGACAAAAATCCTATAAAGGATGCAACATACTGTGTTTTAGTGGTCCAAGTGTTTCAATTTTTCAAAAATAAAATTTGTTTGCATAGGTGTCGTCATATACATGGGTGAAAGTTAAAAATGTCAAATATCCTGAAATTTAGAAATACAAATTTCTAGACTTGTAGGATGTCTATAATAAATAATAAGTTCATGTTTAAATGGCTAAATGTGTTTAGAAAATCTAAAAATTAATCAGAAAAGCTATTATAAACTCCCTAATTCAGTATTTTGGAAAGTCAGCCTCAAAATCCTGAATTCAGAAATAATCCTGAAAACTTTCACTCATGCATATATGAAAATGTGACCTAGTTTAGGATATGGAGACTATATTTGACATCGAAATTATATCTGAAATATGAGTGCTGCCTGGAAAACTGCATATTGCAGTTTTCCAGGCATCTCTCATATATCAGACGGGATTTCAAGATGATGTAAGCAGCAAAATAGCAATATAGACCCTCCATAGTCATGATTACATTGGAGTTAGAACTTTAACCCTTTGTATTTATTTGGGAAACCCCTTAACGGGTACTTTTACAAACAGCGAAGACCCAAATGAATTCCTGCATAATGCAGCATTTCATCAGGGTTTACACTATTTGTTAAGGAGATCAAAAAATACAATATAATGTTTTTTATTATAACCTGACACCCCTTGATAAATACAATGGGCCATCCCAAGTTTGTTGTAGTAAACCAGAAGGAAGAATTCATCATTTTACAAAGGCTTAATTGACAACCTCTGTAACACATAGTGTGCACCTGTGTTGCAAAATTTACTATTATTATTTCGCAGTTTTGTGCACCTGGGGAACTTTGTGGTAAACTTCTTTAGGTCATATAATACAACCCCGTTCCAAACAAATTCTAAATTTAAAAATTCGAACAAAGTTGACCACTTAAAGACAATACTACAATCTCCTTCTAACAGAAGTTGTGGAAAATTGCAACAAACGTTCCTCTAGACAACTAGCTCCAGATAAGTATGGCCAGTACTACTGTTAAAGCATATATGGCGAATGGACCAGGTGACAGGTATTTTTGCTTCTTTTTACATGTTATTGAAATTCCTGTAAGCAAACATTTGGGAGCCTGATCAGTCAGAAAATTTCTCAGCACGCTGAGGAATTATCAAGACGAATATGGCATTTTGCTGTAAATAGACTTTTGGCCTGATAACTGCGATGAGACTCGCTCACTTATCTGGAGCCCTGTGTAAAGGATGAACATGAAATTCGTAGCTCAAATTGGGATAAAATAACGTATTGCCAAGTGTCTGTGCCCCTGCATGTCCCGGCAAAATATTGCTCCTCTCTTCGTGATCGCGAATATCCAATGAGATTTGTCTGTCTTGTCACGTGATTCACGCTGAAGCTGTGTGTATTTCCCTGGTAAAATATAACAAATGGGGACCAGCAGGAAAACAGGATACATTGAGAACCCGTACTGGTACCCGCACTCCATTTTAACTTCTTTGAATCACGCTAATAAACGGCAACACTCATATCTGCAATCAATTCCAATAAATAAATTGCGTCAATTTCTAATAAACACCTACTTCATGATGTCTGTTGCACCAATCGTTTATAAATTTGTGAATTAAGAAATCTTGGATAGGAATCTCGATGCATTAAAGTGTATATTTGTAATTGTGCTTCGTCGAAGGTGTGGGGCGTTGGGTCCACCATATTTCTATTTATAACTTCCCGTACTCGTGAATCTAAACTAACCTGAAAGTAGAAAAGAGAAATAACGTTATAAATTATTCTGACGTAATCAATAAATACTGTAAAACCTGTCTTTAGCGGCCACTCAAAAATAGACAAAACAAAGATCTTAAAAACAAATAGTTGCTTAATGAGGGTCGAAAGTATTGCAGAATGCTCCTATTGGAGCATTCTGCAATATTTTTGACCTGCATTAAGCGATAATAGGTCTTGAAAACCAATCTATGGTCCTCTAGTGAGTGGCCGTTTTAGACAGGTTTTACTGTACAGTAAAGTCTAAACTTATGTTAACACATGAGAGAACCTTTAACACTGGCGATACTCATAACTGCTAAAGTGATACTAAATTGTGCACCTCAGTGCACACGCTATATGCATAGAGGATGTCAACTGTGGTTCAGACTGCACTGTATGTACAAAATATCTTTTACCAGGAAAATGTGAGGATACATTGAGAATATTCCTGTTATTGTATCTTTTAGTTCAATTTCGAATTGTTGGATGGATCATTAACTTGATGCTCCAGATAAGCCTGGCACTGAAATTATCAAAGTTCTTTTCAAGCTACACTCAACTGAGCATGAAATTTATCATGCTCATACATGTTAAAACGCCAACTATAGTTGGTATTTAAACATTTGTTAGCAAGATTATTACAACATCTGAGAGATTTTTAAGTTTTCAGTATTTTAAGTTTTTCAAAAGCAGTTGATATTTCATGTTCACGACTGATTGAAACAAGCAGAAAAGGTTGAGAAATATTTTCTTGGTGAGTAGGTATTTCTGGAGATCAGGGCCCGGAATTACAATGCCTCCTTTAAATTAAGTAAGGCTTAAGTAAAGTATTGATTTTTCAGGATGCGAAAAATAAGGGTTTTAATTTGATTAAAATCAAAACAGTAACTGTTTTTTTTCTGTTGATCGCAATTATATCTTTGACCACAAGTACTGCATCGATCCAGGTAATTTATTTAGCATTTAATATAGCATATTGAAATATCAATACTTAACTTCAGTCTTCCTTAACTTTAAGGAGGCATTGTAATTCTAGGCCCTGATTAACATATGTAAATTAAATATTACAAATTATAATGAGAAAAATATGTTATGGCAATTTCAATTTGTTCAAACGTGCAACACCTCTTCTATGGATACTAGGGATGTTCACTAAAACTATGTTGATATGATAAAAGGAATATATACATGTAAATTTTACCCAATTGTTTCCTAATTTCTTCGAGTGATATTATAGATAAAAAAAATCACATATAACCAGACCTCAAGGTATAAGAGTGCATAAATAAAAAAAAAATAATGCTGTTATGTCTGAACCAAAACATATAATGTGTGTACTCAATGATACGGGTCTGTTGAACACCTAAAATAAATGAATACAAAACATAATCACATTTTACATACAAAGAATTGCTTATCTCGACGAAAGTTATACTATGTTTTTAATGGCGACGATGTGTAGGTATTTTGAAGAGCCTTCTAATTGAAACGTTTCTTTCGATAGTGGAAACCCCAATCAAATGTTTCACAAAGCATGGTTTCCGTGGTGCAGAATATTGTCCCAGACTTCCAAGATTTGAGCAACCATTTGGAGGCCAAAATACAGCTAATAAAAAGAATATGACTATAACATGGGAAACAATAAATTATCTGACAATTTTATATGCTGGGAATTTAGGTTTATCACACTTGAGCAATCAAAATACAGACAACAAAACTAATATGACTAAAGTCTTGGAAACAATAAATTATCTGACAATTTAATATGCTGGGAATTTAGGTTTATCACACTTGAGCGAACGTTAGGTTTACAGTCCATACATGAATTATGTATATGGAAAATATAGATTTTTATGGAAAACGGTGAGAAGCGTGGTGCAAAAGCTACTCGCAGTTTTTCATAAAACAAAATCGAAATTTCTTCTCTCTTTTTTTCTTTTTTATGGCAAATTCAAAAAATACTTATAACATGAAGTTAAACTCTCTATTATCACATTTGACATCATTGATTTGATGTGTGAGTCAAAGGCCCTAGTGTGAATCATAAGGACTAGTTTAGGGGAACCCTGTGACAAAGTAATTTCTATCTTTAGTAGGATCCACGAGCCTCGTTGTAATATTTCCTAAAGGCATCAGCAAAGCAGATTTTGGCACTTATCTAGCATCAGCGAGCAGCTAAGGCTCAGATGAACCTGTGCATCCGCACAGATTAGCACCAGTCTTCACTGCTCTTTCACTCAAAGAAGGGGTGTAGAAGAAGGTTTGGGCCAACGGTAAGACTACTAGTGCCACTGTATACATGTAGTTTGAGTTTCGTTAAGTGTCGTCGCCTTGGGCCCAGTCACCTGTTAAACTAACGGTACCAGGAGCCATCTCATGGCAGTAAACAAAAAGGGTATTATAGCTGCACATTCACGTTAAAAAGTACTTTTATGCATATGTGAAAAGTACCAAATTCTCATAAACTACAGTAGTCATATTCATGCAGGCAAATGATCTTGGACCACTATCGGCCAACAAGAGAAACATCATTTGACTGTTGTTATGCTGATGGGCCGATATTTGCCCGCTTTAATATGTTTAAATAATCTGAAAAACGGATCCT
This sequence comes from Loripinus fragilis, assembly GCA_964019695.1. Classification (NCBI taxonomy): domain Eukaryota; kingdom Metazoa; phylum Mollusca; class Bivalvia; order Lucinida; family Lucinidae; genus Loripinus; species Loripinus fragilis. The sequence continues at coordinate 23,858,867 of OZ026518.1, forward strand.
TCTGAAATAGAGAGATCCTACAATATATGAAAACAGCAGACTCGTTTTTTGAGTCTGCTTAAGTGAGAACTAATGGAAAGTGCAATAATTATCACGCCCCCTAGCACCGGCTTAAGCGATATTCTGCTTTCTGTCAGAACCAAATAATCCCAAAAGACCAGAATATGAAAAAATATCAACATTATATCGATGCACGTGGAAAAGTTTTACCAACTCCACACAGAAACAACGACAGCTGTTGCGACCTCTAAATAATCCTGAAAAACGGATCCTTCAGAAATAGAGAGATCCTATAATAAATGAAAACAACAGACTAGGTTTTACTGAGTCTGTTCATGCGAACTAATCGAAAGCCTTTGTAGACCAGAAACCCTTAAACGGGTATTGGTAAACAGCGAAGGCCCAAATTAAATGCCCAATAATGCAGCATTTCATTAGGGTCTGCACTGTTTGGTGAGGCAAAACAGATCTTCAGAGAAAAAAATACAATTTGCTTTTTGGAATAACCTGTGACCCCTCAGCACCCTAACTTTATTGTATCAAGCTTTATGGAAAATTCCATTGTCCTGTAAAGGGCTGATATAGTGTTCTCTACTTACTTCTTTAGGTGATAATATAGATATATAATCTTCGTATATAAGCCTAGCTTTCTCCTCCACCCCCTCAGGGTTTTGTTCCTGCTTAAGTTCTTCACATGCTAACCAGAATAACATGTTTTCTTCACTGTATTCCGATCTTAAAAATTCTCGGAATACTTTTCTACCAGCTGAAATATACAAAAGAGATTCTGACAAACTATGTTTAACAAAAAATGTTTTTTAAAAAGGTAACAGTCGATAATAAATGGAAGTGTGTTTCGTCCTTCACTAAAGAGCTTCATGTAACAATATGTTTCTTAGGTTTAAGCCCCATTCTCACTGTGCCGATGTAGCCACGGTTCATCCCGATGCAGGACAGCCGGTATACCGTGATGCACCGGGACACATTTCATAAAAAATAAATTGCGTTCTCACCATGCCGACGTTACCCCGGTATAGCCCCGGTTCTCGAGAAAGCAAGACGCCGGTTGATCCCCGGTTCACCACGGAGCACTTACGGTGCAGCACGGTGGAGCCACGGTTCGTGCCGGTATACCCCGGTGTTACCCAGGTTGTTTACGGTGATGTCCCGGTAACTGCCGGTTGCGCCACGGTTACATGCCGGTAGGGCCACGGTTGCGTCCCGGTGCTCCTCTACACTATAAAACCAGGATAAAAAACGTGGAGTAACATCAGTTTTCTTCTGTCTCTATCGCATACTAGTTATGACACAAATTGGACTGCACAGCCATATACGAGTTACTAGAGGAATCATGATCTTTGTAGCGAAAGCAAATACCTAGTAACCTCGCAGCTCATTTGCATGACAAATAAGCAGAAGCAGACCTGTTTTCTTACGACGAGGTTTAAATGTTCATCTGGGCCCAGAATTACAATGCCCCCTTAAAGTTAAGGAAGACTTAATTTAAGTATTGATACTTCAACATGTACATTAAATGCTTAATAAATTGCCAAGACCGATGCAGTACTAATGGTCAAAGATTTCATTGTGATCTACAGAAAAAATGATACTATTTTGGTTTTAATCAGTTTGGAAACGTTAATTTTCGAATCCTGGAAATTCAATACTTAACTTAAGTACTCCTTAACTTTAAGGATACATTGTAATTCTAGGCCCAGATTGTCTTGCTTTTTCGTAAAAATATATAAACACTTTGAGCGGGGCATGTGATTTCCAACAGTGTGACATTTTGAGCCGCGTAGACTCAGACAAGCCTGTGCAGTCCCCAATTAAGCTTTAAAGTTGTTCGGTCAGTAGCTTAACAGTCATAGAATAATCAAGCGACTAGCAAAGGCTCTGATCAGACTGCGCCTAGGCGCAGGCTGATCTGAGGCTTTGCTAATGGCAACTACCACATTGTTGGAAATCTCATGTCGTGGCTCATTTATGCTTGACTCTTCAGTAACTATAAGTGCATTTATTCATAAGCTTTGTAAATGAGCACATCTATACTGCTGACAATTTAACCAACTTGTGACGAATGGACTTTCCCATCCTTATCATTTGGATGAATCCACTTTCATTTCAGAGGCAGTAGGAGTGACTTTTCTTTTTATTTTGCATTTTATTACATATACATAGGCAGTGGAACCGCACGGTTTATCACGGTGGAGACACGGATGTTCCCGGATTGCGCCGGTATCGCCCCGACGCCCTCCCGGTGGAGACACGGTTGCTCCCGGCGTCTTCCCGGTTTATCACGGTATTTGACAGCCTTCCCGGTTACTCCCAGTGAGTCCCGGTTGTTTTAAACATTTTAAAACAACCGGGGACATGAGCCGGTTCAACACGGTTCCACACGGTTCATCCGGATCTCCAAGGTTGTCCACGGTGCCGCCACGGTTGTGACACGGTTCATCACGGTTCATCCCGGATCATCAAACCGGGATGAACCGGCACCTTAAACCGGGACAGTGAGAACGGGGCTTAAGATTGACGTAAACTATCAAAAGTGCTAAGGTTCATGTTGATATGCACAGTTCTCTGTGTTTGGTAATGCTGTTAGTCATTAGGCTTGGTCCTTTTAAAGATCAAAAATAAGGTATTAAGCTAGGGTACAGATAAATTACTTGGTCACTGTAGAATGCCGAAATGTCGGATGCCAAAATGTCCAAGCACATAGTCTTTCTCAATTACCTGTCAGCCATTCTATTTTTGTGGCATCGTCAGCGAGTTAAATGGTTCTCAGCAACTTGCAAAATGTATGCAAACAGATTGTTGGGTAACATTTTCTGTTGATTTTATGAGAAGAGGTGCATGTAAAAATCCTCAAAAAAAGGGGGCAAAATAGTCAGACTATTTTACAAATAATCTTTTGAATATGACATATTACTTGTCAATTCGAATAGTGGTTCATATGACTGGTTCTGGGTCAATACTGTGCTTATACTGTGCTTTTACGTCTATCAGCGAAAAAAACAAACTTTTTGCTGTTTTAACTCTATTACCATACGCTTGAATGATAGCATTTTAGCAAGAACGTCCATAAAAAAATCACATTTAACTGAAGTAAGCACATACATAAAAGACAGACTCTGACAATTATTTGAACCCTTTTTAACGTACAATCAAATATTTTACATGAAATAATTTAGTATCCAAAGTGTCTTAAACGGATGCCAAACGATGATCTTCAGGATGGATCCTCACACATGTGATAGATAATTTTAATATATAAGTTAAGAAGAGGCTAAGGCTGTTGTCTGGTCAGTTCATGGAAAGAGATAATATATCGAATACTAGGTGAGTGTCTTTTGATACTAAGTTTACGAGGCAGGCTTTGAGAACATATGTTGAATTAGGAAGCAATTTGACATGCGTTCTCAAAGCCTTGCCTGGTAAACCAGATATCAAAGGACCTTAACCTTGCATTCCTTTAATCAGTTTACAAGTTGGTTCACTCTTCAAACTAGGAATTATGACGTAATTGTCGATTTTCTTGTCATTCAAAAAGTGCAACGTCGTGTTGACCTGATAAACATACATACCGTGAGATAGACAACGCTTATCAGGTCAACGTGCAACAATGCAGCTAATATGAGAGGTGACTGATGAAATGAATTTATTGATCCCATTGCTCTACTGTAACATACACTGAACGTTCTAGGACTAGTTTATGAATTAAAGGTTTCATGAATAGCTAGTGTTTTTAGTCTGTCAAGTACAAGATATACTGCGGTGTTACAACGCCAATGCAAAATGTAATGCAAATCTTACATTGTTTCACTATTTAAAGTGTTGTAATAATGCTATGAAACTGTCACGAAATAAAATAGCTAAAATGGTATAGGGTATTCATGACCTTAGTCCAATATCTGTAGAAGATAGGGTTGTTGGTTGCTTTCCTTGTATTATTTTTATACTGATAGAAGAATGCAGTGCCTTAGAGGTAGAGCGCTTGACTTGAGATAGAAGCGTCGCTTATTAGAGCTACACTGGAAGCACTGCGTTGCGTCCTTGAGCAAGTCACTTTATCCCTTACTCTGGTTCAACCAGGAAAAGTACTGACATGAATGAAAATTTGTTGAATGGAACGTAGAGCATTCAACACAAATATATGTGAATGTGGTCTTTTATCTTGTCTATGAGTTTAGTGTTTTTTAAACAAACAAACAAGAAAACCTATGGTGAATATGGTGCTATTGAAATATATGCTAACAAACTAGATGCTGAAGCAGCTGCAGATACTAGGCGGCGATTCCGTTGATTTCATGTTGTGTAATGTAGTATTTTACTTTCAAATCATCTTGCTTTTGTTTTCCCTGTGTTACAGTGAAACATGTCTTAAGCGGCTACTCAAAAACAGACACAACAAAGGTCTTAAAGACAAGTTGTAGCTTTGTACAGATCAAAAGTATTGCCCCACCGGAGCATTCTGCAATACTTTTGACCTGCATTAAGTGATTATCGGTTTTGAAAACATATTTTGGGTCTTATTTGAGTGACCGCTTAAGACAGGTTTTACTCTATTCCTTTCTGTAAATGTGGCTGTGGTCTTAAGTTTTTTCCTCTTGGTGCTACTGATTAGCCTGTGATCTGTGACTGTGACCTTTCCAGTCAAATTCACTTGTGTTTTTATTAAATGGATTTTGGTCACCTATTTTTAATTTGAATATAACATGCATAGAACGAATCAAATGGGGGAAAAGTTTGCCTCAAAATTTATTTTGGAACAAAACATTTTATTTTAGTTTCTAGTTGGAATCCGATTTTTGTCATGATTGTGGTATGCTGTTGTGGCATAAAACTATGCAATTTTACTCTGAACTCATTAATTTGTCCAAATATTTTGATTTTACTCTTCAGTCAAAATTTCGTCCAAATATTTTGATTTTACTCTTAACTCAAACTTTCGTCTAAATATTTTGATTTTACTCTTAACTGAAAATTTCGGACAGAGCTGAAATATTGGGTGTAGAGTAAAATCAACATAATGCATTTACTATTTTTTTTTCAGATGGAAATCAAATGAAGATTATATGTAATAAAGGCTATGCCAAAACATTATAAAGTGAAACATAAATTACCATTACTTTTCATGAGTTTATCGAATGACTCTCCCCAGCTTCGGATCTCTTCAATCGTTGGACTGAAAAAGAAAGAAAACACCATGCTTAGATAATGCTACACAGAGAACATGGCAAAAATATTCGCAACTTGGTGGCAAATAACTGCCCCTGATCTTGGTGTAACCATTAAACTGCTTTAAATGTTATTTTCCGTTTGATTGTGAACGTTTATCTTTAGATTAACTACAGCAAAATCAGGTAGAAATGTTTGAGATTTGGCTCTGGAGAAATGTTGGTCACAATCTGTTTAAGTTGAAAATTAGTGTAAGTTTATACCAATATTTAACAGTGTATAAGGTATGATTATTACTAACAGAAATTGAATATCTGCTTTACATGCCTACCAATCCATCTGATCCCTCTTCGCCATAACATAGTATTGATTTTATGCTATGAACGAGATTGATTGGTAGGTGTGCTTTATTATTATTAATAGATTAAAATATTGCATCAGAATATTCCATATCAAAGGGCGTATTTCTTTACTCATTAACGTTTTTAGGAAAAACAGACATTCATCCTTGTTCAACGGACATGTCCATTGTCAAATATAGGGTTGGTTTGGTGTATTCTTCATTTATAGTCCATTTTAAAATACACATTGAAGACTAAGACCAGATGCCGTTTTATACACCGTCCGACCTGGTTCTTATTTGCATGCCTATGCTCCATAAAAAGGACGCTATGCTAACATATTGGTAACGTCCTGACTCTCTCAAATTGAATTCTCCAGTTTATAATTAGGACTAGATCATCCCGTTTATCAATAAATAATTTGCTGAAGATGGCAACAAATTGTCCCTGATCAGACTGCTTATCTGGGACTATTTTGTTTGCACATGTTTTCCCGTCTGAGTAATTTAGTTCCAGCACTCAAAGATTTAATTAATTTCCATATTCCTCATCAAATGATATAGTGTGTGTTCTTAACTCGTTGCATGCTGGGTATTTTTTATGCTTTTGTCGTCTACTGACTTTTTTTTGAAAATTAACAATATCAAAAAATCTTTCAGGAACACAATCAAACAAGAAATGTCACAAACACGTGACGAATGCCCCCAAAGGAATTGGTCTAGTATAAGACACATTTGAGGAAAGATAGCTGTAATATAGCCAGAAGTCAATGTCAAGGTCAAAGTGACTCAAAATGGTATGCACCACTCCGCCATCCCAAGAGGAATCACCACCCCAAATTTGGGATTCCTACATCAAATAATATAGGAGATATGCTCTGGACACAATAATTCTTGAAAACAAGGTCAGAGGTCAAGGTCACAGTGACCCAAAAATGGTTTGTGACACTCAGGCATCCCAAGATGCATTTACATACCAAATTTGGAATTCCTATTTCAAAGAATATAGGAAATATGCAACAGATTCTAGAAACTAGGTCAGAGGTCAAGTTCAAGGTCACAGTGACTAAATTATGGTAAGCGACACTTCGTCATCCCAAGATGCATCCACACACCAAATTTGAGATTCCTACCTCAAATAATATATGAGATATGCTCAGGACATGACTATTCTAAAAACTAGGTCAGAGGTCAAGGTCACAGTGACCCAAAAATGGTACATGACACTCCGTTATCCCAAGATACATCCACACACCAAAATTGGAATTCCTAACTCAAAGAATATATGAGATATGCTCGGGACACAATAATTCTTAAAACTAGGTCAGAAGTCAAGGTCACAGTGAACCAAAACTGGTATGTGACACCCCCTCTTCCCAAGATGTATTTACCAACCAAAGTTGGAATTCCTATCTCAAAAAATATAAGAGATATGCACCAGACTCAATGCAGTTTCTAGAAACAAGGTCAGAGGTCAAGTTCAAGGTCACAGTGACCCAATTATGGTACGCGACACTTCTAAATCCCAAGATGCATCCACACACCAAATTTGAGATTCCAACCTCAAATAATTTAAGAGATATGCTATGGACACGATTTTTCTAAAAACTAGGTCAGAGGTCAAGGTCACAGTGACCCGAAAATGGAACATGACACTCCGCTATCACAAGATGTATCCACACACCAAATTTGGAATTCCTAACTCAAAGAATATAAGAGATATGCTCCGGACACAATAATTCTTAAAACTAGGTCAGAGGTCAAGGTCACAGTGACCCAAAATTTGCATATGACACCCCCTCTTCCCAAGATGCATTTACATACCAAATTTGGAATTCCTATTTCAAAGAATTTAGGAGATATGCACAGACTCAATGCAGTTTTCAAGAAACTGGGTCAGAGGTCAAGTTCAAGGTCACAGTGACCCAATTATGGTACGCGACACTTCATCATCCCAAGATGCATCCACACACTAAATTTGAGATTCCTACCTCAAATAATATAAGAGATATGCTCCGGACACGATTATTATAAAAAACTAGGTCAGAGGTCAAGGTCAAGGTCACAGTGACCCGAAAATGGTACGCGACACTCCACCATCCCAAGATGTATCCACACACCAAATTTGGAATTCCTATCTCAAAGAATGTAGGAGATATGGACCGGACACGAAAGCGGGACGGACGGACGGACTGACGGACGGACGGACTGACGGACGGACGGACAGTGCGATTACTATATGCCTCCCAAAGTTCCTTTGGGGGCATAAAAATAATAATGCCAAACAGTTTGGACCCAGATCAGTTTGCAAAGGTTGTCAGCAGAAATAAGATAAACCATTTGTATATAACACCCAAAATATGGGGTTGTGATGTCTAATTTTGAAGTTGTCACTTTCCCATTGGTGTCCTGGGTCAGGTGTGGTGCTTGATTATTACGATTCCTGATCTTTGACCTCTTTTTACCCTTTTTGTTTTGTTTTTTCTTATCTTTCCCATCAAAATATATGTTCTGGTTTCTAAAAAGAAACGTCTCATTGAGACTTTTCTTTTATGCAACCAAAACATAATGTTATAATGGGAAATTATTGAAACAGTTCATAAATACGTCCTATTTTTTAAAATTAATTCGAATTAGAGGATAATTCGCACAATAGGAGTTCGAACTAACGAGGTTTTGCTGTGTGTATAGATTTATACATGACTAAATTCTGTGCAGTGTCAAACGTTTATCTATAAAGCGAGGGCATCATCCAAATTATAAGGTATATTTTCTCTATCCTCAATCATACCGAATGAGCGAGTCCAATTTGCAGGGAAAACTAAGTCTGATATGTCACGTGACAAAATCGATAGAAAAGCTGAAATATTTGCATAGCATCAGTAAGAAAGGCTACACAGGCTTTTGCCAACAGCCTTCGCCGATATGGCCAGGTTGATATGGTATGAACTAGGCCAGAATTTTTTTTAATAGTTGATTTACGGGAAATTTTTTTCAGATCTAGGGTCGGGGGACGAAAAAAAAATAAATAAAAAAGCTCTGAAAATGACCAGTTGACTGGTCATTTTCAGAGCTTTTTTTTCAGAGCTTTTTTTTCTTTTTTTTCTGTAATATCTCCAGAAAAACAGTAAAACTAGTAAGGTAGTCTTTAAATATTTCACCATTTTCCTAAAAATCTGGACAGGACAATCACTTTTAACAGTGTCACTCTCAAAAATGCACAGACAGAACCTCAAAAAATATTATTTTTTTTCAACCAAACAATTAAGAGCGATTCTCTGTAAATATGGAGCGAGTTATATAGGAACCATTTCACGCTCCGACTCGGATTTTGATGAAACTTGCTGACAGTGCTAGTGGTCATGTAAAAACAAGAAATCAAGTGTTAGTTCATCCAAATCAATCTCCGTTGCCATGGAAGCAGCATCCAAAGATTTGGGCAAAAAAAGAAGCAAAAAACACATGAAAAATGACATTTTTACCATTAAACTACTCTAAAAATAGATTGTACCAATCACAAACATGGAATTATTTTGAACAAACAGACTTAATATAACTGAATTAGTTAATGGTAGCAGCCTTACGAAAATGCTTAATTATACTTATCTTTCACTGAAAGTGGGTGGGGTAAGTAGGACCGGAAAATTACGCTTTTGGGGCATTTTCGCGCAAACACGACAACTTTGCGCGGCTACTTTCACATACACTCATGTTAATATATAATAGGCCAGGGTATGAAATTTTATAATATGGAAGAAAATGTTTGGGAAGTTACCGTCTTCTTGTTGTTACCATGGTAACAAATGTTTCCCTGTAGAAAAACTGAAAAAAATAAATATTGCATAAACAATTCATTTATTGCTATATTACAGTAATATAGTCTATTGTAAATAGTATATTTTCATTACTCATACATCTCTTTTATATATGACATTAAAGTCTGCTACAGATAAGCTATTTTTAGACTTTTAGAGGCATCATAAGGGGTAAAAATTATGAATTTTAAAATAAAAACCAACACATTTGGCTAATTTGCCCTTCCAATACCCTCAAAATTGCTATTATTTATCACCAATGTGCAATATTTGTGAAAATGTAGACTTAAATTAAAGAAATAAGACCAATGCATTATAATTAAATTATCTAAACATGCTTATTTATGAGGAAAAGTGGGTGGGGTAAGTAGGACCTGAAAAACATGCCTTTTAGGCATTTTTAAACACAGTCAACAACCTAAATCATGCATATAAACATATATGCATGGTTATACATATTAGAGCAGGATATATAGTTTTTTATTTTATGAAAAACATGTTTCAGAAGTAATCAGCTTCTGTTCGTAACCATGGCAACATAAGTTACACTTTAGGATAACTGTAAAATGACTTTATTGCACAATGGTATTAATTTATTGTTCAAAGAAATGATAGTATCTATTATAAATCTCTTTATATAATTACTTAATCACACTTCTTACAAATAACAATAAAATAGCCAATAGGAAAGCTGCCTTTGAATTTTTAATGTAATTTTAGTGTTAAAAATTCTGACCCAAAAGTTTGGCAAACTTGCCTTCTCACTTGTATTGGAATCGCCCATAGTCATCATTATTTACATGGTTTGTGTCAGAAAATGCAAATTTTCATTTCAATAGATGGAAATAATTCAATACAGCAGCCTTATTAAATTGCTACAATATACTATCATTGATGAGAAGTGGGTGGGGTAAGTAGGACCCTCAATTTCTCTTAACCATGCAGCAATCTCCCATAGAAATGTTTCACAAATTGTCTTGGATTTTGTAAAAAAATAATGGCAATTTATGTATTTTGGTAAAATCAACCACATTTATGTATGTTCAGCTGTTGATTTTTCGGTTGTCATGGCGACAGCTTTCAAATATTTTGGCATAAAATCAATCTAAATTCCTTTAAATTTAGATATTATACGTTCTACCAGGTCCAGAGCTATAAATAGAAAAACTTACAACCCCTCTATTTAAATACTACCCAATTACCAATAAATTGAGTTCATTGCTCTAAAAAAGACAAATATGGATACTATCAGGTACTCTTAACACTGAGTCTATGGTTAAACAAAAGTTAAACACCCTCGTGCTCTTTGTGACTTATTTACATACATTTATACATGCAGAACCTGATTGATCTACTTTTCTCATTATTTTGCGCGTTTAAATGGTAACTGACAGTTGGTTCCGCATGCAGCTAATACCATAAATATTTTTTTCTGCTAACCCTTTTCAATCTAAAACGTATCATCATACTTATAAAAGTACTAGAAAGACCGAAAATTATGGGAAAGTCTTAAGATTCCAGTCTGAAAATGGGATAAAATATACATATTTTATTGTCAAGCTTATATCCGTATTGTTTTGTTTACAAACAGTCTTTAAAAATGTAGTTTTAATTGCAAATACAACAGTATTTAAGTAAAGCCAAGTCTTGAGAGAGAGAGAGAGAGAGAGAGAGAGAGAGAGAGAGAGAGGTAGCAATCTGCTCTCTCATATCATGCAATAATTATAACTATGAGGAAGGTATAATAACTTTGATTATGACCAGCTAGCAAAAAGTTAAAAATCCCTATTAAGTATTTGAGACGATCCATTTTTTAGCTTGAAACAGCCTTTTAGTCTCTTATAATCCTACCAACACAAATATACACGGCCTCCAATCTCGGCCTCCTTCTCCAAAAAGAGCAGAACGTAAAGTGAGGCGAAGGCCCTTCCGGGAAGCAGGCAGTCACGGCAAAACAATGGAACACGGTAAGTTGTGTTGACACATTTTCAATCATAAGTAAATTTTCAGCGCAAAACTCGAAAATCTAAGAATGCTATGCTTCGGGCAATTGTTCAAGCTATCCGTAGAGCATGCTGTTTGCACATTTGAACTTAGTTTGTAAGCGTGAGAGTTTTTCTCCCGTTGCACAGTTGTCCAAGAAACGGTGGTTCCCGCATGGTTTTGCCTTCTAACCAAACGTATAGTAGCGTTTGGACCCTTATTCATACTACCGAGGCCCCTCCACACCCATGTTGTCCCAAATGCAATTTTTCGAGATATTTCAATGATAATTGAGTGATTTAGAGCCAAATTTCTTTAGGAGCAGGAGGCGAAGGGCAGGAGAAGCAGGCTGGGAGAGGAGGAGCAGGCGGCGATGAAATCAAAATTTGCATTGATTTTGCTTATTTTTAATAATATACTTATCCAATCTATATCAAACTTGCATGTATGATACGAATGATTAAACGCTATTGTTAACTGAATTATTCTGATCACAAACATTGCTATGTATACCTCTCTTATAATATATATACCTCTAGCAAGCTCATGACATTCTGGGTTAAACAAACAACACAATGGGAGAATAAGCGAAACGCTTTTGTTTCCTTTATAATGCGTGTACGGACATTATCAGATTTGCAATAATTAAGTTAACATCTTTTGAGACTGCTCTTATACACGAGTTGTTATATCAGTTATATGATGTGCACGGTATCCGTACAGCATGGGTATTTTCAAAAAGTACACTTTTTTATACATTGTAGTATGGCTGATGCTTTTTTTCTTTGATCTTTGCTGATGTTTAAATCAGACACCCTAGAATAACGACGAAGGAGGAGCTTAAAACCGTACTCTAACTTCCAATTTTAGTTAAACAGCGATGTAGGCGGTAACTTCCTTAATAGCGACATAGGTAAATGTATATAATTGACAGCTAAGGCCGGATGCTGGGAGGAGCGAATGTAAATTTCGTCAGGTGTCAGTAACACGTGTTTATTTGCGTCAGAATAAGTCAGTTAACAATAGCGTTTAATCATTCGTATCATACATGCAAGTTTGATATAGATTGGTTAAGTATATTATTAAAAATAAGCAAAATCAATGCAAATTTTGATTTCATCGCCGCCTGCTCCTCCTCTCCCAGCCTGCTTCTCCTGCCCTTCGCCTCCTGCTCCTAAAGAAATTTGGCTCTAAATCACTCAATTATCATTGAAATATCTCGAAAAATTGCATTTGGGACAACATGGGTGTGGAGGGGCCTCGGTAGTATGAATAAGGGTCCAAACGCTACTATACGTTTGGTTAGAAGGCAAAACCATGCGGGAACCACCGTTTCTTGGACAACTGTGCAACGGGAGAAAAACTCTCACGCTTACAAACTAAGTTCAAATGTGCAAACAGCATGCTCTACGGATAGCTTGAACAATTGCCCGAAGCATAGCATTCTTAGATTTTCGAGTTTTGCACTGAAAATTTACTTATGATTGAAAATGTGTCAACACAACTTACCGTGTTCCATTGTTTTGCCCACTGCCTGCTTCCCGGAAGGGCCTTCGCCTCACTTTACGTTCTGCTCTTTTTGGAGAAGGAGGCCGAGATTGGAGGCCGTGAAATATAATAATGTACAATTATAGTTATTGGTTGAGTTAATCTAACTCTAACTATTTAGAATTACACGAAAATCCACCAGAGTTATTGGTTTTATAGTGAAAAAACTACTTCTGAGACGACCCTTTTTAGCGGCTGAAAATGAACTGTTGTGATCATAGGATGTCCGTCGTCGTCAGTCAACATTTGCTTTAAATCACATCTCCTAAACCTCTGGGTGGAATGTCGCCAAGCTACACATGAATAATCTTTGGTGGTCTTCTTTTTAAGTTGTTCAAAAAAATCTATTCCAGGCAGAAAGCTGGTTGCCATAGCAACCAAAATGAAAAAAGAATAAAAAATCTTGTCCAAAACTACTGGTCAGATTTGAAAATAGTTCGGCACAAATGGTCCTTTGCTGACTCTTGTCCAAGGTTGTTCATATTATATAAATTGATGAAAAAACCTGGCCGCCATGGGGGTAGGACTGTTTTTCCTATTAATGTATAGGAAAACTTCGAACAAGTCTTCTTGTCAAAAATAGTAAGTGAGTATGATCAGGAAATACCACAATCACAAACTGCAGACAAACCCATGGCATCTTGAGAAATACTAACTGAATGATTTGAAAATGACTTGGCATAAATGGGCGACGCACTGCCAAAAATGTCCAAATATTTCTGATAGATTGAAAAACATGGCCGCCAGGGGATGAGACCAGTTTCCTATGTAAATATAGGGATACGTTTAAAAATCTTCTTGTCAAAATCAACCATCTACCAAGGTTGTTCACATTTTAATCGGTTGAAAAACATGACTGCCAGGGGTGGAGTCTGTTTTTCTTATTTGGAAAAAAATGCTACAAATCTTCTTGTCAAAATACTACTTGGCCAAATTATTTCAGGAATATCACCAAAGTGTTAAACAGCTTAGATCCAAACAGCTTTGGTCCAAACTGTTTGCAAATGTTATCAGTAGAAAAGACACTAGCAAGAGTTTAAAGATCATGTCAAAAATTTCTGGGCTAGCTATTTGAAAAAAAATCAGCACATATGATCCTTAGTGCTCCTCTACCATGATTGTTCAAACTATGTAAATCTATCAAAAATGGTCACCAGGGTCATTTGCATATCTATTCATCTGTTTGTCTGTAAGTCAGTAACTGCAACTGTTATTGATCAAGTTTGATTCAATCTTGGTTTATATGACACATTAAAAGTTTTACATTCTGTTACTTTAGCCAACATAAAAGCTGGATTTGGGTAGGTGCTTTGCTTTCCCTCTACCATATAAACAGTCATTCTCAGGTGAGCCCCCAGGGCCCAAAGGCCATCCTGCATTAAAATGTAATAATTAAGTAGCGTATGTAACTGTAGGCCTTATATCTTATTTTTTTTTCTATCTCTCTATGGAAGATTTTTTAAAAAAATGACTAGATTATCATTTTTGGGTTATAATCCAGGTAATAGATAGAAATACAATATAACTTTTGCAACCACCCCTTAAAATCACTATTGATTTTTAATTGATTGCTGTGACCATCTAGTATAGATTTTGATAACTAAATGATCATACTCTGTGTTACTCTAGTGTTTACTGAATCCTTTATAAAATAGTAAGTGAGTATGATCAGGAAATAACACAATCACAAACCGCAGACAACCCTGTAGCACCGCGAGGAAGAGCCGCTCAACCATCACGAGACACCAGGAAGACAAATTAAGCAAAGCAACCAGCTCTCTCTTCCCCATCAAGATGATTGCAATACTTGAGCGGACACAAAGCAACGTACAATAAAACATAGAACAATTACAGACTCCCACAATGGGAGTAACAATAAACAAAAAGTCAACAAAAACAGAACCACCGCCTAAGAACGGACAGCAGCCTAATTCACCGGGGGTGCGGGGCTTAAATTTTATGATATTTATAACCTTGTTTTAATAACTTAGCAGTTAAAAATAAGTTTCTGTTGTTGAAATCATCAACATTAGAACACACTCTAGCAAAACGGATAAGCTGAGAAATATATACACCATAGGAAGGAGAGCGAGGAAACCGGAGATTTTAAACTGAGCTTCAACTTTTGAAACATCCCCACCATTTTTATACTATGGTCACTTCCAATTTTTATTCGCTATTCCCCCAGAAGATGATCATATACAAAAAACAACTGAAAGTCCATAATTTCTCTATGGCAAGTTAATTTTTTTATTCATTTCATTTTTCTTATCAAATCTTACTGGTTTTCTTTTATTCTAAATATTTTCAAAAATGGCTACTTATGAAAGACCCCTTTCATCTGATAACGAATTTATTTCAGGTGTCTTTTAATTTTTCATGATCAAGAAAACCTCACTAACACAGTATATAATTACAGATATTGGATAAGTCAATCTTACTGATACACGAAATGCATCAAAGGTACTGATTTCATAGTAAAAAATCTACTTTTGAGATAACCTCCTTATATACATACATGTGCTATAGGGACTTTTAATTTTATATTTTAGCTCAAAATGAGAAGTTTCATAAAAAATCTATTATTCATTCATTTATCTAGGGGTTATATGTCTAAAATTTCCTGATTTTTTCGTCAATAATTTCATCTTTTCCATTGACCTAAATGCTAAAAAATATGCTTTTCTTATGGTACATTTGAGACGTCCACTTATTTCCCCAATCGTGGGGTTGTTAAAAAATTGTCTGGACTTAATTGGCCAAAAGGCTTTCTTCCTTACTTTACTTGATAAATGTAGCAGTAGGAGTCAGGTTTTCACAATGAAATTGATTCAAGTGTCCTAAAACATATGTTTTGATGAAATTTACCCCCCTTTTAAGCCCCTTCCCTAACCCTAGATTGAATCAACCCCACATGTCTATTTTCTAAACTGCTAGCTATTAGTCCAATGCCCAAATTATATTTTGATGACATTTGTATGCTACACATATACAAGTTAGGCATTTTCGATTAAAAATTAGCATTTTACCGATATAAACCTCTCAAGGGGCTATTATCAAGTCCTGTTTAGGGCCTCTCACCACAGATTTGCCAGCAAAGTAACATGAATGTATCATTTAACATTTTACATTTTTATTGTGCCAGATTTTTTATGTTTTTTTTTTAATACAAAAAAGACCTTCATACTGTTGTTGTCCATTTTGGCTTTTTGAAATCATAGTTGCCATGGTTATGGTAAGAAGATGGTTACTTCCTAAAAAAAATTTTTTCAATGTATTATATACCATAGCTAGCTTGATCTTACTAAGTTTGAAAACCTTTCCAAGTAACCCGACTTGCAACAAAATGCTTTCAAGAATGTCGAAAACTGCCATATTTTAGTAAATTGTTACCCCACCCACTATTTTTACAACATTGCTATATGACAGAATTACCAGAATTATTAACCATACCATCCTTGTATTCACATGGAGCATTACTGCCTAGTACAAGTTAACCTAAGGTCAAATTTTTAATTCTAAAAGTTGCATTTGGCAATGTATGTCTATTTTAACTGATTTTCCGGCACTAGTTTTGTCAAAAAGTTTGACACCTCATTTACTCCCGTTTGAGCCCCTATTCGACCCCTCAATGTTTATTTTTCATAAAAATCTAGCTATAAGATCAATGACTTGAAAATACTTTAATGTAATTTCTACGCCACTTATACAAGGGTTTGGCATTTTTTACAAAATAGTTGGGGTTTTTTTGCCTACAGAGACCTCTAAAAGGGCTATTATCAGGTCTCTTTTAGGCCTTGCACCAATTATATATCAAAAAGCAAAATATAAGTATTATTTCAACATTTAATTATTCATTGTGTCAGATGTCTTCATGTTCTGCAATACAAGAACGCCTTAGAAGCTGCATTTGTCAATTTTGGCTTTTTGAGACGGTGGCATCAGAGTTGCCATAGTAACGATAAGAAGGTGGTAACTTCCTCAATATATTTTTTAGTTTATTACAGACCATATTTAGCTTGGTCTTACTAAAGTGTGCAAACCTTTCCAAGTAGCCCCAACTTGCAACAATATGGTTTCAAAAATGTCGAAAACTACTATATTTTAGTACATTGTTACCCCACCCACACTTTTGCAACCATTGCTTTATGACAGAATTACCAAAATTATTAACCATACACTCCTTGTATTCACATTGTGCAAAACTGCAAAGTACAAGTAATCACATGGTCAAAAATGTCTCATTCTAAAAGTTGCATTAGCACAATGTATGTCTATTTTACTGATTTTCGGGCATTATTTGGTCAAAAAAATTGACGCCTTATTTAACCCCTGTTGAACCCCTTTTGGACCCCTATATTGAGATAACACCCTATATTTTCTTTTATAAAATGCTAGCTATAAGATCAATGACTTGAAAAAAATATTATTATGTTATTTCTACACTACTTATACATGAGTTTTGCATTTTTTATTTAAAAAAAATAGCGTCTTTTCTCTTATGTAGACCTCTAAAAGGGCTATTATCAGGTCCCTTTTAGGGACTTTCACCACTGATTTGTCAAAAAAGCAAAATATAAGTATTAATTAAACATTTTATTGTTGATTGTGTCAGATGCCTTCATGTTCTGCAATACAAAAATGCCTTACAAGCTGCATTTGCACATTTTAGCTTTTTGAGACGGTAGCATCATAGTTGCCATGGTTACGATAAGAAGACTGTAACTTCCCAAACATTTTTTTCCAATTCATTATATATCATATCTAGCTTTGTCTTACTAAAGCATGTACACTTTTCCGAGTAACCGCGGCTTGCAACAATATGAGTTCAAAAATGTCGAAAAACAACAAATTTGAGTACCTTGTTACCCCACCCACTTTTCCGACACAATTGCTACAAGACGGAAATACCAAATTTAATTCCAAGATCCTCATTAAATTGTCATAAAGCAATACTGTGGAGTACAAGTTGTCACAAGTTCGAAACGTACTTATTCTAGAAGTTGCAACTGTGCAATTTATGTCTATTTTCAGTGATTTTTGGGCACTTTTTGGCCAAATAATTTGGATTCGGTTACCATGGCAACGGAAGTAAAAATTAAATAATTAAGCATGAATGATTTTGTTTTGGGTGAAAACAACCAAGTACAGAAAGTTTCGTTGAAATCTGAGACTATGCGTGAAAAACTTTGCTCCATATTTACAGAGAATCGCTCTTAATGTTTAGAGTCGGCGGATAAAATAAAAGAATTTTTAGAAATTAAATTTTATATTTTTTCCTACTTTCCGCAAAATTACAGTAGGAGGGTTCGTAAATCAACTAATAAAAAAATTCTGGCCTTATCAATACCTATATACTTCTTAGCATCTGTAAAGTCACTAGTTACCCAATAACGCCGAGGATCTCTCAAAAAAGGAACATTTCCAAACAACAAGACCTCACTGTATACCCTTAACAATCTTAGTAGATGATAACCCAACGCCTTTTTTTTAGCCAAACTATTTCTAGCCTATATAAATCGACCAAGTAGCTTTATAATTAATAATGAGCCAGTGCATGAGATTTCCAACAATGTGGCATTTTGACATGTGTAGACTCGGACGAGCCTCTGCAGCCACCATTTAAGCTTAGAAACTCCAAATGGTGTTCAGTGAGTAGCTTAACAATTATAGAATACTCAAGCGACTAGCAAAGGCTCTGATCAGACTGCGCCTATGCGCAGGCTGATCTGAGGCTTTGGTGGTCGCACATACCACATTGTTGGAAATCTCATGCACTGGCTTAATTTTAACGTCCTCCCTATAATATGCATAGGAAAAATGGTCACATTCCCCGCATGGCGGCCAAGTTTTATAAAGTTATCAAGAAAATTAGAATAATCTAGGTAGATGGTCTACTGAGGATCATTTGTGCCAAGTTATTTTTAAATTGTAATAGTAGTTTTTGAATAGTAGATATTTTCAATATCTCCCTAATTACACATCAGAAACTGGTCCCAACCACTGGTGGCCATCGTGAATAATCTTGGTTTCCGGCCTTACAAAGACAATTTGTTCAAAAGGGTTTCAAATCGGTCCGCTATTTTCTAACAATAAGATTTTTATAAATGGGGCCCCAGGGGTTTTGGGGATCTGGGGAGAATGGCTATTTATTTTCAGGGATCTAGGGAGCACTGGTAATTATTTTAGGGGAGCTGGGGAGCAAGCTCATAGTTTTTGGGATCTAGGGAGCCCTGTCAAAAAGCAAAAAAAAAAAAAAAGGAAAAGCCTCCATTTTGCTTGATTTTTTAAAATTTCTTCTGCTTCTGGGGGGATAGCCCCCCAGACCCCCCTTGTAAATTCTAATTGTATTTGTTTTCGTATAACATGTGCATCTTGATTGACCTCAGGAAAAAATGTGGCAATTAACTTTTGTTGTTGTTGATTTATTAACTTTAAAATTGTTGATTTTTAGCTTGGTAATAGCATACTTTAAAACGCCCAGATTGCACCAGATCGCACCATTTTTTTTTTTCATGCCCCCGGACCCCCCTAGCACGAGTCGGGCTGCGTATTTTTACAATCTACCTATGCACCTGCTATGTAATCCTCTTTTTAGGTAATAAGCTCATTATTATGAGAAAACTTAGGAATGCTGATCAGATATAACATACTTATTTGATGAAACTGAAGTTTAACAAGTGTATAGAGCCTAATAGCAATTGTAGACAATTGTATTACACAAAAAATACTTTCACTTTGTCTATAAAAAATCTAGTTTAAGCTGTTGGAAAAAATCAGCCCCTGCCCCTCCCCCAACTAGAAAAACAAATGGTTTGTCTCTAATTAAAAAAATCAAATCTAGAGAGCATTCCGCCATGCCCACTCTACCAGGTACAGCAACAGCATTTTAAAGATTGGCCTCATACTTTGAGCCATATACCATGCATTTTCTTGAAATAATTATATGTCATGTATTCCATGACTAAGCTCTGTCTTTACATGTATAAGGCAATATATTAAGTTATCATTAAGTCATGCGCTCTTGGATAGCTTCATAGTTTTTAAGTATGTGATTTTAGTTCTACGAAAAGAAAAATACATTTTAGGGAGAATTGACTTATATTTTTGGGGAT
This sequence comes from Loripinus fragilis, assembly GCA_964019695.1. Lineage (NCBI taxonomy): Eukaryota > Metazoa > Mollusca > Bivalvia > Lucinida > Lucinidae > Loripinus > Loripinus fragilis. The sequence goes on from OZ026518.1 coordinate 23,878,849, forward strand.
CTGGGGAGAAGCTGGTCTATTTTTAGGGATTTGGGGAGCAAAGGCAAAATACTTTTAGGGAGCCGAGGCAATTATTTTCAGGGATCTGGGGAGATCAATGCATTATTTTCAGGGATCAAGGGAGCACAGACCCCCCCTGGGGGCCTCATAAATACTTAGTAGATCGCTTGTCCCATAAAATGTGATTAGGAAAACGGACAACACCACCCAAACGACCTCAAATACACAGTTAAACAATATAAAACCAAACTATGTTAAGCTCCTCACTAAATCAGCTGTGATAATCTAAGAGTCACAAGGCCATGTACATGTATAATTCGATAAATAAATGACATTTTTGAATATATTTCCTGTTTTACTATAGCGTACAATTTTCAACGTATAGTAACATATATGTCTTTAACAAAGATAACCCATATACTAGACATTAACATTTTGTTAAACTACAGTAAAACCTCGAAAGTTCGAACTTCGAATTTTCGAAATACTCGCAAATTCGAATTAAATTTCGGACACAGTGGATTCAGAGAACAGGGCCTATTTATGGACTACTTTAATAAATATCTATTAAACATGTGTGTGCGTAAAGCTGAGACGTTGTTTGATAGAACAAAAACTGATGATAATCTTTTTAGGGGGTTATATACTTTATGTCTACCTCCCTATAATTCGAACTAATGACAATTTGAAATAAAAACTCTGGTCCATACGGGATTCTACTTTACATACATGTTTAGTTAAATGTAATGCTATTTTATAGTCTGTCTCTTAATCATGAAGCAGTGAAGATTTTTCATGGACCAGTACATGCGATTTTCGTACGTATCGCATTAGACATCGAGCAATGAATGCTCAGACGAGTCTGTGCAAATGCAAAGACTCGCCAGTGCCTTCACAGCTCGATTACATTAAGTAAGGATGTAATGAAGGCTCAGGCCAAAATTAAGACATCTAACCCCTCTGTACACGTTAGTATGGTCGATCATTTGGGGGTTTGAGCATATGCGGAAGGTGAGCATAAGTACCAAAATAGCATATGCTGGCCCATAGACGTTTTACATTCGATTCAGGTAATCATACACGGCGCCTTCTCTGAAATGGCCCGTGAAATAATAATTAACTCATACAAGTGTATCCAACACATAAAATATCATGAGAAAAGGTGCCTTAATTGTGGAGCAAGCAAGCATTTGGATTGGAAGGTTTTATTTATCAAATTAATGTGCTCAATTAATATGAAAAAAATAAATATACATACGCCGCATAAGCTTTTCTTTCGCTGCTAACCCAGGTCAAAACCATGTACATTATTTTCCTTGTTTTAGGTTTTAACAACAAGAGATATTATTTCGATACTTGATTACTATCACAGTACAATCTGTGTAAAACGACCACTCTCAAAAATACCAAAAATGGTCTTCAAGACCAATTATCGCTTAATGCAGGTTAAAAGTATTGCAGAATGCTCCAAAGGGAGCATTCTGAAAAACATTAGACCTTCATTATGCTACCAGAATTGTCATAAAGATCTTCGTTTTGTCTATTTTTGAGTTGTCGTTTAACAGGTTTTACTGTACATATTTATAACTCTGTGCTAATGTATTTTCAGCATGTTTCAGATATACTTGAAGGGGTCATAGCGAGCAGCTCTCACGGTGGTATACCTTGGCTATTCAGTCACATTAAAGCAATAAAGATAACTTGTTTAACCCATATAAACATAACATCCCTTTTATGAGACATCAGCAAACAGTGCAGAACCAGATCAGACACCGTCTGATCAGGTTCTTCACTGTTTGCTAACAGCACGTTCTATTAAAGTGTTTGGGGAAATGAAAATACCACCCAACACCCCTTAATTTCCTACTGTTAAGGATAGGCCAGCCCTTTCTGCTTAAATGGGTTAAATTGACAGTTCTAGCTGGTGTGCTTTATTCTCAGGAGCCCGAATTATAATCGTGCCTTAAATTTCAGTATTTTAGTATTTCTTAAACCAACCAAAAATAAATGGGGGAGCTCCGCTCACAAACTATCAAAGGGGATACATTCAAGCAAATTTCATTTTAGGACACATATTCTTCACGAACTGCAGATATAATAACACTTTTACTGAATATTTGGACAGAAGAAGCTGAATTTATTCCCTACCTACCCATGGCATGCATTCAAATTGCTTCTAGATTGTTAATAATCATATACTATTGCCATAAACTTAAGCATATTTTTATACGATCCGATTTTCGAAGTAAGGAAAAAATGAGTTTCGGGTTTTATTCGACATGTACACTTGTATTTTGGCTACCAAATTTGGATAAGTTCGATTAGTTTCATTCACTATTGTCCATTAACGGCAAGCTTACGACACAGTACTGTCCAGGAGTTGACATGCAGGAATGAATTTCTTTTGCTGTTGAGTCATGAAATAGCCTTAAAACACGTTTGTTGGATAAATCTTCAAAGACAGAATGTGTAAAATTGCCATTAGGAACGCTGGTATGAAACGAGATGACTTTGCAAAGGTATTAAACGTGTCTCAGAGTGTTGTAACCAGACCTTTGAAAGAACATAGAGAGAGAGAGAGAGAGAGAGAGAGAGAGAGAGAGAGAGAGAGAGAGAGAGAGTGGCAGTATTAGAAAAAGGGAAACGGTCTACATTGATTCTGGAGTGCAAAGAACTGTTACTGAAGCAGTATGGTACGTGGTGCATTATCTAACGACCACAGTTAAAGGTGTTTACTGGAGCTTTGAACTCTCAAAAGTACCAGGACGAAATCCTGGAATCTGGTGTTAGGCCACCCTTGGACTCGCTAGATGGCCAGAACAGAAAATGATGCTCCGAGATGACATTGTAAGACCTCACTGACCTCGCATCATCGAAGAATACAAATATGAACTGAACATCACTAGTGCTGCTGGACTTGAACCCTACCGAACACGTGTGGGACAAGCTCCGCTGACGTGTTTGAAACCGTGAACCAGCCGTATCAAAATCATTAAGAATTTTGCTAGACTCTGCTGCAGGAGTGGGAGAGGATTTCATGTCCTGAACGCATGTACCCAGTGAATTTTATGATTAAAACGTGCCAAGTTATTATTCGACAAAGTGAAGGCTGTACACAACATAAACGGGAAGTAGTGGATTATTGTTAGCCATTTCGTGACTTTTTTTGCACAAGATCCTGAAAGCGTATGCTTCAAAGAGAAAGTTTTGAAGAAATTACAACTATCGCGGCCTTAATGTAAAAGTTTTGCTGACTCTTGGCCTCCATGCTGTTTTCATTGCATTTTGTAAAATCTATAGGTATTTTAAGCAAGGTAAAAACAAGTCAGAGATTCCACAGCTCGTCTTTATCACATTGCTGGTATTCTGCTTTTGTCGTTTACCACAATAAATCTTTGGTATCTCTCAAAAGTTTTAGTTCTTACCGTTCCTAAAACCTAAGTGGTGTTATCAAATGGAATATGCTTAACTTTAAGTCAATAGTATAGAGGATGATATACATGACGAACAGCGACATTAGATTTCCAACAATGTGGTATGTGTGACCAGCAATGGCTCAGACCAGCCTGCGCATACGCGCAGTCTGATCAGAGCCTTTGCTAGTCGCTTGACTATTCTATGAATATTAAGCTACTGACTGAACATCATTTGGAGTTTCAAAGCTAAAAGGAGGCTGCACAGGCTCGTCTGAGTCTACACTTGTCAAAATGCCACATTGTTGGAAATCACATGTTGCGGCTCATGCATTTATATGGCTGCTTCTAACATATCTACAGGGAAGTGAGTGTTAGAATTTAACATTTTCTTATGATGTAAACATGGACATTGCTCAATCAGCTGTTCTGTTGGCACACATGTCCTGTTGCAGAATTTGGTTTAAACCTATCAATAGTCATGCTTTATAAATATATTTGTAGAACAATAATTATATGAATACAATTAGCATACAAATTGTGTATATTCGCAAATTTCGCGGCAAAGGTAGCCCACATTTTTCAATGTCTTCAACATTATTTTGCAGCATTGCCGCAAAGGAGCGGACTCAATATTGGCATCAACTATTAATTAGTTTAATAAATTATGTTCCTAATAGCAAATTTAGTTTGTATCCTATAAGAAACGATTGAGTAATATTTTGTATCTTTAGAAGTTACAGCAATCAATGATTAAATGGCATAACAGTAAAATATTCGAGACAAATATGTTCTTAAAAGGGTATCCCTTGGAAGCAAAGACTGCACCAAAGAACTGAAACTAGAGTTTGCTTATTTCCTGGGCCAGACTAGCTAGCTTCTGCCATTAAGGTTTCATCAGTGACCCTCTAATAATTTCAAAGTTCCACAATGAAACCAATGATCCCAAAGGACAAGAAAATAACAAAAACTACACTATAATGAAGGGCAGTCTACTCAAGGTATATGACCAGCTGCTTTACTCGAAAAGTGTGAATCATTGATTAAATTTTGTAAATTACAATAGAATGCACTCTACTACGTCAGCAGTTTGTTGTTATCGAACTGCTCTGTCATCATTAAAGGCATAGGTGAATCGGTACTGCATAGACTTAAATCAGAGTTCAAGATGAGCCATAACTCCGGAAAAGCAAACCTTGGTGTTTCTTATCCCATGTTTTTATTCATATGAAAAAATTATATCTCATATTACCTGAAGAAGATGAGTGACGTCATTGTTATGTTAGTGACGTCATCATATTTTGCTGGATGTGGTATTTAATGGAGAGCAAGAATCTATTATTTGTGTGAGAATGGGATAGAAAAATCCGTCACTCGTGATCACTTTGCAAGCCTCGTGATGCCTTACAGTGATCATCGTGACGGACTTTTCTATCCCACTCTCACACCTTTGAAAGATTCTTATAGTCTTATTTCTATATATCTCGAGGACAGGTACATCCAATCGAATACCAGAAGTCTCAAATGTCATATAAAGTGCTACTGAGATATTTACTAGGTCATGGTAAACCTAGCCACATCCCCAATGTTAAATTCCAAAGTAAGAAGGATGGCAAGGATCAGGAAGCAATAAAATCACCCCACCTGACCCAAGATACAACATGGGAAAGTGACAAAATCACAATTAGACATCACAAACAAGAGCCAAGAGGTCAACACTTTCCCAGCAGGTGACCACAAGGCAGCAATGAATAGACGCGAAAGCATAACAAACCAAAGAAATAAATAACATAAATGATCAAGAAAAAAGTACCGCCTTGGAACGGTCAGTTAAAATATTTTACTGGAGGGCTTAACCAGTTTCATGGCACCACCTCACCCTTAGTTCAGATGTGGATCAAGACATATCGATGTTTGGTTTGTATATAAGACTGCTAACTTATCCATGTATCATCTCCTAGAACATATCAATCAAGAAATAAAGAGAGGATAAAGCAAAGCTAAGCACTAAACAGTACATAAAACTGAATACAGGAGCAAAAGAAATCCAACAGGTAGCCCCAAGTGGACCTGACAACAGCCAAAAGCATCAGGCCCCTACCATCTCATTAATAGAAAAGTTTTTAAGTTGGAACCGTCTGAAGTCTGACCCACCTGCGTGCAATTAAAGAGGAAATCAAAGTTGCCAACCGTGATTGTGTTGCCCACCAAGCATGCAGTCTGTTGTAATTAATGATATAGCCAAACTTTTTATAATGGGAAATTATTTTAATGAACTGTGCTGAAAAATTATTAGAGCCACCAATCTTCTTCAATTATTATACCAAGTCATCATTAAATTCAGGTTCCTAAAGTCCTTGGTGAAAGAGAGATTTAAGTCCAACTTGGAATCTAGATATCAAATCATAGTATCGTCGATAAAATTTAGAAAAGGTTTTAGAAGTTTATGATACAGATAGTCTTGTTTCAAAAGTTTCTGAGTTAACAATTTATTGCGAGTGTTGAAGTCAGCAGCATGGCTAGATGCTCAAGCAAAACAAATGAGTTAAGAGATATAGACTCCATATGATGTAGAGCGAAGAACATGCCATCTATAATGGGAAATTGACAATTTCAAAATCAAAATTGTCACGTTTATCATATTTTTGGTAGAAACATTATCATGAGAAATGGACCAATGCAAGTAAGAAAGGAGGCAAAGATCAGAAAACGATACAATCAAGTACCACACCTAACACAGGATACCACATGGAAAAGTAACACAAATACAATAAACGTCACCAACAAGAGCCAAGAGGTCAGCCCTTTCCAAGCAGGTGACCACAAGGCAGCAATGAACAGACGAAAAAGCATGAGAAAAAAAACAAGACACAAAAAAACACAAATGATCGACATAAGAGGTACCGCCTTGGAACAGTCAATAACAATATTTTACTGGAGGGCTTAAAGCAGTTTCACAGCGCCAACCACATCCTTAGTGCAGATGTAGATCAAGACACATATATGTTTGCATGAAAGACCCCTAGCGTATCAATGCATCATCTCCAAAAACATATAAATCAAGATATTAAAAGGAGATAAAGCAAAGATAGAGACTCAACAGTACATAAAACTGAATACCAGAGCAAAATAAATCTAACAAGTCAACCTAAAAACGTGGCTTCAGTATCATAGGTATTAGCTTTATTAAGTTAAAGCTCTGAAGGGTATATTTGATTTATCGTATTGTCAAAATAAACATTATTAATGTTTAAATATCATCCAAATATCTGGATGTAGTGCTATAACCGTCAATAATATCAGCCTGCTTACATCAGAAAGAGACATCATAAAGTCTCTCTCATAACAAAACAGGAATAAATCGGCAACCAGGGGAGCACAGTGAGTGCCCGTAGGAATCCCAACTACTTGTGTATACAACTTGGTGCCAAATCGAATTAAAATGTTGTCCAACATCAAGTTCAGCGTATCACATACATTTTGACAAGACCATGCATTATATTTTTTTCTGAATTGAAGAATGCATTTCTGTCATTACATGCAGGGTAAGGAGAGCATTCTCTATAGAAGGTTCTTTCAATAAGATTGAAACAATTATCGTTATCAAATTATGAGTTAAAGGAGGTTTAAGTGTAGAAAAATCATAAGTAGACAAACTGGTCGCATTGAAATCTCTAGCTTAAAGTTTATCAAAATTTTCACCTGAATTTTAATAGACCAAAATTGATTCTTACCGGATCTCTCATATACCTTTTCACAGTACTTGATAACATGCTTTAACAGCTGTAAGACACGAGGTTAACAATTTAGAAAGTTCTGTTGTCATACAAGAATTAGAATTAGCAATAATTCTTGCTTTATAGGGTTTTTATGGAAATTAGGTAACTAGTACAACGAAGATTTTCTTTAGCTTGACACCAAAATGTAGGGCTGGACTGAACAACCTTTGATTTTCTAAACTTAAAAGGAAGCTGCACAGAGTCGTCTGAGTTTACACATGTCAAAATGCCACAGTGTTGGAAATTACATGTCGCAGCTCATTTTCTGGCATATTAATCCACAATGGCGAGCGATGTTATGGCAGTGATAATCGATTTTCCTCGTCTGGTCACTTTTCATAGATCATGTTTTACACATAGATATCTAACAATAGTGCCCATGTTTTACTGAATTTATCAATCAAGTTGAGGAAAATTGATAAAATACGAGACAAGCCGAGCATTTTATCTTTTTATCGCACCGAGTTTAATAAATTCATTACTACAAGAGCACGAATGATAGATTATATTTAACAGAGGATAATACAATTACTTAAAATCGCATTTTGGGCGTGAAAACGTCAATATTTTGCCCACTTAAACGCAACGTTATAATGGACGTTATTAAATATGTTAACCACTATATATCACTTCCAAACACAACGTCATGAATTAACACATTTATGCAATGCATCCATTACGACAGACGCCACTGACCCGTGAGTTGAATTTTGTAATGGTTGTGTGCTGCAAAGACTTAATTGAAAATATGCATGAAACCTGTTTAAAGCATATCCTTTTAAAAGTAAGATAGGCGGCAAAGATCAGGAATCGATACGATCAAGTACCACACCTGACCCCGGATACCACATGGTAAAGTGACAAAAACACAATTTAACATCACAAACCAGAGCCAAGTGACCAGCCCTTTCCCAGCAGATGACCACAAGGTAGCAATGAACAGACGCGAAAGCATGAGATGATCCACAAAAGAAGTACCGCCTTGGAACGGTCAGTAAAAATATTCTACTGGAGGGCCTAAACCAGTTTCAAGGCGCCAACCTCGCCCTTAACTCTGATGTGGACTAGGACACATTTGGGTTTGCTTCAGAGTATTTCTGAATAGGTTTTACCTAAAATTAAATATGGAATTGAAGACATTTCATATTAAGGTTGTGCCATCTAAATCATGCTCCTTTTGAAATTCGACTTCGATATTGGCAGTCAGATTTCTGAGAATAATGTGTTTGCAATCCAATAGTCATTGTCAGATTAAATCATATATATTAAGTCAAGTGTTATGACTCTTTTCAAAGTTTTTTTTCCAATAAATACATTCAGAAACATTTGATATTGTCATAAAGTAGATCAAGGAAAATCTAGCCCCAAGGTTATTAAACCTTTTTCATGCTATGGAATTTCAACTGCTCATAAAACTAAAATACCGACAAATGATAGAGTTTCTTGCTGTAAGTCTCTAAGATTTTGTATTTATCATGCTTATAAATATTAAAATGCCAACAATGGTTGGCATTTTAACATTTATGAGCAGGATAAATTTCGTGCCCAGCTGTGTTGAACATGAAAAAAAAACAATGTCATCAGCCTTCTTGCTCTGGAAAGGACGATTTTAAACGGTCTTGAACACAACTAGACACCGCGGTCATCTTGGTCATATGACAAGGACCATTTGAACAAACGTTCGTCCCCCATCGTAGAGTCTGAATATAAAATCCGAGATCAATTGGTCTAGTGGTTTTAGAGGATAATATGTTTGAAAATGATGACGGATGGACAGACGAAGGATGCTGGAGTCCTTGGTAAACTATTGACTCTCCCATGTGCCTTTTGCGAAGGTGAGCTGAAAACCAAATGATGTCAAAAAGATATGCAATCAAAATAAATAAATTACATATAAGAGTCAGTGTCAAATTACGTTATTTTTTTGGTTGTATAAAACTGAACAATACGTTAAGGCTCTTGGTCGCTCATCTGAATTTTAAGCCGTCAATACATTTTTGTTAAGCTAACTGGAATCATATGAGCAAATTTGGTAGAAACCCAGAGTACCATAGTGGTTTCGATCAATGGGAAACAGTTGTGATTAATTGAACCTGGGTCAAAGGATCAAAAGTCGTTTAAAGAGTTTCTATTTATCTACTTCGGCCATTTTGCTCAACGGACTGGGAACATTAGGGTGATTTTGCAGGAGGCCTTTTGAGGAACATTTAGGTGACATTATTTTGCAATTGGACCAGTGGTTCAGGATCAGCTGCCGTGGCTGGGCTGAACGGTTTGTGCAAACATGGCAGAAAGCAATATGGGGAACATGTATGTGTACTTTTTTGGGGGGAGGGGGGGGGGGGGGTCAGCAGTTCAGGAGATTGTTTTTCTATATTAGCTCTAATAGCCTTTTTGTTTGGTAAAGTGGTACCATTTTTTCAAATGTATATGGCCTTATAAGGTACATTTACATGGAATTATTATACATTTTGGAGAGTAGCTCTGTCAAAGATGTTGTTTATTTTTTCTCTATTTTAGCTCTGTCGCAGTACAAAACAGTTTACACAATTTTGGTAAAGTGCCTAATGAGGAACATTTGGATGAAATAATTTTGGGCAGCATTTCACGGGGAGATGCGTTTAAAGTCTTACCATAAATCCAGTGGAACGGAACCACTAAGGAAAGTTTGATGGAAGACATTGTGGAAAATACCATTGCGAAATTAATTTGGAAAAGGGTCTGAGATGGCCTTTATTTAAGCACTGACTGCCAATTGTTCAACGGAGCGAACCATTGAGATATATTCGTGTGGAATAGCTCAGTCGTCTAACAAAAATAGTATACACTAACCAAAGTTTATTTCAAAATGTAGCCAAATATGCACCAAATATGCACCAATTCACAACTCAGCAATTCATTATGTGTCCTGGATATTTCATTGCTGACCAAAAATCATGTAAGGAAAAACATTGTGACTACTCCGAAGGAATCTTCTAACGCATACACTTTTGTTTTGGCATTTTCTTGAAAATATTTTGGAATAAATTAGAACAATGTTTTATGGTAATGCATGGCTATTTTCAGGGAAAACTGACTAAGAGTATTTAAAATATTGAAGTTTGAGTTGAAAACTTCAAAAAGCGAAAGACGCAAATTTACCATTTTTCAAACAAATAAATACGGGAAACAGAATAGCAATTTGTCAAATGTATTCCATTTAGTAACATGGATTAATGAGTAATGAACCATTTTCAAAGGTAAGTCAGTCTGTATTCTATTTTTTAATAAAATAAGAAAAAATCATCCAACTTCTATCTTCTACATCTATAAACGGACAATGCGCACACACAACTAATTAAATATTCCTGACAATCGAAGCATATGTGATCGATTGACTTTAGATCTGGGGAGCAGGATAGCCATGGTTAAATATTTATTCTGCTAGCTAGCAGCAGAGTCCTGGTGTTACTCACAGTGGGGACTTTTTATATTTCAACTGTTCAAAATCGCATGAAAAAGTCTGTAGAATATGGCCAGGAAATACCACAATCACACAGTGCAGACCAACCCATTGCACCGCGAGGAAGAGACACATAGCACTAGCAGTCCTATGACATTAAAAGCAATTTTTAAGCAACCATTTCTCTCTCTCTCTCTTCCCCAGCGAGATGATTTCAAAACTAGAAATGACACTAAGTACTGCACAACAAAACAAGGACCAAATACAAAAATAAAACACAAACAATAGGAGCAAAATAAACAATTAACCACCAACAACATACACATCGCCTTAGAGCACTCGGTCAAAGTTACTGGTGGCTTAAATTAATTCTATTGGCCAAATCTTCGCACTAGATTATGCTGCTGCCAAAACAAAAACAAATAAAAAACGTTAAGCTCGCGTGGAGGCTTCTTTACTTATCCAATGTATCATCACCGGGAAACAATCAAATTATTACTGTGATGAAACAAAGAAAATGGCTCTGACCTCACAGACAGTCAGAGCTAAAATAAACCCTCCCCCAGTTGAGCCACAGTGGGCCCATCCAAAGACAAACACTAGGCAGTGACCCACCAAAGAAAATTTTCTGCCATGGTCGTCATTGTGTCTTACGCCTAACCCACCGTGAATTTCACGCATTTCTAATTATAAAATGACGTTTTCCATTGTTCAGCATGACACATTAAATTAAAACTGCCTCACTGAAATGCAGACGTGCATTTTAAGAACTTATTTGAGCTTAAATTCCAATTTTTGTGACTTCCGATTTTGACCCTTTCAAATCAAATAAACCGTATTTTGCATAATACCCAAGGTATTGTCTTGAAATTTTCACACACGATGTGAATAATTATCCCCACGCTTTTTTAAAAAAGCGTCGGGGATATTGCAATCGCCTCCGTCCGTCCGTCCGTCCGTCCGTCCGTCTGTCCGTCACGCTATCTCCTCCTAAACCATTGGACGAAATCCAACCAAATTTGGTGTGTGTGTTGCTCACATGAATGGGGCGTGCAGCGGCACATTTTTTTTGCCCCGCCCCCTGGGGCCCTGGGGAGGGGCCAAAAGGTCAAATATCATTAAATACCATTAAATTTCAATTGCTAAGTCAATTTCAAAGATTTATAAACCATACTTTGTGTGTCTTCTCACAAATGAAAGATATAAAACATATCAGACGGGATTTTCATTTGGCCGCCTGGGTCATGCTCCAGGGAAGGGACTTGGGGGTACCGTGGGGGTTGTGGGGTCAAATTTTTTTTTTTCCGAAATTCAACCAGATTTGGTGTGTGAGTTACTTACATGAATGGCATATGCAACGGCACCATTTTTTGGGTCCCCGCCCCCTGCGGCCCTGGGGAGGGTCCAAAAGGTCAAATATCATTAAATCTGAATTACAAAGTCAATTTCAAAGATTTTTAAACCAAACTTTGTGTATCTTCTCACATATGAAAGATATATAACATATCACACGGGATTTTCATTCGGGCGCCTGGGTCATGCCCAGGGGTGGGACTTGGGGGTACCGTGGGGGTTGGGGGCCAAAATTTTTTTTTCCAAAATTCAACCAGATTTGGTGTGTTAGTTACTTACATGAATTGCACATGCAGCGGCACAATTATTTGGGTCCCCAGCCCCTGGGGCCTTGGGGAGGGGTCAAAAATTTCATTTTCTGAACATGGTCATGTGGCATATCAAATTAAAGGGAATTTGCAGTAGACAAGGATACATTGAAAAAATTTAACCTACGATCAAACTGGTGACCTTGGGATGGGGTCAAAGGGTCAATTACCATTTGATTTCTTCGAGAGCGTGGGGATTTGCGATGGCGTGCCATCGAATGTGTTCTAGTATTGAATTTTTGTTTAACACCAAAAAATTGAATGCTTTTAACATTATTAAGCGCTTATAGTAAATTATTTACTGTATGCGTTAGAAGATTCCTTAAGTAAATCACTTTTCACCTTAAAATTACAACTGTTTGAATCAGTATGCATAATACTGTGTAAAACGACCACTCTCAAAAAGACCAAAAATGGTTATCAAGACCGATTATCGCTTAAAGCAGGTCAAATGGAACCACTCTACCAAACAAAAAGGCCACCAGATGTAGAAAAAGGGAGCATTCTGCAATGATTTCGATCTTCATTAAGCTACCAGTTGCCATTTGTTTTATCTATTTTGGAGTGGCCGTTTTACACAGGTTTTACTGTATTGAAGGTCTTATCTTTGGATTGATAAGGAAATATTGGCAATTTTGGTTATCTGGACCACTGCACACTATCGTAGACCGGAAACCCTGATAAACAGTGAAGACCATGATGAAATGCCGCACAATGCGGCATTTCATCAGGGTCTGCATTGTGCTAAGACAAAATAAAATCATCCTTAAAAGCAAGAAATACAATATTTTTGGAAGAATATAACCTTTGAACCCTCAATATAAAAAAATGGACCATCCTGACTTATTGTATGTAACTTTATGCAAAATTCCATTGGTCTGAAAAGGGTTACTACATGTACATGTCAGCTGGAATCAGCATCTCGTCATGGTGTACCCATTTAACCCATTTAAGCCGAATGGGATGTCCCACTATTATCAATTGGACCAGTCCATTTTCGTTTTGAAGGTTGTTAGGTGGTATTTTCAATTTTATTTTAATTTAAATAGAACATTCTGTAGGCAAACAGTGGAGAACCTGATCAGGCTGCGGCGTCTAATCTGGATCTTCACTGTTTGCCTCTGTCCCACAAAATGGATGCTAGGCTTATATGAGTTCAGCAAGGGTTGATATGTAAATAACCCTGTAATGATCTTAACCCGTATAGCCCTAGCGTCCTTTTTATGGGACATATGCAAACAGTGGAGACCCAGATCAGACGCCGCAGAACGCGGCGTCTGATCAGAGTTCCCACTGTTTGCTTACAGAATGCTCTATTAAAATTTGAATAAAAATGAAAAATACCCCACAACAACCCTTAAAAACGGATATGGACTCGTCTATTTGATAGGAATGGGAAATTCCATTCATATTTAATGGGCTAATATACAAAAGGAGCATAAAAACATCAATTCCTGATAACTATGTCAGCTGCCTACTGATCGGATTTTCTCAGACAGTCATGGCTTCCGATAAAACGGGGTCTTCATATTGAAAAGAAAAAAACGAAATATACTAATGGCGATCAAACAACACCGAATTCCACAGAGGCACGGCTCCCCGCGTGAGTCTACAAAGTCCCAGCATACAGATGCTTAAGAAAGGAAATGCAGAAGAAATTAAAATCTATGTCAAACGCGTATTGCGTCTGTAGCACCGATTCTATTAAGTAATCATTATTCAAGATGGCTTCTAAGGACTTTCAGAATAATGGCAGACGTAAAGAAATAAGTGTAAGGTCATTGCGGAACGACATTCATTAGACAGGAAGGGGCGACAGTAGATGATTATTTGCATGTTGATGCCAGTGTTACTTCAAGTCCATGTGTGATCGTTCATAATACATGTATCGTCATAAAAGATACTATTGACAAATGGCAGAAACATGAGACCTCAGCGCATCAGATAGCAAGACAATTTCTTCGCTATGTTTTAATTTGCGGTGTCTTTCAGCGCGTACTTTTGCAGAGAAACAGGAGTACGATTAGTCAAAGCATTTAATTCTTTTCATGCTGGCTAAATTTGCATACTTTTGTCGTCAGCTGATTCTTTTCAAAATCAACTTTTTCAAAATACCATCAGAGTGTCAAACAGTTTGGATACAGATCAGGCCCGACTTTTGTCGGGCCCGATCTGGGTCCAAACTGTTTGCAAAGTTATCAGCAAACGACACTTGTTGGTAAAGAAATAACCAGTTATACCTCTATTTCATGCAACTATAAATCAAATTAAAAAAAATGAAAACAGTAAACACAAACAATAAGTATTTCTTAGGGGCAAAAACATCAGAAATGGAACAAAATACGGTTTTGAAACTAAAACTTTACGTTGTAAGCGAATAATCCAAGAATGATTCGCTTACACCGTTAAGTTTAGTTCGTAGAAATGCTTCATAATAATATTACAAATATATTCAAAAATGTCGCCCGTCTGTTGTTGACATATGTTAAAATAACTTACGGTTCTTCGTTAACGGGTTCCGTGGGTATCTTATTTCCTGATCCGGCTTTTCCGTTATTCTTGACTGTCAGGCTGAAATGGAAAGAGAGCATGGTTGACGATAAAAATCCCCTGTCCCCACCATGTCTCTACATCGTTGAAATCAATCTGTTCGTATCGGCAATTCCCCTGGCTTCAGTCGGAACTGCCTACTCGGCCAATTCCGCGAAATTCCGTCGAATCGAAATCAGACCTCGGATGTACATCGAGGATCTACTTTCATAACGCAGGTGATAACGTGACGCTGACGTCGCAGAAACTATGTAAACACAATAACAAGTGTGATTGCAGCAAAACAAACGGCTTAAATGAAGTTTATTGTTTTTCAATAATATATCGCTTAAGCGATATTGTATTGAAAAAAAAACAATAACATCATTTATTCTGCTATTTAAATTCTTCGAAAAATAAGAATAATCGATGTTAATAGAGCTGAATCCACATGCTACAGAACTAATTTTCCATTCGCCAGTTCAGGCTAACAAAATGGTAGTACTACGCGTAATGCTCCTTACATACACCCGAGCCATGATTCGATTCTCGAATTGTGGCGGACTTTTCCGAATGCCCTGGCTTGTGACAGTCGGCTAAAAATAACACGGAGCAGCAATCGATACATTAGAATCAGAGTGATGAAAAAATCAATGGAACTTAGAATAATAATAGATGCATAAAAATATCATAGTATAATACCTTAGGCGGCTACTCAAAGACAATTGCGTTTCAGGAATCATTGGAACTGCCTAAGAATATACCAGGCACTGTGGCAAGTTTGATGGACTGCGGTCATATAAATGTGGGCTTTTAGGTAACTTGTTTCCCTTTTCAGAGTCTTCTAGCACGTGGCAACGTAATGATGTCATAAAATTGTTTTGACTCCGCCCACAGTTTTATGCCTATCCTAGAATAACAAAACGTATATTCTAATTGTATACAAGCCTGAACGGAGGAAAATGCCCATTCGAGCACGCGTGGTCATTACAGATATGGATCAGACTGTGTGACCGAGTAGGGCTGATCAGAGCCAATAGTACACTTTAAAGTATAGTACACTCGTCGACGCTTCTGCCAGCGTACACTGAACGCCCTTTTTAGAACGCGCGATGTAGAAGCTCGCTTGCTATATCGCATATGCTCAAATGACTTTTCACATGCACAGATTCGTAATGATGTAAAAGTGACACCGTATTCAGGTATTGCAGATTGTCACCAGATATAGTATCTCTTTATGTACAGAATCGTGGTGGGCTGTGCGCGTAAAATAACTAACATAGGTCGTGCTAAAGAGGGGTAGTTGGTGATAACTAGGTGATGATTTCTAAATTATTTCAACGTGGGTTGGAGATCAGTAAAAAGACTCATTGTCAGTCAATAGGTAAATCGAAAGGTTTCTATTAATCTCTTCCTAAAAGGGTTTGATATGGTACATGTACACACTGGCATCGACTCTGGGCGGTAAGTGGTCGCATTTGCGGTCATCAAAGACTCAGATGAGCCTGCACATGTGCGCAGTCTCACCAGGGCTTTGCAGTCCGGCGATGGCCCTTATAATTTATGATGCCATAGAATGGAATTGGTAATATCTACAAAGCGAGCATTCATTTTAAACGTGCATGCTCGACAAAAAATATTCATGGGAGTTGGATGTCCAGCTGAACCACATTGAAAACAAGTTAACTAAAATGTAAGCCTTTTTTTAAAATTATCCAATATGCCACAAACCCGATCAAAATTGAATGAAAAAAGAAAGTTACAGACGTTTGAACAGTACAGATGAACGCTATGATTAAGCTGTGTGGCGTCATTCAGCCCTAATTTAATATGCAAAACAGAACAGCTAGTTTCCTGCTATTCATTTTATTTTTTGTGATGCTTTTATTGAAAATGGTTAATTTTGTCTAAATGAAACAATCTGTATAGTTTGCAATTAAATTTTGGACATTATTGGCTTTTTAAAATTTACAGGAAGTTAATTAAATTTTCAAAATGGCGGCCTCATTTGGGATATTAAAAGTCAGAAATTTGGTTTTTAAAATTGCTATAGCTTTTTTTTGACATCCAATTTTGGTCAGGTTTGCATTTCAGATCCAATTGCTTCAGTCTAACGTTTTGTACCTTATCAATATTACTTTCAACTTTTTGTCCGTGGCTCTGGCATGATTTTCTAGATATTCAGTGGCATAACTACATGTACAGTAAAACCTGTCTATAACGGCCACTCAAAATAAGCAAAACAGAGGTCTTAACTACAAATGGTAGCTTAATGAAGGTGGGAAGTATTGCAGAATGCTCTCTTGGAGCATTCTGCAATACTTTTGAGCTGCATTAAGCGATAATCGGTCTTGGAAACCAATTTTGGATTTTTAGTGGTCGCTTCAGACAGGTTTTACTGTACATTGTATTAGGAATGCTAAAATCAATCTGCTGGTCAACATAGTCACTTCAATTGATTGAAATCATATATTTTAAAGGCACACATGTGTAAAAATGAGCATTTTAATGATTTTAATAATTTTCATGAAAGTTCCCCAGCCTTCAGACATAATTTAACAACAGATCTTGACAACATTAACCACATCAAATTCATCTACCGTTTAAACACGTGGCATTAAATATTGCATTTAGGCCATCACTGCTTGCACGACTTGGAAAATGTTGACTAATAGAGCTATAAATTGTGTCACTACAGGAGCACGAAAAATGCCTTTTGAGTATGGGTTTTGCTTTATTTGTAGCGAATAGTACATAAAAATCATTTTGTCGCGTAAAAAGTGTAGCTCGTTTAGTTCTGTATTAAAGAAAAATAATCCTAATTCAGTAATTTTATAAACTTCAAGTAGATGATAAATTCAAAATTTAAAAATTTATGTTCGATGTGTTAAATATGTTTCACTTAAAAGTTCAAATGAGTCATACCTGTGGTAGCGGATATGTATGTGAGCTTTTTTTAAACAATAATAAACAATGGGTAAACTGCAAGTAAACTAACTATTATTTTTTAATGAAACTAAATTAGTTCAAATAAGTCATACCGGTGGCAGCGGATGAGTATGTGAGCTATTTTAATATAAAAAGGTGCAACGACACTGAGTTAACTGCGATTAAACTATCAATTTGTTTTAATGAAACTTCAATAAGTTCATATGGTAATAACTGTACAAGCAGATGTGTATATGAGAAATAAAAAAGTGCAACAGCATTGGGTAAACTGCAAATAAACTATCTTTAATTTTAAATGAAACTTTAATAAGTTAAATGGGTAATAACTGTACTAGGTGATGTGTATGTGAGTAATAAAAAGAAGTCCAACGACACTAAGTAAAACGCATGTAAACTACCTATCATTTTAAATGAAACTTTAATAAGTTAAATGGGTAATAACTGTACTAACTAGCAGATGTGTATGTGAGTAATAAACAGAAGTGGAACGACACTAAGTAAACTTCAGGTTAACTATCTAATATTTTAAATGAAACTTTAATAAGTTAAATGGGTAATAACTGTACCAGCAGATGTGTATGTGAGTAATAAAAAGGAGTTCAACGACACTTGGTAAACTGCATGTAAACTCTCTAATATTTTAAATGAAACTTTAATAAGTTAAATGGGTGATAACTTTACTAGCAGATGTGTATGCGAGTAATAAAAAGAAGTGCAACGACACTGGGTAAATTGCAAGTAAATTATCTATAAGTTTAAATGAAACTATAATACGTTCAACTGGGTAATAACTGTACT
This sequence comes from Loripinus fragilis, assembly GCA_964019695.1. Taxonomy (NCBI): domain Eukaryota; kingdom Metazoa; phylum Mollusca; class Bivalvia; order Lucinida; family Lucinidae; genus Loripinus; species Loripinus fragilis. The sequence continues at coordinate 23,897,420 of OZ026518.1, forward strand.
AGCAGATATTTATGTGAGTAATAAAAAGAAGTGCAACGACAATGGGTTAACAGCGACTAAACTACAGTAAATCCTGTCTAAAACGGCCATATTCAAAAAGACCAAAAATTGGTTTTCAAGACCAATTATCACCTTATGCAGGTCAAAATACTTTCGACCGTCATTAAGCTACCATTTGTCATTAAGACCTTTGTTTGGCTCTTTTTGATTGTCCACTTAGGACAGGTTTTATTGTATCTATTATTTTAAATGAAACTCAATAAATTCAAATGGGTCACAACTGTACAAGAGGGTGATTTGTGAACTATTTTGATAAAACAGTGAAAAAGACACTGAGTAAACTGTTAGTACGAGGGTTGTCCCAGTAATTCGTGGACTTTTGTTATAACACAAGACCGTGTACAAGTAACTCTATGATATTACAAGGATGCGTTTATATACATACGGGAAACATCATGTACAAATATGGATTGAATCGCACTTTAGATAACAAATTTATGAAACTTTACTTAATGGTATGTCAGCGTGAGCGGCGCACGTCAAAACATTATCAATGAAACTCATATAGTCAAAAAGGTAGTGTACATTAAATCAAATTTCGCTTTTGTATTCCAAGCAATGCATTGCCACATCAACTAGTAACTATGCAAGGTAAAGTGTTGAAAATTTGAAACGTTTGTGGTCATTCGCATTCATTTTATAAAAGATTTTACATACCTAATACATTTCTATTTTTCAGAAAAAGCTAACGTTATGAGAACGATACGGCGCAAAAAATAGACTTTCAATATTTTTTGGCTAATTAAACACATAAAACTACGTTCTTTTAATGTTAAATGATTGGAAGAAAAGGCACTAGTATCGTAAAATGGATTTCCTGGATGTCCCAAGAACGCACAATAATAACAGCAAAACGAACTCACGGACATATACATAAATAAACGCACGCACACGCGAACTGAGACCAACTGAGGCACACGACCCGTGTACGTACATCTTTAGTAAATACTCCATCTACCACCAGAATCACGAATGGTGATCATGGAAATGCTTTTTAATATACATGTACCTAGAACCCACCCACCTCCCGGAATGACCTTTATCCGATAATTAATGAAATATGCTACCCGATCTCACACAAGAGCGTCTCAATATGACAGAATGACTGTTGAAACAGGCGTAAAGACCATTTAATAATACAAAATGATCAATCGCACCAAGTATTGCACACAGGAACATCTCGATATGATCGTGAGAATGCTAAACTAGATGTTTAGCTCAACATAATAAACAAATAAATAAATACCACTCACGTAAAAACATCCAAGTACCGCCAGATTACTAAACATACTCCCCGTAAAAGGATCCTATACACACTGTTGCGTAAACCCCAGTCAATGATTACAAATGTCATTCCTCCTAATCATCCAAGCATACCGGCATAACTTCAAGATATACTCATTATCAGATAAGCATTTTCATTGAATCCAATCACCAAACATTAAGAATCAAGTGTAAGCATTATATATCTGGATATTCGGGCTTTGCGGTTTATGCCACCTCTGCCTTCAAGAAGTTGAGTGATATGTATCCATATGTATTATGATCTATAAAGAAAGAATAATTGCTAAGTGAGATGACGGTGAAGCAGCGTCGGTGCGGCACGATGCTATGCACCGACGCTGAGTCGACACGTATCAAAATAACAATTATTGTCCATTCGTTTGGCGGAATACCGATCTTATAGGCACACAACGAACTGTATGTCGAGCATGGCGTCGGAGCCTCGCTGTGTTGACGCCGAGGCGACAGCGCAGCGCGGAACCTTACGTCGATGCGATGGTGGTCAGTTTTTGGCATCGGACGCTGAAAGAGCGTTGCATCGCAGATGAGGCGTCGTAGTGACGTCGGGTCGACGGGAACGCATCGCTGCCTGCCGTTGAGAAGGGAATCCGTCCGGGAAGGTTACTATGTTATTTCTAAAGCAGAGCATGTGCTGCGAGTGCTCCAGGGAGCCGTCTCAATGAAGCGGCTTGCTTGAGCACTCCGAACACATGACTTAATTGACGGTAAGGAAACTTATCACAATTCCACACTTAACGGGATTTCTGTATTGAGTCGGATAGGTGCCGCGTTTCGATGCATGTCCACGAGGAGCAGGGAATGCTCACTTCCACTAAATGTTAACAATGCTCGGTTCTCCAGATGGGAGTGCATTGGAATGATGCTTTTACTATTACTAGGACAGAGCACGTGCTGTGCGAGTGCTCCAAATGACCGTCTCAACGAGACGGTCCTTTTGAGCACCCAAGGCACATAACTGTATAAATTGATGGAAAGGAAAATTATCACAATTCCATGCTAAACGGAACTTCTGCATCGAGTCGGCTAATGTCGCGTGGAGATGTACAATGTATGTCCCCTGTTGCCTCGTATCGAGGAGCAGGGATGTCCATTCCTGAAACCCACAGCCTACTAAATTTTAATAATGTTCGGTTCTCCAGATGGGAGTATATTGGAATGTTATTTTTCGTATTTCTCAAGGAGAGCAGGTGCTTTGGGAGCTATAAAGGATCGTCTCAAGGAGACGGTTCTTTTGAGCACCCACAGCACATGACAGTTTAAAATGACGGGAAGGAAACTCAACACAATTCTATGTTAAACGGAATTTCTGCAGAGCTGAGCTGAAGTGCATGCCCTCTGCTGAGAAGGGAATATCCATTTCTGGGATCCACTACCAATTGGAACGTTACTGCTCGTAATTTTGGAGCAGAGCAGGTGTTGTGGGTGCTCCAAAGAACCGGCTCAACGAGACGTTTCTATTGAGCACCCTAAACACATGTATCAAGGGTAATTACACTGCTAAAAACTTGCTTACCTGGCCTACGTGTGGTACAATATAAGAATTTTATGATAATCCTACAAGAAACACAACACATGGTCGTTTGACCTAATTTAGTACAGTACATGTAATCCATTCATTACTTGAAAATGTTGATACATGTGACGCCCACTGCTCTCTTTTGACAGCTCGACGAATAATCCTATTGGCTACCGCATGAAGCGGGTAAAATGCGGGATTTATCAAGGCGGAGCGGTGGGTGATCACATGTGTCTCTATATCGGTGGTCACGTGTATCTTATGTTTAGAAATCATTCAAGCGTCATATTCAATGCTGTGAGTAATTTACAAGGTCATTGTAGTTTTTAAACCAACTTGATAGAGCAGACGCGCGCGAGATTGGCCTACAATAGAGCAGCCTTGCATGGGTCGGCACTATCAGTTATACCAAACAAATGAAGACCATTTTACAAGGATGGAGACCCTCTCCCAAGCCCTTAAAATTTTTCATTTTGATATCGTGAGGAAAAAAGCAAAACAACTCTATAACTAGAATGGTGTAACCACTAATACCAATTAGTGCCTAATGGTAACGCAGCCCAGGGCATTTGCTTTGCACCTGCCCTGGGTGCGGTCCCAGTGGGTTCTAGGGCACATGCCACAGGGTGACGATGGTGATGGTGATAGCACCAACATTGTTATCACCAGTTCACTGCATCTAATTAAATTACTATACGAATCACAGCCCTATGCTTATGCTTCCCCCGCTTCTCCCCCTTTTGATATCCTCCTTTAGTTATAAGAACGCTACGTCATACAAATTTGGATATTATTGTATTACATGTTTACCTCATGTTGTTACATACTACGTAACCTGAGTTGAATAAAGTTATTTTGAGTTGAGTTGAGTTGTAAAATTATTTTAGTAATATGACAAAGACAAGCTGCTTTTCGTCTATTTATCAGAACACATGATATTTTTCTGTTAGTTATTATAATGGTAAATATATTATCTCGTATTAAATCTAAAAGATCTCGCTTGTTTATGTGCTTAACATATCTAAACTAACTATATCGTCATTACTTGAACTAGGGAGACATACTCAACAAATAGATGACAATATTTGTTACCATTTCAGCTTATATAAAAAGAGTAGATTCAAAACATTTGACCACCCCTCTTTGAAAATACAGCAAAATAATTTGCGACGTGCTCCGCATACGCTGAGACACCCTCAAGTAAAGGTTTATAACTGTGTTATCTAAACTGTGATCTCATCCATATTAGTAGAAAATGTGTCTTAGATGTATATAAACATATCATACAAATTTCATAGAATTCCTGATACACAGTCTCATTTTATAACAATAGTCCACGATTTACTGGGACAACCCTCGTAGACTATATATTATTTTAAATGAAACTAAATTAAACTAAATAAGTTCAAATGGGTCATACCTGGGGAATGAATATGTGAGCTATTGTGCAACGACACTGGGTACACTGCGAGTAAACTATCTATTATTTTGATTGAAACTAAATAAGTTCAAATGGGTCATAACTGTACCAGCGGGTGAGTATGCGAGTTATTTTAATATACATATATATAAAATGTGTAACGACACTACGTACACTGCGAGTAAACTATCTATTTTTTTTAAATTAAAAGTGATTTGGGGTCCTAACTCTATCAGCGGTATAGTGAGTATATGGGTATAAAATGGGTAAAGCGAGGATGTAAGCATAAGCTAAACTCACTCTATAGATAAGAATAAACGGGCCAGCTCGTGATAATATCTTCATCACAATTAAGAAAAATCTACATATGCCACCTTAAAATACCAAATGGGCAATTGCATACTTATTCTATCAACATGCATGTAGAAATCCATCAAAATGAAAAGGGTTAACAGTGGTAAACAGCTGTCAAACAGTGGAAACCCGCTACCTGTTTAACATTGCGTTAATTCTTCATTCATTGTCATACTGACATCGAAAACTTTGGCCAGCTGTGCATTTGTACAGGCTTGCTTGAGCATTACAGGCACTAAATTTATTTTTCTTATATCTGAACCAAAACATATGCTGTGGGTCTACAAAAGAACCGTCTCAATTAGACGGTTCATTTGAGCACCATAAACAAATGTTAAAATTGATGGCTAATAAAATATTCACAATTTATTTTACGCTCATTTTTGTTTTATTTTGACCTATTTTAATTATGTACATAAAGTGTCAGGAGCTGGCTCATTGACATATGTGTGTCTTACCAACAGAAAATATCAACTGTTCGATGATCACCCATGACCCGTACGACCCTTGTGAATGGTGTCTTAATCTTGGAAGTTTGTAGATTCATACACATTAATATTTATATCTGAAATGAATACAGGAATTTATTTAGCAAACTTTACGTTTAGGGCGCCGCGCGTGTAAAATGCATGCATTGTGTGCTGATGCGGAAGAATATTTATATTATTATTCAACCCATTTATGCCAAATATATATTTCACTACATAATGTTTTAACAAAACATACAAAAATATAAAACAAAAACAAATTGAGCGTAAAGTTGTGAAGATTTTCTTATACATCAGTTTAAACGTTTGTCTTGGGCGCTCAAATGAACCGTCTCGCTGAGACGGATCTTTTGAGTACAATGTGTTTGGTTGAGAAGTAAGTATATTAAATCTTAATTACTCACTCTTGTATATATGCCTTATTATTGTTTGATAGGTCAACAATTCTATAAAGGGTGGCTAGATGAAATTTCTAAAATATTTCAGTCGCATAATAAAACTTCAGTGGTAGCAAAAAAAAAGAGAGCAGAACCTCATTAGATAACGTTTTGCACCATACCATCTCTATCTATATTGATGATGGGATGCCACTACATGCAAAGAATGAAAGCAGATAACGGAACTGGCTTTTCTAAAAAGTTCCAAAGTAGATGAAAGTCTGATAGAGCGAGGTTATTGCTCAATCAATTCAAAGTCATCATCGTAGCGAGGTTATTGCTCAATCAATTCAAAGTCATCATCGTTCGTAAATTTGCGGCCATGACAATTATAGACTTGTGAACAGGGGCATTGTCCTGGTGAACAATACATCTTAACTGAGTTTTCCACGGCACTTGCGTTTTATATTTTCTAAGAAGTGATGCATAGTATGTGCCGTTGATCGTTTGTCCCTTTTGCAGATAATCTACCTTCAGAATACCATGAGCAACCCAGAAGGCTGAGCCCATAACCTTTCCAATCGATGGAACAGTCCTTGCCCTCTTTGAAGGGTGTTCCATAGTTTAACTGTTGTTTGTCCAACGTTTCATCCATTGTCACAAATCGTTGCAGAAAACTAGGAGGATCTGCCTCTTAAATGTTGAAATAAGCATGCGACAAAGTTCTGCCTGATTTGCTTCTGATCAATTTTCAGAAGTCTTGGTGCACAACGGGCTGAGATCTTACTCATTGCAAGATTGTCCGAAGAAATGGTATGAACTTTTTCTAGCGAAATCCCAACTGTAATGGAACATATCTATTTGTAACTCGACTGTCATCCATAATAGTATTATGGACTTTATTGGCCATATCTGAAGTTTGAACAGGTATATGCCTTGCTGGACAGGCGTCATCATATTATATAAATGCATTTACGATCATTTCAACTCGAACTTTAACTTCAACTTCTTTTTACCTTTTATCTCTTATCTGAATTGTCCCTTTGACAAAAGAAAACTTACAGGTAACTTGAACAAAAAGCCTGATGATTTCACATCCCCATTTTTTGACCATCTTTTGCTGAGGCAATATTGCTGCTAACTTGACCGAGCTTAGTTAACATACCATTCTATTGTGCTAATATTATAATCATATATTCATTTCTTACACACTGGATCGGGGTTTCCGCTGTTTATACCCATGTGAGATATTTCTATCTTACATACCCCGTACCAACCAGTGGGAAAGATAAAAAGTGAACAGCCACACGTCGAAAGACAGGTGACGTAATCATGTAATGACACATCTCAGCGTATTCAGGAACTTCGGGGAGCATTTTTAAATGTACCAAATGAGGTATTTTAAGGTGAGCAAGAAAAGGAATCCATTTTCTGTGTGAGGATGGGATAGACAAATCTGTCCCTCGCTATCACCGTTTGTCATCACTCGGTAAGGCTCGTGATGCTAATCGGTGATCATCAGGACAGATATCACACCCTTACACTCATGATAGATTATAAAATTCACAACTGATATGATACACTCGAGCATGTTCATTTTATCATGTGAGCAAGGCACCACGTCACAAAACTCCTCTTTCTTTCTTTCTTGTCAAACTGGCACGAACAGATTTTGATCATTATGCCAGGGATTACGAATTGGGAATTTTGAAGAAAAAACAAAACAAAACGAAAAAAAACAAGAAAAATTTATCTGCTGTGTTTTTGACTAAATGAGCAGTTCCCTAAACTCCTCAGTAGTCTGGGAATTGACCACTAAAGGAGAAAGACTATTCCACTGTGGAATAGTACGGGGGAAATGAGTCCTTCAGGGCATCACTGATCACTGTATGTCTGGTATTTACAGTATTGAGCACTGTGTGATGCCCTGGTTGATTTCAAACTGTGAGTAGGGGTCAGGTTCTTGTCTTTTTCTATAGACACAGCACCAGAATGTATCTTATGAAAGAGAAGCAGGGAGGACCGATCCCTACGGGCCTCAAGAGATAGCCACTCAAACTCGTCAAGCATCTCGCAGACACTACTTGTGTTTCGCCATCTCCTACAGGTCCAACAGGCTGCTGTCCTCTGAACTATCTCTACCTGATTAATCTAAAGTTTTGAGTAAGGGCTCCAAATGGGTGCTGCATACTCTAGTTTAGGCCGAACCAAAGTTTTGTATGCAACTTCCTAAGTACTCCTAGGTGAAAAAGCCAAATTCCTGCGAAGGAAACTGAGTGTTTAGTTACTTTGGAAGAAATTTCTGAAATGTGTTGATCCAATTCAATATTATCGGAGATGGTTATACCAAGGTATTTTGCTAGCTGAACGTTTTCTAAAATTTGGTTATGAAGGGAATAATCAAAGAGAATTTGTTTGTGATGCTGATGCCGAGTTACTCTCATAGAGTGCCATTTTGCCACATTGAACTTCATTTGCCAATCGACTTCCCATTGCCATAAGCTAGTGAGGTCTTCCTGCAGGACAAAACAGTCCTGAATCGAATATACAGGACACAGTCGTCCGCGAACAGGCAAACAGAAGACCTGGTGTTATCTGGCAGGCCATTTATAAAAATAAGGAACAGGATCGGTCCTAAAACTGATCCTTGGGTTACATCTGATAACACAGGGACTGGATCTGAGGATTGACCATCTAATACTTCTTGTTGAGCGGGCCCAGAGATCCATTTGTTGATCCACCTGTGGGTGGACCCTCTTATCCCATAATAGTCCAATTTGTGTAATAGCCTCCTTTGTGGTACATGTTCGAAATCCATCATGATCAAATCTGTCTGCTTGTGTCCATGATTCACAGCCCTATCCAGGTTGCTGATGATATCGTGCACAAACTGGACCAACTGAGTCTCGCAGGACCTCTGACTTCGGAAAACATGCAGTCAGCAAGTATGCTATCTAAGGTTAAGGCTAACCTTTCCAATAGGCATCTCTCAATACCTTCTGTACATGTGCTCTGATTCGCTTGTAATGAATCTTGACATCAGGGTCCTTGGATTTACGAGCATGAAGTTAAAGCTTATGTCTTTTCTTTACTAGCCGTTTGATTGTGTCATCGATCCAAAGCACAGAGTTTTTGGTTTTGGTCATTTTCGATGTGATAAACCTTTCAACAGCCTCAAAAAAGCCTGTTTTGAATTTGACCCACATGTCATTAACTGAAATGTGACTGTGGTCTTCGGAAAAGTACACATACTCTACGTACACAATGTCGTGATCAGCTTTGCCAATGGGGGGCATCCCCTTGACTATATTCACAGGGGATGGGAAATTCGTAAAGAGCAGGTCAAGAGTTTTATCATTGCGCGTTGGTATATTTACAACTTGAGTTAGACAGTGCTCCACTATAATATCCAAAAGTTTTTGCTGAGACTGCCTTTTTTGTACCCCCCTGTGGTACTCGCACGTGACTCCACTCTATACCACTGCAATTAAAATCTCCTCCAACCAGAACATGTGCGTTTCTGTTAGACATAATCCGATATAAGGATGAATTAAACTCCTCAAGGTAATCTTTATCAATCTTGTCAGGGGGCTGATAAAATAACCAAGGTACAATGTCTTACATCCCATAATGTTCATCTTACACCAAACTATTTCACAGTTGGTGTCCAGTTCAGGAGTTTCAGTACAGAGCAAGTCACGCTTAAAAGCAATAATGACACCACCATGGGCATCACTTGCTCTGCCTTTCCGAGCTACATCAAAAGAATCTGGTAAAATTTCTGAGTTTTTTTTAAATCAGGGGTTACCTGAGACTCATTCCCCAAGATGATGTCTGGTTTTGTCGATTCGATAATTGTATGAAGTTCAGCCTTCTTGTTCTTTATTGACTGATAATTCATAACTAAAATTCTGAGGGGATGGTTTAAGGCAGCCTTGGTTGCCTTCCCTATAGCTTTCATAGACCCCTGTAGAGAGGTAGCTGCAGTTGGGGGGGGGGGGAGGGCAATCACATCTGGTATCGGACTTTCAGGGTCAGACAGTGACGATAATGAATCAAATCTTTTGTGGGTTTCCAGAGAAGCTGTAGTATCAAATAAAGATGTGGAAAAGTCTGGCATTCCACAATCCATGCATTCCCATACGATGTTTTATCCGATGATTTATTCAGGATGCTATACATACTTGAGGACATGCCCTGAAGTCTATGTGGTACCAGATATTGCAAGTATCGCAACAAATCCCCCAGTCCTCCCATCCAACATCGGCATCATATACCTCACATGGGAAGCGTGAAGTGCCATTACAGGAGTCTGGACCTGGATTTGATTCGACGTCCCAGGAATTGCCACACAGGATAACAAATAAATATAAGTAGGTCAGACGATTGAAGCCATGAAAATCTTTAAACCGAGTTGATTGTTTAGGATAGATACTGTACACAATTGAGGGATGTAAGAACAAAGATTAATCTGATTTGCCGTGATCATAGTTGAGGTCGAATACACAGGAAAGAAGTCGACATGAATGTCAATTGGGTGTAAACAACTGCTTGGCAAAAACTTACTAAATGTGTTGCAAATAGCAAACATTCAACCATCATCATGTCAAACTTAAAATGACTCATTTTCTAGCTATAATGGAGTTTTGATTCTAAATTTTGATATGTAGAGGGGTTTTGGGTCAAGCGTAACAACAATTTGAGATCTTAGATGCAACGGACAACTTCCCTATGAGCTTTAACCTTAAATGCGAGTAGTTTTGGTGTAGTTGTTCTTACCTGATGTTCAGCCATATTTGATGTTGATAAATAGACTGGAAATGGGAGGTCAAAAATTGGCGTGAATGTAGTCCACATGAAAAGTAACTAAATCAAACAAATTGTTTGGAAATTGACAACCTACTAAGCAAATTGGAGAAAATTGTAAAAAAACTCAGCCCTAAAGTGTTTTATAAGTCCAAATATCCTAAAATTGTCCAAGGAAAAACAGCACCGCCATTCACTGGCGCATGGACACTCCCATCCTGATACAGGGCTAGCAACCAAACTTTATATAGTCACCTATACCGGCTTGTTTTTAATTTAAAAAATATGAAATTGATTCTTTTCCTTATCAATTATGACATGATTCTGAAAAGGACATGGCCATGGGGATGTATAATGATCTTTTGTCACCCTGATTTGGGCCTCGTCGTGACAAAACCTGTCTTCGGCGTTTCTATCAAAGCGAGATTTAAACCAGTCTCCTCAGCTACAGAGACTTGCTAGAATATCAAAGTTTCGCTTGTGGCATGTGTAGAGATGATACTTTCCAAAACGCGAATAACAAAGGCGCTGATCAGTCTGCATGGAAGCGCAGGCTGGTCTGCACCTTTGTTGTTCGCAAACCCCCGCAGACAGGTATTCTCCCATTGAGGACCATTTCGTCTTCTAATTTCAGGAGTTAATGTTTCCCAGGTTCACCTAAAGAGCATTTTTATCGCTTATTTGGAGTCTAACTTTTCGTTTAAGAGAAGTTTTACAAAATAAATAGGGATAATAAACCCCTGATCGACACGTTTCCATCGATTGGAAAAAAGCTGTTTAAAACAAGTGACATTTCTGTTGATAATCTCTTAAACTTTAAAAAATGAACTTTCCAAATTTAGGAGAATAGAGTTCATGATTCAAGAAAATAATCTTATATCCCTAGACAATTTTGAAGTTTGCAGACATCGTTTACGATAGAAGATGGCCAAACAACTATAGTTTGCATTTGTACCTCTGGATTAACACTAGTATTTTATAAAGGTACATGTTCCACATGTATGAAATGCATTTACTTTATACAAAAGCACACACACAATGTGAGCATTTCTCTAAAATATTTTGAGACCTGGCCATAATTTTGAAAGTATTAAGCTAGTGTTGTCATAAATGGATTATTTGCATCTGAATCAAAATCATCTTCAAATCGTTAGTTTAAAGCTGCATAGTCTGTAACTTTTGATCTTTTAATTTTAGAATTAATGTTACTATTTTTCAAGAACACAGTTAAAAAAACTAAAATTCAGGTATACATTTTACCAATTTTGAAAATCTTAACAAATTACAGGTATCAAAACAACAGCATTTATGTTAGAATTAACTGTCTATAAGTATTGGAGGGACGCAAATAATTACCAACAAGAGAAAAACTACACCTGTTTTATAAGATAATTTCCGTGCAGTTTTCAGCTATAGTGAACATATTTATTGTGAAAACATATCTTAATTCTACTTTTACAAATGATTTAAGGTAGTGCGGGACCCATGTCAAAAGATAACCTTACTTTTACTTAAAAGTAAGAGTGTAAGAGTTATCGTTCCTGAATCTTGTTTTTTAAAAGAGAATACTTATTTTCTAAGACGGTAGATATTATTCTCCCCTGACAACTCTTTGATGCTTGAAACGTAATTCTGTAAGTATTTTGCTTTCACAAAAAGAAGGAATGCAAGTATTAGCTTTTAAAAACATCACCCAGAGTATGAAGTCATTCAGTATTAGTTGCGGACCGTATAAATATACATACTATATACATGTCTCGGTTGCTATTTCTGCATGCTGCCACTAACCTAAGACCCACCCCCACCCCAAAAAGGGGGGGGGGGGGTTGTAGACGTGCACATGCCTTGTATGTGACATTCTCATGTTTTAGGTCCCATGGAGGTACATGGTCACTAATGTTTTATGGAGAAATGACGTAACTGTTTCAATTACCTTATCACACCGGATAGGCAGCAATAAAAAACAGTCTAAACAATCGATGAATGCTGATAACAAATTGCTAGAAACAGTGTTTGTGATTGCCATTTGTTGCCTATCGGACTACAAACAACAATCCAAAATTATGTTACAATATTTAACTACGTTCGTCGATAGCATTAACGTTTTCGATTGCCGCCTATCTAGTGTGTTTTGATATACTGAAGACGTAGCCAAAACAATCTGATACAAGGGCTAGGAGTTATTTCATGTTTCTGTTGAAAAAAATTATTTTGTTTCGTTGCATGTTTCATGATAATAAAATGGACATTTCTGCATACATTTTAATAAAATTAATAGGAACTGCATGTGCCTGAAAGGAAGATATATGACAATATAACATTCTTTTCTGTATATAAATGGTTGGCAAGCATGGTACAGATGCGCGGATCCAGGAATTTTCATCAGGGAGGGGGGAGGGTCCAGGTCAGTCTGACAAAAAAGCCCTGACAACGATTTTTTTAGTCCTCAGCTTATTCTACAGAAGTCAAATGGTCAATTTCAAAGAAATCTATCGTTTTTCAAGGCTTAAGATGGGGTCCAATTTTTTTCCAGGGGGTCCAACTTTTTCCAGGGGGTGTCCAATTGTTTATTCCCTATAGAAACCCATTTAATTTGTGATTTTACAGAGGGAGTCCGGACCCCCTGCCCCCCCCCCCCCCTCTGGATCCCCACTTGGTGCAGCCCTCACAGCTTCATGGTTAAGGCTACTATACATTATCTCATTTGGGCTTGGCAAACGTTAATAGACAGAAGAATGTATCATCCTTTTATTGTTATATACCTTATAATAAGTGTTTACTATAGAAACTTGAGGTGTTTCAATCGCTGACAATTGTACATTTTATTTAATAATGTGTTATATTTTGGTTGATCGTTGACCAATCACTGACCGCGGGCTTTATTTCCGATAAAACCTTAATTGCCATTTCAACCTGCTCACGGATATCCTCTGCGAGTAAAGATACCGTCGCTTATGCTTTATTGAGAAATGACCAAAATATTCAATTATCATAAGATACGCTACTTTATTACATCGGATAGGCGACAATCGAGATCGATGAACGTGGATCGCAAATCGCTAGAATTTTCCATTTGTCGCCAGTCAGGCAAACAAACTGCAATCCAAAAAGTCTGTTTCTGACGGTATTTGATCTACGTTCGTCGATAGCATCAACGTTTTCGATTGCCACCTATCCGGTATGTGTATTGATACAATGAATACGTAACCAAAACAATCTGAAACAAGAGCTAGGAGTAATCTACATTTTTCAGTCATGTTTCTGTTGAAAAAAAAGTTTGTTTCCACACCGGATAGTGAGCAATCGAAAACACTCTTAACCATTGACGAACGCGGATCAAAACTCGCTAGAAACAGTGTTTTGATTGCAAAGTGTCGCCTGTTCGATGAGTGATGGTAATAAAAAAAAAAACTATGATTCTAACTATTTTTGGTCTATAATCGTCGATAGTATTGATGTTTTCGATTGCGCCTATAAGGTGTGGTTTTGTTGTATGCTTCACTATGTTAAAGTGGACATTTTTTTTAAATGCTTTTGCTTGAAAGGAAAGTATTCTAGAACTTTTTGGATACTGTAAAGGCGGCACCTCATGACTGCCTTATTAGTCTACTTTAGACATAGGTAAAATCTGAAAATGAGGCGTTATAACTACATTCGAAAGTGTTTGTTTATTGTTTAACATTAGTATAGAGGCAAACAGTGTGGACCCAGATCAGACTGCTCTAGATGAGCAGTCTGCTCTAGATCTACACTGTTTGTTTAAGAGGCTTCATAATATTTCAATAGACGATAAAAACATACAATTGTGTTATAATATACGCTTTAAGGGTTAATAAAAGTGGGTTCAGTGCATTAACGGACAGGACTTTCATGAAATGCACGCAGACCTGCGCGGCTTAAGCAACTTTTAAACGCTTTACCAATGGATAGAACCTGATTTCCATTCTTGAGCAGTTGAAATAACCGAACCACGCCCAGATATGAAAATCAAAGTTGCCACCTTTACAGTACCCAAAAAGTCCTATAATATATTACAATGACAATATAAAATTCCTTTCTGTATATTAACGTTTGTCAAGCCCTTGTGCGATAATGTGTTGCAGGCCTCACCGCTGTGTGGTTCTGGTTGCAACACATCACATTCAGGCTTGCCAAACATTAATACAAGGAAAAGAATGTTTTATCCTCTTATTGCATATTTGTAAGTCTATTCTTTAAATGACATTTAGATCTATGCATCAAGAAGAAAGCTATAATTTTTAGCTTTTATCTACATAAATCCTACGTGTAAGAAAGCATCAAAGTATCAAGACATGCTATAGCCAAGCTTTAATGAGAATCATAATGTAATGTGCTGGGTCACATATGCTAGGTGTCCTAGCTTAGTACTGGTTCAACCCAGGAAGACCCGTCCCGCATACCTGAAAGATTGTTGAGTGGACGTTAAGAATCAAATCAAACAAAACATATGCTAGGTCAAAATCTTTTTTGTCACTTTCTACGCCCATTTGTCAGTGCTTAATCAATAATAGCTATGTCTCCGCCCAGTGATATACAATAGGGCGTAGACAAACAAAAAAATTGGTGGAAAGGGGAGACTTATTGTAGTCTTTATTTTTTTCACGATTTTTCAGAAAAGTCACCAAAACAAAAAAACGAGCACGGTGACACATATTTTTTATTCAATCATTAGATTCTTCATGAAAATATCTTTGTAAAAATATGTTTTTTGTTGTTCCAGTTACATTCTCTGATATGTTTATTTTGAATATTAATGTTTTTTGGGGCATTAATTCGTTTGACTTAATTAGGATTTTGCTTAATAAATTGTGTAAATACATGTTATTTCACTATTTTTTGTTTTTATTTATATCTCTGGTGTGAGTAGTATTTGTTCTGAAAAAAACTGTATTGCGTTTCTTGTTAGTTTGTTAACAAAATCTGTATTTGTTTATTTCAAAAACCTGCGATTTTTGCAGTTTTTGACATCAAATAACTTTTAAAAAAGAACGGTGAGGTATTGTTTTTTTTGTCTTAGATTATAAGTATAAGTCTATATTATAATATATTAAAAGATAAAACACTTTTGGACATATGCCGGTGAGTCCCCTACTACCTTAAAAAGAAAACAAAAACAAATTCGAAAAATTTTCATAGTTGCAGACTTAGTCTCTTTAACTCTTAGTTCAGGTCCTGGTTCGTTTGCATGAAAATACATAGCTAGGAGAACCACAGCTGTCAAACATGTGCACATATGTACAGCTATTATGTTTAGATACTTTCAGCTCTTCTATCATCTAATTTGATATGCAATAGGATCACTTTCTAAGGAAAAATGATTTTGCCCTTCCCCATAGCGGCTACGGTTTGAACATATCAGAAATAATTTGAACCATCTTTGTAGAGAGTCATCAAGCGCTAAAACAGTTCTGGCCAGAATAATGTTTAATAAGGTTGATGTATGATTTACCTATATATGAATAGGAATAACCCACCTGTCCCTGGCGGACATGTTTTAATCTTCAAAACTTCTATTAGAGAGGCAACATGTTTTAGGAAAAGTAAGTAAGGGTGCAAAGATCAGGTATCGATACAATCAAGTACCACATCTGACCCAGGATACCAATGGGAAAGTGACAAACTCACAGTTGGACACCACAAACGAGAGCCAAAAGGTCAACTCATTCGACTACCGTTATATAAAATCATTGGGCTAGTTTTTTGGATAAAAAGGACAAGGGGATACATTCATATTGGATTTTGGGAAGGCCTTCGATACATCTCCTCATCAACTCCTTAAAAGCAAACAGTTCAGCTATAGAATATGTGGAGCACGTTGAAATGGATATACTCATTCCTGTTCTAAAGACAACTTAGAGTTGTTGTAACTGGAGTGAAGTCAGATGGTGCTCCAGACTCGTAGCTTGTCCAAAGAGTACTGTTGTTGGCCCTTTGCTAGTCTCACTGTATATTAACGACATTCCAACAGATATTGAGTCTGAAATAAGGCTTTTTGCCAATGACTGTGTCTGCTAATGTTAAATTAAGAAAAGAGGGCAAGGTGAAAGTTCAGAATAACATTGACCGACTAAGATGCTGCGCACGGAAATGAGGTTAGAGATCTAAGCCCGTCAAATGCAGTATGATGCAACTTACAAGGAAACAGACCAAAACGATCAATCAATGCTGGGCACACTTTAGAGGGCACAGTTCTTCAGAATGTCGACAAAATTAAATGCCTTAGCGTAACAATTACAAAGGATGTGAGATGAAATACATTATGTTTGCAATATTTGCAGTAAGGCAAATAAAACCCTTGGTTTCCTTAGGCAAAACTTATATCAATGTCCCCAAGACGTAAAGGAGTCAGCTTACAAAGGACTGGTGTACCCAGTCCCGAAGTATGGTACATCTGTTTGGGATCCACAAGGTGCTGTTCTTCAGAAGGAATTCGAAAGCATACAGAACCCGCTACCAGGTTTGTAACAGTGAACTACAAATGCAAAGCTGAGAGCGTGACTGGCATTCTTGAACAATTAAAATGGGAATCCCTCAAGAAAAAGAATAAAGAAAATAAAATTATACAAAGAACTAAAAGGTAAAGCTAAAGCCAGTTCACGAACAGTTGATCTTATCCTTTTAACCACGAGTATACGAAAAAAACACTCAATAACATTTCACAGCACCTGGCAGCTGGCACATATATTTATAAAGGCAGCGTCTTTCCATGGACTTTTATGGATTGGAACACCTTCACAGAGTCTGTAAAATCCTCTGATTGTATTTAAGTTTACTTCTCTGTTGAGAGATAGGGACTAATTTCCCAAATTCAACAGGGTTAATACAGGCAATATTGTGTAAAATTCATGAACGTTTCAAGGACT
This sequence comes from Loripinus fragilis, assembly GCA_964019695.1. Classification (NCBI taxonomy): domain Eukaryota; kingdom Metazoa; phylum Mollusca; class Bivalvia; order Lucinida; family Lucinidae; genus Loripinus; species Loripinus fragilis. The sequence continues at coordinate 23,914,630 of OZ026518.1, forward strand.
TCTCAAAGACTACCTACTGCTAACTTAAGAAAATACTGATTTACACGTTAAAATTCTACTTCTGAAATGCTGGAGTCCATTACTAAAGACATTAGTTTAAGATAATTAGTATAAAATTACGGTGCCTTTATTTGGTGCAGCATATGCTGCATCAAAAAGGCACCACAATTTTATACTGATTTAGGTCTCCAAAAACACTGTTGAATCCTCCTGTAAATGGTAAAATTCAAGAACTTTTTAAGGCCTTCTGGGTGTTTTCAAGAACTTTTCAAAACAAATTTTATTTTCAAGGATTTTTCATGACAGTCATGTATATTCAAATACTTTTCAAGCCTGTGCGAACCCTGTTCAAGGTCCTGGTGAATGATTATCAGTTTGTCAGTTGGCCTTGATCTTGATGTGCTTAGATGAACTATTTAAGCAAATTTATCAGTAGCTATAGTGGAAAGAGTATTTCAAGCAATATGAAATGTGAAACAAATAAAAATGCTTGTACAAATTCGTGTCAACATTTGAACTTAAAACATCAGATATTCTTACCCATCGCTCAAGAATTTTAAATGTCATATTAGCGAACAGTAAAAGACCAGGATAAATGAATGAACGTAGATGAAGATTGAGATCACGGCTGATAACCAAAATAATCTGGAAAATGGATCCTTCATAAATAGACAGAACCTTCAAATAACCAAAGATGCTGCCTACTAGAATGCACGAGTACATATGCCATAAGCAACGTTTTATCAAGAATAAATCTTGGCCTCAGTTACGTTACTTTCATCTTTTTCTGATAAACAAATGATTTTGCTGATCAGCAATTCGATTTTAGCATCCCTGGTTTTTTATAACTGACACCCAACAAGATGGGTAAATATTGAAAATCAACAAACCATGTTCTGAATGATAAACATTTGAGACAACTAAAAGTCTTGTCCAACTGACTTAATTGGTATCCCTGTATGATTTTCACGCAGTCTAACGACATGATTCATATTTGTGCAAAACCGTGTTAGACACTGATCTGGTTGCCTCATATTTTGATCATCACTGTTTCAAAAATGGATATATCTTAGATTAGCAGGACAAGAGTTATAGAACTATGCTTATATTTAGTCTATTTTGTACTTCTATGATTGAGGTGTGTAATAATAACCTTGAGCTCGTCATAATACACGTCAAATGCTGTTCTTATAAAATCTTCAATATAATAACCATACGGTTATGCTGCTCAAACATGTTGATTATGTCTCTATCTACCTAATACCCCAAATTATTATTTTTGTTCATCGTGTTTGTATGCTCAGTGGATAAACTATGTAGTGGTTTATTTCCTTTCTACAAGTAAATGGTGACGTCGACAAACGTTTCTTCTTATTTCACTTGTGTATCTTCTAAAAGTGCATAAAAGTATTTTATGGATTAATGAAGGGATTCAACATGTATTATTCAAAAGGTTTGCCGCTTCGTTAAGAGCACTTTATTTAGGCAGTTTTTAACAAAGTCTACAAAAGCTTAGCTTTGTTCAAGCTTTTCAATCCTTCCTTTGAATATGTTTGCATCTCCTGCCTCAAATTGCTGTACTTGCTGGTGTATGATTTAATACAGAAATTTTGAAGACTTGTTTTCTTCTTTTTTTTTTTTTGGTAAAGCATGCATGCTTAGAAGACGCGCAAACACAGTCGAACATGTTGTAGAAGATAGTTTGTTAGAATTTTTTCCTACATTATGACAAGGCAAATATTTGATGAAAGATTGATTTTCATCCGTAGAACAAACATAGTGCAAATGATATATATCCACTCGCAAAAGCTTTAACAGTCGAAAACATTACAAATTGAGACATTTAGGGAATATACACACCTTAATCAGAGAAGTACATGTATGAACTTAATGAATGAAAGCTTCATCATTTTCAATCAACTATTATCTTCGAGGTATGTATTTTAAATTGCGCCAGGGTAGAAATGAATCCTGTTTAGAACTACAGTAAAACCTTAAGTCTTAAGCGGCCACTCAAAACTAGACAAAACAAAGGTCACACATGGTAAGGGACAAATGGTAGCTCAATGAAGGTCGAAAGTATTGCGGAATGATCCCCTGCATTAAGATATAATCGGTCTTGAAAACCAAGTTTTGGTCTTCTTTTTGAGTGGCCGCTTAAGACAGGTTTTACTGTACTTATTTTAGAATCTTTTTATTTGAGATGATGGAAAACGACTTAAAGCGCTTATGAAAGTTGTGTACCTAACCCTATTAAGCCGAATGGGCTTGGCTACCCTTAACAGTAGGACAAGCTAATTTAAAATTGCAGGGTATTGGGAAGTAATTTTCTTCCATTTTTCAAAATTTTGAAAGAACAATCTCTAAACAAACAGTGTAGTTCCTGATCTGACACCGCATTATGCTAGGCGTATATGGGTTAACTCCTTGGTGACGAGAGGAGACTCGGACGACTCTATGTTTCCACACAATACTTTGTGGTGAATTGAAACGATGAAGCTTAATGTTAAACAATAAATGAGCCCAGTCCTTAATGAAACGGGCCAGCACATGATATAATGATACGTATCGCATCAGCGTACAGTTATATTTTAAATATGCATGCACAACTATCCAGTTTTTTGGTCTGGTTTGATTCTTAACGTCCCAGTCAACAGCTATGGTCATGTCGGGATGGTAAAAAGCTAACCAATGGGGCTAAAATTCTAATCTTTTGACTGAGGATTCATCTACTGACATATATTGTGTATGCCAGCAGCGAAGGCTATGGCGAGACTGAATAGACGAGCAGGTATATCTGAGCCTCGGAAGCTCACCGATGCCATAAGAACCAAAATTTCATGTCCTGGTACAAAAAGAAAATGGAGGTCATATCAATAGTAATGCCACGCCATGTAAACGACACTATTTATGGCGTGCAATAAATTGTGTCTTAGAGGTCAATCTTTTTTGAATTGTTATAAAAAAAAATGTTAGGATATGTGTTGTCATAATTGGGCCTTGGCGCCCGAAAACCCGTCTTCGGGATTTGCGAACAACAAAGGCACAGACCAGCCTGCGCATCAGCGCAGTCTGATCAGTGCCTTTGTTATTCGCTTATTGGAAAAGTTTAATATCTACCATTGCTAAAAGCGAAATTCCATTTTACTAGCAAGTCTCTGTAGCTGAGCAGGCTTGTTTGAGTATGACCTTGTTGGAAACACCATAATGTGCGATGTGGAGACGTATAAACTACATCATCTTGAAATCTGCATGGAAATATGAATGATGCCCAGAAAACTGAAAACTGCAGTTTTCTGGGCTCTCTGAGCATCACTCCTATTTCCGACACAACTGTGATATGTTGTTATATGTAGCTGTTTACAAAGGGTTAATGCAGCACAATGTCATATATGAAAACATCTATTCAAGCAAATTTTACATAACAAATTCAACAAAAGTTTGACCACTGACACACACGCTAAGTAGCTATGATTTTATTTTTATTAGATGTTTTTCATCTTCATTTAATTTGAGGGTCTGGAGGGGTGGGGGCTCAAACAAATCACAATCAAACATTACGTTAACAAGCCTATGCACGACCTATAAAATATATACATACAAAGCTCCGAAAATTGTATCTTATTTCTACAAATGAGCCATTCCATGAAGTCGCATAGGTGAGCAGCGTTGACGCTGTCGTCCATATGTCGCCCGCAGTCTTTAAAGAGTATACATCATAAGTTCAGTGAGCATAAAGTTGTAATTATGTTCTTACCCATCAGTGTAAATATATGTTTTGCGTGCTTAAAAGGACCGCCTCATTGAGACGGTTCTTTTAACTACCCACAACATATGTTTTGATTGAGAAACAAGAATAATAATTTTCAATTGTACGCGCACTCTTATCTGGATGCCTGCTACGGTGCTCGCACACACAAGGATAGGACTCAGATAAAGGTTCATGGCTATAATTAGGCCTCTAGGTCCACCAGATAGCTGAACATGCTTGTTTAAGAATGACTCTATGCGTTTGTGATAAGTACCGAATTCATATACTGGCTCGTGTAAATGGTATTCATTATAACCGCATCAAGGAGGTGATTGTAATGAAAACCCGTCACTTACGTTGTCGAATTCTAATGAAAACAAAGTTCTAAAATTTGGAAATGACCATAGGCGTGTTTACGTGAAGAGCAGATATCTCTTCAGAATGTTTCACGAAATTCTGTAAAACAGTTTGTTCAAGTATATACGGGTATAATAACTTCATTGCTTATACACACTCCAAATTATACAATAACAAATAATTAAATGTGTCGCGGCCCAAAAGCTTATACTACAGCACTTTGATTGTGTCTTTTCGAAAAACATATCTAAAAAGATTCTTTAACAAACACAATAAACATGCACAATTTTTGGTTGTGTGACGAACTTCACAATACGACCTATGTTTACTATACATACGATATACTAGGAACACTTAAAATTCAAATATTTACTGTACATACGATCGTTACGATTAAGGAAATGTAAAAGATGACTCACATCAACCGAAAAAATGCCATACTTATATAGAATATATAAAAAAAAATAAGGAATAATGGAATTTAATGAATGAAGCAAAATTTTAATGCGAGTGAACAATGGGCTAAATGTTTAATGATTAGAGGTTATCAGACACGTCCCACTAATCAAGACCCTCATGTAACGTTTCGCCATGTTGAAAAGTTGTCAGTTTGGGATATTTCACAAATATCATATCCTGAATACGCCTTGTTTATTTTCGAATTCGTTTAGGTAGATACGTGTACAATGTACAATGTATATTAATATAACTGATCATTCGTTTTCATTAAATTTCTAAAACAGACCTGGACAACCCCATCAGTATCAAATATTTTAAAATAATTTGAAAGCAGCTAACATATTGTCCGAGAGTCACACTTCTCACTGACTATTATGACAGTGTCGCATGCTTAGAGATAATCGTGAATAGTATAGAGAAAAGTCAATACGAGTTTATTCTCTTTCTATAAATTGATCAGAAATACCATTAGCGTGCCATACACATATTGATCCAAATCAGGTACGACATTTTTACCAAAATATTTGCAAAGAGTATCAACAGATCGCTTGCAGAGGAAGAGCTACATAGATACCATGTGCAGATCCAGAGGAGGGGACAGGGGTCCGGGCCCCCTCTCCCTCAAAAATCACAAAAATATAGGGTTTCTAAGCAATATTGGTCCGAATCACCTGTAAAACCACAAAGCTTACAAGCCAGCATTCAGTGTTGGGCCACCATTGGCTCGCCAGCGAAACGTCATTTTAATGGCGTTTAGCTGGTGGGCCGATGATGGCCCATATATTGTGGTAATTGTATCCTCTCTCCCCTAATCAACTAAAAAACTAAAAAAGTTGGACCCCCTCTGAAAAAACTTTCTGGATCCACGTATATATACATTATATATGTAAAGAGTGTTATATGTATAGATTTTTTTTTCTTCTTTAACGTGCGTGTGCAGTCATCGTTTAGTTTGGGTCTTCACATACGTTTTGTGTGTCTGTAGCGAATGTTCTGACCAGATTGTAAGGACCTCACTGACACATTTCCTTGCAAAATGGCACAATGATTGTTTTTGTTTTTTTGAGTAAAAGTAAAATAATGATACTTTTCCTACTGGTATACCAGAAATACAGCTATTGATCAAGCAAAGAACATTGAGATTTAAACCTTTGACGTAAAGTCAGTATTGTGACATTTTTTCTCCAAAAAAGGCAAACTAATTCAGTGCAGTATGAATCAATCTGCTTTCTTAGAACGCTATGAAGCATACTATTATATTAATTCGATGTTTTAGCAGCATTGTCCAACTTTATAAAATGCCTGAACGCAGCAGATCTTAAATGCAATAATGTTAACAATAGTAGGCAAACAATTTTATGCTGTACAAACCCATGTGCTGTTGAATCAGGATATATCCATTTTTGAAAATTCTGTAGATTCAGATCAGCAGGCGTCTGACAAAAACAGCCGATCAGGATTCACATTGAGTTCCACCCGGACCTCTGTTTTTGCTTATTTAGGGCTATTAGGATTAAAAACTGATAGGAGACAGTCCCAACCATTAGACTACCACATACTCATATTAGGACTATATATCTAGTACACAAGCAAATGTATTGTCCATACAGGTAGTCGTCTGAAGAGGACACACCCCTTTAAGGGCCTCTTCACGACCTCATTGAGAGAGCTCATAATCTCCTCATTGGGACAGGCCCTTGATCTGCCTAGCAAAGTGATAATGTAGGATCCTAAATTATTAAGCGACTGATACTACAGACCCCTTCAAGGGCTTCTGCATGACCCCATGCAGAACGCATATAACCCCCAAAATAGGATAGGTCTTTGATCTGCCTGGCTAAGTGATAAAGTAACGTCATAAATTAATTAGCGACTGAGTCAGACTGGTACCACAAACCCCTTTAAGGGCTCTTCATGACCCCATGCAGAGCGCTTATAATCCCCACAATAGGATATGAGCCACGACATGTGATTTCCAACAATGTGGCATTTTGACAAGTGTAGATTCAGACGAGCCTGTGCAGCCTGCTTTTAAACTTAGAAGCTCTAAACGATGTGCAGCCAGTAGCTTAACAGTCATAGAATATTCAAGCGACTAGCAATGGCCCTGATCAGACTGCGCGTATGCCACGGCTCATATGTACTTCATATATATTTGATCTGCCTGGTAAAGTGATAAATGTCATAAATTTATAAGCGACTGGTACCACAAACCCCTTTAGGTGCATCTTCATGACACCATGCAGAGAGCTTATAATCCCCGCAATAAGATAGGTCTTTGATCTGCCTCGCAAAGAGATAAAGAAATGCCATAAATTATTTAGCGACTGGTACCACACACCCATTTAAGGGCCTCCTTATAAAGACAGGCCTTTAATATGCCTAGCAAAGTGATAAAGTAATGTCATAAATAACTAGCGACTGAGTCAGACTGGTACCACATCACTTTGAGGTCCTCTTCATGACGAATGCAGAGCGATTATAATCCCCACAATTGGATAGGTATTTGACCTGCCTTGCAAGGTAATAAAGTAGGATCATAAATTAATTAGCGACTGTTACCACAAACCCCTTTGAGGTCCTCTTCATGACCCAAACGCAGAGCGATTATAATCCCCATAATAGGACATATATTTGATCTGCCTAGCAAAGCTATAAAGTATAGTAAATTTAGCTAGTGATACAGTGCTACAAACCGCTTTGAGGGCCTCTTCATGGCCCCATGCAGAGAACTCATATTCCCCATAATAGCACAGGTATTTGATCTGCCTGGCAAAGTCATAATATAAGGTCATAGATCAATTTGCGAGTGGTACCAAAAACCCCTACGAGGGCCTGGTCATGATCCCCTTTCAGAGAGCTTATGATCCCCTTATAAAGAAAGGCCTTTGATCTGCCTAGCAAAGTATCATAACGTAAGGTCATAAATTAATTAACGAAATGTACCATAAACAACAAGGGCCTCTCTTCACGACTACATGCAGATCGCTTATTATCCACTCATTAGTACAGGTCTTTGATCTGCCTGGTAAAGTGATATGGTAAGGTCATAAATTAATAAGCAATTGGTATCACAAACCCCTTTGAGGGCCTCTTCATTACTCCGTGCTGAGAGCTCATAATCTCCTCATCAGGACAGGCATTTGATCTACCTTGCATATTGATAAAGTAAGGTCATAAATTAAATTAGCCAGTGTGGAACCACAAACCTTCACAGCCCAATGCAGAGAGCCCATAATCCCCTCATTAGGACAGACTTTTGATCTTCCTAGCAAAGTGGTAGGGTATAGTCACAAATTAATCGATGAGTGGTACCACTTTTAGCCTAAAATATAGGTCTTTAATACATGTACTTGAGTGTGATAATTTTTCGAGTGCCAGAACCAAATTACTATGAAAGGAGAAGCACGTGCCAATATTATTGGCACGTGCTTCTCCTTTCATAGTGATTTGGTTGAAAAAAAAGACTCATATAAACTGGCTCATAGAGCTAGGTACAGGTTTTCTTTTCTCTTTTCTCTTTTAATCAAATCATCGCCTGAGAGGTTCTTATTATTCATTTCAGAACTAAAACGTCAAGAAAAGCTGTGTGAATTATACCAACTGGTTTCTGATTTGGATCTACACAATTTTTATATGAGAGTAGAGAAGTTTGAAAAATGCATGAATCATTTCCCCTTTAGTCAGTATATCAAGAAAAACTCAGCAAAGATAGCATACATGTACGTTGATTTGTCCACATTACAGAACCGAGAGTAGAGCCGGTTTTATTAAATCCTGAAATGAAATCCTGAGCAGTTATGTAAGAGATTGTTAGAACTAAACACTACCAGCGTGTTTTTCCAATAGTATCTACATAGCTACGAATCGCCTATGTTGTGTGGGAATTGACAAGAAAATAACAAAGTATTGGAAAAGTGTAACCAACTGCAGATTCATCAATTTCAGACGTAGTGTTTGAAAACGTACTTGATGTCAAAAGTCACATCAAACGCTGAGCCCAAAGTTGTCAATGCGATAGCAATTCATCCATATGCGGCCATAGGAAACTGGTATTCAGCTGCGCATGCGCATATGCAAGGCCGGGTACGAGTATTCGCCACCATCACGTATCGCATTATAGATTTCTTCACGTTTAGTTCATTTGTCTCAATGGTTTTATTAACCAATCCATCAACCACAGTGGCAGATATATCTTTTCCGATTCTGATAAGTACTGACTCGGAGTATTGATTCCCAAGTTCTTAGCCAATGTTAACCCATTTAACCCTTAAAGCGCCACCTAAAATTTGCAGCAGACTACAATTAAAAAATGTGCTCCTTTTTTCAAAAATAACAAATAAGGCATGATATTTACCAAGAATCGTCTGCTGGCAGACGATTCTCATAAAATATTATACCTTATTTTTGTCGATAACTGGAAAGATGTCTCAAAATTTGTCGTCTGCTGCAGTCGTGATTGGCGCTTTAAGGGTTAACGCGTTAAAATCGAAAGGATTTTCCTATCCTTGTCAAGTGTGACGAGTTCCTTTCCAATTTAAGAATATCTTGAGTGGTATCTCTCGTTTTTATTCAAATTCAAATAGAATATTTAATAAGCAATTAGTGAGGACCCTAATCTGACGCCACAGAAAGCAGCGTCTCAACTGGGTCAGCACTGTTTGTATTTGGATGCTAGGCTTATTAGGGTCAAGGTGTGATTTCCAAATTTGAAATATCTTCATAAGCTTATCTTCAATTTAACATATATGCATAGCATAAGAGAGAGAGAGAGAGAGAGAGAGAGAGAGAGAGAGAGAGAGAGAGAGAGGGTGGGGAGGTGCAAACATTGAGGCAAACAGCGAGGACCAAAATGAAACGAGTAAAAACGTACCCACCATCACCCTCGATTTTGCTTGGTTCCCCTCTTCTCAAATATGCGCAGTCTGCTTTGCGGATTTGTAATTCGGATGCATTAAAATCAAGTGTTCTCGCAGGTCAAAATAAATTGAGCCATGGCATAGAATTTCACACAATGTGGTATGTGCGACCAGCAAAGCCTCAGATCAGCCTGCGCATACGCTCAGTCTGATCAGAGCAATTGCTGGTCGCTTGAATATTATACGAGTGTTAAGCTACTGACCGAACATCATTTGGAGTTTCTAAGCTTAAAAGGAGGCTGCACAGGCTCGTCTGAGTCTACACTTGTCAAATGACACATAGTTGGAAATCACATGTCACGGCTCAATTGTAAATGTGATGCATTATGTAAGTTTTTCACTTTCTGCGTATGTTTCATTGATTTGCAAAACTTCTGTGCTGCTGTGTTATTGGCTTAACCTCACACGATTGCCTTTACATAATCGAATATCGAAAACAGAGATTTCTCAAGAATAAGAGCATGTAGTTTCAAATAAGCACCGGAAAAAAGAAATATGAGTACATGTTATTGTGTTGGTAAAAATGTACTTCGACGAACTTGGGAGTCCAGTATCCGAAAATGGCATTCTACTCAAAGACCGTAGATGAGGTGGCGATCTGAATGGGTGACCAGGATGTGTGGTAAGCCATGTCCTCGCGAGGACGTCAACGGCAGCTGGATGGCGTCTCGGCATGAGTGAGTGAGTGATCCGTAAAAAATTGGTTTAACTGTTAAAATATATCTGGCCGTTTTAGAAAATGATTTGTACATGGTGGAATGTGGATACATAGATACTTTTTGCGTTTCGCACTAGTGCAGTTTGAACAATGAATTAGATATTGGAAGCGTTCATTGCAAAATATAATACGTTGAAATCCTGCTTAATATCAAGAACGTAATATGGGAGCGCACTGGCTCTATGGTAGAGTGCTTGACTCGTGATCGGGAGGTTGCGGTTCGAGCCTCACCGGCGGTACTGCGTTTTGTCCTTGAGCAAGACACTCTCGCTAAGTACTGGTTCAACCCAGGAAGACCCAACCCGTTATAACTGAAACATTGTTGACTGGGACGTAAAGAATCGAATCAAATCAAAAATAACATCTCGTAATGCGCATGGTATACACTTATGTATGTGGAATAAAATATAGCTATATCATGATTGTCATTCTGTACGGGGGATAATTCACGAGCTTTAGCCAGTGGATTAAAATATTTCCACACACAGGCGGACAAACCACTGGATGACTACATTTATACAGCCCTTATACCAACTTTAGCTTGAACTAGCTCGTAATGTGCAAGGCCTCCACAAATGTAGGTGGTATACAATAGTTATACCATGCTTTGTCCATACGTGATATAATCCATTCGCTAGAGCTCATGGATTATCTCCACGTACAGGCGGCCAAACCGTGGTATAACTACATATATTACAATGTACATATTTTTCGGAACCCGTATGTATAGTAAACAGAGATTTTTTTTATTGAATATGACGCACCTATGACACCAGTGAAACATTCTGCAGGAGACATTTACTAGGCTCTCTAAATAAGTATAGGCTACCATGAACAAGTACAACAACAGCACCAACAAAAACAGCAAGCACGTGACGCTCGCTCTTCCGGTTGGGCGGGGCTTGATGGAGGCGTGTCTGTCTGATTGTGTATTCCAGCAGAACGGGTTTTCCTCATTCTAATATCAGGTTCATTTCCGGACTGTCTCCGCATAACAGTGTTCATCTGGAAAGATACAATGAGAGAACATGTCAAACAAAATGTCATACCTTGAAACACAGGCTCCGCCCATCTAGCAATAATTTTGTCACTTAAGATTTTGATATTCCAAAGCTTATAAAATTCCTTCAAATGAAACAGAATGAACTACATTGAAACAATTTCTAATCGGTCATCTCTGTTTATTCAATTAATCAACAATACATTCAAACACCTTCAAGAACAATACACGGTTTACGAATAAGTGTACAACATTTCAGTGCTATATCTTAAACTCAAATATAAAGGATGACCAAATAAAGATGACCAATTAGAAAGTTTTGTTTATTGTTTACGCAATTTCATGAGAAAAACGTTTCGTAAAGTTACGCGAACACCAAAGATGCAGATTAGACTGCGCATCTGCGCATGCTAATCAGCACCTTTGTGAGCTGCTTCCTGTAAAGTCTGATAGTTGAACATTGCAACATCAAACTTTTTGACGATTCTAGCTAGTCACTGTAGCTGAGTAAGCTGAAGACTTATTTTCTCATCGAAAATGTGTTGTCTTGGTTCTGATAATGTGCCATTTAAAAAAAAAACCTGTGTACGTGCATAAATGTGTTCTTCACATGCCATTTTACATGTATATATGTTTGTAAATATGTTGTTTCATGTTTCATTTTAGCTCTTCATATCCATACATCATTGGGTGTTGCGATTTGTTACTACTCATATAAAACGACACTTTGTTATGAAAATTTCAAACGAAGGTGACGTGACGGCTGTATCCCGGTGGTACAATGTATATTCATATTTGATGTAGCCTAAAGGCGCTGTTTCACTACGACCAGTGGCTTAGTGGTAGAGTGCTTGACTCGAAACCGAGGGACCGCGGGTTCGAGCCTCACCGGCGTCACTATGTTGTGTCATTGAGCAAGAACATTAATCCAAGTTTAGTACTGGTTCAACCCAGGAAGACCCGTCCCTTTATAACTGGAAGATTGTTGATAGGACGTAAAGAATCATGTAAACAAACAAACAAACAAACACTACGACGTATAGCACCGATGCAAGTACGTTGGTGTATGCTGAATAATTTAGAAATAAGTTATAAACACTTTACGAACACGCTACAGTACGGTGGTACATACGTTGTCATACGGAAAAGGTCTTAAAATTTTGTGCACGCATATTTTTTTTCAGCGTATGCCGACTTATTGCTTAATCGTTAGACATAAGTTAGATGTAAGGTTAAGCATAACGTTAAGCACCAACGTATGCGGACGTATGAGAAATTAAGCAAGTACGATGGTGTACGCTGAATAAGTTAGGGATAAGTTCTAAACACGTTACAAACACGCTACAGAACGGTGGTAAACGCTGCCATGTGACGAAGGGATCCCAAAATTGTGTACATGTTTATACGTTAGACATGAGCTAGATGTACGCTATATGTAAGTTATGCATACGTTAACGTACGTTACATGTACAACTCAGCATAAGTTAGACGATCGTTGTGCATAAGTTTCTAAGAAGTCAAGAACGCTAGTGATACACTGGGCTGGGCATACACGCTGTTATACGTTAGTACAAGTATACGTTATGTTACGCCAGGATTAAGTTATGAATAAGTTACCCATACGTTTGACACATGTTTTATGTTCGTTTAGCATACGCTTTGTATACGTTCAGAGAAAGGCTTTCTCTGATTGCTTAATATTCGATTTCAGCGTATGCCAGCGTACTGGATATATTTTCATACGTGTCGGCATAAGTTGGCTAAAACGTTCTAGTATGACAGAGCCTTAACATAAATTTTGAGCCAGTGCATAAGATTTCCAACAATGTGGTATGTGCGACCAGCAAAGCCTCAGATCAGCCTGCGCAAATGCGCAGTCTGATCAGAGCCTTTGCTAGTCGTTAGAGTATTCTATGATTGTTAAGCTACTGACTGAACATCATTTGGAGTGTCTAAGCTTAAAAGGAGGATGCAGAGGCTCGTCCAAGTCTACATATGTCAAAATGTCACATTGTTGGAAATCTCATGCACTGGCTCAAATTATTATTCAATTCAAACATATTTCATCGTGGATATTTACAATGTATATATATTTTTCAGTATGCATCGTCACACGTTTTGTTTACTATCGGAAATATAAGAATGTCATAATATTATGCATAGATCATAAGAAAAACAACAACCCTGGCACATGCGGGTGAATGAATAGCCAAGTGATTTTTCAACAGTAGTGAAAAGGGCAAATACTTCAACATATAGCCCAGTACCGGTACCTTTTAAGTTTCAGAGGAAGGGGTTAAGGTTAATTCGATTTTAAAGAAAGTGTTTGTACCTACAAAATGACTCATATCTCATCAGCAAAACTTTTGAAATGTGCTAGCAAATTAAAACTTAGACATACCTTTCATCCGATTGTCTGATCTGTAAATTAATTATCTAATTTGTATATCTATTAATATTGATGAAAACTTCAGAAAATGAGGGGGGATCTTAAAAAGCATATACAAACTGAGTTCTGCCCCCAACCCGTCCTTGTTGCATGTTTTTATATCATCAGTGATACAATTTGCAAGTCCTTTATCCAATGGGCATACATAAAATAATCTCATTTGCACACTCATGAATATCAATGAAACTAATAAAAAATGAGGTAAAGTCATGGAATAAATACTTCCCACCCGAAGGTTACTTATTAGACCTACCTTGCATCCAATGACACTTTCTCATGGTTGCGAAATTGTCAAGTGGGACCACTATATGCCAAAAAATAGCGTCCTAAAAAAACGCATGTTTGGGTTACATAACATTGCATGGTGTCTATGGCAACCTATCGGTATCAACCTAGCCTATGGTACCAAATAAATGCTTAGACTTATCACGCTTTGCGCAATGATCAGACATGCAAATCATATTATGATTATATTCTTGAATAATTATTTAAATGTTAGAAATGAGAGAAAAGGGGTAATAAAATTGAGGGGGTGAACCTACAAAATTACTCATATCGTAGGTGCTTATATGCTAATAATCCTAGATACACTTGGTACCGAATTAAAGCTAAGACATTGCCCTTTAGGTGAGAATTTCGAAATCGTTAATTTATTAATATTAATGTAATCTTTAGAAATGAGAGTAAAAAGCGTAGAAAAAGTAGTTGGGGTCTACATTTGAAATTACTCATATCTCATCTGTTAGTTGTTCTAGACAATTAATGTTGGTATCAAATAAAGGCCGAGCCAAAGTATTTTATTCCAATGGTCAAATATGCATATCATTTAATACACTTATTTATGAATAGTGATGAAACCTGCAGAAAACTTATGAAAAATCAGAAAAGAAATCAATAATATTTTTTATGTACAAAAAATACTCCTTAACAAACAACTTAGATAATATACGTATCAAACAACACTATGATAGAGTTTTTTCTTGACTTTTTTTTGGAATAAGCTTAGAAGTCTATAATAAATAACAGCTTAGATATGAGTAATTTTATAAGTACACTCTACTTATTTTCATTATGTTTTCTCATTATTAATATTTTAATTTATATTCATGAATACGATTTTTTGATTTTTGATAATTTGCATATTGGACCATTTAATAAACATGCTATGTCTCATTAAATTGGTACCAAGGCTAGTAGACTAGGATAATAAGTAGCAGATGTAGATTATTTTGTAGGTACAACCATTTATTTTTTAACGATTTTACTCTTATTTCTAATGTTTTCATTAATATTCATGAATAAGCAAATTCGATAACTTGCAAATCTGACCATCAGATTAAAGTGCTATGTCTAAACATTTAGTTCGTACCAAGTTTAGGATGAGTTGCTGCTGATATATGAGTACTTTTCCATGGACGTACCATTCTTTAGAAGCGCACAATGGGTTGCCATGGAAACTATGCAATTTCACATAGCTCACTGAGATGTTTTTAGGTCAATGTTTTTTCCCATTTAGGTGGTCTCACAAAACAATTGACACCCAAAATAAGTTGTCCTGAGGGTGCAAGGCTTGTCTAATTAGACCCTAGGGTACTACGGAATGTGCATGATGTTGCCTGCTATATATACGAAAACAAAATGTACCATATATTTGCGCTTTTTTAGGAATTATGGACATCATTTTAAACAAAACAACTTGTTGAATTTCAAAGTAAGAAAGACGTCAAAGATCAGGAATCGATACAATCAAGTATCACACCTGACCCAGGATACCACATGGGAAAGTAACAAAAATACAATAAACATCACCAACAAAGGCCTAGAGGTCAGCCCTTTCCCAGCAGGTGACCACAATGCAGCAATGAACAGACGCGAAAGCATGAGAAACATAAGACATAAAAAATCACAAATGACGCAAAGCTACTTTCTCATTTATAAATTGAAAAGCTGGTAAACCGTCCAAAATCGTGCTATGAATAAAATGTATACTTAGATACATAGATAATGAATAAAGCAAGTTTATGTAATTTTTTATAGACTAAACTGACATTATTACAATAAATATGGTAACAGCCTGGAATAATAATATAAATTGCCACCAAAACCATGTACTCTACAGGTAAAACAATCTTAGGACATACAGGTAAAACAATCTTAGGACATACTATTAATAAATTAGGAACACAAATATAGTCAAAAAAAAATAAAATATTTTATTAATATGTCAAATTTCATGATTTATTGCGGCCATCTTGCAGATATGCAATAATGTCATTGGGACGCCATTTCTCCGCTTGCCAACATTGGGTTTTTGATTCAGCATACCAAATTACCCCCTAAAAGGCATCTCAAAACCTTTTCTTCACAAAATGCTTGTACTACATAACTTTTCTGATATTTTTCCTGACTAAAGACTAAGGCTAAATATTATACATGTACTTCTAGCCTCGCTGGAAGCGTCAGCAGTGACGTTTATAAGAGGCATTAACGCACATGTTATAAGTACCAAAATCTTTCTTGCCGACCATTTTATGACAATGTGCATTGTATTGAAATATATGATAACATTTGATGATTCTCTTCAGTTTTTTCACAGATTAGCAGGGTGCCAAGATGAAATTTCCAAGCTTCTCAGACAAACTGTAAAAACTGAACCCTGACATAAGATGAAAAATGCAGCATCACTTGGTGTGCTCACTGATGACGTTGCAGATATTTTGGTTACTGAAAATCTCATGACATTCGTATAGTTTTATGACTGACACAAAACAAGTTGTTACATCTTTCTTATCTTGTCAGAATGCTCTCTCTGAATTTGAACGAGCCAATGCCCAGGCTATAGCCACTCTTCTTTTGAAAGAATTATTCACTTGATCTGACACGGTTCACTGAGTTTACTTCTGATGGGACTTCTGTTTTGCTGGGAACGAAAACAGGAGTTGCTGCCAGGCTTAAACAGGTGAATCCTGTTCTATAAAATGTACACCGTATATGTCATAGGCTTGCCTTAGCTTGTACAGATTCCAATGCATCTTTATCTTACATAAAGATCTTGAAAACTGGCTTAATTTGAAAATCATTTATGTTTTTCTGTTTTGTATTGTTATGCCTTTGTGCGAGTCTGTTTATTTGTGCCTTGTGGTCACCTGCTGGGAAAGAGCTGACCACTTGGCTCTCGTCTGAGGTGTCTAACTGTGAGTCTGTCACTTTCCCATTGGTATCCTGGGTCAGGTGTGGTACTTGATTATATCGAATCCTGATCTTTGCACCCTTACTTACTTCGCCAGCTATGGCAGTTTTTTTAATTCTCCACAGCGCATGTCTGCTTGCTTATCTAAAGATCCAAACAGAGCTGAAGTCAATACGGCTTAACAGAGAGACAGTAAAAATGGTGGTAAAGCGCTTGAAAAACTTGCAGAACTAGATTTCTGAGTTAAGAAGCTGCAGTTTTAGCTGTAAAAGAAGATTATGAAGCCATTCTACAGATACTGTCCAATTTTGAGAAAACTGATGCAACAGCTGCAGGATTGTTTAAGAAGATGATAACCGTGAAATTCATTGGCGGCATATATATATTTAATTCTGTACTTCAAGCCATTGGGGAACTGTCCAGATGGTTTCAAAAGGGATCCTTCATCTTTGCTGCAGTCCTTCCAGCAATTCACATGACTAAAGACAGTCTCCAGAGCCTCTTGAAAGATGAAACCCAATTGAATATCTTCGCAAAGACATTAATAGCTTTACAGACATTTACGCTGATATTAGACTCAATCAGAAAGATGCTACAGTTCAGTAATTGTTCCATTACTACACAAAGCCTCTAACTAACAACATTGCCAGGCGGTTTGAAGACAGCTCTGAAGTCCTAGATGCTTTCAGCATATTTGATCCCAGTGCAATGCCTGATACGACAGCAAAACTAAAGGTATATGGGAACCAACAACTGGAAACCCTCAGTCATCACTAACTCAAAGATAATCAGGAGAAGATAGACCGACTCAACGCCCAGTGGCATGGAATGAAATATTACATCAGAGATGCAGTCAAAGTAAGTAAGGGTGCAAAGATCAGGAATCGATACAATCAAGTACCACACCTGACCCAGGATACCAATGGGAAAGTGACAAACTCACAGTAGACACAACAAACGAGAGCCAAGAGGTCAGCCCTTTCCCAGCAGGTGAACACAAAGAATACCAATATGCCAAAGACAATGACAGAAAAGAAGACTACCCCTACAGAATGGCTACTTCTTCAGTTTCTTCAACAGAGTGTTCTAGAGGAACTTTATCCAGACATCATGTATATTGTAGGGGTGGCTGTCTTTTTACATGTTTCGAATGCATGGTCAGAAAGAAAAGCAAGACCCTGAAAGCAATAAAGACTCGTCTCAGGTACGAACTTGGCACCAAGATGCTAGAAAGCCTGCTGCATATCCTCCAACACCCTTTTTATAAACTATGGTTTACAGGTGTATACATTAACTTTTCTTATTTTCATGCAGTAGTTATATTGTCGATGCTCTTTAGAACTTTCTCATTGGCAGTTCTAAAGAATACCCATAAACTGTTTGAGCATGAGATGAAAAAAAATGTAACTCATATCAATTTTAAAGCCATAAGTATTGCATGTGTTTTCAACTATGTGCATATCAAGTTTTGCATCTTGCTACCTAAGTCCAATTAAAAATTCATAGAGTTTACATGACTTTACATGAGTAACGTATAGACTGTGGGTGGTGTTTAAAGCCTTCGCAGTCCAAAATTTATTTCATTAATATACCATTACAGCTATAAATGTTGCAGATGCAGTATTTTATTTAAGAATGTCAAAGTAAGAAAGGCAGCAAAGATCAGGAATCGATACAATCAAGTACCACTCCTGACAAGACAGTTCTCTGTTTATGTAGCTCTCGTCTTCTAGTTGACCGTATTTTGCAATATTTATGGTAATAAAGAAGATGCTATAAATTTAAGACAGGGCTTGAATTCTGAGAGCTTCTTAGTTTTCCTGAGGTACTTATAATGTTATGCCAGAAGAAAGCTGTAAAATGAATAGAAAATAGAGTTCAGGAGTGCTTTGAGAATGCCTGATATTCATTTTAAGCCTGATGCCTTTGACCCACTGGACCCTCGGATAAAGGGAGGAGTTGCCCCCTCAACCCCCGCTGGGGGAGAACCCCCGACCCCTCTGCCTTCAACTTTGAATTCCTGGCCTCCTACTCAAAATCTTAATGAAAACCCTCAACCAGAGAGGATAGTGGGGTGTAAAATCAATGTTAAGCTTACGTGTTGGTTAACACTTCTTTCACTTTAGTTTGATATGCAACATTACCACTTTCAAATAATGACCTTTTGACCCCACCCCAGGGGTCGAAAGTGTGTGTAAGGACAGAATATTTGCTTTAATGGTGCTCTAAGCTCAATTCCCTTTAATTTGACATGCAACATGACTACTATCAGAAAAAAATGGCTAGACATTTTGACGCCACACAAGGGGTTGAGGGTGTTTGTGGATAAAATATTTGCTACCATGCTTCTGCATTCGTCACTGGCTTTAATTTTATATCCAACATTCGGACCATATATCGTTTGCTCCTCTGCCTGCATGCAAAATTACAGCAAAAACATTGACAACTGCCTTAGTCATTGCGAAATTTAAATATTTGACATTTAACCCATTCGGTATGTCAAAGGGGTGGGGTAAAATTTGACACTGTCATGCTTATCTACAGGCACTGGGCAATCATGGTCTATAGTTGTTAAATATAATAGCTTTGAGGAAATGTGAAGACCATTACACATAAAGCTAAATTAGGTTGCCTATACTAAGACTATGGCAATACCTAAAGTGTTTAGGGTCGATTTTGACAAAACTTATAGGATATCGAGATTCCATGGTACTAATCATTTATTTGCTTTTTAATTTATTTTGTACTTTATTTATACATTTATTTGTTTCCACTTATTTATTTACTTTTGAATTTATCTATTATTTATTTATTTATCTATTTATTTATTTATTCATTTATTTATATATTTATTTATTTGTTTATTTTTTTATTTATTATCTCTAATTTTTATGTATTTTTTATTAATTACTTATAATTCTCAAGTTTATATTGCTATCATCCTGTTTTGTTCAAAACTTGTATTCTTAATCAAAATGTATATATTAAGCCATGTTTATAAGCTATATTCTGTATGTATACACTTGCCCAAAGTTCTAAGTGGTCACCTTAAAATCACCATGTATTTGTCCTATTAACACGGGCATTTGGTTCTTCATTAATTTCACGTGAAACATCATGGAATGATTTTTTGTATGACATCTCTCAGTACAATATGTCAAAACATGAAATTAAAACTAGCTAAAATGATTAAAAATTTGTCAAAATTTTGGAATTGCTAGGTGACCGCTTAGAAGTTTGTGTGAGTGTATAATGTAGGGGAACGGTCGTAACTAATGTTGTGAGAACTTGTGAACCAACCCCATTGCTGTATCATATTTGGCAATAAAATATGTTTAAACTGAAACTGAATCATTTATACCAAGAATGTATCAAATCTGACTAATAGGTCCTGAGATATGGTTCCGGACGGATGGGATGGACGGACGGCACGGACGACGCCAAAACTATATCACTCCGACTTTGTCTGGGGATAACAACAATGTCAGAACACCCTGGCGGAATTTTCTGGATCCGCGCAGGCTTTTTGTGAACAAGACAGAAATGAGAAGGAGCAGAAATGGAGAATGAAATGACATATCATCACTCTTTTTATGAACAGATAGAAGTGATAAGTTAAACAAGTAACATTATTGTGCTGTGGGGTATATGAGAGGGTTTGTGTATATGTGTCAGGAGAGGTGGAGTGGTGGTGTGTGTAGGGGGGGGGGGGAGTAAACTGGGTACTACCAGGAGGAAGCAGCAAACAATTAGTTATTTTAGGCCTCAATAACGCTTTCTGGAGTCGAATTGACTAGTTTGAAGAGACAGTAAAGAGCATGTAGATTATTTAAGTATAAAATTCAGGAATAAAATTCAAATTTTAGTACGAAGATGAAACATTTCATTTAACTAAGGGATCAAAACAATTTGGTATCCCAAATAAATATGGCCTCGTCGCAAGAAAACCTGATTTTGTTGCATGCAAACAACAAAGTGCAGACCAGCTTGCGCACCTGCGCCTTTGGTATTTGCTATCTGGAACGTATGACATCTACACATGTTACATGCAAAAATTAACCCATTAATACTGAATGTAATTTCCCATTCTTATTAATTGGACCAGTCCATTTCCGTTTTAAGGGTTGTTGGGTGGTATTTTTCATTTGTATTCAAATTTTAATAGACCATTCTGTAAAAAAACAGTGGAGACCCTGATCAGACGCCACGTTATGTGGCGTCTGATCCGGGTCTGCACTGTTTGCCTATGTCCAACAAAAAGGGTTAAATATTCCAGCTAGTGTATACAGTTGAGCAGGCTGGTGTCGGAAACCCCGAAGACACGTTTTCTCGCGGTGACGCCCAAATACAAATACAACTTATCAGATAAGCATACTTTTCGGTTGTCATCGGCTGCAGAAGATGTCAGGTGGAATCTTTTATCATATATTTGAAACACCATTTATCAAACTTGTCCAACATGGTCACGAGTTAGATGTGCATGCATCAATTATCCAATGCGGCTAGAAGATTTTTTTTTTACATATCCGCGTTTGTTTTATATTGTTTTTTTGTTTTGTTTTGTTTTTGTTTATTTTGGCGAGGCGCAACATATAGTCAAGGTACAGACCTATTTATCTAATAATCTATTTGGGCAATAGAAAAATATCTGGCCATTTTATTGGATAAGTAATTTGCATATCCAAATTCTGACGAAATCCACTTTGCTGTTTATTAGTAGTGGTATGTGATTCTTTATAATCTAGTTGTTCCTGTTGTTACAAGATGGCGGACACATTGCGCAATATTGCATCAGCAGAATTGGGACTTCCAAAGGGGTTGTCCATGACGTAATAATCAAAATGGCGGACCATATTACTTCCGGTTCCTGTAATTACACAACATCCGAAAATGATAAAACAGTTACCAAGGGATTTCACCATAGTTGGGTAATCGGGTTTTCCCATCTATTATGAGCATAGACACAATATCTATTGACTGCTTATCCATTTCACGTTTTATCCCGAAGTTGATTTCATGACATTATTAAGTGCTATGATGTTTATAAAATTCCTTTCTGTATTGTTTGCAATTCTTAAAACATCTAAACCCTATGTATAAAAGAGAGTGACCCGCTGTATTTGCATGCTTTTTTAATCATGGTTTAAAATGAACTTCGCCACAAGAAATCGAACCTAATGCCAGTGCAAAGAATGACGAATAAAGGCGCATATCAGCCTGTGAATTTTAGCACCTTGGTCATTCGCTACTGAGATAGTATTAAAGCTCTGGACAGGTTTGTCTTGTGTAAATAAAGTCATGTGAATTCAGCAGGCTTGTTTGAGCCTTTGATCGGTCCAAAACACCTATGCAGGTGTTCTTGCTGTAATACTGTATTGTCATTGTTGTTAAAAGCTAGTAAACTTGAATGAACTTTAACGTCTCAGATGTCATGATAAATAATAGAATCAATAGGGTCAAACTTCATGTGGTGACAGTGCATGGTGATGGTTTATGACTCTTTCAACAATATTTGAGTTGTATTGGGGTGGTGATGCATGTGTATATTTGGCAGATTATGTTGGTCAGACTGCATTTTAGTGAAAGTTTTTGTACAAACTCTTACGAGCCTTCGCTGCTCGCTGACACAAAGTATGGATGTAGATAAAGACTCGGTCAAAAAGTCAGACCTATAGCCCCACTAGATAGCTTCGTGTAGCATGACTATACGGATACGCGATAAGTACCGTGGTTCTTTCATGATCTGGTCCCAGAAATGCTTAGGCGAGCCTACGCAAATGCGCTATCGCCCTCAGACCCTTCGCTGCTGGCATACACAAAAAATGTATGTAGATAAAGACTAGTCAGAAAACTTGTCCCTACTAGATAGCTGCGCATACACGTTTTTGTTATCGGGTTTGAAATACTGCCAACTATTGTATTGAAAGTTTATTTATATCGTTGTGCAATATTTCAATTGAAAAAAATTGTCTTGTGTCAATAATAGGGCTCTCAAGTAACATGATATGGCTGTTTTGTTACTAAATATAGAATGACTCATCAAAATGGCCGCCAAAAGACAAAAGATCTAAGCATGACGTAGGATATCCGTTTTTTTACAAATATAAAGCAAATGAAAACGCTTTCATACTAATTTCAGTAACACAACTGTAAAGACTACGAAAAATTATCCGCTTTATTATGGATAGAAAGGGTAGCTGTGCCACACTTCTTAGACTGCCGCTTGCGCAGAATAATAAAAGAAAAATAGCAGACGTTGATGAAAACGCCAGCGATGGATACGACCAGCCTGGTCGTCTTGTGATAGACACTAATAACAACTGTTCGGAGAACATGCCAGCTAATGACTGGTCAGAACACTGGATGAAAACTGTTAGTGGCCGAAAAGGAGACCAACAAGAACAATTGTGCCAAATAGATCTCCGGAATCAGTGTTATGTTGTTGGTAAATTGTTTAAGGGGCAAATGTTCATACATGTAAGAAGGTATGACAGAAGAGACAATGGGACATTATTTCCAACTAAATAGGGGATCACTTTAAATCTTGAAAAGTGGACGAAACTTCAATATTGTTTCTTAGAAAATGTTGACAGTGCTGTTGGCCAATACCAGGATTCTAAACAGGTGGACTTGTTTATACACTTGGGTGGAAATTATCACGTTTCTGTGAAAAGTGGATATCCCCTGGTAAACATCAGACGCTGGTTTGTACCAGAGGGCCAAGAGACACTAACCCCAACGAAAGCTGGCATAGCCCTAACGTTTCTACAGTGGGAGAAACTAAAATCGGCTATGCTGTTAGTAGAAGAACTTTTGAACGGTGAACTGGACAATGTAAATTTCTGTGAGGAATCTCATCAGAATCAAATAGGGGCTCTGGCATGTTCAAACTGCAACCCCAATGACTTTATGAACCATTGAGAAAGAGTGACAATATATCAGCATTTACAAACATATGTCTGTTTTTCATATGTTTTAACCCATATAAGCATTGCGTCCTTTTGGAGGACATAGACAAACAGTGCAGACTCAAATCAGACACTACAGAAAGTGGCGTCTGATCAGGGTCTCATATGGTTGCTTTCAGAAGGTTCTATTAATATTTGGATAAAATTAAAACTACCTACTGGAAAACCCATAAAATGAAAATGGACTAGTCCAAAAATGTGAAGAGTATGAAATTCTATTTTGGCTTAAATGAGTTAGAATGATGATCAATTTAACCTGTATTTTATTGTCGTATATATGCTTACAAAAGTTACATGTAAACTGTATATATGCAAAATTGAATTAATGATATCTTATGTTTTTGTTGATGTCTTATTTAGCTTGCAATAATGTAACAAGAACATGAAATCTCGAAAAAAATACGAATATGCGCGTTTTAATTAGTTATGACACTCACGATTTTAATGAGCAGTAAGATTCTTTTCGATATATCATGTTTTTGTTACAAAATATCCCCTACCCCCAAGAAATCGCTGGTCTGGCCATCACACATGACAAAATCATACTGATTATTTAAGATTGGGAACATGTATATCCGAAATAATGATGAGAGGTCATAGAATGCATTCAGATCATCTCAATCTTTTAGTCAATTATTATGCGTACATCACTTTCCCAATGTAACTGAAAAACTGTTGAAATGGTCATAAAACCACATTGAAAGAAAAAAAGTCACTGCATACTGTTGAAAGGGCCATTAACATAAGAATGAAGTCCAGAAGATCCATAACTCTGGCCTGTAAATTTATTCAGTTATTCTCATTGGAACATTAGTAAATGGAATTTCATGTTGTGCGCTCTATAAGTTTAAAAATCGTTAAAGCCATTTGAAAAAAACTTTGTATAATTGTAAACCACGATGAGACCATATGTTTTGCACAAGAAACATATCTCTGGCTTATATATTTTAGATTTATACCCCTTTGATTATTTTAATGCAATTCTATGTCTACACAGAAGATATTTGATGAAATTTGATAATTTGTAAAGAATGATGAGAAGACATGTCATGCAAAAGAATTATAACTCTGACTTGTATCTTTTTTCGAGTTATTTCCCTTTGATCAGTTTAAACGCAATTTCGTGTCTTGTCTATAATTTGAAAATCGTTCAACGATACTTTGGCGAAACTCAATGCATTTTATAGGTGCGTGAGTCAACTGGTCATGCACAAGATCTATAACCCTGGTTTGTACATTTTGGGTTATGTCCCATTGATCATTTTAATTGCAATTCAATGTCCTCTCTAAAACTTGAAAACAGTCGTTGTGCATATATGTTGATGAAACTTCATCCATATTGGAAGCATTATGTGATGATATATGATGTAGAAGAACTATTACTGTTCCTAAGATATTTCTATCCTTCCAACAACAAAAATGGAGAAACATCTTATTTTCTTAATTTGGAGGAAAAAAGCAAGTTCTAATTTCACTTACATCTGGTATATACCTCATGTTCTGTTTTTAACGACCATCTTGAGAGCATTACATTTATATGAGGGAATCTGACTGCATTATATTGTTTTAGGTCCTTTAAACGTATTTTGATTACCTTTTCATCCCTCTAAACAGTGTTTTAGTTGAATGGCACTAGTACTGGGCACGTTCATGTTGTGACTAGAGGTGGTGGAGGCTATGCTGTAGTGCTTACAGCCACAAATCACTATGTTTTGTCCTTGAGCAAGACATTTTATTGGCTACATAATACTTGTTCAACTCAGGAAGACAAGAAACCGTCCAGACATGACTGAAAAATTGTTAAATAGGACGTAAATAAACATCAAAACGAACAAATAATACAGATCAAGATTTTTATCAAAACTAAAATATTACTTTACCAGAATGAAAAATACTTCTTTAAAAAGCGAAATTAGTTCCTTTACATATGAAAGTTATTTTTCTTCAAAAAATAAATACTTTTTTTGCAATGAAAAACAAACCTTTTTTCTGAATAAAACAACGCATAACAAAACATCATTTTCACAATATAAATTCTGTAAATGAAAACAGTTCTTTAAAATTGAAATAAGTTTTTTCACACATTATTTTTTTTTGTTTTAAAAAGAAATACTTTTTTTCGCAATAAAAAAGAACTTTTTACCAAAATGAAAATATTTTTTCACAATGAAAAAAAAACTTTTTACGATTAAAAAATACCTTTTTTTACAAATAAAAATAATTTTTTTTGTAAACTAATTTTTATTTGTAAAAAAAGTATTTTCGTTTGTAAAAAAAAAAGTATTTTCATTTGTAAAAAAAGATTTTTTTATTTGTGAAAAACTAATTTTTATATGTAAAAAAGTATTTTTCGTTTGTAAAAAAAGTATTTTCATTTGTAAAAAAAGAATTTTTATTGTGAATAGCTAATTTTTTTTTTGTTAAAAAAAAAAGTATATTTTTGTTCGTAAAAAAAAGTATTTTCATGTGTGAATAGCTATTTCAAGCATATCCGGAGTATGTCTCCTATATTATATTATTTTATTAAATGGATACCACAAGATGAAATGGATTGGTTTGACCATAATAATGTGACAGAATCGAGCTTCTACCCCATCTACTACTAAAAATCATTTTAAAAGGGCTATAAGCATCAGAGCATAGCCACCATCACCTCTGGTCATAAAATGAACATGTCTAGTGGTAGTGCCATATAAATGAAAACATCCGATAGGGCTGAAAATGTGATCAAAGTACTATTGAAAGGACCTAAAACAATAGATTGCAGCTTGATTCCACCATATAGCTAAATGTTGTTGAGATGGTCATAAAAACAACAAACATGAGGGTATACCAGGTAAAACTGGAATTAGAATCTGCCTATTTTTACTAAAAAAAACACAACAATAACAGAGGTCTCTCCCAATTTTGTTTTGTCAGAATGATCACATTTTAGCCAGAGATATAGTTCTTCTGCACATATAATGGTTATAATATGGATGAGATTTAAACAAACAATCTGCTACAGTGTTTCAACATTTATAACGTAACTGTAATTTAATCAACGAACGTCAGTTCCTATATTATGGAGCATATGTTAACAGGAATTACTCAAATCTGCCTACACTATTGAGAAGTCAAAGCTTTCGCTTGCTTTGCTCTAAATAGATAAGACACTTAAATGCATAGGCAGACAGCGAAGTATTACACAGATTTATGGGTTAAACCCATGACCCTTCCACTTTTGTTTTCAGCAAATCAGATCCTAAGAAAAGAAAGCATATGCATTTGCCCCGCCCACTTCCTTTTGTTTTCAGCCAATCAGGCGCAAGAAAGGAAATAGTATTGTTCAATTGTAAGTAAAATATGTATTCATGTTAGAAAAAAAAAACTTTTTTTAAGATGAAAAAAAAATTCACAATATAAATTTTTTTTTACCAATAAAACATTTTTTTTTTCTAAAATGAATACATATTTTATTTACAATTGAACAATACTATTTCCTTTCTTGCGCCTGATTGGCTGAAAACAAAAGGAAGTGGGTGGGGCAAATGCATATGCTTTCTTTTCTTAGGATCTGATTTGCTGAAAACAAAAGTGGAAGGGTCATGGGTTTAACCCATAAATCTGTGTAATACTTCGCTGTCTGCCTATGCATTTAAGTGTCTTATCTATTTAGAGCAAAGCAAGCGAAAGCTTTGACTTCTCAATAGTGTAGGCAGATTTGAGTAATTCCTGTTAACATTGCTCCATAATATAGGAACTGACGTTCGTTGATTAAATTACAGTTACGTTATAAATGTTGAAACACTGTAGCAGATTGTTTGTTTAAATCTCATCCATATTATAACCATTATATGTGCAGAAGAACTATATCTCTGGCTAAAATGCGATCTTTCTGACAAAACAAAATTGGGAGAGACCTCTGTTATTGTTGTGTTTTTTTTAGTAAAAATAGGCAGGTTCTAATTCCAGTTTTACATGGTATACCCTCATGTTTGTTGTTTTTATGACCATCTCAACAACATTTAGCAATATGGTGGAATCAAGCTGCAATCTATTGTTTTAGGTCCTTTCAATAGTACTTTGATCACATTTTCAGCCCTCTCGGATGTTTTCATTTATATGGCACTACCACTAGACATGTTCATTTTATGACCAGAGGTGGTGGTGGCTATGCTCTGGTGCTTATAGCCCTTTTAAAATGATTTTTTAGTAGTAGATGGGGTAGAAGCTCGATTCTGTCACATAATTATGGTCAAACCAATCCATTTCATCTTGTGGTATCCATTTAATAAAATAATATAATATAGGAGACATACTCCGGATATGCTTGAAATAGCTTTTTCACACATGAAAATACTTTTTTTTACGAACAAAAAAATACTTTTTTTTAACAAATAAAAAATTAGTTTTTCACAATAAAAATTCTTTTTTTACAAATGAAAATACTTTTTTTACAAACGAAAATACTTTTTTTACATATAAAAATTTAAAAAAATCTTTTTTTTACAAATGAAAATACTTTTTTTTTACAAACGAAAATACTTTTTTTACAAATAAAAATTAGTTTTCAAAAAAAAAATATTTTTATTTGTAAAAAAAAAGGTATTTTTTAATCGTAAAAAAGTTTTTTTTTCATTGTGAAAAAAGTATTTTCATGTTGGTAAAAAGTTCTTTTTTATTGCGAAAAAAAAGTATTTCTTTTTAAAACAAAAAAAAAAATAATGTGTGAAAAAACTTATTTCAATTTTAAAGAACTGTTTTCATTTACAGAATTTATATTGTGAAAATGATGTTTTGTTATGCGTTGTTTTATTTAAGATTGGGAACATGTATATCCGAAATAATGATGAGAGGTCATAGAATGCATTCAGATCATCTCAATCTTTTAGTCAATTATTATGCGTACATCACTTTCCCAATGTAACTGAAAAACTGTTGAAATGGTCATTAAACCACATTGAAAGAAAAAAAGTCACTGCATACTGTTGAAAGGGCCATTAACATAAGAATGAAGTCCAGAAGATCCATAACTCTGGCCTGTAAATTTATTCAGTTATTCTCATTGGAACATTAGTAAATGGAATTTCATGTTGTGCGCTCTATAAGTTTAAAAATCGTTAAAGCCATTTGAAAAAAACTTTGTATAATTGTAAACCACGATGAGACCATACGTTTTGCACAAGAAACATATCTCTGGCCTATATATTTTAGATTTATACCCCTTTGATTATTTTAATGCAATTCTATGTCTACACAGAAGATATTTGATGAAATTTGATAATTTTTTCACACATGAAAATACTTTTTTTTACGAACAAAAAAATACTTTTTTTTAACAAATAAAAAATTAGTTTTTCACAATAAAAATTCTTTTTTTACAAATGAAAATACTTTTTTTACAAACGAAAATACTTTTTTTACATATAAAATTAGTTTTTCACAAATAAAAAAATCTTTTTTTTACAAATGAAAATACTTTTTTTTACAAACGAAAATACTTTTTTTACAAATAAAAATTAGTTTACAAAAAAAATTATTTTTATTTGTAAAAAAAGGTATTTTTTAATCGTTCTTTTTTATTGCGAAAAAAAAGTATTTCTTTTTAAAACAAAAAAAAAATAATGTGTGAAAAAACTTATTTCAATTTTAAAGAACTGTTTTCATTTACAGAATTTATATTGTGAAAATGATGTTTTGTTATGCGTTGTTTTATTCAGAAAAAGGTTTGTTTTTCATTGCAAAAAAAGTATTTATTTTTTTGAAGAAAAATAACTTTCATATGTAAAGTAACTAATTTCGCTTTTTAAAGAAGTATTTTTCATTCTGGTAAAGTAATATTTTAGTTTTGATAAAAATCTTGATCTGTATTATTTGTTCGTTTTGATGTTTATTTACGTCCTATTTAACAATTTTTCAGTCATGTCTGGACGGTTTCTTGTCTTCCTGGGTTGAACAAGTATTATGTAGCCAATAAAATGTCTTGCTCAAGGACAAAACATAGTGATTTGTGGCTGTAAGCACTACAGCATAGCCTCCACCACCTCTAGTCACAACATGAACGTGCCCAGTACTAGTGCCATTCAACTAAAACACTGTTTAGAGGGATGAAAAGGTAATCAAAATACGTTTAAAAGGACCTAAAACAATATATTGCAGTCAGATTCCCTCATATAAATGTAATGCTCTCAAGATGGTCGTTAAAAACAGAACATGAGGTATATACCAGATGTAAGTGAAATTAGAACTTGCTTTATTCCTCCAAATTAAGAAAATAAGATGTTTCTCCATTTTTGTTGTTGGAAGGATAGAAATATCTTAGGCAGAGTAATAGTTCTTCTACATCATATATCATCACATAATGCTTCCAATATGGATGAAGTTTCATCAACATATCTGCACAGCAACTGTTTTCAAGTTTTAGAGAGGACATTGAATTGCAATTAAAATGATCAATGGGACATAACCCAAAATGTACAAACCAGGGTTATAGATCTTGTGCATGACCAGTTGACTCACGCACCTATAAAATGCATTGAGTTTCACCAAAGTATCGTTGAACGATTTTCAAATTATAGACAAGACACGAAATTGCGTTTAAACTGATCAAAGGGAAATAACTCGAAAAAAGATACAAGTTAGAGTAATAATTCTTTTGCATGACATGTCTTCTCATCATTCTTTACAAATTATCAAATTTCATCAAATATCTTCCATGTAGACATAGAATCGCATTAAAATAATCAAAGGGGTATAAATCTAAAATATATAAGCCAGAGATATGTTTCTTGTGCATGACACATGGTCTCATCGTCTCTGGGGAGACGTGTTTGCTACTGTGATACTGATTCAATTATTTTCACAACCTCTCCTGGTTTATGGGAACCCATTTTGGTGATTATCTAGGTGATCTGACCGATGAAGCACCAGGAAATACTATACTCAAGTTTGTGACGGGTGGTCCAAAGAATTATGCCTATACATTAGCAAAGCCTAATAAAAAGGGTCAAACCTCTATTTGTAAAGTAAGAGGAATCACCTTAAACTACAAAAACTTGCTTGATATCAATTTTGACACTGTTTCAAATATAGTTACAAACAACAGAGAAAATGGCTGTATTCAGGTTGTAGATAGCAATAAAATTTGTCGTTCAAATGGAGATCTCATAACAAGGACTGAAACAAAAGATTACACAATTGTTTTTAATAAAAGAGTTATTGAAAACAATATTTGCACATATCCATATGGAATGCAATGAAATGTTTTACTTATTAATGTTGTTCAAAATGCTTGTATAAACTGAGATAAATAAAATAATATGTACATATTGCTATATTATATTGTGTAAAAATACCTGTGAATAAACAGTGAATTATGTGTTGTTTTTAAGCATTTTGTAATCATATTTTTTTCCTCAATGAACTCGATCTAAACGCATTTTGAGTTCACAATGATGCAAATATTGCATCAGCCTGATATTGATCGAATTCTAAAAATAAACTATTGATCATTACCGATGACCTTGACCTAACCGGTTCCGACTGACCGGTTCCGAAAATTAACTCATTGTTTGTGATCCAAACGAGCAAGCTCTACTACTTTTATTATTAGCAATCTTAAAAGCCAAGGTCGGGTGTGACATGTAAAATTTATAAATAAACAATAATTTATTTGTGAAAAGTGTACATTATCGCAATAATGAAAAAAAGTTAAACATATCCATCATCAAAGTGAAATACTATTTTGGTGTCTGTAATATTCAGTACTTACTATTTTGTTTGATCATTACATATCATCGATATAAACAATCTTACCAGTTGGTAATACTGGAAGCAACTAGGAGTTGGACTCCCAGCGCGCATGCTTAGCAATAACATGTGCTTTTGGGCGTCGACCTTCGTAAGGGCGTATGCAAGTTTCTTTGAGCATACTATTATCGCTGCCGTGATGTCAAAAACATTATTTTAACAGAATTTTCATACCTGTAAACCATGAATCACATTGCTACAGGGACAGCAAGTATTTTGATTATACTTATATTTCTTTCATTTTTTCAGTTCTTAATTCAAATGTACTTTACACACGCTATTTTCTGTCAATAAGGAATAACCCAATATGGCTAAATGGGCTATAAATTAAATAATAATACATGATTATAATAATTTTTGGGAGCCAAGTGGTTCAGCGGTAGATTGCTTGACTCGATATTTAAAGGTTGTGGGTTCGAGTCCCACCAGTGGCACTGTGTTGTTTCCTAGAGCAGGACACATTAATCCCTGCATAAAACTGGTAAACCCAGGAAGCGTTATCCCAACATAACTGAACGAAAATGTTGACAGGGGCGTCAAGAATCAAGTCAAACAAATAAACTAAAATATAATTATGTTAATGACTAATGGAATAAGTGAAAATGAGCTAAGTACTTTTAAATGGTTAAAAATACCAGACCCTCTCCCCAACCACCAAATCCAGACCGTCATGCAGTTGTATCAAATGGTTCTTTCAATGAATGGCAGATCTTGTCGGCGTCTGCATGGTTAAATGTACTGCGATTGTGTTGTATGCACTGCTTTTGTTATCCTGAGTTCTTACTGGGCAATAAAGTTTCTAATCCCAATACTGCAGTGATTATGTTGCTATGATGGTCGAAAATTACAATGATGTTTGCGTTTAGCTAATATCGAGCTTCTGAAAAAGTATGCATCATGTTTTGTACCAAACACCCATTCATTTAATCTCCGCCACGTATCTTTTTTAAAGATATTTCTTGTGTAGTTTTTGTTTGTGTCTTAAAAATTGGATATATTGCACTCCCGTCTATTGGTCTATTTGCAGGATGTAATGATAGCATATATCTTACTATGTCATCTTTCACTCTCAGGCATGAAAATTGTCTGATAATGGACAATTCACATGATATATGAGGTCAGGTATGTTGTTTCTTAATGAAACAACAACATTTGAAAATGTTATCTATTGTAAATTTTATGGGGCTCTTTCAGGTCCGCTCTTTCAGGGTTGAATTTGCTCAAATTTCAATTTTCACTTATAGCTTGC
Organism: Loripinus fragilis; assembly: GCA_964019695.1. Classification (NCBI taxonomy): domain Eukaryota; kingdom Metazoa; phylum Mollusca; class Bivalvia; order Lucinida; family Lucinidae; genus Loripinus; species Loripinus fragilis. Next base: position 23,947,481 of record OZ026518.1, read on the forward strand.
GCTTTGTATCCATGCTTTTTTTTATGTATATGTTGTACATGTATATGCTTTGTTTCTGTACCTTATGCTCTTACGCTACCTACGATTGGCCTGAGTTTTATGTCAATAAAGATATGTTCTGTTCTGTAGGTATTTGGCATAACTTATTGGATTGTAGATTGCAATGAAGATTTCAGACCACATATATACGTCAAAAGCAAAAGTAAAACAATCTATCTCTCGACTAGTAATGCGAACTCCTCTTTTATTTTTGACTGAAAGTGTTCAAATTTGACACAATGATTTCCTTATGTGTCTTGATTATAACGGAGATATCAGACCGTTTATATGACATTGCATTCAAGATCATTGTCAGCTATGCTCAAAATATGTCGTAAGGCTCTTCACAAGAACTCGTCTTTCATTTTTGATTGAATGTGTTCATATTTAGCATCATCAGTGCTTACAACGAAGGTTTCTGAATGCCTATATAATCTTGTAATCAAATGTTACTGTCAAATGTGCTTATAATCTGCCTTAGGGCTCTTAATATTAAAAGTAAGAAAGATGACAATGATCAGGACACGATACAATCAAGTATTACACCTGACCCAGGAAACCTCATGTGAAAGTAACAAAAATACAATAAACAATAAACTCATCTTACATTTCTGCTAGAGGATGTTCATATATTTGATTCAATGGATGCTTATAGTGTGTAGATAACGAATATTTCAGATCATGTTCTGTTATTTCTCAACCAAACTAGATGATGTGTATACTCAAAAGAACCGTTTCAAAACAAGTTTAAGTAATGCTATGTAAGTGCTTTTGACCCCTGTATCTGATGCCAGGTGAAACCCCATGTGGTTTAGGGGGCTTCCTACATGGAGCGGCTCTAAAGGATGTCGTCTGTTGAATCAGACGTTATTAAGTTCATCTGCAGAAGCAGGATCGATAATTAGGTCAGGCGGCGAGGAGCTAACATCAAGCGAGCTGACAGCATTGATCGTTTTTCAGCAGCTCTATTCATGTGAGCCAAGAGCAAATGGGTAAACGACCCTTTCATTAAGAACACGAGACAGCATTTTTTCTAAAGAGATATCAAATCCACCAACTGTGAATAACCATAAAATGTAACAAGCACAAAAAATACTGTGAATAAGCACTATCTTGTTTGGGTTATTGTTACTGGGTGCATTTGATATATCACAATTATGTAGGGTTAGCACGATGACCCAGTTAATAACCTAGGCGTTTGTTCTGTTTAGATTTTATTATTGGCTTGCCGGAATGTGCATGATTTAGAGGGATTGCTTCTGTCAGATATTTTTATGGGGAAGCAATATCACAACAACTCTTAATCGGTTTAATCCAATGTGCAGTTGCGTCAAAGACAGCAGACACCCATCACTGAGATATTGCACCTCCTAAATCGGAAAGAGGTGTCCAAGTAAGTAGATACAAGAACTAAAATATATCTTTAAAAATGATATTCAGCGGATTTTAATATTGACACAGAGTTCAACAATAACGCTAAATTACCAATACCAGTGAGGCTTAAGCTTAGAATGTTTTCACTTTTTTCAAAAATTGTAAAACGGACTATAATCATGACCTCACATGGCAGGGGAAATGGCTTGGAAAGTATCAACAATTATTTGCTTAAATGCTGTTTAGACATTGACTGAGTGAATTCTCTTCCACTACTATGTGCAATTATGCAAGGCATGCAAAGAGAGAAATGCTGCAATGAGCTGAGCTACATTCGCGATGTTCGTTTTTGCAGACAAAGCGTGCAGTGTGTATTTTTATAGACAGGTAGCCGTCTGTATATCAGCCCTTTACCCTCGTTTTCAAGTTAAGTTGCAGTTGTAACAAGTATGGTATTAACCAATAAGAACACCGTTTTTCTAGCAGTAACAATTTAAGAGTGTTTCTGAATAACAGACAGCGAATAAAGCCAATGTAAAAGCGGGTTACTATCGGCATGTCAGGGAAACGCCATTCAAATGGCGTTTCACTGCTTGGCCGATGGTGGCCCAATATTGTTTGCTAACCGGGTTTCTATTAGCTCACCTGTCACGTAGTGACAAGGTGAGCTTTTGTGATCGGTCTTCGTCCGTCGTCTGTCGAAAATTGTTCAAATGGTTCTGGGCCTTTGCATATCTAGGTCACAGAGGCTAAAAGTAGATTTTCGAGATGAAAACTTTAAAAAATCTTCTTGTCTGATGCCAGAATGCCTAGAACCTTTATATTTTTTATGTAGCGTTACCTAGTGAACCTCTACCAAGTTTGTTCAAATTATACACCTGAGGCCAAAAATGGTGCCTTAAGTGCGCAACTCCTTCTACAGTTTTATTTATGCCGATTCTTTTGAAATTCTACAGGTGTTTTGGTCATGATCTGAAGATGTGCAAGTGATTTGGATATAATCTTTAGATTTTTTTTCTCTAGTTGAACTTAGTCATTTTTACAGGCTCTATTACATTCAAAGTGAATATAGTTGGTACAAGTTTTGCAGTTGACGGGATCAAGCATGTCGTATATGAGCACATGTAGAGACAAGTACCCTTTCCCGCCAAAAGGGATTCAATTGTCTAATGACACTGTAAAATAAAACAATTGCAAAGGTCTTAAAGAGACTAAGACTACAACTATGAACATTTTTCGAAATTTTCTATTTTGTTTTTAAATCATTTGTAAAAGTAGAATTAAGTTCTGTTTTCACAATAAATCTGTTCACTATAGCTGAAACCTGCACAGAAAAGTGAATTATCTTATAAAACAGGTGTTTTTTCTCTTGTTGGTAATTATTTGCGTCCCTCCAATAATTATAGACAGTAAATTCTAACATAAAGGCTGTTGTTTTGATACTGATAATTTGTTAAGATTTACGAAATTGGTAAAATGTATACCTGAATTTTAGTTTTTTTACTGTGTTTTGAAAAATAGAAACATTAGTTCTAAAATTAAAAGATCAGAAGTTACAGACTATGCAGCTTTAAATGAAGAGAGAGTAGAAACCTACTCAAACCAACAACCTATGCATGCACTATGCAGTTAATCGTTTGCATACTAGAAACATCTAAAGGGGTACTTTGGCAAACAGTGAAGGCCCAGATGAAATGCAGCATAATGCTGCATTTCATCAGGGTCTTCACAGTTTGCTAAGATTAAAATAACATTCATCAAAAATTAGAATATTCTACCTTTAACCCCTTGAAGAAAACCATATGCAATCCCATACTTGATGGGAAGATCAATCAGAATACAAAAGGTTTCTATGCATTAATGGGAGTGAAAAGGGTAAGAAAAGGAAGAGCCATTACGTAATCCTGTCGTACGAATGTCACTAAGAATGTTCTTTCTTGAACTTTCTGAACTTATCGCACATTGTCCGGATATTTTGCCATACACAGCGTTATGTGTACCAGGCGCAGGTGTATTTATAGAAATACTATAAGGATAGTTGCGTCATGGAAACACACTCACAGTTGGGCATAAGTGCGTCAACAACAATGTTATTACGTACAAAACGCAAGAAGAGAACTAGTTATTTATTTATGGGTATCATAAAAATAGACCCCGCTATCAGGACCAGAAATTAATAAAAAGTAAAAAAATGTTATATACAGTAAAACCTGACTTAAGCGGCCGCTCAAAAAGAATACCAAACATTGTTTTTTCCGAGACCGCTTATCGCTTAATCCTGGTTAAAAGTATTGCAGAATGCTACAAGGGAACACTCTGTAATAATTTCGACTTCATTACCCTACCATTTGTCTTTAAGACTTTTGTTTTGTCTATTTTTTGAGTGGCCGCTTAAGACATGCTTTACTGTATTTGCTTCTTTTAGTCCCGGTCACACGATGCCTTAGGACCATGTTGCGACATGTGTAGACCAGTCACGTGGTATAATCGAAGTCTTAGCTATCATGGTGATTGTGAATAACACTATTAACACAATAGCTTCCATAGAGGTCTTTGAGCAAGAAGTTGATGGTAGCAGCAGATGCGTTATGTCTTTAAATGTTTTGGGTGCTTTCACAAGCAGCCAGGAAAAATGCAATTGAGATGCCATAAAATGACAAAGTGAACACGTTGAATAAAATAAGATATTAAACGTGACGATATGCACATTTTCAGACCATGAACATATCACTTGCAAAGTTTAAAAAACCCCAAAAGAATTACTGTGGGAAAAGTAGCGCTAACAAAGTACCAATCCAATGTCTCAGAGATGTCAAAACTAAAAAGACCAAGTTGACAAGTTTGAAAGAAAATAATGTGACAATAGTGTCCAAACTGTAAAAACTTCTTAAGATCATGATTAAAACACCTGCAATATTTAAAAAAAAGATCGAAATACAACTGTGGGGGGAGATGCTCTCGTAAAGCACATGCCTATAGTGTCTGAGATGCCGGAAAAAATGTTGAAAAAAGTGAAAGAATGATAAGTAGTAGAGTATGCATAATAATAAAACATATCAACACCTAGTCATTGGCTTTTGGGTTCCAGATGAGAAGATTTTGGTTTAGATTTGGTAAATTCCTATTACATGATATATAAGTACATGGTACAAGTAGGATCAGACATGAATCTGTGAGATTTATTGTGATCATCTCCTAAGAAAATTTTTGAAGAGTAATTACCAATTATATGGGTATGGCAGCCATTTTGTTCATGTGATCTTGACCACATAGTTGGTCTCACCTAATGATTGTTCGGTATGGTATTTGCCTTCAACTGGCTTTGTGCTTTGCCATGAAGTAGGTCAAGGTCAACTTTGGAATATTGTTTGAAAAACTTGGCATGGCCCACATCCCAAATGTCACGTATCAATGCCCAAGATCATTGGCATTTAGGTTCAATAGAATGAGATTTTAAGGGGTTTTACGTTGGCAACATTGGATCAGGTGACCAGAACTAGTTGTACAAACTTTCGTTTCCCAACCTAAGGCCTTGAGGTTATAAAACTTTTTTTCAAGCTCAACTTAGCTGAGCTTGAAATTCATCATGTTCATAAAGTTAAAATGCCAACAAATGTGGTATTTTAACATTTATTAGCATGATAAATACAACATCTGAAAGCTTGAAGCAATAAAAGTCTTAATTTTTCAGAATTTAGTTTTTATGAGTAATTAAATTTCAATGCTCAGTTTAACTGAGCATAAATAAAGTTTTATAAGCCCCAGCATGAAATTTTATGTAATCGGCCTATTGGCTTCTGAGAATTTTGTTTATTGATGGCAATCCAATATAAGTGACCTCAGATCAAAATTTGCCTTTGGTAATTTATCTATTGTCAATATCTTATAAGATCAAACTTATCTTGTACGTATGATGCATTTGGAAGCCAAAGTCATTGTACTTATTTGATATATTATAATACAAAAAATCCAATAGTTTCCCATTTAAATGCATATTTATGGAATCACATTTGAACTTGACGTTAACTTTGTCAATGTCAGCCGAGGATCATCATTTTAACAAACGTGGAAGGCCACAACTCCCCAAAACTACATATCAAAGCCCAAAGAAATCGACCCTCTGATTCTGAAGACAAAGGTTTCTAAGGGTTTTTTTTATCATATATGGACATGGCGTCCAAAGGACGGTCTATATGAAATTCGATTTTAAATAACCACCTAATTTCTTGGAAATATTTATTTTCAATCCAATAGAGCTATATTGGCTAAAAGGTCAAGGTCAGTAATGTCCGACAAAGCAAGATTCAAACCAGTCTCCTCAGTTACAGAGACCAGCTAAAAAATTGAGATTTCACCTGTAGCGACTTTAGATATAATACGGTCCAAAGGCGAATAACACAAGCGCGATGCGCAGTCTGGTCTGCGCCTTTGTTGTTATCAAACCCACGCAGATAGGTTTTCTCTTGTTATTGGTTATTTGTGCCAAATGGAAAATTCCAATTTTTGCCTTTTATAATAATAATAATAATAATAATAATAATAATAATAATAATAATAATAATAATAATAATAATAAAAACAGTGATACACATCAAGTCAGATAATGATTATTATTAGTCAGATAGTAATTATTATTACTATGATGATAATAATGAGACTGGCGATAATTCTACCTGTTAAATGAACACAAGGCTGCGCTGGAACATGATAAAACCAACAATGTGCCTGTTCGGCACAATAAGACTCGGGTCGGCCTGGTCAGTATGAAAATAGCCTGGACCCTTATTCATTCCCATTGAGCGCCTAGCAAAGACTCTGATCAGCCCGGGCGGATGCCCAGGCTGATCAGAGTCTTTGCTTGGCGAACTCTCTTTTTGCTGGCATTATCATCACTGTAGTCATACCACTACGGTGATTTGGGTCTCGTCACTTATTCCGGCGTTAAGGTAACTTTCTCATCATGTTCAATTTCTTCATTTTATCACATACAAACGCTCAAAAGTGCTGAGTTCTGGTTGATTTTTGTTCATCAATTTCACATTGTATCTTTTAGCTTTAAAATATATGAAAACTTTAATGTTTGATGACTAGGCATGAAATAACTATTCACGGTTTCGTCATCGTTGATAATTAATCAATGACAAAGCCGTACAATAAGGACTTAACCGTAATTGTCATTTTTTTAATATAACATCAAAAAACACATTTAAAATCTGATTTTATCTCCGTTTTGGCAAAACAACACAGAGGTTGTTAACTAGACGATGGAATCTCGAAGCAAACATACTCGAAAGTTCTCATTTATGTCAGCCTTTATCATGTTTATTTGAAGGTAATTTTACTATAACACCGTTGTGGGTGACGAGGCCCAAATTGCCGTAGTGGTATGACTACAGTGATCATGTCAAAGCTCATCAGTGCATTCGTCCTTCGCTTTTTGATCCAGCGATGGAGTACTTATTTTCCGCCTATACCACAGGGAAAGTTTTTCTTCTAATCTTCTCATCAATAGAAACCGAGAAACATTATTGGACAGGAATATAGGTCAGCATGACATGTATCAAAAGCACACTTATGATGTATTCATGCATGTTTCGCTTTTGTTTTGTTTTTGTTTTTGTTGTCTTGTTGTTGTTGTTGTTGTTGTTCTTTTGATGTATGCATGATTTTTTATTTGTTTGTTTTTGCATTTTCAATACTAATAAGTGAAACCAATACTTTCCTATTCTTCACAGTTGAACGAGTTCATTTCCTACTTTAGGGTTGGTATGTGGTCTTTTGCTTGCTCGTTTGTTTTTGTTGCTTTACGTCCCAAGTGAACAGCTATGGTCATGGCGGGACGGTCAATTCACCCAACCACTCTTTTCCTGGGCAAGCTTGAAAAAGCGGTTAACCAGTTATTCGTGCACATACTTTCGCTTGTAACTGACAACAACCTTCATGAATGCTGTGTGGTATTTATCATCCTTGATCAACTTTTAATAGAAAATGATAGAACCCTGATCAGACGCCGCGTTTTGTGACATCTGATCTTGGTGTTCTTCCAAAAAAAATGAACGCTTGGCTAAAATGGGATATCAACGTCAACCGAGGTGCTTACCGACAAGTAAAAGCTTTTTTTAAAAAAAAAACTTGCCATCTTTCAGCACTTAATTAAATGGGGTTGTTGTCTACTGCCTGAAAGACAGAATCTATTTGAAAGCTGTCTCAAAGGAAAGTGATGAATTTATGAAATGGCACACCCATCTCATCGCCATCTCCGCGGAGATTGCGATGAGCTGGGTGTGTCATTTTCATGCTGTGACACCATGAGACAATACATGCTGGAATGTTTTGCAGAAAATGATATGTAATGCTACACAACTTAGCCAGTGCTACCATACAGGTTGCAAACTTACTCAATTGTATAAGCCATCTTTCAAGTTAGTAACAGAATGGTAACAAGAAAGATGGCAATAAAACACATTTCCTAACCAAACAAATCTTTCCTTCAACAAAAAGATGTTAAGCTTTTTAAACTGCTGTTTATCAAATATTCAAGAGACTAAGTCTGTAACTATGAACATTTTTCGATTTTTTTTTCTTTTAAAAACATTTGCAAAAATAGAATTAAGTTATGTTTTCACAATAAACATGTGTAGTACAGCTGAAAACTGCATGGAAAAGTGAATTAACTTATAAAAACAAGTGTTTTTCTCTTGTTTGTAATTATTTACGCCCCTCCAATAATTCTAGACGGTTGAATTTTTAACATAAATGCTGTTGATTTGAAGTGATAATTTGTTAAGATAAACGAAAATGGTAAAATGTTTACCTGAATTTGAGTATTTTTTACTGTATTCTTGTAAAATAGAAACTTTATTTCTAATACTAGAAGATCAAAAGTTACAGACTATGCAGCTTTAACCAAAACCAGATAACTATTACAACTTACAACTTTAAAGATGTCAGTCCAGTGATTACCTCCCCTCTCCCCCACTCCCCCCCCCACACACACACACGGGTACACGGGGGCTCGCCAGTCCAATTTGAAGTGTTATTAATAGATAAACATCTCCATTAATAATGGAGTGGGATTTTGGAACTTATCGCATGTGCGTGGTCCTTCTTTAAACATGCATGTGTTTTGCAGTTTAGGATTTATACTTGACAATCATTCATGTCATTAACTTCCCTATTGGTATCACTCAAATGAGTGGCTCTTCCTCGCGGTGCCATGGGGTTGTCTGCAGTTTGTGATTGTGGTATTTCTTGATCATACTCACTTACTTTTTTAAATGCCTACATAATCTGGAAAAACGATGGACCAGAATATGAAAATATTAACACTATATCGATGTGCGGGGAGAAGTTCTACTAACTCCACGCGGCACAACGACAGCTGTTGCGACCTCTAAATAATATGGAACAACGGATCCTTCAGAAATAGAGAGACTATACAAAATTAGAAAAAACTTTTCACGAGAACTAATAGAAAATGCAAGAATTCTCACGGTCCCTAGCACCAGCTTAAGCGGTATTCTGCTTTCCGTCTGAACCCAATACTTACTTACATCTGTGCCCACGCGTGGATTTTCTTTAAACTCTGCATCTTAAGCTATGGAAATATATTTATTGAATTAGATAATTAAAAATAGGGCACAGGAGGCAACCCTGACTTACTCACAATTCGAGGTGATACCTGGCTCTTTAGATATTGCTATGTCCTAAATCTATAGTTTTATTTATTTCCAAGATTTGTCAACCAGATTGATTCCAGAACACCACAAAATCATTTGGATAAATTATGGTTCACGTTATCTGAAGAAGTAATAAGGAATCTTCTATTTGTTTCTCTGAAATTTACAAAATATATCCAAATTCAATTTCAAAGATAGATATGTTTTAGTCTTTGTCAGGATGTCATATTACTATAAAACATGCCATATATATCCTGTTGATCGGAGCCAAAGTTCATGAAAAATCAAAACTGGTAACATTGCCATTTCTTACATTTTTTATGGCTGTATGTCTGTTTTTGCAAAATTAATACTTTTGTTGAATTGGATCAAGAACTTCACAGAAGGACGTTGCTTTTGAATTTACTCACACCTTTCTTACACAAAAAAATGCTTAGACAATTTTGAATGATCGGATGGTTTAGGAATACCTAGCATTGTGGCACCATGGGGCTTTAGTTGCGGCACCACGGGGCCAATACGCCATGTATCACTACGTTAACTTACAATGTTGAAGAAGCAAGAAATTCTAACAATAAACATTTGCCAAACGAGAAGACCAACCATTTTCTTCACATCCTAACTGAACTGGAGTAGCCACATTTTGGTGCCATGACCAGAATAAAATTTAACAGAGACTGATCAGTTGTATCATAGAACAAATGGTTCTACATGGTCCAGTGAGGTCCAGAAACGAAGTTGCATGCCTAGAATATGGACATAAAGAGACCCAGCTAGCTAAAGATAAATGTTGCTCACTGATGAAAATCCGCATCAGCTTTACATAAAAGAACGTATAGAGAAGAGTTAAACATTAAATTAGCAAGAGTTTCTGTGAACAAAATAGTTCATATTTAATATGTGGTTTCGACTGGGGTAAGTTTTGTGAACTGGGTTTTAATGAAACTTACAATTATGATATCAAGGATATAAAGTTCTTCTCCTGTATGCATTAGCTACATCGGCACAATGAGAACGGGGATTGCATCACTGAATGGGAGTCATAATAATTTTAAATTTTCTGTCGCGTTAAGCGCGGCCTAAAGTGAAGCTATTATTGCTAGTTTCTATTAAATTGGCGTTCATCACTGTATTTTTTGTAAAATTGCACTCATTTTCTTTGTCACGGTATTTTTTTTAAAAAAAAAACTAGAAATGCACTGTTTTAAATAAATAATAACCATGCCCCAAGACCGTATCTCTTTATCTCGTGTAAACATGCGAGCAGTGAATGCTCCGACGTGACTACGCGGATGCGAAGACTCGTCAAAGCCTTCCCTGGTCCCCTGTGCGATAAATACTGCCAAATATAATGCCATGTTACCATGCTTACCAAATGCGGCCAAAGTAGCCCCCAGCTTTGTGAAATAACCGTCATAAAAATCATATTCCAAAACTTGCTATACAAAACTAACCGGAGCCACCTTTGCATTTTCCATTACACAAGGAAGAGTTTTCGATCAAGGTTTATCTTATCAAAAAAAGGACCGGGAAGATATAGAAAAATATACTTCCTTCATATACCGCATTATATGTAATACCGCATTATATGTAACTGTGAGCCCAGCTTTATCATGCCTGTATTATCATTTATCAATATTAATGGATCTGCACATGAAATATTGGTACTTATCGCATCGATGAGTAGACAATGCTCGGACGAGCCTGCTCGCATGAGCATTTGCTGCTCGCATAAACAAAGTAATAAAGACTCAAGCGAAAATGTTGACCTCTAGCCCTGCATCAGAATGGACGTTTATGTGAGGCCATTGCGCATATGCGACAAGTTCCTGGCCAATGCTCGAATCTTGGCGCAGCAAAAGCAACTAGAATTTTTGCTGTCAAATGACCATTATAGGCACTGGCTACTGGGTGATATGAATGCATGTAGTTTTGACTGAACTGTTTTAGTTGGTAGTATAACTGAACGCTCTGTGTATTCATTTCATTAGATTTTTTTCTCAGTTCCATTGAAATTACATATTTTTCAACACAAATGACACTGCAGCTCTGCTGATAAAGTGGTTACTGTGATCTTGCCCCTTAGCATACTCATACTGGTCATACAAGCATAATTTGGCTGCGACGCGAGAAAACCTAACTTCGGTGTTTCCGACAAAGTGAGCATCAAACCAGCCTACTCAGCTACAGTGACTAGCTAGAAAATCAAAATTTCGCTCGTAGCAAGTATATGATACATTTTATTAAGCCAATAACAAAGGCGCTGATCAGACTGCACGGATGCGCAGGCTGGTCTGCGCCTTTGTTGTTCGCAAACTCCCGAAGACAGATTTTCTCGCGTTGAGGCCCATATGGCGGACACAACTGCCAAGTGATTTGCAAATCGGGCAAATGATGCCAAGAGATATGATAATTGGGGGAGGGTGTAGAAGCTAATTTGATTTTAGGCTGTGACCTTGACTGTGACCTTGACTTAAAATATACGGACATGGGTCAGATTGATCGTCTTCTTACGGTTATAGTAACATTTTAAAATGGTGTAAGTCACTTTACTTATAATCATTTTATATTCGTGTATGCTGGTTGTACCAGTTTTCGTGGTATTAACGTTTCAAAGTAAGTCCAGTGAAGACAAAGTTTCGTGGTTTTAACGTATAAAGTAAATCTAGCCACGACAAAGTTTCGTGGTATTAATGTTTCAAAGCAGATCTACTCACGACAAAGTTTCGTGGTATTAACGATTCAAAGTAAATCTAGTCACTTGGTTGATTTTGGGCGAAATCGACCAATTTTCGTGATATCTCGGTTTACATAATTATCTGCTAAAGTCCTTGTATTCTAATCAAAAATGTTGTCAATCAATCATTTCTTGCCAAAATAACTCTTCACTTTATTGATATGCTTATCAATTTAAGCCAACCGCTAACGTCGTAGCTTTCTGGTACGAGGGTCATCCACAAATGTAACAATTAGGTGGCATAACCAGTTGGGCATGCAACAACATATCCAAATATTTGATGGACAATGAGGTTGCTTGTAACTAAACAACGAAAATATGATATAAAAGCTAAAATAGCCGGATTTTCCTCAATCACAAATCTCATTCTAAAGAAATGTATTCTGTTTTTAAGCTATTATCATGTACATGCTTTTTGTACATAGTTTGTCATATACTTTGTTCTAATTTAATTTTTCTCAATGTTATGTATAAAAATGGACATTAACATGTACAAGTTAGTCACGGTTGCCTAGTCGAAATTGGACTATTTGTATATTCTATTTTGTTTTGTTGCTAAGCAGCAAGGGGTACATTTGATACGTGGTGTTTTAAAGATACTTTAAAAAAATAGAATATATTTAATAATTTAATGGTAATTAAAAACGTTAATACCAACCAACGACAATTTAAATGCCAATTCATGACCCCTAACACCATTTCTGATGCCACAATTATGCATTTTGTCGCTTTTTACGCTGTTAACAGTTGACATTTTTCAAAAGAGGTCAATGGGTTTCACAGAATAGTTACTTTATCATGTTTATAGTTTTTTAGTTTGGAAGAGGCTATTTACAGTTGACTGTCAATAGCCAAAAAACGTTAAAATGGCTATTTACAGTTGACTGTCAATAGCCAAAAAACGTTAAAATGGCTATTTACAGTTGACTGTCAATAGCCAAAAATCGTTAAAGTGGCTATTTACAGTCAACTGTCATTAGCCAAAAAACGTTGAAATGGCTATTGACAGTCAACTGTAAATAGCCATTTTAACGTTTTTTGGCTATTTACAGATAAATCAGATATTTTCATTGATGTTGACTTTATATTCGAACATTTGGTGGACAATTTCAAGTACAGATGAATATTAAAGTCAAATAAATGTGTTTCTTCCATAATTAGTGCATGCTGTAGATCGTATTTGAGCCTTGCATGTGAGTTTGGGGTATTTGACGTATGCAAAAAGTTAAGAAACACCGTCAAGCTTGCGCATCTACACAGACGCTCCATTGTCATCGCTGTTCGTACGCATAAGTAGAAAATGATTCATATAAGAGCCAAACATCTAAAAAATGTACAAGTATGTATTGGCAGTCAGGTGAAAGGCAATTATTCTGTGATTGTGACATTTCCTGATCAAGATTATAGAGCTCAGACTTCTTACGTGTAACATATATTCCAAGGTTTCTTGATCAGACACCACATTCAGCGAAATCTGATTTGGATCTCGACTGTTTGTCTATATCCCATGGATGTATATATAGCTACTTTGACTTGTTTATAGAACAAGATGTTTTTGTTCCTCGGAGCTACACGTACACGTACGAGGTCTGATTATGTCTTAAATAAGCAACGCATTTGAACATTTTATTAATGAAATCCGATTCACATTTTCTAAATAAAAGCGATTCATGTATATCAACTAACAGTACATGTACTATACGTACGTTTTAACCATTGTGTCCATTTATATAGCTCAGTTAATTCAACGCCTGGAAATTTACCACCGATACAGCCCTCGGAGTTTCTCTAATCAGTTTCTGGTCATATGCTGTGGTTACTTAAGAGAAACATCTCAGTGATACGATTCATTTAAGTAACCACAGCATATGCTTTTTTGCTGTCGTCTTCTCGCCGAAATCATTAAGCTTTAGTGAGAGGCGACGATTTTGTAAGCAAAAGTGATAGAACGACCAACTGTACTAATAAAACTATGCTGTGGCTGGATAAAGGAACGTCTCGATGAGACGGTTCCTTTGAGTAACTCCGGCATATCCGGTCGGCCCATGGGCAAACAATAGGCTATGCTATACGAAAACAAACAACACATATACAACATATATACAGTAAAACTTCAATGTCTCGAACTTATCGTGGTTCATCTTCTATGTTGTGGGCAATTATTAGATACGCGTCACTGAAACGATTCTAACGATTACTCGCAGCATTTAAAGCTGCATACTCTGTAACTGTGAACATTTTTCGAAAAAAATTATTTTCTTTTTAAATCATTTGTAAAAGTAGAATTAAGCTATGTTTTCACAAATAAAATGTTCAGTACAGCTGAAACTGCATGGAAAAGTGAATTATCTTATCAAATAGGTGTTTTTTCTCTTGTTGGTAATTATTTGCGTCCCTCCAATAATTCTACACCGTTGAATTTTAACATAAATGCAGATGTTTTGATGGTGATAACTTGTTAAGATTTACGAAAATGGTAAAATGTTTACCTGTATTTTAGTATTTTTACTGTGTTTTTAAAAAATAAAAACATTATTTTTAAAATTAGAAGATCAAAAGTTACAGAGTATGCAGCTTTAAAACATTTAATTGGTGATGATGATTAACTGATTATCGGGTGGTATTCATTTCACCAAGGTTATGAAACTGTTTTATGCTCAACTTAACTGAGCATGAAAAAGTTCATGCTCATAAAGGTTAAAGTGCTTAAAATTATAACAGTTAAAATGTTAGCATTTTACCTTTTATTAGCATGATAAATGCAACATCTGATTCTTTGAAGGCCAGAAAAGTATTTATCTTTCATCAGTTTAGTTGAGCATGAAAAAGGTGCATAGCATCGGGACCTTTAGAAAACAGAGGATAACCTGATCAGTCGTTATGCATTAATTCATATTTCATTTTCCATGTTGTGCGTTATCATTAGATACGCGTCATTGAACTTTAATAAAGTTATTTAGTATACCTGGTGTTTGCGCATGCGTGACCACTTAGCAATACACCTGCTTTAATCTGTTTAATCGTTAATTACACTGACTGCACTTGAACGCCTGAATAGATATGGTCAGAGGTTTGTCAATGCAGCGAATGTGCCACCATTGAAGACATACAGTGCATTTCCCAAATCTTACGGACCTTTCTCCTTTGGGTCCTGTCAGACGTTTTGCCGAGCCTGATCTGGGTCTAAACTGTTTGTATGATCAATCTCAGACATTTTCATTTTAAAATGCTTCCAGAAACACTCTATTAACGTTTTGCATGCTGATTTTTTCAGCATATTACCAGATTACAGCTATATCGAGCCAACATCCCATCAGGGGCCACTATCGGCCCACCAGCGAAACGCCAGTTGCTTGATTTTTTGGTATTTAGCTGTACTGCTACATAGTTCTTAAAAAATCAGTCTCCAAAAGCCTTAAATTTGGTCCAAAGTGGCAATTTCTCTGTTTTAAGCCTATTTTGTCGGCCATTTTTGTAACGATAGCAACGGTAAAATTTGAATAAATGCCAAAATTTTACACTTCAGTTATTTTTCTAATAAACCAATGAAAGGAAATTGGTGAAAAGCAATTTTTCAGTTGTTTTCTCTAGAGGGTTCCAAAATAGCCCCTTAATGCACGTACCCATTTGAGTAGAGCGTCCAATAAAAAAGCACATCTACAAACAGTGCTGACCCGGATGGCACGCCGCATAATAACACACTGGATAGGCGACAATCGAAAACTCTAATATTGTTGAGGAACGTAGATAAAATTCGTTAGAAAAAGTTTGCGATGCCAATTATCGCCTGGCTGGTGACAAATGGCAATCGAAAACACTGTTTCTATCGAGTTTTGATCCCCGTTCGTCGATTGTTAAGAGCGTTTTCGATAGCCGCCTACCCGGTGTGTTTTGCATAAAATCTTATTTTAAAACTCTACTCTCTTTAAAGTAAGTCGTTTTTCAATTAAAATCATAAAGACCAGTGTTTTATGAGGATTAAGATAAGACAAAAAGCCCCAGGGTTTATTTTCACACCTACCGCCTCTCGAAGTCTTCACTGAGAAATTCACTAGCTTTAGACGGGTGAAGTGTACGAATATTCTACCTTTTAGAAAATTTCACTGTTGGACATGGCGAAACTATGGCAGGAATCTCGATCCGCATTTTCCATCTTTCCAGGTTATTTTCCATTTTTAAAACTTGTAGCTCATTCAGATATTGTAAAGCATGAGAAACACCCATGAATGCTGTATGGACAAGGGTTTTCAAATTTAATACCAGGCAGTGCGCACGTCAGCATATAGAGTACCTGCTTTTGTCATCTTTGACAACCTATGCAAACAGGTTGTGCCTCTGGATCAAACTGTTTGCAACAATGTGTTAAATTAGCCTCGAAAGTACTTATAATCAGATATTCCAATAGACAATAAAAGCCAATGAGGATACAACATAATATATTTTTATGAAAGAAGATAGTGTAGTACATACATGTAACATGCAATACAATCATGTTCATAAGGACTTTTTTTTTTGGGGGGGGGGGGGGGGGTGCCGGGGGGCGCGAGATATTGAGAGAAATCAACGACCAGGATCATCAGACATCTTTGGCTAGGATCCGTGTGAGCATATGCTCAATCTTGTCATGGTCATTGCGATCTTCTGAGGGCATAGGGAAACAATATTCGACAGCAATTCAATGTTAATGTGGCATCAACTATACGTCGTCGGAAATCATAAAAATACAAAACAATGAGTTTTCGGACAGACCGTGCAAGTGCACATTCTGCTCGAGTTAATAATGCCGCCGAAAGTAATTTATAACCTAATTAAAGTCTCGTCTCCTGAGTAAAGGTTGTCACACCTCATAATCCGGCACGCGTATTGCCTCCTGGTGAAGTACACTAATCCTGTTTATTGGGACAGATTAAGCTTTTGGGTGACAATTAAGTGAAAATAAAAATAAATTACATGAAAATACTCTATTCTGTTTCACTAATAAAATCTTCAAATATCACCTCCACCGCAACCCCATCCCCACCCCCTCCCCCCCCCCCAAAAAAATGAAAATATTCGAATATTCGTTCATCTCGAATTTAAAAAAAAAAATAGTCTCGAAAAATTTGCAACATATGAGTCCTGTGTATATTGCACAGGTTTCATATTCTGCACATTTTGCACAGGTTTCATATTTTGCACATTTTTTGAGACTTAATATTTTTAGCAAAGGCCTTTTCCCGAATTCGCGGGTGTAAACTACAAAATATAAATAAATTTCAACAGGCCGAAAAGAAAAGTAATAATGAAAGAAGAAAAGAAAACAATCGATGGCTGTCTCAATGAAGAGCATGTTGAATATGCCACTTGGATCCTCTCTTCGAGACATCCATACTTTGTAGAAGGGAGTAGAGAAGGTTCTGACGAGTCTTCGCATATGCCGACACGACTTCGCTTTCCATGCTCGAAAATGCGTTAAGTATGAGTACCGAAATCCCTGTAGTGGCCCTCGTACACATACGCATAATTTTGCAGACTGGAAATGATTGCCAAACCCTTAGCTGTCTCATGACAACTTACATGTACACAACATCCACAAGCAGTATAGATCAGAATCAGACAGCTCCCATAGGCATGATATGTTATAATTAGATCATGACTCACTCTTGTTTGATATTTTAGCAGTAGAGTCTGCAGAGAAAACTATATAATTAGTCAAATCTGCCATCATGAGTTTGACGAATAATTGAGTACACGGTAGACCCAAATGAGCTGTCTATTAAAGTCAAGTATTATTAAATGCCAACACGGAGCCTCTTTTGGATCCGTGATACCAAAGAGTTTCAATCCAGATCTGGACCGATATTTTTTTAAGCAAAAAACTTGCGCCAACAAAGACAAGGCTGCTCGTGTCACTCAGAAATTCTTCCTACTTTGCACTTAAAGTCATATCAAAATATTGTTAGGAAGCTCTAGATGAAATGCTTACCAAATCTTTGCAATTAGTCTGTTTAATTTCTTGATTTTGCCATCGTTAAGGTTTTTTTTTTCCACTTTTGGAGCGGGAAGACGTTGATTCGAAGCCGCACTATTATGAAAAAAATGCTTCAACAAAAACCCAAATAGTATTTCATCTAAATAAAGGGATATAACCAATAATTTCTTCCTGTATCGCAAATAAAAAACGACACTGACTGTCATTAGCCAAAAAACGTTAAAATGGCTATTTACAGTTGACTGTCATTAGCCAAAAAACGTTAAAATGGCTATTGACAGTCAACTGTAAATAGCCATTTGAACGTTTTTTGGCTATTGACAGTTGACTGTAAATAGCCATTTTAACGTTTTTTGGCTATTTACAGTTGACTGTAAATAGCCACTTCGTTTTAGTTTATAAAACAGATTAATTTTGGAACTGATCTGCACATGCCAGTTACCATGGCAACCATTTTAAGACATCCAGCCAGGTTAGCTTTCATACCATGTTTATGTTGTTAAACAACAAGCGATATCACTTTCCATCAAACTTTTGGATATATCGTTGCATGCGCATTAAGTTATGCCACCTACGAGGGATGATCTAAAAGTTCTGATCGTTGCCTTGTAGCTTTATCCAGAGACATTTTTGAGAGACATACTATGTACCATTCAAAAGATCTAGTGTTTGCCTTTATAATGATGCTAAAATGTTCTCGCTGTACTGTTTCGCTTAATAATTACAGCATGTTATATATGGTCCACTCCATACCACTGGCCTTTTTATCATATTATAGAATTATAATAATATTTGAATCTGACTCTTTCAAGCCCAGCATCTATAAAACTGCAAAATAAAACTGTATTGTCTTTTTACTTTTTGTTACTTGAAATGTCCATTCAAATGTTAGAATGTCGACAGGTTATGTCGATTCAGTATTTAAAGCTCAATGCGGAGTTCTTATGGCGCCATTGAAATTAACAACTACGTCATTTTGAATACATCGCAGAATTTTCATTTCCGAGAATACTCAATTTTTGTCTATAAATTTGAACTAAAACATGCTGAACCAAATATCGGCACAATATTTAAGACCAATTCTATTTTGATTACAAAATATCTCAATATTAATTGGAGTATTGTAAAAAGTTCTATTTTTTAACAAAAAAATGATTGATTTTAAATGAGAATTTTAAAAATTGTTTTTGGATTCAGATTGATGCTTTGTGCTCAATTTAATCCCATATTGCATCATTACGATATAGTGCACCTTTGGACAATTAATTGGGTTTTATATGTAGATATATACATACAAATTCGTGTACCACCGAATATTGATCTAATTTGTGGATTCGTTTTAATTTTCTTATGTGGGTTACTATCAGTCTCCGACGATACCGATAATTCATAAGTGCTTCAGACAAAAGTCAGTCCATCTTCGTTTGCCTAAAACAAAATTTACCATTAATACAGCTGTTGTTGCGGCAGTAGGGGCAGTAGGGGCTGGTCAAAACTTCAAGTGGTCCAAAATTTGATTATAGCTGACAGTTGCATAGCCATATATTCAAGGGTCTAGAAAACTCAAATCATATAGAAAGTTCGCCATATCTTCAGAGCATATTGCCTTACAGATGGACATCGAGTAGCCAAAAAAATCAAAATGCTAAGGCTGCTCTTGTCTAAATTGTGACGTCTCCAACATGCACAGTCTGCTTTATAGGTCAGTGCATTGAAGGCATGGCTGTTTTGGGATATATTTCCGGTCGCTCCTTCAAGTTACATCAAACATGTCAGAGCAGTGTATAGACAAATAATATATTATTATTTGATAAAATTTTCAGGCATGTTGTATCACTGGTTACAGAGATATCACACCAGGATCAGAACTTGAAGATCATCCCTCGTAAGTTACATTTGTGATGTTTAATGGTGCGAACTCTTACATATAAGGAAATTCCCGTTATTTATTGGATGACCCTCGTAAAAAAAATATAAAACGTTATAATTCCGTAATAAAGACGTTATTGGTGACGTCATGTCGCAGGACAAATATTGGCCGATCTGAAATTTAAACGAAATGCTTACTGCCAAAATACCATGGTTCAATTTCAAGAACAAAGTGTAGGAAATTGATGTCGACTTTTCTGATGTACAATGCACCACGATTTCTGGAGCTACCACGAAAACTGGAACATCGACCATATGTTATATGCAAGTTAGAATAGATAATAGTTATTGTAAATGAGAGCAAATACGGTCTCTAGATCGGTTAACAACACTTACACAAAGAGATTTTCATGACAAATTCAGCACAATGATCACCGCAAAAGGCCTTTTGGCTGGCATGACGATAAATGGGTACAGGTGTTTTTGATTTCTTCTTTATCGCAGTATGGAATGGGGAGATTTTGCTATGAAGTAACTGAAATTATTTTCAGTTTGCCTGACGTCACTTTTGGAAACTGACACCTGATAGAACAATAATATGCTATTATACAAGACCTTGAGCTAGACACTCTGCTTAGTACTGGTTCAACCGGAGAAGACAGGAAAAGGTCCCGACATGACTGAGAAATACTTGACTGGAGCGTAATGCATCAACACAAACAAACAAACAAACTGAGTAAAAAAATAATGTAGTTAATCTACAACCATGCACGGTTGTGTCAGTCCTACATCAACCGGTTTAAGAGAGAGAAAATAGTGGCCCAATGCTTTGGGTAAAATTGCGAGTGAAATCATGAAAAGGTGTCGTTTGGCGACCGGGTTTGGCGACTACAGCTAAAGACGTCGCGCACATTCAAATTAGCATCTGCATAGCATTGCCCAATTACCACTGACTTGCGAAGATTATCATCGATATAAGCAGAGAGCAATAGTTACCCTTAAAAAAAATAAGATAGATAAAAAATATAGATTCTACATACGCTTGACGTTTTGGCGTTATCTGGTTGGCCAGCTTCGTCAAAAGGAGCAACAACGTTCACCATTTTTTCACTTATCAATGGATGTGCCAACTGGTGGCTAATTCTTTCATCCAGAGAGGGACGAGAGGGACTGAGCTTTGCAGACACCTGCATTTTCAACTACTCTTCAACATTTGAAGCAACGCGGGAAGGACCGTGCTATCACTATAAGCGTCATATATGACGTCATACTAAATTCAAATGACGCTGCTTAGTCAATGCAGTGTGGTGCGCGTGCACCTTTTTCTCCGAACTTGTTTTTTTATGAGAGGAAACACTTTGCATTGTGGGTATAGTCTACAACCACTAAATCATCAATATGAGGCTGATCCGGGCTTGGGCAGAACTCTAGTCACATCAAAGTGGTTTCAGTACTTGGTGATGTGCAGGTCTATGACAAATTCTTACCGGTACGTGTAGCATATATGTGTTGATCTTCATACGGGTACCTGTCGAACCAAGAATTATCACGTATTTCCATAAGTTTGGTGTTAAACATATATTCTATATTTTTGACTGGCTCAAACAGTGGATACATTAATGAAAGAAGCCTCTCATTTCCTTTAATTGACTTGGTCAAAAATAAAGCGTCTGTCAACCCACCACTCTTATTCAGATGAAGGACTTCACCAATTTTGTTTCGCAAAAGTTGATAGTGCCAAGAGTGTCTTGATGGGTGGGGGTGGGGGTCTGTTATTCAATATTTATTTTTTTAAATTAGCCCATTAATTACTCTCATGAAATTTTTTGCTTATTTATTTAAAAAAAGAATTCCCTTGTTCTTAAAAAAATAAACTTATGATTTTATTTTTGAACTAATATTTGGTTTATTATTTGTTCTTTTTAAACGTATTATTTGGTATGCATTATCTTTTCTGCCATTAATTACGAAATAGAATTATCCTTTATTTTTAGGACCTCATTATTCTTTAGTCATTCATTGTTTTGCACTAATTTTTCTAAACATTATAGCACTAATTTTTCTAAACATTATAAAATGTGGCCATTGTTCACAAATCTTTAAACACCGTCCAGGCCCTCTGCTAAGGTATTATTATTTTTCAATGAAGCAAACCAGCAAGTGATGTTTTGGTGCTTGTCGCATATGCGCAAACGTCTCATTTGAAGATCCATGCTGATGTATCCAAAGTGGTCTAGTTTATAGTCCGAGCCTTTCTTCACTACCATACTTTGTGTATGCGAGGAGCGAAGGCTCAAGCGATCCCGCGCATAAGCGCAGGCTCGTCCGAGCCTTCGCTGCCCGCCGATGCGACAAATACCAACACCATATATTGTGGACAATCAATGGTATCATCTCTGAAAGACGCAAGAAATGAAACTTCTTTTCATGATACGCATTTTCTACATAAGCAAGTCCTCGGCCAAATTCATATCAGGCCTAAGGTTAAACTACCCAAAAGCTGCTGCGTCTCCTCGAATGAATTCTTCTGAAAGCAAGGGAAGAAATGACCGCTAGGGGGCGCCACAGTTGGAGAGTTTGGCCTGGGGTCTAATACCATGGAATTGAGGGGGGGGGATCCAAATGCATTTTCGAGGTGGAAAACTAAAAAAATCACTAATTTTCCTTTCATCGCTAAACGCATCGATTGATACAGTTTACCAAAATTATCAAATAAAAAGTGATCCACCGAATATTAATGTGAAAAACAATAAACTTTTTTTGTTGGGGGGGGGGGGGGGATATGGCCGATCACTTACCTGGTATAGCCAACAGGTCGCTATCAGCTGCCTCACTGTACGCGTCACCATTTACCCAAGAATATTATTTTCCACACATAGACGAGTTACATTACAAAAACACTGAGAAGGAAAACTGCACACGCACAACCCTGTCCTTTCAGGCCAGTATCCTGAAATATAGAAAAAGTGAAAGCTATTTAGTAACCCTTTTTAGACCAATGGATTTTCCCATAAAGTTTGAGACATTAAAGTAAGAATGGTCCATTGTCTATACTGAAGGGTCACAGGTTATACTTTTTGTCCGTTATTTTTTGTCGTGGAGGGCGGCAGTAGCGAACAAGCTGTTTCTTTTAAAATAATAAAAAAAAAAGATATGCATGTCAAACGGCAATCGTCGAACGCTGTTGTAATATAATCAGTGTAAATTGGCAAATAGAAACGTTCAGGAACCTTGCTTGCAGTCCGAGCGGTAGCAATTTTGTTTAAATTATATAGAGAATCTAGAATGAGTATTCATATATTATTTAACTTCATATACGAGGTGAGGAAAAGAGAAAAAAAAAAGCTAAGCTTGTATTTGTTGATGCTCGCCTGAGCCTTCATTTCTCGACAATGCGATAAGTACTGAATTTTCATGTTCAAAGACTCATTTATACTTCCATTATGCGTCTCCTACATGTATTTGTTTAAAAAAAATACTAAGAGACCAACTTGAGGTCACTTCCGTGCGGAGATGTTACTGAAATTGAAAAAAAAAAAACTGTGGCACTGCTCGTGTATGGGATACTCAGTAAACATCTAAACGTGGGCCACCATCGGCCAGCCAGCGAAAACGCCATTTAAATGGCGTTTCGCTGGTGGACCGATGGTGGCCCGACACCGTGCGCTGGCTGGGTAAGGTCTTTTTTCAATCGTGCAATCTGCAATATTGGCCTTCCGCCTGCACCTCAAGCCCTACACGAAACGGCGACATCGATTTTTTCCTTGACAAACTACTGATTTTCTGAGCTAAGAGGGGGAAAATCTTGTTAAATAAGATCTTTGGATCGATTGTGTTTTTTTCTATGAGAAAAAGAGACCCATATTTAGGCACAGCGCGAAAATAAGAGTAACCTTCATATGTGTTATTGTGGGGCAAAGAAATTCCACCTGAGTACCATAATAATTCGTCAGAAACGTGACTCTTTTATGTTTATATCTATCTTCGGGGTTTCCGACAAATTAAGACTCACACCAGCCTGTTCAGCTACAGGGATTAGCTATAATATTGAAATTCGGCATGAAACATCTCAAACAAAAATACATTCTATTTCACAATCAACAAAGACACTGCTCAGAAACAACAAAATCGGCGTTTCTCATGACACCAGTATGAAACCGTCCATTCAAACATATTTGGCCCATACAGTGGCATACTTGGGAATCATGTATGCGTAAAGCCAGTATCACTCCCTGATAAGTTCACATAATTATATTATATTCGAAGAGAGAGAGAGAGAGAGAGAGGAAGAGAGAGAGAGAGAGAGTGAGAGAGAGAAGAGTGCGTGGTTGAAAATTATTTTTGTCGTATTTCTCAAACCAAAACATATACCGTGGGGTAGTCAAAAGAATCGTCTCAATGAGGCGGTTCTTTTGAGCACTTGTTAAAAATAATGGGTACATGAAAGGAAATATTCACAATTTGTGCACTCAACATTTTGCCTATCTGGACCTATGAGAGAGAGAGAGAGAGAGGGGGAGACAGACAGGCAGATATTCGATGAGAGAGAGAGACAGACAGACAGACAGACAGACGCTTGATAGATTTTTAAGCAGATTTCATCTGACATCTCCTAGTCCGATTCACTTGTAACAAAAAGGGGAGAAAAGCAAAGATTCCTGTAAATCAAAGCCATGTCTCGCCTTTGTAGTGTTTAATCAATCAGGGTAATTGGATTCGGAGAAGACCTAGCCTTGGAAAAACGGGTGTTTATGTTGCTACATTTCTATTATTGATTAGTCCAAAGAGTATCCCAAACTTTCGTTTTTGTCAAGAAACTTACTTGCGTGCTCTTAACACAGGACAACCATTGACAGTGAATTTCCGCTACAGCATTATTTTTTCAAGCATCGCTACAATGTATAGAGGGACAACTTAAAAAAATCCATCTTGACAAAACTACTGTTTGGCACTACAAAGACAGTTCAAATTATATTGATCAGTTGAAAAACATAGCTGGATGCCAATCGGAACTGCCTCGGCCAATTCCGCGAAATTCCGTGGAATCAGACCACGGATGTACATCGAGGATCTACTTTGATAACGATGGTGATAACGTGACGCTGACGTTATATAACGTGACGCTTACGTCACAGAAACCATGTTAACGTAATACATGTAACAAGTGTGATTGCAGCAACACAAACGATATTTTAGTGAAAAAAAACAACAACATAAACTTCATTTATTCTGCTGATTAAACTTTTCGGATTATTCAGAATAATCGATTTAGATAGAGTTTAGCCCAGATGCTCAGAACTAATTTTTCATACGCAAGCTCCGGCTAACAAAATGGAGCTTTTTGGTACATAGTACTACGCGTAATGCTTCTTACATACATACACCCGAGCCATGATTGAATTCTCGAATTGTGGCGGACTTTCCCGAATGAGCTGGATGCTGTTTTAATTCCGCTGGGCCGTAATTATTCTCAGGTGAGCGAGGGACCTCTTGTTTAGAAATTGAAAAGCATTATTTTTACAAGTAAATAAGTCATTATATGGATATTCCCTGAACCATTCCGCCAAACAGAGTAGGCTTTGATACATTTTTTTTAAAAGAAACGCACAATCATTGCATTACAATAAGAACTAGGAAGGGGTACTGTAATTTCAGAAATTTTCGCGAGAATTATATTTTCGCGATTAGCGTTAAAACACATATTTTCGACGTTACAAATTCGCGACAAGGGTGTGATTTACCTACATTGTGTATATCAGAAAAAGACAGAGTAATTTCGCCAATTCGTGAGGATTTTATTTTCACGAAACTTCGCATATGCGAAGTTTCGCGAAAATAAACCCTCGCGAAAATTTCCAAATTTACAGTGCTATACGTCAACCCTAGCACTTTTCAGCGTGTCATGAATAGTCAATAAACCCAGCCTGGTAGATTCACATTTTCTGTGTTTTGTTTGCTTCCAATGGATCATCTATACACATACAAATACTATAACAAAAACTACTGAGCTTGAAATGCATGATAAAAACTGACAAAGAGTGGCTTTAGACAATGCAAAATTAAAACTATTAAATTGCTGACTAGTAACTAAATTATCAGATGTAGATGGAACAGTTTCAATTTGCCCCAAAGGCATTATGCGCATTCCTCGTTAATAGACTTAGATTGAGGAATAGGGAGGGACACATACTGCTAAGAGTTGGGGGTGACTCTACCACTTTTCAGTGTTTGTATGATAGAGGTCTTATTGAAACATGCATATTTCCTGTGTTTTATTTGCTTCCAATGGATCACCTATTCAGAACTTAGTACATACTTTTATTTAAATAGTTTACTAAACAAAAAATACTCAGAGCTCGAAATCATGAAATTACCGAAAAAGAGTGGTTTCAACCAATGCAAAATTAAAACACTAAAAATTGTACTCTAGAAACTATAATACACTATGCGATGGTTCTAAGCGTTTCAAAAGCTAAACTTGCTATAATTTTGTTAAGGAGCGCGGTTTCCCAAATGGTAGTGTTAGTCTTGAGATCGAGGGGTCAATTCCTTGAGCAAGATTTAGTAATGATTTAACCCAGGAAGACAGGAAAAAGTCCTTACATGACTGAAAAATTGTTGATGTAAACAAATACTCGATTTCAGCAGCTCTTAAATTATGAGTTTACTGCACTTTTTGTAACAATTTATAACGTTTCCACAGGTGTTACAGGGAATTTGGACACTTATAAAGAATCGTTTTAAGGACATAATTGAGTCATGAGTGATTCCCAACAATGTGGCATTTTGACAAGTGTTGACTCAGATGAGCCTGTGCAGACCCCTTTAAAGCTTAGAAACTCCAAATGGTGTTTGGTCAGTAGAATAACCTGATTCATAGAATATTCGAGCGACTAGCAAAGGCTCTGATCAGACTGCGCGTACGCGCAGGCTGGTCTGAGCCTTTGCTGGTCGCATATACCAATTTGTTGGATATCTCATGTCGCGGCTTAAATATATGCTATTAACTGCTTCCCACTTTGATATCTTTTTCAAAACTTACATACGGTTTGTTTTATGCATGGACTATCAATTTATGCAATAAAAAGGATAAGTGGTAATTCATCAAAAAAGGGATTTAATGCAAACCAAACATCTATGTGTCTTGATCCACATCTGAACTAAGGGTGAGGTTGGCGCCGTGAAACCGGTTTAAGCCCTCCAGTAAAATATTTTACTGACCGTTCTAAGGCGGTACTTCTTTTGTGGATCATTTGTGTTTTTTGTGTCTTGTGTTTCTCATGGTTTCGCGTCTGTTCATTGCTGCCTTGTGTTCACCCTCTGGGAAAGGGCTGACCTCTTGGCTCATGTTGGTGATGTTTATTGTATTTTTGTTACTTTCCCATGTGGTATCCTGGGTCAGGTGTGGTACTTGGTTGTATCGTTTCCTGATCTTTGCTATCTTTCTTACTTTTATCTTTTTAGAGTAAATTATATATTAAAAGTCTGACTTTAAAAATCTGTTTTTTACTTTTGTTTTATGGACTACAATAACATCTATAAGAAAAAAAATGATCGGGGGTCACCACACTAATAATCTTTTAGGGGATCAAAGTTAACACCCCCTTCACACACACGCACACATAAAAATTATTTCGAGCATAATTCAATATAAAACGTTAAGGAGTGACACTTTTTATCATTTTATAATTCCATTTTACTAGTATGAAGTAATTCAGCATTATCACGCTAAAAATGAAGGGGGAAAATAGGTGCAACCAGGAATCGATCCTGGTTCTCTGGTTCCATAGTCTGACACGCAGACCACTAGGCCGGGAGGCCAGGACCTTTCCGGCTCGCGATAATCGTAGATAGAGAATAGATAATTCGAGTATCTGACAATCTCATATTTGTGATGGAAATTGTATACGTCGCTACCTGTCTATCTGTCTTGGTAATGAGACACATAATTATGAGCTGTGGCATGAGATTTTCAACAGTGTGGTATGTGCGACCAGCAAAGGGCTAAGAACAGCCTGCGCATACGCACAGTCTGATCAGAGCCTTTGCCAGTCCCTTGAATAGTATGAGTGTAAAGCTACTGACTGAACATCATTTGGAGTTTCTAAGGTTAAAAAGTGGCTGCACAGGCTCGTCTGAGTCTACACATGTCAAAAAGCCACATTGTTGGAAATCACATGTCACGACACATATTTCAGACACATTATATTAACTTTAGAAAATGATGGAACGTCGATCTGGAACACTGTATTGATCCGAATTCGTAAATGGTCCGGCAGAAATGGTGCTTACGGAAATTGGCCGCATATGTCTTTAAAAGGAAGGCTTCCCTGGTTTTGATCACACTATAAGGTTTATGAAATGTTAAGCCATAATGCACAGGCGGTATATGTGATTAACATAATAATTTACTAAACGTTTTGTCACAATACTAATTTAGGAAATGAAATCATTGGATCATGGTATTAAAATACTGTCAAACTAAACTATACACTCAGTGGCCATTAATGAGTTCCCAAATCAGCTTACAAGAAATTGACAAATAAATGGCCTGAAGCAATGGTGTTTTCTAGCCAATAAAGATAATTTCCCCAAACGATAATTGTCCTAGATACATATAGAGGGTATATATACTGAACAAAAGTGAAAACGCTACACCTGAATTGTTTGCTATCTATATACAAACTTATGCAAACCAAGAATGCAATTGAAAGTGCAACTTAATGTTCAAATACTGTGTAATGCATACCCGTAAAAGTTTTACGGATGTTGTCACGAGGAAACGCATGAAAGCCATTTAAATGTGACAGGCGTCCATTTTGTCAGGTTGCCAATTAGAACGGAAATCCAACACAATTTATGCCTTCAGAAATCCACTACCTACGAGATCGGACTGCACGAAATGGTATCTAAATATGTGACAACCAGAAATGTGAAGAACTTATCTCATGTGTGTTTTGATCGTTTAGAAAAGCAATCTTAAAAAGCGGATTTTCACTCAAATTGCCAAGTTTAAAAATTTAACACTGAAATCTCCATAGGGGAATCAATGTGTTGTTGCATCTTAGTATGAGGAAATTACTTGTCGAGAAATGGTAGAGACAATGTGCTGAGAGGTCTACCTGTTTGGCATAAGAAAATTATCGAGAATCGTGATAAATCGAAGATAACCAAACATTTAATATTCCCTATTTGTTTTTGTCAATGGGAGATAATTTTCAATATTTTACAAATTCGCTAAATTCGAAATTGATTTCTGAGCTTGTTTCAAGCGATTCAGCAGTTTTCTTGTGTTTTTATGCAACACAATTAAGGTTCTAATCCTTTTACATTATGTAACTTGTATATATTTGTATATGTATCTTACCAAGTTGAAATAAAATACGTTTAAACTAACACAATTAAGACCAATTATGATAAGCATAACAATTTTAATTTGCGCATGCGCAATAGCAAATTTCAGTGAAAAAAGCTTTACTCACTTAAAGGAGCATATGCTCATACATCAAACGAGACAAATTGGTGGAGTTTCGACGAATTGTTTGCTGGATGTCTGGGCAACATAATTAAGCTTTCGTAAATACTTTTTGTCCAATACTTTCTCATAAAATATAGATTATTGAGGTGTAGCGTTTTCACTTTTGTTCAGTATATTTACTTCATCACCAATATCTATGATGTTATCATCTGTTGCTATGGAGACATTGTGTATCACAAACAATGGCGCCTTTTCTTCAAAAAAGATTGCAGGTGTTGAAAAATTGCTGTAAAAATGTCAGATTGTATTTTTATTGAAAACTAGAAGAAATATTTGAAATGCACTGGACAACATTCTGTTTAAGTTCAAATTAGTATAGACACTGAAAAATTGTAATGCAGAGCAGATAACTGGTCGGAAAATAATGCCATAAAAATGAATGCACTGCAGTTGACTTTGGCTGTGAAAACACAATAAATAAATAAATGCAAGAATATGGGTTATGTATGTTTTGTGAAGTAACATACCAGTGTTCTGTTTGAAAATATTTTGTTTTGAATAAATGTTGATGGATATAAGCTATGGTTGGTTTCTAAGAAAATCTGCTTATTTTCACGGTCAGTCCTAATATTGGTAAAATTAGCAGCATAACTAGTGATATAATATTTGTGCAATAATTATTTTCAGCTGAAAGTACCATTTGGGGTTACAGAACATTTTTAAGACGAACTATGAATGAAAGTTTGGGTACCCCTTATTAAGCAAAATTTGACCCAAGAGTTTGGTATCGCTTGGTGCTGTCTTTTCGATTTGAAAGAATGAAACATTGAAAGGCTTCAAACACTCATATACAGACCATAGAAAAGCTGATACTTGTTGCTAAATTTTCGTGGGGACTCATTCAATAATTTAGATTTTTCGGTCAGGGGTACAAATACCCCACCCACCTCTAATATGATCGTGAATTACTTGGGAAGATGTGAACACATCTTGTTCAAAGCTCACGCTTATAACATATTAGTACCATTATCTCGAAAATATATAGAAAATAACCAATATCTATAGTCATGTAAAAACGAAGAAGTTTAGAACCCAAATCAAAATTTCAAACTGTTTCAGAAATCAGGGGTGGTCAAAATGAACAACGCAAACAACCTCTAGATGTTATTATTTCTATAACAATCCAGCATTCATAAGTTGAATATAGCAAATAGTGAAGTGTTCAATATTTTAGATGATTGCATTCCTCGTTCTCAAGATATCCAAAGTTTAAATGTAGTTAATATTTTGGAAATGAAACAACGTTTGCCATCTTGGGAACTCACCAAAGGCCACTGAGTGTATATACGGTATATTTTGTCGTAACGTTCGATATCACAAGGACTTTAGAATTTATATTTTCCACTGTTGAAACCACTATACCAAGTCTAACATTAAGCTTCACTGCGACGTAGAATGTAATAATGTTATACTGAGTTGCAAATACATCAATTGGCTAATCATGTCGTAAAAAAGAACTGATATACCAAATATGACACTATTTTGTCACAACTCAAAATAGTCTCCGAGCATGAGGCAAAATCACCATATCACGAAATATAGGTCACATAATCGTTATATATTTCGAGGTCGACAACAGCATTGCTTATAAATACTATGAAAAGAACACCAATGTTTGATATAGGTGATATCTTGGCATTGGGCAATAAAGTTTATAGTAGTCTTTAGAGGTAAAATCACATGTATGGCATATTGACCTATGTATTCTGAGGTCAGCATAGAATCTAGAGCGAAGATTTGGAAATTACTTTTATCCCCTGGTTCTCTTGTTTAAGTTATAGTTTATTAATCTGTCATAAAACAGTTTTTTCACGGTACTTAAGTATTAACATACGATTGAGTATGTTTGTGGAACTAAAGTATTACATGTTACGATGTATCGACGCCACGTGGGTACATGTATATAAAACAATTGTAATTGTAAGAAAAAATTGCGAAAAAAGGCAAAATGAGTTTTAAAGACCCTTACACTCGACTGCTATTTACCATTTACGCATATAACCACGTAGTGAGTGGGAAACAGTAGCCAGGTACATGTCGTTCGTGGTGATAAACGAATACGTCAGAGAACTCAAGATAACCTATAGTATCCGACAGCTATATACAATGGGTGTTAATTAATACGATTGCACACTAGTTTGATAAGTAACCCTTTAAGCACTAAATGATTCTGTCCTCTGGTTTGGTACAATGAACTTGGGATGGTTCATTATTTATATCTCGGACCCAACAATCAAGAATTTACAGGCTATACTTTCCAAATAAAACTGCATTTCTTTCTCTGAAATCGTTTTTGTCAGAACCTGATGGCCGCATTATGTACGCACTTTGGAGTTTCCGAGAATACACGTTTACAAAGAGTTAATTAATTAATTTTATATAATGCACGTCATATAAACACATCTTTTGGCGTAACTGTTGCATTTTGATTAATTGTTCTCCATGTGACAGAGCACTTTGACCACCACTATATACGTAAACGTGTCGCCATATGGATTTCCACGCCAAAAATCCTGTCTTCGGGTCTGCAAATAACTCAATTGTATCTCTAAATACAATAAATGAGATCAACAATTATTTTTTCATCTAACGGCAATCCTGTCAAAAACAAATCTGATACAAGGTCTCAATATTTGGTATACTATATCATACACACATGTAACAAAAATGACAATTGAGACACTGCTGTCAACATCTTAACTTTATTATACCCTTTTCAATGTGAAATATTTATGATTTGTTTTGAGATTTTTAAATGAAAAGACCCATGGTAATTAGAAATGCATAGATACTCATCACCAAAATCATGTAAGTTTATCATCGATACCAATCTTTATACTGAGTAGAGTGTCTCCCAATACTATTTTTGTCAGAAGAGTTGACGTTTTGCATATGTTTTAAATCCATACCCTGGTGTGTTTGCAACTCATTTTTAGTATTGATATCCATATAACTCTTTGCTATAATTTTACCATGTCACATTCTGTATAGTGGAAATTAGCATCAGCTATTTTAGAATTAATTGCTTAAACTACCAATACATGTAAGTAAGATTTCATGACTTCACTTTTTACTTTAAATATTTTACTTTTTCATCCAACATTGTAAAATCTTTTTTTATATCAACTTGAATGTCAATTTCGGTCTGCCCGAATTCTCAGTCTGCCCGTATTCTGGAAAATAAAGTCCTATAAATCTAAATTGGTATCGTAAGTTTCAATTAACTTGTTTACTTGGATATGGTCATATCACATGTGATTACTTTCATGTAAACTCCACCATTATCACTTATTATTCCCATTTCACAAAAACATTTGTTCTAAATAAACCATTTACTTATAAAATTTACATTGCTTAAGCAAATGAGCAGAAGAACTATGTTGATTTAATTACCAGTTTCATCCATTAAATAATGAAAGCTATGCTGAAGATAAACTAAAGTATTTTTAAAAGTTAAAAGTAAAGTAATGTATCAACGTATGTATACGCAAATACAATAATGTCAGTATAAAATTTGATTTGGAGACAGTCGCTTCAAACAGTATATGATTACATACACTTATAATGCGTCGTGTCTATGTAACTAACATCAAAATTTGCTCTATCAACTAACAAATACTTGATTATATCTAGCACAAATGTTTTGTATGCTACAACCTACCATACAACATTTAGCAAAACAAGCTTTTGTTATGAAGATGAACCTTAATATACAGGGAATACTTGCGTATATTGTGTTACTGACTATGTTTGTATAATTTGAGCAGTAGTTAACTGGATACACTAAAAATATTTTGGCTACTGTTAAATAAGTGACTGGATTAAACTTAGTGTTCTTCAGATAAGTAAATACAAAAATCTAAATCCACCATGTATAAATATTTCATATTCAGTTTAATACTGTCTTTCATAGCATTTTGGACATATATAGTAACGTTTTGATATATATTTATATGGTAATATATGTTACTTTAACAATTTTGACAGAACATGGGAATGTATCCTTATTCAGCTGGTACTTGAGAGCATTAATTGTCTCTGTTAATGAGTTTTAAAACCTATGGCTTTGGCCAAATGGGGATTATATATATATATTTTAAAAAAGTTCTAAAATATACTATTTCACAAAAGTAAAAATACTTTGACAATTTGACATAATCTCTCTATAAGAACAGTTAAATTCTTTTGTGGACAAACTAGTATCTTTATGTCTATTTAACACAAATATTATTTCTGAAATGTAATAAAATGTAATAAATGTAATAAAATACACTACGATGTATCATTTGGGGAATCAAGCAATATATAGAAAGCCTTAAAGTCAGTAACATGCGCTACATGTTGCCAAACAAACAAAACACTGATGCTTTACACCAGAGACAATGTTATATATCCACTTTCACTCTTGTTAATCAATATAATGCTCATATATGGTGTTTAAATGCTTACAGAGAGGATTACACGCTTTGTTTTTAGATGAAAAGGTTGACATATTTAACAGATTATAACTCCTGTAGCTTTTGTGATATAAGCAAGCTGTTTGCAATTTTGAAATGGTCAGATAATTGTCTTTTAAACACATTTATTTTTATCTAAAATATATATTGAAAGGTTTTTAAAAAGAAACTATATAACAAACTATCAATGATTTTATAGGGTGTAGTTGAATATGTAACGTAAATTACACCATATTGGGCCTAAGTTATTCTAACAATATCAGCATCTGCAGGAAATTATCTGTTCTTTCATATAATATGACAGGTGTGCCAAATTGAACAGTTCAAGTATCACTTTCACCGTCTTAATTTTATATTTTTGTTTTTCAAAAAAATGAGGGTTAACGTATTTAACACGCTGTAGCATCCAAACGCCCCAATCCCCAGATGGCCAACATATTGCAAAAAGCTCGTCAAATGTTATGCTTTAAGAAAAACATAGTCTTCAAAATTCCCCCTGGGGGAGCAAAACTATTAGTAGCTCATGGCCTAATATTTTCGTTGTAAATAGCTCGTCCAAGTCCATCAAAGATCGTACAACATATTCTCGTTGTCACTAGATCGTATCTCACAAAGAGCAAAGCCTATCAAAGATCGTACAACATATTCTCGTTGTAAATAGCTCGTATCTCTTCTAGAGCTAAGTTCATCAAAGATCGTGCGACACATTCTCGTTGTGAATTGCTCGTATCTCTCAAAGAGCAAAGTCCATCAAAGATCGTAAGACATATTCTCGTTGTAAATAGCTCGTGTCTCTCAAAGAGTCAAGTCCATGAAATATCGTACGACATATTCTCATTGTAAATAGCTTGTATCTCTCAGAGCCAGGTCCATCAAAGATCGTGCGACATATTCTCGTTGTAAATACCTCGTATCTTTCAAAGAGATAAGTTCGTCAAACATCACACGACATATTCTCGTTGTAAATAGCTTGTATCTTTCAAAGAGCCAGGTCCATCAAAGATCGTACGACGTATTCTCGTTGTAAATAGCTTGTGTCTTTCAAAGAGCCAGGTCCATCAAAGATCGTACGATATATTCTCGTTGTAAATACCTCGTATCTCTCAAAGAGCCAAGTTCGTCAAAGATCGCACGACATATTCTCGTTGATAATAACTCGCATCTCTCAAAGGGCTAATGTCAGCAAAAATCGTTTCTGTTTTAGCTCCAGTAGCCATTTTGTTCGACAGGGTGGAACGGTTTGTATATTTAGTAGGGGGCGTTATAGGGGCATTTCTATGAACCTTTATTGAATTTGGACCAGCGGTTGAGGAGGAGATGTAGTTTAAAGATATTTGTATTTTAGCTAAGGTGACCACTTTATTTCGTCGGAGTGGCGCAATTTTGGTAGAAGGCATTATGAGGAATATTTCCGTGAAATATTATTTTGAATTTTGGCCCAGTGGTTCAGGAGAGGTCGTTAAAATATTTCGATTTTTAGTTCTTGTGGCAATCCTGTTTAGATATGTAATTTTGGTACAGGGCATCATGAGGAACATTTTTGTGAAATTATTTCAAATGTGGACCAGTGGTTCAGGAGGAGATGTCGTTTAAAGATTTTTTTGATTTTTTTTTAGCTCTATTGGCTATTTTGTTCGGCGGAGCGGAACCATTTGTGCAAATTTGCTAGAGGCAGGTGAAATTATTTCAAATTTAAACGAGTCGTGCGTCGTCAGTATTTTTTTTCTTTAAACGACAGCCCCTGTCGTCAGTATTTTTTTTTCTTTAAACGACATCCCCTGTCGATTAAAGTCGTTTACACGACGCACTACGTACGAAGACCGAGCACAATGCATGTAGCTTAAATTGAGCCTTTTGCTCAGGTGAGCTTACAATAGGCTTTCTCACGACGTGGCTCCACTAGCTGACCATCCCTACGTACAACAGCCTAGCTGATGGAATATCTGCAATTGGTTAATACTAAGAGTGAAAAACTCCACTCACGTTCTGCCGATAATCAATAGGAGAAAATAGTGCTTTTAGAGAAAAAACAAACACCTCGCTGATTCTTATATACTTGTCACAAAGTCATGTAGATATGTATACCATGGTCATGAACGATTTCATTTTCTACGGTCATTCTCCTCCCTTCCGCTGAATCATTCAAGAAGGGTTGTTGTCAGTTACAAGCGAAAGTATGTGCACGAAGTACTGGTTAACTGCTTGTTCAAGGCTTGCCCAGGAACAAGTGTGATTAGGTGAACTGACCGTCCCACCATGACAAAAGCTGTTGACTTCGGACGTAAAGCAGCAAAACAAACAAAACTGAAACATCTGGATTTCTAACGTCTTCCTTTGTCGTCTGCTGATTACCTTTGGAAACAGTTTGGATCTGGATCCAAACCGTTTGACACTCCGATAGTGTTCCTGAAAGACTTTTTTTTTTTAAAAAAGTGATTTTGAAGAAAGTCAGCACATGAACATTATCCAGCATGCAAAGAGCGAAGTACATGTATATCGATTTAGGAACTTGGGCAAACGAGTCTGCTCGCCAGCACAGACTCGTAAGAGCTTTCATAGCGAGAGAGCAAAGTAAACATTTAAATGAAAACCCATACACAATTCTAGACAACAAGCCCCCATTTGATGACTGCGCATGCGCGATCAAAATATGACGTAAGTACCACTTTCACATATTCTGGCTTATATTGCTGTATATAAATGGTAATCACGTACACTGCATTGGAGGTGGCATTGACCGTTTAAACTATTTTATTTTTTTGTTTGCTTGTTTAGTTTGATTCTTTACGTCCTGGTCAACTATTTTCAGTCATGTCGGGACGTTCTTTCTGGGTTGAACCAGGACGAAGCAGCAGATAAAGTTTCTTGCTCAATGACACAACACACAGTGACTCCATCGTGGGGGAACCCTTCGATCCCGTTTAAACTTTTTTTTAACTCGAAGCTTGTTTTTTACTGATCGTCAGATTTTTTTAAAAAATCGTTAAAGCGCCTGCAAATATGCATCTGAAAATGCTGATAGTATTAACTAATGTAAGTGAAGAGGCAAAACAGTACGGACCAAGATTAGACTGCTCCTACATGATATTAAATAGTTAAATGTCAGACTACGTTTCATTAGCATGAAGTTTTTTGTAGTTGTTGTTGTTGTTTTTTTTAAGGAAAATCCGGCCATGTTAATTTTTATATCATTTTTTCGTTGCTAAGCAACAAGCGACCTCACTTTGCATCAATGTTGTGGATATGTTGTTGCATGCTTAACAATTTATAACCCCTAGAAATGGTAAAATTGATGTTTCAATGGTTCGAACTATTACCTTATAATGAAAATCCCAATATTAATTGGACGACCCTCGTAAAATGAAGTTAGTCACTTATTGCTACATGTAAATTGCACAGGTTTCAAAGTTTATTCATCATCTGCTTGTAAAGTTTAAAGATTTACAGTAAAACCTGTCTTAAGCGGCCACTCAAAATAGACAAAACAAAGATCTAATCAACAAATAGAAGCTTAATGAAGGTCGAAAGCAGCGCAGAATGCTCCCACTGGAGCATTCTGCACTACTTTTGACCTACATTAAGCGATAATTAGTCTTGAAAACCAATTTTCGGTCTTCTTGTTGGGTGGCCGCTTAAGACAGGTTTAACTGTACCTGAAAAACGAAAACGTTTAGATGCCAGCTGTTCCCTTTCAGTTCACAGTTAGCTTACTTAGCAAACTAATACGTATAGATGCAAGCTGCTTACATCAAGAACGTAACCGGTTTGAACGCGTTGACCTAACACGTGTACACAAAAAGGATCATCTAATCAAAGACCAACCTAAGGTATATCAAGAGGAATAAACATGTACAATTTTATCCTAGCTTAGTACTAGACCCGTCCCTGTTTAAATGAAAGATTGCTGATGGGACGTAAAAAATCAAATCAAACAAAACAAAGAGACATGTATAATTTCCCATTTTAAAAGGAGGGCTTGCCTAGTTGATTGCTTTCACATGTATCAAACATACATAATTTATATATAATCAAAGAGTCGCAAAATACTCCTCATTCTTGGCATCCTTCTCATTTCTTGACCAAGACAGTCTCCACTTGCCGAAGATTCCCTCTGTATACAGTTATATGAACACACATTGTCTTTGCAAACATTGTCTATAACTCAAATCACCCGAAGACAGGCTCTATCTGTGATTCATTTGTAAAGCATCAAAATTGCCCAATGAGAACTTTTACAGTTGCTAATACCAATTGGCCTTACCAAATAACCCAGTCCGATTGCCAAGAAGAAGAAAAAGAATGACAAAATACATGTCCTTTCAATCCATTTTACTAATGACCATACTTTTTCGATATGAATAATTATCAGAACCTATCGAGAAAGACATAAAAATATCTCAGTACATTGAAGACAGTGCTCTGCCATCTTGTTTTGGAACAGGTCACGTGACTGTTTTGTCTACACCACATCGGAAGATGGAGTACTCTGGCGTACGCCAGCACACGTGTTCCAGCGCACTTGATTTCTGTTCTGCCTGTTCGGAGAGGAAGGAGTAAAGAGAACAGCTAAATGTGCACTGGTGCACGTACTACCCACATCCAGATAATGTTACACTTGTACTAGTTTACCTGACACCTCGCTACACATCAATACACATGTCCGAAGTATGTAAACTGAAATAAACATCCTGTACCGTTCCTCCGCTAGCTCACGCCTTATAAACATGAATAACAGCACTCCTGCGTAACCAGTAGTCGGAAAATGCGTGTATTGGGGTACATGTACACGTTTCGATTTAAATTGTTAGCGATACAGACAATACACATTCAAACAAGGTAAGAAAAGCCATTTTATCTATTTTATTCCGTTTTATTCCATGATTTTAACTGTTTCCTCCTTTGCACTTTGCTTTGTTAAAAAACGATTTGCTCACAATCAGAGCCGTTCTGTGTCGAAAACGAGCTTAAATGCCAGATTGCACGGTTTTAGTGGAATTGGCAATCACATGTATACATGATTACATGGTTGTAACTGTAATAGTTACTTAGATCTCTGGAAAAATGAATTTTAATAGGTGGGCCCTCGCAATTACAGCTGTACCAACAACTCTCACATCACGATTTCCGACAACTGGTTACGCACGATTGCTGTAATTCATTATGTATAAGGCGTGAGCTAGGAGGAACGGGTACAGGATGTTTATTTCCGTTTACATACTGTGATGTCGGTAAGATAACCACATAAGCGCATGTACCTAACACCGATGTACCTGTAAATGTGACATACACCAACAATAAACCACATATATGTGTTTACCTGACACAAGGGATGCATCCATCAGTAAGGCCAACATCCAGATGATAAACAATCAAACAATAATCATCATACACTCAATTGTCTCATATCCCTCCAATAAACGACGCATACCCCATTACCTGACGCACCCGTGCACATGTCAGTAAGCTTCCAGCATCAAACTAATAAACAACTCATACTATCTGCCGAGCTAGTAAGCTTAACGCTGGGCTAGTAAGCTAAACGCTTATTTAACGCTTACTAGCGGATTAGTTTAAAAGGTAAACGAAACACAAACATGGGCAATTAACCGCAGCACCATTTTTTGCACACCTGATAAGGATATCTGAGATTTTACCCTGGGACAGAAAATATTATTTTACCCATGCTATCTTACCCAGGACATCAAGTCACGTCATCATGTGAAATTGCATCTTAGCGTATTCAGGGAGTTCTGGAAGCTTATTTAAAAAAATCAATTAATAGATAAATAAATAGATAAATAAAAACAGTTGTGAGCAAGAAAAAGAATCAATTATTCATGTATTGGTAGGATAGAAAAATACGTCCCTCGGGATCACAGTTTGTCATCATTCGGCAAGCCTCGTGATGCCAAACGGCGATCCTCGGGACGGATTTTTCTATCCTACCCTAACACTCTTGATGGACTCTTATAATCCATATTCACTCATGCGCAGATCCAAATAATTTCATCAAGGGGTCCTGACAACCTTTCTTTATCTTAGTCATCAACGTATTTCACAGAGGACCGTATGGACTTCCCTTGCTAAGGAAACCTATAGCCACGTGTGTGATTTCCAGGGAGGGTCCAGACCCACTGTCCTCCCTCTGGATCCGCCCATGTAACTGATACATCTTGCAGCAAGAATCTGCTGTACTGACAACAAATCTGATATGGTCGTTCACCTGGCATACTTATACACATGTCAGCAAGATTCTTACAAACATATCAATACACCAAACGCACCCTCTCACCTTACACGCTCAGTCACCTGTCAATAATGTTGTCAAATCAAAAAATAAACCACACCCACACTTTACCTTGATGCACCTTTCAGGAAGACACTCTTTTCCAGACAATAAACCACACAAAACCATTCACCTGACACACCGATTCATCTTGCAACATGATTCTCACATCAAGAGGATTAACCACATACAGTCATTAACCTAACACACTGATTCACCTGTCAGCAAGATTCTCACGCCGTGACAGTAAGCCACATATAAACATTAACCAAGCACACTGGTGCACCTGTCAGCATGATCTGCACATCCAGACAATTAACCACATACATTCATCAACCTGAAACACTGAATCACATGTCAGCAAG
Organism: Loripinus fragilis; assembly: GCA_964019695.1. Lineage (NCBI taxonomy): Eukaryota > Metazoa > Mollusca > Bivalvia > Lucinida > Lucinidae > Loripinus > Loripinus fragilis. The sequence continues at coordinate 23,987,796 of OZ026518.1, forward strand.
ATTATCACATTCAGACAATAACCCATATACAGATAATAACCTGACACGATGCTTCACCTGTCAACATTAGTCTCACGTCCAGACAATAAATCTCATACAGCCATTAACCTGACACACTGATTTACTAGTCAGCATGATTCTCACATCACGACAATAATCCACATACAGCCAATAACCTGACGCACTGGTTCACCTGTCAACATTATTCTCACATCCAGACAATAAATCTCATACAGCCATTAACCTGACACACTGATTTACCAGTAAGCATTTTTCTCACATCAAGTCAAAAAAGTAAGAAAGAAGGCAAAGATCAGGAATTGAAACAATCAAGCACCACACCTGACCCAAGATACAAATTGGAAAGTGACAAGTTCACAATTAGACATTAAAACGAGAGCCAAGAGGCCAGCCCTTTCCCAGCAGGTGACCACAAGGCATCGATAAACAGACGCGCACAAAAGCATAACAAACCACAACAGCCTTTTACCTGACACGATGATTCACGTGTCAACAAAAGTATCATATCTAGACAGTTTTTCACATACAACTATAAAAACACCGATTTACCTCCCATCTTGACATAAAACCACTTACAGTCATTAAGATGACACACTGGTTCACCTGCCAGCATGATTCACACAGTTAGACAATAAACCACATACAATCATTTACCTGACATACTGATTCACCTGCAGACAAAATTATCACATACATACTATATAAACCACATACAACCTAACACACTGATTCACCTATCAGCAAGATTCGCACGTCCAGGCAATAATTTTTAAGCTGCATACAGCCGTTAACCTGACGCACTGATTCACCTGTCAGCAAAATTCGCACGTCCAGACAATAAGCTACATATAGCCATTAAGATGCCACACTGATTCACCTGTCAGCAAGATTTACGCATTCAGACAATAATGCAGTCATAAACAGTTCTCACATCAAGACTATAAACCACATACATCCATTAACCTGACATACAGATTCACCTTTCAGCAAAGTTCTCACATCAAGACTATAAACCACATACAGCCATTGATCTGACACACTGATCACCTGTCAGTGAAATTATCACATCAAAACAGTAAACCGCATACAGCCACTACCCTGACATACTGATTCACCTGCAGACAAAATTATCACATACATACTATATAAACCACATACAACCTAACACACTGATTCACCTATCAGCAAGATTCGCACGTCCAGGCAATAATTTTTAAGCTGCATACAGCCGTTAACCTGACGCACTGATTCACCTGTCAGCAAAATTCGCACGTCCAGACAATAAGCTACATATAGCCATTAAGATGCCACACTGATTCACCTGTCAGCAAGATTTACGCATTCAGACAATAATGCAGTCATAAACCTTATATACTGATTCATATTTCAGCAAAGTTCTCACATCAAGACTATAAACCACATACATCCATTAACCTGACATACAGATTCACCTTTCAGCAAAGTTCTCACATCAAGACTATAAACCACATACAGCCATTGATCTGACACACTGATCACCTGTCAGTGAAATTATCACATCAAAACAGTAAACCGCATACAGCCACTACCCTGACATACTGATTCACCTTTCAGCAAAGTTCTCACATCAAGACTATGAACCACATACAGCCATTGATCTGACACACTAATTCACCTGTCAGTAAAATTCTCACATCACATCAAGACTATAAACCACATACAACCGTTATCCTGATATACTGCTTCGCCTGTCAGCAAGATTCACCTATCCAGACAGTAAACCACATACATCCATTTATCTGACAAAATGACTCTGCCACGGAGAACAGCCAGCATGCGCCCCATACCTATAACATTTACTGTATTAATTCGTATACCTGGCAAAAATACGCCTGTAATAGAACTTAACTCGTTTACTTGGCAAAAGAATGCTCAAAACTATAACATTCAATATATGGAAATGTTAACTGACATTTTTGTTCTTATAACCTTTTAACATTGCTAATGTAACTAACAACAAGCGTTCCCATATCCATGTGATAATATAACTCTCCAAGAGTTGTGAAAAAACACACACGCAATTTACTGGTCAACAATCGTCAAACAAAACTTAAATAAGTCATTTACTCACAACACTCATATCACTTCTAGAACCTAAACTTAACTAGCTGTTTTACTGAAAACACTAGAAAACTGAATTCTATGGTGACTTGGTGTATAAATTGAAGAAGATTAATGGCTCTAATAGTTTTTCAATGCAGTTCAGGATATCAACGGTCAGTACAATATTTTACTGGAGGGCTTTTCTGTTGGATTTCTTTTGCTCCGGTGTTCAGTTTTATTTACTGTTGAGTCCTTATCTTTGCTTTATCTCCTTGATATATATTGATTTAAATGTTTTAGGAGATGATGCATTGATTAGTTAGGGGTATTTCATGCAAACCAAATATCTGTGTGTCTTGATCCACACCTGAATAAAGGGTGAGGTTGGCGCCGTGAAACCGGTTAAAGTCCTCCAGTAAAATATTTTACTGACCGTTCCAAGGCGGTACTTATTTTGTGGATCTTTTATGTTTTTTCTATCTAGTGTTTGCTATGCCTTTTTTCGCGTCTGTTTATATGTGCCTTGTGGTCACCTGCTGGGAAAGGGCTGATCTCTTGAGTCTCGTTTGTGGTGTCTAACTGTGAGTTTGTCACTTTCCTATTTGTATCCTGGGTCAGGTGTGGAAGTTGATTGTATCGATTCCTGATCTCTGCACCCTTACTTACTCTAAACCGGTTTCACGGTGCCAATCTCACCCTTAATTCAGATGTGGACCAAGACACATATATATTTGGTTTGCTTGAAAGACCCCTAACTTATCAATACATCATCTCCTAGAACATATAAATCCAGATAAAACAAGGAGATAAAGCAAAGATAAGGACTCAAAAGTAAATAAAACTGAATACCGGAGCAAAAGAAATCCAACAGGTAAACCCCGGTGGGCCCAACAAACAGCCAAAGCGTCAGGCCCCTACTATCTCATCAATAGATAAGTCTTTAAGTCAGGACTGTCATAGAGTCTGAAGTCCGACCCAACAGTGTACAATTAAAGAGGAAAACAAAGTTGCCAACCGTGATAGGGTTGACCTCCAAGCATGCAGTCTGTTGCAATACATTAATGTTATAGCCAATAAGCTTCAAAGCAAAAACATGCACACATAGGCTGTTTCTTTTTTAACTAATAGACTGAGTATTCCTCTTAACTTAAAGGAAAGTGACACACTTAAGTACGTATTTTCTTTGAAGATACACCCGATATTTGGTTTGCATGAAAGACCCCTAACTTATCAATGCATCATCTCCTAGAACATATAAATCAAGATATAAAAAAGGAGATAAAGCAAAGATAATGACTCAAAAGTGAATAAAACTGAATACCGGAGCAAAAGAAATCCAACAGGTAAACCCCGAAGGGCCCAACAAACAGCCGAAGCATCATGCCCCTACCATCTCATCAATAGATAAGTCTTCAAGTCGGAACCGTCATAGAGTCTAAAGTCTGACCCACCAGTGTGCAATTAAAGAGGAAAGCAAAGTTGCCAACAGTGATTGGGTTGACCACCAAGCATGCAGTCTGTCGCAATATATTAATGTTATAGCCAATCTTTTTATAATGGAAAATTATTTTAATGAACTGCATTGAAAAATTACTAGAGCCGACAATCTTCAATTTATACACCAAGTCACCATAGAATTCAGGTTCCAAAATTCCTTGGTGCAAGAGAGATTGAACTTGGAATTTAGATATCAAATCATAGTATCATCTATATAATTTAGAAAAGGTTTTCCAAAGGTTATAATACCGTTAGCCTTGTTTAAGAAGTTTCTTAGTTACAGTTTATTTCGAGTGTTGAATTGAATAACAAAGCTAGATGCTCTAGCATAACGAATGAGTTGAGAGATATAGACTCCATATTACGCAGAGCGAGGAATATTACCATCTAAAAATGGGAAATTGACAATTTCAAAATATAAGTCGTCACGTTTATCATATTTTTGATAGAAACAATATCATTAGAAATTGATAAATGCAACCTTAAAATGCGGCTTCTTTATCAGAGGTATTGGCTTTTTAAAGTTGGAGCTCTGAAGGGTAAATTTGACGTACCATATTGTCAAAATAAACATTATTAATGTTTAAAATATCGTCCAAATATCTGGATGTAGTGTTAAATGCATCAATAACATCAGCCTGCTTATCATCCGAAAGAGACATCATAAAGCCCCTCTCATAATTAACCAGGAATAAATCAGCAACCAGGGGAGCACAATTAGTGCCCATAGGAATCCCAACTACTTGTCTATACAGCTGGGTGCCAAATCGAACAAAAATGTTGTCAAACAAAAAGGTCAGCGCTTCAAATACATTTTGACATGACCATGCATGATATTTTTTAGGTTTTTCCAAGGTAAAATGCATTTCTGTCATTTCTGTCATTGCATACAAGGCCTTCTTTCTGGAAGGTTGTTTCAATAAGATCAATAAGTTTATCTTTAATTAAATTATGAGGTAAAGTAGTGTAAAGAGTAGAAAAATCATAAGTAGACAGACTGGTTGCATTGAAATCTCTAGCTTTAAGCTTATCTAAAATTAATAGACCAAAATAGGTTTTTACTGGATCTCTCATATACCTTTTCACAATACTTGATAAAATGTTTTTAACGGCTATTAGACACGAGGTTAACAATTTAGAAAGTTCTGAAGTCGTACAATAACTAGAATCAGCAATAATTCTTGCTTTATAGGGGTTTTTATGGAATTTAGGTAACCAGTACAACGTAGGAACTTTATCTTGATTTTCTTTAGCTTTGACGCCGTAATATAGGGCTGTATGATAGTCATGCCCATCGACAATCACCCTCTCATTCAAGGAAGGCTGCAGTTTATAGTCATTAGTGTCAACAAGCTCACGCTTAAGAGTATCAGTATAATACAATCGTCAAACAACTACAAAATCGTTAGCACTTTTATCTGCTGTAACCAAAACATAGTTCATATGAAAATCCTGGATACCTCGTTTAAGATGACGAAAAGAAGATTTAGGTTTAGGGGGTAAAAGATGTGTATTACGAGAGTAAAACGAAATACGAGTGTCAATAATTTTAAAAATTGTAGTCTTACATTCCTTCAGGGCATCAGCTTCAACTTTTCCCGTTTGCACCAACGATTCCTAAAGTCATTTAAAGAAGCAGTGAAAATTTAGTGAAATCAATATTAGAGGGAAATCTATATTAAGGAACTTCAGAAATAATATTGCGAACTCTAGCGTCAGGAATGACAATTAGATTAACTGTAATCACATGCCCTGCAGAGGGATATAAATAATTAGAATTTTGACAATCTCAGGAGTCAGGAGTGTTGAATCTATATTTATATCAGTTACAATTTTATTAAGTTAAATATAGTAGACCTAATTGGTTTATTATATTGATTACAAATGATAGGAGTTTCAGAATAATTATTACATGTATTAAAGTAATTTTGAATAGTTGAAATCACTAAATTGTCCTTAAAGATATCATGTAAATCAATAAACTCACTCATCAAGATACTATGTAAATCAATAAAATTGATAAATAACAAGTGATTTACATATTTTTAGTGACGCTCATAACACCGTTGTGTATATCTGACAAAATACATGTATAGTATTTGCACGCCAAAAACGTGATTTTTTTTTTTCAAATTATAAATCGAAGCTAACATTGCCGTCATGTATTATTGGATTTATTAAACTCTGCGAAAAAGCGACTTCCCTTTTATTATTTTCAATAGTACATGAGCACTCGTGTTTACAAACTCCTCTTTATACGCTCAATGTCTTGAAAAATCACATAGGCACATACTCCACCAGGGCGGTAACCTGGCGTGTCTCGTCTGTACAGTTTGTAAATCTCTCGTCTATATCATCATTTGTGATAACTTCAGAGTCGGTTAGATGGCAGATCGACAAATGATGATATAAACGAGAGAATTACTAACTTAACAGACGAAACACATCAGATGACCGCCTTGGTGGAGTTTGTGCCTATATTCGTAGATAATATGTCTTTTCTCAGCTTTCCAAATATGAAAACTGTGAAAATTTGAGAGTTAGTTAGATGGCAGAACCACAGTTTTTCGTATTTAAAAAGCTGTGAAAACTTCCCGAGGGCGTAACAAACAGTTAACCAGCCTGCCCTCTAAAAATGATAGTAAGAAGTCATAAAATTATGCTGAATTTCTGAAAAAAAAGAAAAAAAGACCTACCTACCTAACCAAACTGAAATTGATGAGGAGAAGCACGGCAAACAAATACATTTTAAGGATGGCCTTATATGTGATATGTTTGTATGGATGGCACCTTCTTTTACGTAGGTTTTCTGAATGAGATCCTTTTCTATTCTAGAATAAAGTAAAAATGAACACCTAGTTCGTATTTCTCGAAACGCATATTAGATGCTTTAAATGTATCATGGGAGAAATAAGAACATATATAAGTAATGCCACGAAATTACAAGAAATATCGAATTTACGAGACGCGAAACTCCCCATTATCTTGATTTCGAAACTACTAGAATCTGTTTCAAATTGACTACTGGGTAATTTTGCATGCTTTTTTTCAAAGTCATTTTTTCGAAAATTATTTCAAGAATACCATCAGAGTGTTAAGCAGTTTGGATCCAGATCTGGCCTGACATTTTCTTAGATATGATCTGGGTCCAAACTGTTTGCAAAAATTATGAGCAGACGACACTAGCAGGTGAAGAGTTAAATACACTGTTTACATTTTTGAAATGCAGTTGGCTCTTCCGAGCAAAGCATCTGTTTTTTTCTGCTGCACCGCTAAAGATACACAGATAGATAACACAGACACCAACGATAGGGTCATTTCGTACAGTTTCTTTTTTAAACGCAGAAACACGTTAGTTTTGGCGGCAAATTTGAATGTCATTGAAATAGGCCATGGTTTTTATTTTGATATTTGTCTGTATTTTAAGCGTAAACAACAACAAAATCTAGGGTGTATATTTAGCCAGATATACCAGGGGCGCAGGTTCGATTTCTAGCTTCTTACAGTCTGTCGGATGAGACTTTAAGCTGTGACCCCGTCTTCTGAGACGCTTTAAAATCAGAACCACTACCCGCTGAGTCTTCGGGTGCTCCTGGACATAGAACCACAAAAAACCATAGACTCACCCGGCCAGTACTGGTTACAGCCAATGAACACGACCACAAACACATATTTAGCCAGATATCTGTATTTGGGCCTCACATTGAGAAAACCAGACTAACAACAAAGGCGCAGACCAGCCTGTGCATCCACGCGTACTAATCAGCGTATTTGTTCTTCGCTACATGTAAAGAATAGTAGACAATATTTGTTCATGAAAAATTACCATACTCTTGCTAGTCTCTGTAGCTAAGCATGCTGGTTTGAGCCTTTCTTTAAAGACAGATTTTCTTGCGTCGAATCCCGTTTTAAGCAACCTTATGGCTCAGGGGCGGACCCAGGATTTCTTGAAAGGGGGTTCATACGTATAATGGTGTGGAGGGTTCACTTAGCTAATTTGATCTCATTTTGTTAAATATCCCATGAAAATGAAATAATTTGGTCTCACTGAGACCAAATTATTTCATTTTCATAGGATATTTAAAAACGGGGACAGAGTGGGGTGGGTGTTCCAGCGAACCCCCTCTGGATCCGCCACTGAGGCTGTATATATAGTCAATTTCAAAGTGGTGATTTGGCTGTTGTTAGCTCTTAGTTATTTGTTTTGTGTTCAAACACCTTGTGCTGTGGTGCTTAGTGAACTTTAAAAGTTCATTTTAAGTCAACACCAAAATACGTGGCAGCTAATCTGGCACCCGTTTTGGTGTAACCTTACACTTATTTCCCTACTAAGCCAACTTGAGGCCAACAATCCATTGGTAAATGTTAAAACATTTCTACCTGTTATTGCTGTGTATATATTTTCCGGATCAATACAATCAAACAGGACATATAGCTTTTATATTAGTTGAGAGGTTACATCAAATCAATAGCAGTTCAAATGCCAACAAAATTTGGTGTTAAGTTACTCCTATGGATAAAATTGTTTTTAAAGAGATGTAAATATAGTAAATGTTATGAACACCATGTATTTATTTGGACGAATACAGTAACAAAAAAACAAATTTCTATGTTTTTGCTGGACTGTCTAGTTTCAAAATATTTTCTACCACGATGTTAAAACTGTCGTTTTATGCTGGGTGTTCCCGTCAATCCGCAATACCTTCATAATAAACACTTTTGTACCATTGGAGGAAATTTACTACATATTTTATAATAGTTAGGGCAGAATGTTTTCACATTTTAAACCTACATTAGAGCTTCCCTACTCTTAGTCTTTAATTCTTTCTCTCCCATTTTCCTTCTTTCTTTTCTGTATACAAAAGTAGGTGAGCAAGACTAGGCCAAGAGGTTATAAAACTTTTTTCATGCTCAACTCAACTGAGCATAAAATTAATCATACTCATATATGTTAAAATGCCAACAATCGTTGGCATTTTAACATTTATTAGCATGATAAATACAACATCTTAGAGTTTTAACCCAAGAAAAGTCATTATTTTTCAGTTTTTTATGAACAGTTGAAATGTTGTGCTCAGTTGAGTTGGGCATGAAAAACGTTTTATAAACTCGAGGCCTGGAAATGCCACAATCACGCACCACCCACGGCACCGCGCGGAATACACACAGAACACTAATGTTAACAGCCACATGACAAGATTTCAAGATTCAAGATTTCAAAATTTTATTGAAGGGAATATTCGCACTTTTTTTTCAAATGCATTTATTATAACGCTTACAGTATGGCAGGAAAATCCCTCAGTAAATGTTTGTGAATGCTCTTCAATTAATCAGCACTTGTCCATGGGGGTCTGGCTATTTTCAGGTCAACGGGCTCTACACAAGAAAACTGGAAGCAATTCCATTTACTTACACACAACAAAAGCAAAGTTATATATCCTTGATAATGTCAAAATAACAATGTTTCAGAGTATTATATTTAGCAGTGGGTGCATTGATAAGTATATTTTGATACCTGGCCGATATTTAATATTTATTTCAAAAAATTTACCCTAAAAGCACTAATTATTACTATAGCAAACGACATATTTTGTAACAATTTTCTTCATTTGGGAACAAAAAGATAGATTCAAATCAAATGAAACTTATTGAAAAATAAAATACTTTTCTTTTGCCAGTTGTAACATTCTAATTTGCATTGATTTGACCTTTGATTGTAATTAAAACAGAATATCCATTATCCAATATTGAAATGAAGAAATTGACTGATTGATGGTGCTGCTTCAATCATTTAGCTGACCTGCATAAAGATATAAACTCAGGTTAATGTGTATGTGTGTTGTTGTAAGATGGCTGCTCCCAGATGTTTGCATAAAGCTGATAAATAGTCCTGTAATTAACAAAGCAGACGAATAAATGATCTGTGAAAATTAAATCAGTACATAATGCAATATTTATTTTTGATTCAAGTAAAATGTTAAAAGTCTAGAACAAGCACTTTAAGGATCAGCACCCCAGCCAAAGCGAGGTATAGATCCAAGTGTAACATAACACATGGGTGAAAGTTCAAAATTTCCAGAATCCTGAACTTAGAAATTCAAATTTTAAAACTTGCAGGATGCCTACAAAAATGGATAATTTAAAGTTAAAATGATTAATTATGTTTAGATAATCTGAAAACTAATTAAAGAAGCTACATAAATCTCCATAATTCAGCATTTTGAGGCTGATTTTCTACGGAAAGTCAGCCTCAAAGTCCTGAATTCTGGATTAATCCTGAAAACTTTCACCCATGATAGCAACATAAACTATATAAACTACAAAGATGACTGTATTAATTTAAACGACAGCTTCCTGGAGACAGCAAGAAGACAATTAAAGAAAAGCAATCAGCTCTCGTTTCCCCAGCGAGCTGTTTGCAAAACTAGGAAGGACACCAAGTACTGCCTAACAAAACAAGGACAAAACAAAGAACCCCCACAAACACTGAGAGCAACAAAAAAAATGAGACAACAACAACAAAACCACTGCCATAGGACGGAGAACTTGGCTGGGGAGGGTTGGGGGAGGGGGGGGGGCTTAAATGCATTTTACTGGCGCCAAATCTTCGCCCTAGACACTGCTTGTTTAGCTCGCACAGAGACTTCCTAACGTATGTAATGCATCAACTCAGAGAATCAATCTTATATTTTTTTATGATGAAATAAAGAAAGGGACTCATGATTCACAGAAATCAGAGGTTAAAAAAAACATGTTGAGCCAAGGTGGACCCAGCCAAAGATAAGCATCAGAAACCAACCACCCTATGAAAGTTTTGGTCATGGTCGCCATTGAGTCTGAGGCCTGATCCACCGTCGTGCAATTAAAGAGAAAACCATAGCTATAAATAGGCATGCAGGCTGTCGTATAATATCCATGGTATATTCCACTTTTTATAACGTTTAGTGTCTTTCAGAATGTAGATCACTAAAAGTATGCCTTCGATCGATTGTTTGAATTTATAAACTAAATCACCATAAACTACTAGCTCTGATATGCCCTGCTGCAGAAGAGTTGTATTTAACAATTATTTCTGAATGACAGTGTTAAAATGTAGAAAATGCTCTAAGATGAAGTTTATGAATATGATATCGATAACCTCGTTTTAGTAGCTCAGTAGTCAAAATGTATTTCTATTGTTGAAAATACTCTCACAAAACGAATACGCTGCATTCTATACTCACCAAGATCATGATCAAAAAGATTTCTGTTCCACCATACTCGACCCTGTCTGAAAGATTTGGGTAGGTAGGTGGGTGTCTCTTGTCTTTTTTAGGGGGGGGGGGGGGTCAGGACTCAGGCGGATAAATTATCATTTGATAAGATAAAATTTTACATCAGTCTGCATGCCTGCATATTGTATTCACTTTTGCTACACAAACTAAAACAATTGGTAGCTTAATAAGTAATAAAATTATTTGGGTAGGGGGCATTTTGGTGGGTAGTCAGGGTGGGGTGAAACAAATATATTTTTAATTTAGGCCAAAAGGAAACGGGGAATTAAACCATCTCGTTAATCGTAAATTTTAGATAAAACTATGCCATTTGTAATGGACAAGTCCAACTCCAAATAGAAGCCTCAGTATCAAATGAATTAGCCGTATTTAACTGAAAACATTTAGAACATATCTGACTTACCATTTGTTCAATATTGAAATATCTTGAGGTAGAGTTAAATGCTTCAACAACCCTTTGTAAACCAGAAACCCCTAACACGGGTACTTTACAGTGAATACCCAGATGAATGTGGCATATCATCTTGGTATACACTGTTTGCTAAGGTAAAAAATAAAGATATTCAGTCCAAAAATACATTTTTTAAAACAAATTCTAATCTGGCACCCCTAGATATGTACAGTGAACTATCCCACGTTTAGTGTATCAAACAAGAAGGAATAATCCAAAGTATACAAAGGGCTAAGGCACTCAATAAATAAATGGCGATACTTCGCCGATACGATGACGAATGGCGTAGCCAGAACGCTGAAAAGGTTACGCACATCAAACGGAGACTACTGGATCAAGCATTGGTTCTCTTCAATTGCGTCCCTTTTCAAAATGGGAACTTCTCTTCGCCCTAATTTGCTTCCGGAGGGAGCGAATTCTTTCCTTTATGAGCAGCTCCTTATAGTATTGAAAATCACTTTTATCACATTAAGTGAGCTCCCTAGAATGTTACTATTTTTATAGCGCACGTGCGTAACATACGTAATGGGTGCTACGCCAATGCGATGACGGTCTGCGCTCATCAAGGAGATAAGTTCATGTACCCAAGTCTGTCTATTAAACAGTTTCCAATTGGATCGAAGTTCTGCATAAACATTGATTTCCGGTTACCATAACCATAGGTTGAACCATAGGGCCAGTTAAGCAAAATTAAAACTGCGAGTATGTTCTTATCCATCGGATTAAACGTGTGTTATTGGTGCTCTAAAAGAAGCGTCTCATCGAGACGGTTCTTTTAAGTACCCACAACATATGGTTTGGTTGAGAAATAAGAAAATAATTTTCAGTTACGCACTCTTATCTGGGGGTCTGCATAGTACTGAACTCTTTAAGTGCTGTAATTCTTTTTGTGGCCGTGTTCCTTGGCTGTACCAGTACTGGCCGGGTGGGTCTATGCTTTTTTTTGTGGTTCTGTGTCCAGGAACTCCCGAAGGCTCAACCGGCAGTGGTTCTGGTTTTAAAGCGTCTCAGAAGACGGGGCAACGGCTTAAAGTCTCATCCGACAGACTGGGAGAAAGTGCTGTAATTCTAAACTGGAATCTTCTAGTTGATAATTACAGTTAATCCTTCTTAGTTATTAATAAATATCATATATTAAAAATACTGAAGAAAGCAAACAAATAGTCCTTTATGCTGGAACTATTTTGTTTGCACATGTATTTTGCTGTCTGGGAAATTTGGTTCAGGGACTCAAAGAGGTAATTGCCACTTTTGCCAGTTGATGGTAGATAATTGATCAGATAATAAAAAGTCAGCCTAGTAATCGCTAATTAGAGTACTAACTTGTCGATAGTACCGAGAATCAGAGTTTGTTATGCGGTCGGTAGTTAGGCAACTGTGTTACATTAAAATTGGATATATGTACTTCTCGAGGGTAGTTAGGCAAAATGGGTTACATTAAAATTAGATACTTCTGGTGAGTAGTTAGGCAACATGGTTATACATGTATTAAAATTGGATAAATGTACTTCTGGTGGGTAGTAAAGTTAGATATTTCTGGGGGTAGGGGAGTTAGGCAACTGATTTAAATTACAAATGGATATATGTACTTCTGGTGGGTAGTTAGGCAGCTGGGTTACATCGAAATTGGATGCTTTTGGAGGGTAGTTAGGCCACTGGTTAATATTAAATTTGGATGCTTCTGGCGGATAGTTAGGCAACTGGGTTACATAAAAATGAGAATTCTGGTGGTTAATTAGGCAACTGGGTTACATTTACTATTGATACATGTACTTCTGGTGGGTAGTTAGGCAACTTGGTATTATCAAAATTGGATGCGTCTGGTGGGTAGTTAGGCAACTTGGTATTATCAAAATCGGATGCTTCTGGTGGGTAGTTAGGCAACTGGATTATATCAAATTTGGATGCTTCAGGTAGGTAGTCAACCGGGATACATAATAAATGGACGTTTCTGGTTGGATACATGTACTTCTGGTGGGAAGTTAGTTAACTGGGTTACATAAAAATTAGATACTTCTGGTGGGTAATTAGGCAACTGGGTTACACTAAAATTGGATAAATGTACTTCTGGGGGGTAGTTAGGCAACTGGGTTACATTACAATTAGATACTGGGGGAGGTATGGAAGGGGGTAGTTAATTAACTGGTTTACATTAAAAGTGGATGCTTTTGGTGGGTAGTAAGGTAACTGGGTTACATTTAAAAGGGGTGCTTCTGGTAGGTAGTTAAGCAACTGGAACTTTCTGGGTTACATTTAAAAGGGATGCTTCTGGTGGGTAGTTAAGCGTGGACTTTCTGGGTTACATTTAAAATGGATGCTTCTGGTGGGTAGTTAAGCAGCTGGGACTTTCTGGGTTACATTTAAAAGGGATGCTTCTGGTGGGTAGTTAAGCAGCTGGGACTTTCTGGGTTACATTTAAAAGGGATGCTTCTGGTGGGTAGTTAAGCAACTGGGCTTCATTATAATAAGATGCATCTCGTGGGTGTATTTACATTAAAATTGGACACATGTAATTCTGGTAGGTAGCTGGGCAAATGGGGTACATAAAAATTGGATACATGTCATTGTGTGTGGTAGTTAGACAACTGGGTTTTGATACATGCCATTGTGCGTGGTAGTTAGACAACTGGGTTTGGATACATGCCATTGTGCGTGGTAGTTAGACAACTGGGTTTTGATACATGCCATTGTGTGGGGTAGTTAGACAACTGGGTTTGGATACATGCCATTGTGTGTGGTAGTTAGACAACTGGGTTTGGATACATGCCATTGTATGGGGTAGTTAGACAACTGGGTTTGGATACATGCCATTGTGTGTGGTAGTTAGACAACTGGGTTTGGATACATGCCATTGTGTGTGGTAGTTAGACAACTGGGTTTGGATACATGCCATTGTATGGGGTAGTTAGACAACTGGGTTTGGATACATGCCATTGTGTGTGGTAGTTAGACAACTGGGTTTGGATACATGCCATTGTGTGTGGTAGTTAGACAACTGGGTTTGGATACATGCCATTGTGTGTGGTAGTTAGACAACTGGGTTTGGATACATGCCATTGTGTGTGGTAGTGTGACAACTGGGTTTGGATACATGCCATTGTGTGTGGTAGTTAGACAACTGGGTTTGGATACATGCCATTGTGTGTGGTAGTTAGACAACTGGGTTTGGATACATGCCATTGTGTGGGGTAGTTAGACAACTGGGTTTGGATACATGCCATTGTGTGTGGTAGTTAGACAACTGGGTTTGGATACATGCCATTGTGTGTGGTAGTTAGACAACTGGGTTTTGATACATGCCATTGTGTTGGGTAATTAGACAACTGGGTTTGGATACATGCCATTGTGTGGGGTAGTTAGACAACTGGGTTTGGATACATGCCATTGTGTGTGGTAGTTAGACAACTGGGTTTGGATACATGCCATTGTGTTTGGTAGTTAGACAACTGGGTTTTGATACATGCCATTGTGTGTGGTAGTTAGACAACTGGGTTTGGATACATGCCATTGTGTGTGGTAGTTAGACAACTGGGTTTGGATACATGCCATTGTATGGGGTAGTTAGACAACTGGGTTTGGATACATGTCATTGTGTGTGGTAGTTAGACAACTGGGTTTGGATACATGCCATTGTGTGTGGTAGTTAGACAACTGGGTTTGGATACATGCCATTGTGTGGGGTAGTTAGACAACTGGGTTTTGATACATGCCATTGTGTGGGGTAGTTAGACAACTGGGTTTGGATACATGCCATTGTGTGGGGTAGTTAGACAACTGGGTTTGGATACATGCCATTGTGTGTGGTAGTTAGACAACTGGGTTTGGATACATGCCATTGTGTGTGGTAGTTAGACAACTGGGTTTTGATACATGCCATTGTGTGGGGTAGTTAGACAACTGGGTTTTGATACATGCCATTGTGTGGGGTAGTTAGACAACTGGGTTTGGATACATGCCATTGTGTGTGGTAGTTAGACAACTGGGTTTGGATACATGCCATTGTGTGGGGTAGTTAGACAACTGGGTTTGGATACATGCCATTGTGTGTGGTAGTTAGACAACTGGGTTTTGATACATGCCATTGTGTGGGGTAGTTAGACAACTGGGTTTGGATACATGTCATTGTGTGGGGTAGTTAGACAACTGGGTTTGGATACATGCCATTGTGTGTGGTAGTTAGACAACTGGGTTTGGATACATGCCATTGTGTGTGGTAGTTAGACAACTGGGTTTTGATACATGCCATTGTGTGGGGTAGTTAGACAACTGGGTTTTGATACATGCCATTGTGTGGGGTAGTTAGACAACTGGGTTTGGATACATGCCATTGTGTGTGGTAGTTAGACAACTGGGTTTTGATACATGCCATTGTGTGGGGTAGTTAGACAACTGGGTTTGGATACATGCCATTGTGTGTGGTAGTTAGACAACTGGGTTTGGATACATGCCATTGTGTGTGGTAGTTAGACAACTGGGTTTGGATACATGCCATTGTGTGTGGTAGTTAGACAACTGGGTTTGGATACATGCCATTGTGTGTGGTAGTTAGACAACTGGGTTTGGATACATGCCATTGTGTGTGGTAGTTAGACAACTGGGTTTGGATACATGCCATTGTGTGTGGTAGTTAGACAACTGGGTTTTGATACATGTCATTGTGTGTGGTAGTTAGACAACTGGGTTTTGATACATGCCATTGTGTGTGGTAGTTAGACAACTGGGTTTGGATACATGCCATTGTGTGTGGTAGTTAGACAACTGGGTTTGGATACATGCCATTGTGTGTGGTAGTTAGACAACTGGGTTTGGATACATGCCATTGTGTGTGGTAGTTAGACAACTGGGTTTGGATACATGCCATTGTGTGTGGTAGTTAGACAACTGGGTTTGGATACATGCCATTGTGTGTGGTAGTTAGACAACTGGGTTTGGATACATGCCATTGTGTGTGGTAGTTAGACAACTGGGTTTTGATACATGCCATTGTGTGTGGTAGTTAGACAACTGGGTTTTGATACATGTCATTGTGTGTGGTAGTTAGACAACTGGGTTTGGATACATGCCATTGTCTGGGGTAGTTAGACAACTGGGTTTTGATACATGCCATTGTGTGGGGTAGTTAGACACCTGGGTTTGGATACATGCCATTGTGTGTGGTAGTTAGACAACTGGGTTTTGATACGTGCCAATCCATTGTATGGGGTAGTTAGACAACTGGGTTTGGATACATGCCATTGTGTGTGGTAGTTAGACAACTGGGTTTGGATACATGCCATTGTGTGTGGTAGTTAGACAACTGGGTTTGGATACATGCCATTGTGTGTGGTAGTGTGACAACTGGGTTTGGATACATGCCATTGTGTGTGGTAGTTAGACAACTGGGTTTGGATACATGCCATTGTGTGTGGTAGTTAGACAACTGGGTTTTGATACATGCCATTGTGTGGGGTAGTTAGACAACTGGGTTTGGATACATGCCATTGTGTGGGGTAGTTAGACAACTGGGTTTGGATACATGTCATTGTGTGTGGTAGTTAGACAACTGGGTTTGGATACATGCCATTGTGTGTGGTAGTTAGACAACTGGGTTTTGATACATGCCTTTGTGTGTGGTAGTTAGACAACTGGGTTTGGATACATGCCATTGTGTGTGGTAGTTAGACAACTGTGTTTGGATACATGCCATTGTGTGGGGAAGTTAGACAACTGGGTTTGGATACATGCCATTGTGTGGGGTAGTTAGACAACTGGGCTAATTATAATTTGATGCTTCTGGAGGGAAGTTAGGCTAAGGCAAATGTGATACAATATAATTGAATGTTCCGTAAATTAAATCATGTCTACATATAGAAGAAAATGTGAGTATGATTAGGAAATACCACAATCACACACTGCAGACAAACCCACGGCACCGTGAGGATGAGCCACAGAACATTTATAGTAACAATACATATGTAAAACAATTATAGCGAAACAACCAGCAGGATATTATTCCAGGATTTTGCAAGATATTACTTCACTAGACTTGAACAGAGGTTTTCCAGCAAATTTTGGCAGGGGCTCAGTGGAGAATATAAGTCCAGGAAATTGAACAAAATATGCTCAGTTAGCTTGGATCCTTTTTCTCCGGACTCAATCATGAAACAAATTCATACCTCAACAAAAAAATACAGCATAATAGGGGAGCAGGTTGCAACGTTTTCCAGGTATTTTCAAATCTGCATATACTGAGCATTTGGGCGAACCTTTGTCAAGAACAATGATACATTTTTCTTTCTTAATGTAGATTTGATGTCTTCCAAAGGTCAGAGAATTGCGCACGCAAAGTGATTTTTTTCAGAATATTTAAATAACGCTTTAATCATTGTACATTTTTTTATTAATTTTCCCAATATCATCTTGCAAACAAGTATAAGTTACTTGGTCAGTGAGCTGAACTTTTCTCTGCAGTCTCCATTAATTTTAACAACAAGAATCAATTACACGGTAATAGGATAATACGTAAAAAATAACAAGCAGAATTTCTGCAAAAAAATGAGAATTCCGCATTATATTCTAGACTGTATATTCAAATTTGTAGATTCAAATATGTCCATTTTTGCTCTATCTCAGTGAATAAGCAAGCTGCCCAAAGTCTTAACACTATACCTGCTCGTGTCGTCTGTCAATGACATTCGAATGCAGGCTGTGCTTAGATCAGGACCAACACAAAATTGGTCCTAATCAGGATCCAAACTGTATGATGATCTGTTGATTTTCCAGGAAACACTCCTACATATGTTTAGCAGGGGTGTGGAAATATCATGCCCGTCACCGACCTGGTCCTATTGCATTCAGGACAAGTTTAAAAAATCTATTTACTTGTCCTTCGACAAGTTTAAAGAAAGTTAATGCAATCAATATTTCAATTTGTTATTAGTTATTATGAACTCACAATTTCATGTTGTATGGAAAACAGAGTGGATCCTGATCAGCTGGCTTCGTTACACTGTGTTTTCAATTGCGTTTATATCTGGCTTCATACTGTTTAAAGAGTTTATGTATGGTTATCAACAAAGTAAGAGATAAGCTGGGTTCTTTGTGCATTTAATATCTGGTCTTTGAGACAAGTAAAGATTTCATTGGACAAGTACATTATGACCATTTACGAGTACCTGTCCCTGGGCAAAGTGTAAACTTTTGCTATTTCCACACCCCTGTATTTAGTGATTTAAGCGCATTCTGACATTACAATATTCAGTGAATTTGTATGATGTCTACATATGTAGTCTATCCATGTGTCTCTTGCAATATAATGTTGTTGTTTTTTTTTTTTTTTTTTTTTTTTTTTTTTTTTTTTTTTTTTTTTTTATTGCAAATGCATTTAGAGTCTTCAAGAGAACTAGGATTGATACTGTTGCTGGCCAGTCCCTGCTGTGATAATATAATGCCTGGCCAACTATTCAATTAACTATTCAATTAAGCTGAAGGAGACTCAGAAATGAGTCCATTTTGTGAGGTTACGCAGAAGAGTTGGAACTTTCTTTGAAATAGTAAAAGTTTGAAATGTCAATCACAAATGGTGATAATGTGGCTGTGGTTGGCGGCTAGCCACGCATGATATGTTTAATATGTGCAAAACAAGCATTGTATTGGCTGTATCGCTGTTACGTTTTACGCTCCAACAATATCGTTTGTTTGTTTGATTTGATTCTTTACGTCCCAGTCTTTCTTTCTTTCTTTCTTTCTCTATACTGCCAGACCCTCTTTCGAGTATTATCGGCAGGTGTACTTTGTACATTCCGGATTGCAGGATGAAAGCCTACAAGTTATCGTAGGGTTCTTTAACCTGCACAGGGGTTGACTTTCCCTGCACAGGGGACATCCAGTTAACGTCCCGATCCGAAGGAAGATGCACTTATCTAATGTCATACCTGCAAATGACACAAGAGAAAGCGTGTTCGGACACCGAAATTTTCCTATCCGCTAGCGGGAATCGAACCTGGGACCTCTGGCACCAGAGGCAAGTGCCTAACCACTGAGCTACCACGCTTCCAGCAAACGGTCAACACTTTTTCAGTTATGTCAGGACGGGTCTACTGGGTTGAGCCAGTACTTAGCAGGGATTAATTTGTCTTGCTCAAGGACACAACGCAGTGCCGCTGGTGACGCTCGAACACGCAACCCTTCAGTCTCGAGACAAGCACCTTATCACTGAGCCACTGTGCTCACTCCAACAATATCATTAATATAATTAAACATTAAATACAAAACTGTTTAGTAGACTTAAGATATTGCACGCAGGTGTGCATTATAATCACTGTGTGAGTCCGTTTATCCGAGCGTCCGTTAGCTTTTAGTGAAAATTCCCTTAACTCTTCATCCACACAATATATTTTGATCGCATTTTGCATACGTATTGATGTCAACATTGTCTAACCACTGGCATGCGCAACAGCCTTTTTTTTTTTTTTTTTGATGGATGAGGCTTTGCTGAGAATCAGTCCAGCCGGTCGTGGTCAGTTAGTGAAAATGCTTATACCTATTGAACCGCATGGTACTATATTTTGATCAAATTTTGCACACTCTTACACTGTCTGGACACTGAAATGCAAAAACGGTGACGAGGCTTCGCTGAGCATCAGTCAGTCAAGTCATGGTCAGTTAGTGAAAATGCTCATAACTCCACGTGCTTTATTTTTGCTTGCGGCGCTCTCGCCGCAAGCATTTGTGTCGGAATAGTGATACCCTCTACCTGGTTGTCTATTTATATAAAATACTGTTAGCATAACGGTCATGTGTATGGGAACGAAATAATTCATCGACAAGACAACTCACCGACAGCAAGCAAACCATAGTGTTAAAAGCATGCCTCATATTATATGACTTATAAACCCCCAAATCAAATTTGTGGATATTTGTTGGGGTCTAGAATGTCACTCACTGTTTTCAGCCATTGTGACCTTGATCTCAGGAGTCAGGTCTTGATAAATGCACCCACAGCAGATCGCCTATATTATTTATGGTAGCAGTTCCATATTTTGTATGTAGATACATCTTGGGCCCTGGCGAGTCACCAACTGTTTCCAGGTCACTGTGACATTGACCTCTGGTTTCAGTTCAAGCAAGGTCGAGCCCAGAGCATATCTGTATATAATTTGAGGTAATAATCCCAAATTTGGTGTGAGAATATATTTTGGGATCATGGCATGTCGCATACACTTCTGGGTCTCTTTGACATGTAGCTTGTACATAAATATGTTTAAAATACTGTAGCTTTAGTTTTATAACTTTATTAATCATGTAACAATTGTCCAAACATATATGATCTGGCGCAATTGGAATGATATTGTCCAACTTTGAATCGAACTGAAGTCGCTACTAAAGTTCTTACATAATAGATGCGTGCGCACGTTTACACCCAAACGGCTACAGTCGCGACCTTTTAATTAGTTGTCAAGTAAACAAAGTCAATAGCACTGTATGCCCACCTCAATTCTCAGCCTACTCTAATTGACAATTACGAATAAGTGGGACCCAAAATATAAAACATCGAACTTCAGTTCCTACTATAGTAACTAAAGTTCGATTCAAACATCGATAGTGGCTACTATGGTGACGTCACGAACCTACTATAGATCAAAGGTGGGTCAGAGCACCGTACTCTAGTAGCTTGTCTGGTTCCCTCCGCTAGACATATCTAACAAGATCAGGTCAAGATCTACCTATCAATCGACGTTAAGACGGCGACTAAAGTCGAGTGTATCAACGATATTTGCATTGACGATATGCGTTCTGGCTGGCTATCATCAGTTCCAGACAAATATTATTATAAATAGGGCTTCGAGGGTAGTTTGTATCCAGATTGTTTAATAAAAATATATTAATACAATAGATTTAAATCACGTCTGATTTCTAGACAAATTACAAATTGCAACTTTAGAATCTAAGGGTATCAATTTTGCTATTTGATAAACTGTTGTCCTAACATTATTATTTTGGCATGAAATTAAAAACATGTTTTGCTGACATGTTGATTTTCATCGTTGCAAAAATTCAAAAAATTGATACATTAAAAATTAGTAAATTTTATTAATTTCATTTTTGGCGCTTTTAAAGTCCTTCAGTGTATGGCGCTAGGTGCGCCTTTCGATAACTGTTTGTGTTTTTCTTTTGCCAGAAGAGTAACTTACCGTCCGACTCAATAACTATTGTTGATATTTCGTTCGTCTATGACGTAGCTTTAGTGCAGTGTAAAAAAATAACCACATTTGGAGGTGTTCCCAACATACAAAGTGCATATGCTGTTTTAAGACTAGGCAAGCCCTCCTTTAAAAAGGAAAATTTATAATCAAATTATGCTTACTTATACATTTTAACATTGACCACTGGTGTACAAAACGGTGACGAAACTATGCCGAATTATTCGACCACCGCCCCGCCTCCCCCACAATATTAATTCTGGGGCGTACTACATTTGAGAATATTTACCAGTGAGATGATCACTTATAAACATATGGGGATATTAACTATAGGTATGTTTATGCCATCGATGCATTGCATAGCGGATGAACATATTAAAATACAATTTAGTTGTTGTTGTTTTTTCTAAAAGACAAAACTTGTAACGATTGACAAAATCGCGCATCCTTCAGTGTCACATCAAGAAACAAAACTCGTACAATTCTTCGGCGCAATTTATAACTCAAACTGCAGATATCACCAATGATGTTAGCCCTTTCTTCAGTCTCAGCGCAGTCTGAGCAGTACCAACTGATTTTAATTAAAAAACGAGGTATTGTCGAAATTATTACTGTTCAGACGCAGACCTAATAGACATCACTGAGCGTCCGACTAGTAATAATTCGAAAATACCTCGTTTTCTAATATTAAACATTTTGCGTTGGAAGTGTTGGTCAGTAGGGTAAAGTCATGAAACTTCGGACACCGGGTATATTTCGGACACACATTTGCAAACAGTGGAAATCCAGATGAGACGGCTCCTTCACTGTTTGCTTAGTTGGTTATTATTTTTATTCTAATAATTATAATATGAATCAAACAAGGTCGCTGTCCGAATTTACCTGATGTCCGAAGTTACCAGACTTAACCCTATGCGTGCTGGATGTATAATTGTTAAACAGTTGGTGTAAGTCTCTCTTTCTGTAAATCCATACTTTTCGTATTCGAGCACCGATGGTTCTGACGAGTCTGTGCATACTCGCCTGCTCGATGATGCGATAAGTACGCAGTGGCGTTCGTCTGAAGAACCAAATCACGTCTGCTGGCTCATCCTTAAGAATTGTGACAAACGAGATGTTCCCTTCCTTCTTTCTTTTCTCTCTTTTTCACAATAAAATGTTTAGGGTCGGGCCAATCGAAAGAATGTGGTAGCGTCAGCAAACCCGAAACATACATTAACAAATGTGTATATTTTTGGCCTTAGTCGTTTGCTAGATGAAGAACTATCATTATTAAGGTTGCTGTCCATTTCATTTAATTCAAATATCGGGAAAAGGACTATGAGTGGAAATAGTATTGTTTAGGGTAATCGATAGATAGTCGATAGCTCTTCTGAGTGGTTTCTCTTCGTGTAAAGTATGTGTTTTCACAATGTCTATTATTAGCTCATGATATTTGCATAAAGCTTACACCAAATTCAAGACCAGACCCCCTTCCCCCGCCACACAAACACACACTCTCTCTATCTCTCTATCTCTCTCTCTCTCTCTCTCTCTCTCTCTAAACTGATTCCAATGTAGTGTAAAATGATAAAATCATACTACTGAGGCTACATATATTGATTTTTCGCGGCCAAGCCTCTAAAACAAAAAGGGAATACATGTATTTCACGAATGAGCAAACATCGTTGATGTATTTACTATGAGCTTAGACAACAAAGTGGCTTAAATGTGTTTACCATCTGTTATCTTGAAACGATCTGTATAATCAGCTGTTTACCGCCTTGCTCCACAAGTGGTTAAAGGTAAAATGGGGTCAATGATAGACAGATGGGAAACAGACAGGTCCACGGGAAATCACGGTTTAAAACATTTCTTTACCCTGCAAAATGTGACTTTGTAATAGTTATACCATGGGTTGCCCGCCTGTACGTCGCTAAAGCTCGTGGATTATCTTACGTACAGGTGGAAAATATGGTATAACTGATTTATGCCACCTACATCAGTGTAGACCTTGCTCATCACGAGTTAGTTCATGCTAAAGTTGGTAAGGGTGGTATAAAATGAGAAATCGTATGCCAATGTGTCTCGGGTAAATGTTCAACATTCTACCCTTTGTGCGAGTTTTAAATTTATCCTATTTTTCACCTGCTGGCATGAAAAAATATCATACATCGAGTGTATGGACGGTTAATCATTAACAAAGTAGCCTTCATACGTATATCCTATCAAATGTGCCCAAAATGTTTGGTCAGCCAGGTCTGACTCGACCATGTTCATGTAGACCCAGCTCATACTGCTCCAACAGGAGAAGTTCGATCAGTGTCTACAGTGTTTGCCATTCTGTTAATGATTTTCATAACATGATCTTTATTATTATACCACCTTTACCAACTTTAGCACAAAATATCTCATAATGTGCAAGGTCTACACTGATGTAGGTGGCATAAAATAGTTGAGATAATCCACTCGCTAAAGCTCGTGGATTATCTCCAAGTACAGGCGGACAACCCATGGTATAACTATTACTTATAATTACTAGTAGCATCATGATTATCACCTTATCTATTCTGTAACCCTTAAAAACACACATATATTTTTGCATTTGGCCTAATCGAAACTGATTTATCACTGCAGAGCTCTACACATGTATTATAAATCGATAGAGCAGTCTCTTTATAACATTTCTTTCATCACAACTGTACAAAACACCTTTTTACTCTGTGTGATGCTATCCAGGAGTGCATTTATTGCAAATTAATAGAGAGGGTTGAAAGAAAAAGTATACATTATTAATTATATTGCTTTTTAGCTTACCGTGCGAATTATATCGTAGTCAGCGCGGATTCAGAGCCAATCGAAGCATTTTCGCTTGAATAATAACAAGATCCAATGAATATATTATACACATTGTGCCGATCACATCCGCCTATTAAATCAACTTCCTTCTTACTCTTATAATTATCCCATACATCCAAAACTGAAATTAGGTCGAATATAACTAAAAATATTGGTATCACTGATTCATCCGTTTGTTTCCAATGGAAAAGAAAAACTGTGCATAAATCACCCTCGTATTGGAAACGAGGCTGACCGTCTGCTCTCGCCCAATCGTCTGCTGCTGAAGCTCACAACAGCATGAGATTTTTCGCATTAGCCATTTCGCGAGAAAACCCGTTTTTGATGTGGCGAGCAGGGATCAAGCTGCCTCGAGCCGTCTCAGAAGATTTGGCGGAAATTATGAAAAGAGTTGACCAGACTGCGGTGCGATTTGCAGCCTGATATTGATCATAGTTTTTCGTTAACCGGTGCGAATGTAAACACGATAGATTTGAACTTGCGATCGATACTCTTTCGTCTGCTGATAACCTTTGCAAACAGTTTGGACCCAGATCAGGTCCGACAAAACGTCGGGCCTGACCTGTATCCAAACTGTTTGATACTCTGAATGTCTTCCTGACTGAATGTATTCCTGAAATAATTTTCAAAAACAAATCAGCAGACGGCAGATACTCAGTAGGCAAAGCTATCCAGTGGGTGTAGGTGCCTGCTGGTCGTGACTGTGATCCGTTGATATTTGAACCTAGAAACGTCGGCCCTGATCTAGATCCAAACTGTTTGACACTCTGATGGTATTCCTGAAAGATGCTTTTTAAAATAACCAGCAGAATCGACAGGAGTCAAAATAAGTATGCACACTTACATAGCATGCAAAACGCTTTATCTAAAGCAGCATATAAAAGAAATTTTTGCTCTCTGTAAAGGCGGTATTTTTAATATTCATATCTGGGCGTGGTTCGACTATTTCATCTGCTAAACAAGGGAAATCAGGGTCTATTGAATTAATAAGTTGTTTGGGCTGCGCAAACGTGCGTGCATTTCATTTACACACACTGTACTCACATTTAAGATACAAGATACAATTTATTTATTAGAAAATCCATGAAGGATATCAGAAATACAATAGATTTAAGACAATGAACAAGAAAGAGAAAAAAAGAATGAAAAACTAATATGCAAGACTAGTATTAGTCTTGTAATCCATTGGAGACAACCAAATTCCTTTTTATCAATATATATAATAATTATTCTACGATGCATGAAGGGCAAATATGTAGCCTTACAGTCAGCAAAGCAGTAAAAGCAAAATCATCAATTCCTAAGGGAAAAACATATTGTGACAAAACTAGCAATATCTTTACATACAGATTCGTCTTCATTACTCAAAAGCCATTGGAATTTAGACATATAAGACTGAGATGCAAAATTTGTATTGTTGTTTAAATGATTAGTGATCTTAATTCTATGATTAGCATACTTTGGACACACCAATAAAAAATGACTCTCGTCTTCAACTGCATTCATTACACATTGTTTGCAAAGCCTCTCTGCAATAGGAGTTTTTGGGGTAGTATATCGACCATACTCAATAAGTAATTTATGACAGCTGGTTCTAAAACGAGCCAAATTGCGGCGATCTGAATCATTGGAAACATGTGTTAGATACTTTTCAAACATGAATATTGATTTAAATTTTCTGTATGTTCTCAACTTATCACTTTTATGCAGCTCTACAGACCAGTATTTAACAAATTTTGACTGCAATGACTTTTTGAGATCAGTTAAGTGCCGTCTTGTCATAGCTTGAGGATTATTGAAAAATCTTAAGAGGTTACACTCTTTCAATATCAAATATACACAGCTTAACCAACAGTCTTTCTTATTTTGAAACATGACGTGATTATCCTGCAATGCATCTTTTATTAATTTATCAGATTCAGCATCTTCATTAATGTGCAACCAGTACTTAATAATGGCCAATACTGTATCTATATACAAAGGATACCGGCCAAGCTCACCATATGTTGCAATATTAGACGTCCTCTTGCCAACCCCTAGTACATATTTACACATATGAATATTCAATTTTTCTAAGGGTGAACTAACGTACATATCATGCAATGTTTTCTCCTTCGACTTACATAACTTATTACTATTAAAGAACCCGACCACTTCGGTACCGTACATCAAAACAGGCTTCACTGTATGGTCAAACAAGAAAAGAAATTGCTCTGCACTGCATTTAGCATGTTTAAACAAACTTGTTAGCTTAAAAAAGGCTTTTTGACCCCTGTGATACAAGTCATTTAAAGCTTTTGTAAATGAGCCATTTAAGCTAAAGGTAATACCCAAATATTTGTATTCTCTGACACATTCTAATGCAATGTTGTTTATGGTAAAAGGGAAATCAAAAAGTTTACTTGATTTACTGAAAACCATGACTTTTGATTTATTATAATTTATATCGAGACCCCATGTAGAGCAAAATTTACCGACAATATTAAGACAATTCTGTAGGCCCGATGCTGACTCTGATAAAATAATAAGATCATCGGCATATAATAAGCAGTTAATTCTGTGTTCGCCTAGTAAAACTGGCATGCATGTTTCATCAAAACATTTAGTCAAGTCATTCACAAATATATTAAACAGGTTTGGACTAAGGTTGTCTCCCTGGAAAACACCGAGCTGAGACGGAAATATTTCTGTTAAACCACGAGAATTACAGATGACCTGAAGATCAATTTGAGAGTACATAGCCCTCAAAACAGATAGGAAATTACCTCCTAAACCACAAGACACAAGCTTTATAAATAATGCAGGATGCAGTACACTATCAAAAGCTTTCTTTAGGTCAATGAAGCTTACATAGAGTTTTTTGGAGTTGTGCAAATATTTGCTTATCAAAGTTTTTAGTTTAAAGATATGATCACTTGTTCGAGATCCATGGCGAAAGCCAATTTGCTCATCACATATAATGCCATTTTCAGTTAAGAAACTTGTTAATCTTTTATTCATAAGTCTATTGAATAGCTTTGCAAGACAACTTGTTATAGCAATGCCTCTATAATTACAAGGATCGTGGGCATTACCAGACTTATAAATAGGCAAAATAAGACCATGTGACCATAGCTTTGGGTATTTACCAGAATTAAGGATATAGTTAAAAAGACGCTGAAAACATGGAAGCAAAATAAATTGACCATATTTTAGCATCTCATTTAACAATCCATCAGCACCTCCACTTTTCTTGTTTTTTAACTCTTGGCAAGCTGCACTAACTTCATTTAATGTAAAATCTTGGTCTAAGACACAGTTTTCTGGAATCCGTATGGATTTAAATTGCTCAAGAAATGACTTGGCTAAGGAAATTTTCGAGGGTTCAATTGAATTGAGGTTCTTGAAATAATCTTTCCAAGTTGACGACTCTATCAGACCATCAGAATTATCCATACCCTCATCTTTTAGTTTATTAATTAAATCCCAGAAAGCTTTCGGGTTATTGCTTGAAATAGATTCAAGCTGTTTCATTATATTGCTAAAGTAATTTCTGCGCTTGGCTCGTTTGGCTTTGATGTATTTCCTATGAAGACAGAAGCACCTCTGTCTCAGCTCCTTATCATAAGGCTTAAAAGCCAGTTTTTTTACTGCAGACAATAAGCGAGGCCTTTATTTCTTTTAACGTGAAGTCAAACCATTTTTTATGCTTAAATGTCCTTTTCCTGCTTGTATTTCTAGCCTTAAGCTTTAAAGATATACTTGCAGCTTCATGAATCAAATTATTTAAGTCATGAACAGCACATTCCAAATAACAAAAACTAGGACTATTTTCTGATAGAAAGTGAGATACCTTTGCAGCTACAGGGGCTGACTGCAATGCATTTTGGAATTTTTCAATAGAAGAAGAATTCCAGGCATATTTTACCGGAAGTGGATAAAGATTATCCAATTCAGGCCTATGCTCTACAAAATTGACAGAAAGGATACAAGACAGCATACAGTGATTGGAAAGTGACCTATCAAAGTCATGAACTTTCATACTTAATATTTTACTCAAAAGTTTATCACTACAAATGCAGTAGTCAATTACACTACTACCAAGGCTACAATGTGATGTAAATTTACCACTGAGGTCTCCTAGCATCCTTCCATTTAAAATGCGCATTTTACTCTGGATACATAAGTCAAGCAGATCTCGGCCCCTGCTGCAAATTATCTCATCTTCACTATTCCTTATGTCACATTTCAAATCAGGTGAGTATTGAGTGTCATAAGTTGCATAATCAGCATCACTATCACTAGTGATAAAATCAGCAGCCCTACCAGTTCGAGCATTGAAATCTCCTATTACCAATAAATCACCAACAGATGAGTATTTCCTAGCACTATTTACTAAAACTTCAAAATCATCGCCATTTTTTTGAGTAAAAGTTGAGTTTTTGGGAGGTATATGTAGAAAACAAATATACACGTCATTCTGCAATTTAAAAAATGACTTACTTAGCTTTAGCCATATAAAACTAGAGTTTTCATATGGTAAAGTAGTTATGCCATTTGATATTGACTTGTTAACCAACACGCTTATGCCCCCAAAATTACGTTTAGATCTTGGATCTTGAGTTCTATGATTATGGTATATTTTATGGGTTGGTAATGGAGATATCAATGACTCGATACAGTGGGTTTCAACTAACCCTATAATATCATAATGACGTATCTTTTTCAGAAAGTCATTGTCACAAAATTTGTTGTGATCCTTCGTAACTAGACCATCAACATTCCAACAGGAAATTGATAGGTTTAGTCTTTTTGACGATTGTTTCTGTTTCGGGTTTGCCATCTCTTCTTAAAAGGGGGTTTTCTTTGACCATTATTAAAAGATGGGATGTTCAAAACCTGTTCCAGTGATTTCCGCAAATTAGAAGCCAGTACTTTGACACCATCGAAAGATAGGTGATAGCCATCATCACACACAAATTTATCCTTCACAAGCCCATTCAAACCCAGACTACTATTGTCACAAATAGAAAAAACACTGTTTTCCTCATGACCAAGCTCATTTATTAAAGAGTTGACAGTATTAACTTTACGATTTAGGTTTTCATTGTCACTGCGGTTAGTAGCTTGTGAAATAATGATCTTTGCCGAAGGCATTTTCTCTTTGGTGAGTTTGATGAGGTTTTGAAGCTTATGGACGCATTCCATTGAAGAATTAGACTTCAACTCATTAGTGAGCATGTGAAAAGCAACTGCATCAGGTTTACTCTCAGAGTCATCGATTACTTTCTTTGCTTCGGCAAATGTATAGGATATATGCTTCTCTATGATTATGTTAGAGCTTAGCCTTGCTGGTTCGATTTCTTTAATGTTGGAAGTTCCAATTAACATGACGGTTGGCTTCTGTTTCTTTTCTTTACCTGGAACTGTAGACCAGTCAGATATAGACTGGTCATTCTCATCTTTACTTATGCCAGCGATATGAACCTTTAGCGACAATATTTCATCTCTTGCCTCACTTAGAGCTCTTTCACTCCCTAACAATTTGTCATTTAGCGATTCCTTTTCGAAGAAGAGCTTATCTATGGCAGACGATTTGAAGTCAGCATCATCCTTTAGATGACTTATCTCCTTGTCCTTCCCTTCAATAGAGATTCTTAGTGACTCCATTTTGGACTCATACTTAGCTTTCAAGTTTTCTTCACACATCATTTTGTCATGTTTCAGAGAGCTAACCTGATCCTTAAGAGCTTTATTCTCATTTTTTAGCTTATCATCTGCTGGGATTTGTGGAGACGATAAATCTGGGGAGTTTTTATTGGGCGATTTGAGATTAGAGATTGACTGTTCATATGTCTTCCTGAGGTTCTGAATGCTGCTGTTTGTGGCAGTTATGCGACCGCTAATGTTCAGTAGTTCATCTGTAACTTTAGAGCTGTCTTTCATTACACTTTCAACGGCACTTACAAACTTTGACTCAAACTTTACTAGAACTTCTGACTGAAATGCTTTCATTTCTTTAGACACCACCGACCTAATATTACTAATCAAGGAATCATGCTGCAAGCCTTGTTCGCCAAACTGTTGAGCGCTGATAGAGACAGGAAAATGACTACCTTTGATAGGCTTTTCAGAATCGCCTAACAAATTCCTGTATTTAGGGATAACAACTGTACATTTTTCGCAAACATATTTCCTTGATTTGTGGCCCAAGTATTTAGCAATTTCATAGTTTGGAAGCCCAGAACAGTGGTAGTGTACTTTTAATGTGCAAGTATTACATTTTAGCATATGGTCATTATAAGGGTCTGAACAAACAATACACTTGGCAGGGCCAGTAGATGGACCAGGTTTTATTTTCTTCTTGACTGCTGTCTCAGCACCTTTGATCAAGTTAAGAGGGTCAACTGTGATATTTTGATCGCTTGAATGTTCCATATGGAATATCTGCTTCACTACCGTATCGTCAGTGTCAGTTTGGTTTGGAGGTGGAGATTGTGGTACTTCATGTTGTCGGTGATCCGTCTCGTCTCCCTGTTTTGCCAGTACGGTATTTTGCTCATCCGTCAAATCAACACAATTGAACTGGGACCTTTCGAAAATGCATTCAGTGTCATTAATGCATGTTTTATCTAGAGTGTCCTCGTCACAATCAAAATAGTCAGTGTCAATATTATCAGTGTCGATATTATCATCAAGATCGGCGTCGTACTCGGGATCGCTCGATTCACTGTACATAATTTCGTGTGGTACATCATTCGACAGGGCACTTGATTTATATTGCTGGTCGGTCACCCATTCACCATTAACGAAAACTAGGATTG
Source organism: Loripinus fragilis (assembly GCA_964019695.1). Lineage (NCBI taxonomy): Eukaryota > Metazoa > Mollusca > Bivalvia > Lucinida > Lucinidae > Loripinus > Loripinus fragilis. Next base: position 24,018,943 of record OZ026518.1, read on the forward strand.
GGGAAAGATTCGAGAAAGTTAATAAATCTACAGCTTCGTCATAGGACTGACAACCTTGAAATATCGCCCCTTTTACACCGCTCACATGTATCGAGCAGTCTGTCCAATTTGTAAACACACCGTGATCAAGGCCATTCTGCATATCGCGGCCCTTTGACACTGCATAGAAGTTCGGCTTTTTGCGACCCATGTTGTTTATATAGACTAGTCACTGGTTATGTCTTTCATTCATGAATGGAAACAAAGATATTCCCCGAAAAAGTCAATATTTTACACGAGGGAAAAAAGTTCCGCCATGATGGTTATACTAAACACCGAAAAAACCCTTAAGGCGCACAATCACAAAAAGTACATTATTTTTGTCGTCCACTAAATATTTGAAGCCTCATAGACAAACAGTGTGAACCCAGATCAGACAAGGAGCAGTCTGATCTGGGTTCATAATGTTAGCCTCTATGCTTATGTTAAATAGACATTTTCAGTTATTTTGCTGGCGTTTTAAGGACTAAATGATGTGTTTAGTGCGTCTATACTGAGGAAATTGCACAAGATGATACAGTTACATTGGAAAAAAACACGCCTCATTTTTAGCTTTTACCTTTGTCTTAAGTTGACAAGTCCTAATTACGCATTCATGAGGTGCCGCCTTTACAGTAACCAAAAAGTCATATAGTACTAAATGCAATACTCCTAAATGCGTAATTTGCCAAATGGACGACTCAGATTAAATGCCGAACGCTATCACCCTTAACCCATATAGGCCAAGCGTCCTTTTTGTGGGACATAGGCAAACAGTGCAGATCTAGATCAGACGCCACAAAACGTGGCGTCTGATCAGGATCTTCACTGTAAGCTATCAGAATGTTCAATTAAAATTTGAAGAAAAATGAAAAAAAACAACCCTTAAAATGGAACTGGACTGGTCAAATTGATAAAATCCATTCGGCAGATATGGGTTACTATATATATATATATATATATATATATATATATATATATATATTTATATATATATATATATATATATATATATATATATATATATATATATATATATATATATATATATATATATATATATATATATATATATATATATATATATATATATATATATATATATATATATATATATATATATATATATATATATATATATATATATATATATATATATATATATATATATATATATATATATATATATATATATATATATATATATATATATACAATGGCCATTTTTGGGATAATTGCCGATTCTAACACACCTTACACACCTCGCCTATATAGCCAATGGTTAAACTCAGTGATTTATTGGCTGATAAATCACTGCACGGACTGGGCACGGACCGGCGTGACGTCATTCAGTCGCCAGTTTGATTTTCATGACATCATCTATCACAATAGACGGCGAAACGTCGATTTTACAACTATTGGACGTTCAAAACATACGTAAAACTAAACAAGAGTTGCGGGAAATTCTGACAGACTGTTCAAAATGGCGGAATCGTTATAAACTATGAAGCATTCGTGCATATTTTTCAATCTTTTTGTGTGTTAGAATCGAAATAAGTTCGCACTGGCAGTGATTTGTTGCTTAATATATCACTGGCTGTCGGTCAGCAGTAAGTTGATTAATCATTCGCGCTTCGCGCTCATGATTTATTCACTTTAACGACTGACCTCCAGCCAGTGATATATTAAGCAACAAATCACTGCGAGCACGAATCTATTTCTTAAACAAGCTTGAAAGGAGAATGATTATTTAAGCCAAAAGGGGAAGAACTTAAAATATACTGAAGCTCCATGTATGGATCTGGTGCAATGCACTTCCTCTAATGCTGTTCTGAATGCATGTAAAGATACATACCAGTGTAAATTGCTGAACAAGCATGAAATTGCACGACCATTGGGTCTGCGCCATAATCACTATGTGAGTCAGTCCGTCCGTCCCTCTGTCCGTCCGTCTATAACAAATTAATGAAAATGTTCATAGCTCTGCCGCCTATAATTTCTAAGGGCCCTAGAAAATGGTTTTGATGGAATTTTTTGTTAATGCTCGGCATTCATACTACAGATATTCTTTGGTGTATGACAAAGTGTCCCAGAGTGGATGCCACGTCTAATACTTTGAATTAAGGTCATAGCAAGGTCAAAGATCAAACAGGTGCATTTTCGTATTAGAATCGCTATAAGGGTGTTTTATATTGCTATACTACATGCCGTCTAAATCATTCTAATTATGTTTGATGTGCTGAAAACTAAACAGTCAGATATGGAAATGTTGAAAATAATAGTTGTGGAATGTTATAGCTATTATGGAATAGAAAAAAAACAGTGATTTTGGGGTGGATTTTTCATATGTTAAGTCTTGTTAATGGACAGTCAAGCCTTAGTCATAGACCTCTCAGAACGAATGAGTGTCGTATTTGGTTGGTAATATAGTCTTCAATACATCTGAATGGTGTTTTACTGTAACAAAAACACATAGAATTGGGGTTTGGTGAGCTTTGCACAATTCTGGGCATGGATTGGCTCTTTGCCGTGTGTTTGATATGAGTTTTCTGGGAATAGTACATGAAGCAACAAGTTACAGAAGAAACCCCGAATCTGATACCCCAGGGATATTTATCAAGACGATTATCATTCATTGATGATGCACGAATGCATCTTGGTCGCTAATTGTGTGCTCGTTCAATATAAAGGCCCCCATATATCTGATTGATTAATAAGACTATGTCATTCCCAAAACTTTAACAAACGCCTCAAAGAAGGAACTTTTTGTCTCTTCAGAGACAGATTCTTCAGAATAGTCCATTGAAGTTGACACGATGATAAGACGATTTAAAAATAGTAATTGAGTATGATCAGGAATTACCATAATCACAAACTGCAGACTAACCCGTGTCACCGTGAGGAGGAGACACATAACAATCACGAGACACTGGAAATACAAACAAAGCAAAGCAACCAGCTCTCTCTTCCCCACCAAGATGATTGCAAAACTTGAATGGACACAGAGTAACGCACAACAAAATAATTACAAAATTCCACAATGGGCCTAACAACCAACAACGAATCAACAACAACAGAACCACCACCTTAGAATGGACAGCAGCCTAAAGAAAACCTCAAGTTGAGCCATGGTGGGCCCAGCCAAAGACAAGCATCAGGCACCAATGGATTAAAGCTTGACACCAGGGCCGTCATTGAGTCTGAGATTTGACCCACCACCGTGTCTTTAAAGAAGAAACCATAGCTATAAGTCTGATACAATATCCGGGTCATGCTGTCATGGAAAATCAAAGCTAGAGCTGATCTGAAAACAAAACAGCTAAACACACTGATGTTTGGCAAGAAATCAAACAAGAAAACGTTGAAAGGATCATTCCTGAGAGTCTGTTCCCGTTTCTTAGTCTCCATTTTGCGGACATGGATATTTTGGAGACCAGCTGGAAACTGTGATGCTAGGAGGGCTTTCATTACATAGTATATAGTGTGTCAAACCACAAAAATCTGTTCCACTAAGCTCCACCTGACCCAGCCATTGAGTAGATGAAATCAAATGTGAAAAAGTGTCAAGTAGAATTTCGAAACTCTGTCTGATATTTACAAATCCATCTTTTATTATTAATGATCATGTCAACATCCAGTCTCTTGAGAAACTACAACGAAACTACAAGGTTGTTGCACCTTTGGAGATTACGCAGATGCCTTTGTGGCATGTTTTCAAATATTTTGGACAAACTACAACACAAGTAATGACACATGTGATCGCTACTTAGTACAGAAGTTGATTAAATTGTCTACATGCATCAAACGAACAGCCAAAAGGAGATCAATCAATAAACTTATTCAGGGCCCTGAAGTCTGATTACCTAGAGAAAATGGTAGCTCTTGCAACAAACCTGTCAGAAGAACTTTTGCCAAAAAAGCTTAATCATTGGCTGGTAATGGTGAAGTTGTTGCTCGAGGTGGCTTTCAGGATCCAATAGTAAACTAATCATGAAGGGACAGAAACACGGTTGGTTTTTAATGCCAAAGATGCAATACAGAAGAAGTACAAGCAAGTAATTGTCATTTGCAGAGTTACCCATGTGCTACTACTTCTTTGTCATCTTGGTTGTACAAAATAAGAGGTATGGATGATGTCAGGAACGTTAAAGCAGAAAAGGGATATCCAGTGTACATTATTTTATCGAAACTACATACTGATATACCGGAGAACATACTCGGTTTTCATAGCCGGACAGTTTGTGATACAAGCTCTTCAGTCTTTGGAATCAGTAAAATAAAACACACTAGAAGCAGTAGTCAGAAACTGCAACGGTCCTTACGTAAAATATTTGAGTTTGTTTTGCCTGTATGGCAACTTCGTTGTAAAACGGAAAAATATACATTGATATGTTGAAATTCAAGTATTTCTCCAAGGCGAGGAAATGGCTGGATCACCTACAAAATATGCCTTTCAATTGCACTGTTTGAGAGTTGATTATCAGGCAAAATATAAATGTTCAAATGGATATTGGAACAGCAACTGATACAGGTGGATGACAACTTGGCGGTGGCCCAGTTGTTATTGAGGCATTGTTGATGTTGCTGCCATTGTTTGTGAGGACTGTGTGTTTTGTCCTTGTTTTGTAATGCATTACTCACATGAAGTATCCTTTCTAGTTTTCAATCATCTTGACGAGGAAGAGAGAGCTGGTTGCTGAATTGTCTCCGTGGTGTCTTGTGACTGTCAGTGTTCTGTGGCACTCTCTCAGGGTGCGGTGGGTTGGTCTGCAGTGTGTTTGTGGTACCAAATGTATTTCCTGATCAAACTCACTTACTTTGGTGGCTAAAAGCAAGACTGTCAGCTGTGCATGTAGCTCTGCCAGATGTAAATGTTAAAGTCAAATCAGATCTGTATAATACAATGCACATGCGATGCAGCGGGATGTGCCTATCCTGTTGGACTCCAAGCTGTCCTTTTGGCTATTGAACATGCTGAATGATCGAACTTAGATTACCTGCAAATAAGTGTCTCAAACTACAAACATATGGCACTTATTAGGAGCTAGGTGTATGATAAAAGCAATCATACTCTGAACTTGCACGCCCCTTAAAGAATTACCCTATTTTTGTAGGTTTACATATACATTCATGAATATGCTAATGAGATCATTTTCATATAGGACCATTGGATGAATGGACTTGGCAAATTGTATCACTGATGACATAACAACATTCAGCAATGGCAATATGGCAATCATGAAATCAGCTTATTTTTGTTTTAATGATTTTTCCTTATATTTCATACCTTTATTAATATTCATAAATACGCAAATTACGCACATTATGCAAATAAACCTAATGCTATTGTGCATATCTTGACCATGGAATAAAAAACATATGTCGAAACTTATTTGGTACCAATTTTAGTAGTCTATGATAAGTAGCAGTTGAGATAGTATTGATTTTTAGGTATGCCCCTTCTTGAATCACATTTTTTTAAAATATTTTCATAAATATTGATAAATGTGCAAAGTAGATAATTTGCATATGCGACAAATGGATGAAGGGCAGATGTCTAAGGTTTATTTTGATACCATGTTTAGTAGTCTAGGATTAGAACAGCTGAGATATGAGTAATTTTGGAGGCTCTTCACAATGCTAGAATTGCATTAGCAATTGCCATGGGAACCATGCATTTTCACAAAGACCAGACAGGTTTAATTTTAGGGGAACTTTGTTTCGCATTTAGGGGATCCTGATGAACAATTTGGCAATCATCAAAAAATGTCCTGGTGGTGCAAGATAAGCTAAATTTGCCCCCTGACTATATTGTTTTTTTAATTCGTACTAAGCCTGAATGTTTATTATCATAGACTCTGACATAAAGATGGCATTTTTTCTTCAAAATGTCAATTTAGAGGCTGTGGCACACATCTGTGCCATTTTATGTTTATTTGCGTTTCTTTTTGTTCATATTGTTAGCATTTTGTGAGTGAGAAAAGAAGTTGCTGTATTTATATGTCATTTTTTATGCATAATTGCACTTACTTGACCTCTGTCCTCTCTGTGACCTTAAATCGAAAAATCACGCTTGGCATCAACCCCTTTATTGTTTGTTATAAACGAAGGAATAATTCTAGCCATTAACAAAACATGCCATCAGGAATCCTCACAGAATTTTTAGGCGGTAGACTTGAACCACATGGGTACCTAAATTTTGATCACATTTTGAATACATATATGCATGTTAACATTCCCGATGGCGCTTCACTATTTTGACAAAATGACTTAACTTTACAGGACTAAGGTAGTGCAGATCCTTATATGAGATATTTGGATCAAATTGTGCATGCTTATTATTTAAAATTGGCCAGCCACTGGTATGCAAAACGTTGACGAGGGTTTGCCGAGCACCATTAATTTAAATGCTCATGAACTCTTAAACGGCATGCTATATTCTAATCAAATATTGCATGCAAATACATTTTAACATTTATTTGCTTATAGGACAGCCATATATTGTCTGAGATTATTTCAGGGATAATTGTGTCTGCATTTCTTGAAACCATTAATTTAAATAACCAGGCGATATATAGACTTATGCCAAGGTTGTAAACTCAACTTCTCAAAGCCTACGTGGGTGCATAAAACTGGCTCAACCTTCATGTAAGAGATCATGAAATTATTTTATAAAGGCTCATGTCAGTATATATATCTACAGACACACTCTTAGTAATTGCAATGGTAGAATGCTGTGAATTTCATCAAGGGCTTAGGTTTGGGAAAAGCACTCTTTTAGTAATTGCAACGGTAGCTTGCGCCAAATTTCACCAAGGACTCTGGGAAAATTGGACAGCGAATTTCTACAACACACTCTTAGTAGTTTCAGCAGCGAATTTAATGCGATGAATCTCTGCAACACACTCTTAGTAATTTCAACGATAATTTGCGATTAATTTCATCAAGGTCTTAGGTCTGAGAAAATTGGATGATGAATTGCAGTGAATTTCTACAACACACTCTCAGTAATTTCGATGCTGAATTGTGGTGAAATTTTACAACACACTCTTGGTAATTTTGATGGTAGATTGGGATGAATTTCATCAAGGGCTTAGGTCTTAGAGAATTGGATGGTGAATTTCTACAACATTCTACACCTCACACTTAGTAATTTTGACTGTCTACAACAGACTCTTAGTTAATTCGTCTATAGATTGAGGTGAATTTCATCAAAGGCTTAGTAGCGAACCCAGTAACCCTAATAACTCTTGATCGGGGGCCTTGTCAATTGGTCTCAATGTAGTAAATGACTCTCAATTCAGATCCTTGTCACCCTGGTAGCGTGTTTATGGTAATATTTTTATTTTAAAAAAAAACACGAGCAAAACCAAACCCTAGTGACTCTCGATTGGGAGCATTGGTAGTTGGTCTTGGTGTGGTTAATGCCTCTCCCTTTGGAGCCTTGTCACAATAATGGCGTGTTTATGGTAGGAAAGGTTTACATAACAAAAATGTGCAGAAAGCTTTATCCCATTGACTCTATCGAGAGCCTTAAAAATTGGTCCTGATGTGGTTAATGACTATCACTCGGAGGCTTGTCACTGTGATGGCATGTTCATGGTATCAAGGTTTACAAAACAAGACCGACAAAATTCTAACCCTTGTGAAATTTGATTGGGGGCATTGTCAGTTGGTCCTCACTCTCGCATATGTGGTTAATGACTCTCCCTTCAGAGCCTTGTTACACTGGTTGCGTGTTTAAACAAAAAAACGCGAACAGAAACCTAACCCTAATGACTTTCAATTTGGAGTCTTGTCTGTTGGTCCTGATGTATTTAATGACTCTGCCTTCAAAGTCTTCCCATGGTGGTGGCGTGTTTAACAAAATACAAAGACGGACAGAAACCTAACCCTATTGACTTTTGATTGGGAGCCTTGTCAGTTGGTCCTGATGCGGTTAATGACACTTCCATCAGAGCCTTGTCACAGTAATGGCGTGTTTATGGCAGCAAAATTAAAAAAAGATGGGCAAAACCTAACCCTAATGACTCTTAATCAGAAACTTTGTCAGTTGGTCCCAATATGGCTTGTGACTCTCCCTTCCGGGCATTGTCACACCATTGTGGCACTGCAAAGATGGCTACACCAAAGGGCCACTGTCTTGATAACTTTGCCACAGGGGTGTGCAGCCCTGATCTGTTACCTGCCTTAGCCTGATTTGTTTGCCACTACAACACCAGCTTTGTCAAAAATGGATTAAAGCTAAAAGAAATCCTCCATTGTGCAACCGCTAAGATGGCTACCTCAAAGGACCACAGCCTAGATAGCTTTGTCACAAGGGCCTATCGCCTTGATCTATCAGGGGACTCAATCCAGGGCTCTTTTGGCACTTGTGTAGGATTAACATCAGTACTTTTCCAAGCTACATATCTTAGCCTGAGCAGTTTGCCATTATAACACTAGCTTTGTCAATAACTGATTAAAGCTTAAAAAATTCTCCATTGTGCTACCGCAGAGATAGCTACACCATAGGGCGACCACCTATATAGCTTTATCACAGGCGCCTGTGGCCCTGATCTATGGGGTCCCCTCTGGCTCAACACTAGTGTAGGATTAACACCAGTACTTTTCCAAGTTACCTGTTTTAGCCTGGGCAATTTGCCACTACAACACCAGCTTTGTCAATAACAGATTAAAACCAAATAAAATACTCCATTGTGCCACCGCATTGTGCCTGCAGCCCTGATCTATCAGGCCTCTGGCTCTGCACTTGTGTAGGATTACCATCAGTACTTTTTCAAGTTACCTGTCATAGCCTGAGCAGTGTTGTCACTACAGCACCAGATTTGTCAATTACAGATTAAAGCTGAAAAAACACCTCCATTATGCCACCACAAAGATGGCTACACTTAAGGGCCACATAAGGGGACCCAGTGGCCTATATAAAGCTTTGATGAAATCTATCACAATCTACTGTCTTAAATATGCTGCAATTCACTTTTCAATTTATCCTGACCTAATGGCTTGATAAAATCTGCTGCAATCAGACTTAAGCCCTTGATGAAATTCACCACAAAATTACGAAGAGTGTGTTGTAGAAATTCACCACAACTCACCATTGAAATTACTAACAGTGTGTTGTAGAAATTTACCTCAATTCACCATCTTATTTACTCAGACCCAAGCCTGTGATGAAATTCACCCCAATCTATGATTGAACTTACTAAGAGTGTGTTGTTGAAATTCACTGCAATTCACCATCAAAATTACAAAGAGTGTGTTGTAGAAAATCACTGTGATCTACTGTCCAAATTACTAAGAGAGTGTAGTAGAAATTGACTACAATTCGCCATCAACATTACTAAGAGTTTGTTGTAGAAATTCACCACAATTCACCATCCAATTTTCTAAGTCCTAAGCCATTAATGAAATTCATCACAATCACCTGTCTAAATTGATAAGAGTGTATTGTAGAAATACACTGCAATTCACCGTTAATATAACTAAGAGTGTGTTGTAGAAATCCACCACAATTCACCGTCCAATTTTCTCAGATATAAGCCCTTGATGAAATTCCCCACATCTACCATCGGAATTACTTAGTGTGTAATGTAGAAATGCACTGCAATTCACCTTTGAAATTACTAATAGTGAGTTGTAGAATTTCAACACAATTCAACATCCAATTTTCTCAGACCTAAGCCCTAGATGAAATTCGACTCAATCTGCCGTCAAAATTACTCAGAGTGTGTTGTAGAAATTCACCGCAATTCACTGTCCAATTTTCTCAAACCTAAACTCTTGATGAAATTCACCGCAATCTACCATCTGAATTACTAGGAGTGTGTTGTAGAAATTCACTGTCCAATTTTCTCAGACCTAACCCCTTGATGAAATTCACCGCATCTACCGTCGAAATTACTAAGTGTGTCTATTGTCCCCGACTAAAGCCTTTTGAAGACACGTTGGGGAAACAATGCATTCTTTCAATATATAAGCATACTCCCATCCACCCATCCTACTCTAAATTTTCGTGATCTCATACATGAAGGATGCACATAGAACTGGGCGTTTTGTGCGCACTCTATATACCAGAGGTGGGGGCTGCACTGCGCCGACATCAGAATCGAAAATAGTGGTAGTAAATTCAGCTTGAATCTTTCAGTTTGGCTATCTCACCACTGCCTCAATACATGACTCGCTTTCATATGGAACTGTTCTTCAGAATGGCTATCCATTCACCTTCATAGATGTGTTGAAACACTCAGTTTGGCTACCCAAACATTGTTTCAACTTTAATACTTAGAGTTGCATTCTAATTAACAAACATTCTACGTGGGTCGTGCATACTAATGTCAGTTGATTTTAGTCAAAATGTTGTACTGTACGCATGTTACAGATCAGTAGCTGTAATACTTTTTGAGAAAATACTGGAAGTACAGTGAAACCTGTTTAAAACGACCACTCTAAAAAAGATCAAAAATGGGTTTTCAAGACCAATTATTGCAGAATGCTCCCCCTTCATTTAGCTTCCATTTGTTATTATGATCTTTATTTTGTCTATTTTTGAGTGGCCGTTTTACACAGGGTAAACTGTACAGCTACAGCTACTTCCTCTGATAATGTTCTGTATGCATGTAAATACTTTAAGAGACAATGGCTGATCCAGCATGAAATTGTAAGTGAAAAGTAAAATAACTAAAATAACTCAAAATTTACTCAAAATGGAGATGTGGCTCTCGTTAACTGCACTTACTTCAATGTTGTCCAGTTACATATCAGTAGCTATAAGGCTTTTAGAGAACATAGCCCAATAAGCCTCAGATGGCGAATTGTTGTTTAGGGAACAGGGGGATAACTGTAAGTATACTGAGAGTACAGCTATTGCCTCTTGTTATATTTTGTAGTATGCATGTAATAATTATTTCAGAGAAAATTGCTGAATATGCATGCAATTATGTTTAGTGTAAGAGGAAATAAATCAAAATATCATTAATCATTATACAATTATTGACTATTGAGGCATTGGACATGACGTGATATTGACCTGAGAGCACCAATATTGACCGAGGCGGAGCCAAGGTCAATATTGGTATTCTCAGGTCGATATCACATCATGTCCAATGCCTCAATAGTCAACAATTGTTTTATTATATAATTTCTCTAAGCAAAAATAAAGCAACAACAACAAAAACAAAATCTTAGCTATGCACTATGTCTTGGACAGTCTTGAATTTCTTTTTTTACATGATGACTAATTGATTTCATTCAGTTAAAAGAGGAAAGAATGCATATTTTATTTGTAATTACATCTACAGATAGAGAAGATCCAGATTAAATGCCGCATAATGTGGCATTTCATCAGGGTCTACACTGTTTGTTACGACAAAAATGATCTTCAGGAAAAAAACTGCAATTTGTTTAAAAATTAAAACCTGTTACCCCTTGAATTATACAATGGACCATTCCAAGTTTATTGCATCAATCCAGAAGGAAGAATTCATTAGTTCATTTAAGAATTCTGCTAACTACTATATTCAACAGCAAAGTCTAAATTACATGTATATGATGAAACACCAAATCTTGTGAATTTCATGCTGCTGTCACTCACTGAATTGTAATTACAGCAAATCATGCAAGTTTCATGCTGAAAGCACACCTGTAATGAAAAGTTTCTATGAAGTCTATTTTTAGTAACTAATATTGAATGGGAAAAACCAGCAGCCCAGTAGATATGTAGTTTTATTGACTCGAGTGGATAGGCATCTGGGCCAATCAAAAGATGTCTATTTATAGGTTATATGATAATAATTTTTAGGGACCAAGGTGTGTATATTGTGAAAAGGGCACTTTCGCTTTCGAAATACAAATGTTGAAAATAAAATACAGCATGAAGACAGCCACGAGTTCCTAAGAATTCTTACTGGTCGTACAAATATGTTTAAGCTACAATATCATTTTTACTTGACTCACTAGGGAATCTTACTTTTGTCACAATTGGTCACGAAAGCTCAAAATCTGTCTATTTTGCAACTTGTCTGGATAAGCCAGTCCAGGGAATTTTCTTCTTTCTAAAGCAGCATCGCATCTAGCAGCAAAGGTTCTCAAAATCTTATCACTGTCCACTGAAACTACAATGCCTAAACTTTCTGATCATGGTATTTGCATCATTCAACTGTCTTATATTCCTGCACAAAATGCATTTGTATTGTTTTTCATTGACCCATAAAATGTTTTTTTTTTTATAGATTTCCTCCATCTTTAGTAAATGTCAATCTACTTTCTGATTGGTGGAATTTATTTCAAACAATCAGAGTAGTGCAGTACCGCAGTAAATAAAATCCAGAATCTTTGTGTTGTATGTTTTCAACATGATAAGATATTTCTTTGTCAAATTGACTATTTAAAATGAACAACCCCTTCTTAAAGTAAGTAGGTGGAATACCTGTACTTGCATTACCTTATTTCAAACCATCAAGATCTGAACAAACAAAATACTACAGTTAAAGTATTGGCAAAGTATTGCATTTATTGATCGTAACAATGTTGGTGTATCCCAGCTATTGTTTGCTTGCTGTCGTGACCTAGCTTCGAGGTTATAAAACTTTGGTAAATATTAGTTTCCAACTGACGGAAATACCTCTCAGGCCAGGCCCTGATGTTAGAAAACTTTTTTCCTGCACAACTCAACTGAGCATGATTTTTCAACAGCTTATAAACACTAAAACGTTGAACCTCTGACTTTTCTTGCTTTCAAACTCTCAGATGTCGTATTTATCATGCTTATAAATGTTAAAATGCATACAATTGTTGCCATTTTAACATCTATGAGCATGATACCTTTCATACTCAGTTGAGTTGAGCGTGAAAAAAGTTTATAACCTCGGGGCCTGACCTGGGAAGTGTTTCAGTTATTTGGAAACTAATTATTCACAAACATACGTTTTGTTTGCGTAAAAGAAACGCCTCAGGGAGACGTTTCTTTTACGAACACAAAAGATAGTATTTAAAAAAGTTCATAAATAGGCCATATGTTCTGAATCCATTGTGTCCGAAAATTTCAAACTAGCGAGTATTTCGAATAAAGTAGAATTCAAATATACTATCTTATTTGTAAAATGAACTCCAAAAGGAGATCAGTAAATTGAAAATAAAGTAACGGTCACAAATGTTCTTGCCCCTAATAATTCGAAAAATAAAAAAATACCACTTCTTGCTACCATAATGTAAACTTCTATACTGGAACCTTATGTACCATTCGCTGATCAAAGAGAATAAATTTAGACCTTGTCGATTCATATGTCTAGGAAATAACGTACCTATCATCTTTTTCGTCAACAAATGATTGATTTCGCAGTGGAATATTTTAAAACTTCGTCTCATATTGGGGCCTATTGTGGTAAACAGAAATATTTCTATCGCAACTTTTTTGTTCAATTTCTAGTCGTTTCGTTGGTGACAGGAAGTCCGATATTTCATTACAAATAATTATATCGCACCCATTATAATCAGCAGATGAAAAAACAGCAGAGACAGAAAATATAATATTTATGCACCTACGTAATTATTTATAAATCGTACTTCTATGGTAACCGGAAGGCGAGAGAATAAATATGGAATCGGCCTTATATCGTGAGAAAACCTGTCTTTGAGGTCTGTAACCAGTTAGAACTCAAACAAGCTTGCTCAGGTACAGGATCAGTGAGACATTTTCATTTTATATGGAGGATCTTACATGAGTGCTCACGTTTTATTAAATTTATTAAACGAGTTGGGGAAAAGAGATAAAATGCGGGTTTTGCCGAGCATTTTATCTCTGTTCGCAACGAGTTTAATAAATTCAATAAAACAAGGGCACGAATGTTAGATTCTGTTTATCATATAACATTAAAATTATTTTGAAATCTCATTTTTGCCGTAAAAACGTTATAATTTTGTCATTATGTAAGCAATGTTGTTATGGACGTCATAACGTTTTCATGAAAATCGATAAACCACTAGTGGTTTACAGATTTTATTGCATGGCGTTATTTCACTCCCAGACGCGACGTCATAAGATAAATGTAGTAATTAACTATACTGAGACCAAGTTCTAATCGATCACCTAACATTTTAACGCCAGTTCAGAAAGTATAACATAGGGTATACAAAATTCATGTTTTTATTTATAAAGCAATACTTCGCCGAGACTCTGCAAGTTATTTCATTTAAAAATGACGTGTACTTCTTGCACAGACAAAGTTAGAGTAAGGGTTCCCTCATTTCAAAAAGTCACACTTTTCCTATGATATAAAATATTACACAGAGACGTTATCAATTTACGTTTTGGCTTGTTTGAATATGTTACTGACAACTGTGATTTAAGAAGAATAAACCTCAGAAGTTTTGTTTCTAGGAATAGGAAGCCTTGTAATAAATAAAGGATACTTTTCCGAGGCTTTCTTGTTTAAACCGCAAGGTTGGCGTAGCACACCGAGCGGTTTAAACAGAAAGCCGAGGGAAAATCTTTTATTTAGCTTGTAGTATGGCGCAGGCGCAAATAAACACGTGTTACTGACACCTGACGAAATATACATTCGCTCCTCCAAGCATCCGGCCTAAGCTGTCAATTATATTACATTAACCGACGAGTTAATATGTCGCTATTTAGGAAGTTCCCGCCTACATCGCTGTTTAACTAAAATTGGAAGTTAGAGTACGGTTTTAAGCTCCTCCTTCGTCGTTATTCTAGGGTGTCTGATTTAAACATCAGCAAAGATCAAAGAAAAAAGCATCGGCCATTCCACAACGTTTTTTCTATAATAGCATACAAAACACTATTAGCAGCTTAATCATAACAAATCAGCTTTAAGCTTGCAATTCACATGCGAATTTCGCACTGCACTATACGCTCTCGTTTGTGGTGTCCAACTGTGGGTTAGCTACTTTCCCATTGGTATCCTGGGTCAGGTGTGGTACTTGATTGTATCGCTTCCTAATCTTTGCACCCTTACTTTCTTTTATTATCAGCGACATGGCTTTTAAATTTTCAGCGATTATCCAATAGTACTAGACGTCATTGTTTACTTTGAGAATTGAAAAAAACAATCAATATAATGCCATCAAATCGAGTTTTAAACTTACACATTGAAACCGGAAGTGTTCCACAGTCGTGAAACTTTAATCATCAAAAAATGGTCTAATCAAATTCTATTGCTTTTGGCCTACAGTGATCAGATAAATAAAGTGCATTGAACCATTTTAGCATAAGGTCGATGAATTTCAAAAAACTGAAAAAATATCGAAAAATGAATATTTTTAAAAATGCGTAAAATTCTACTCTAAGCAAATTTCAATTGTTTGGTGTTTTTTGAAGTCAGGTAGACCCATTTGTAACCACCTACAATTCAATTTTATAAAAAGAAACTACACTCAAGCCCCCCTTTTCTTTACAAAAAGGTCGTTTTTGCATTTTTAACCCAAAAACTTTTGAGTAAAAGAGACTTGTTCCAAAACACTGCAAAAATTTAGGTACATGTGCGGATATAGTGACATATCATTGTAAGTTTGAGACAAATTGCACCCCAAATTTTAGATGCAAGTGTAAGATACATTGACAAAGTTGCTTGCAGGAAAATTTTTATGTAGTCCTGTTTCAATCTCTAGTGAACAGGCACGTTTGTGACGTCATTAATTTTATGATAAACGTCGTTTTGAGCTATCTACTGGTGATGCAATAATGAACATCGTTGCGTCTTGTTCTTTGCGTTGTGCTTAAAACATGCTTAATATGTCATAAGGAAGTTTTCAAAATGCTCCGTCCTCTATTTACGGAGTTATCACATTTTATATCATTTTTCAAGCATTTTTTGCTTCTTAATGACGTGTTTACATTAATTAAAATATGTTCAATCTGTCAAGTCTTCAAGACCAGGTGAGTGATTTTTTTGTAAGTAATGCCAATTTTGGTTAAACTTTAAGCTTAGATTAGAACTGCAACGTTATGGCAACAAAAATTAAGTAAAAGTTGTATAACTCCTTCACTTAAGGCGGTTTTAACTTAATAAAAATGATTTTCAGCGTTTAAAAATTACCCACTATCCTTCAATGATTTGTAGCAACAACTCAGTATGAGCGATCAACATATTTTCTTTGAGTTTAAACTAGTTCAAATGTTGCTTCGTGCATTTTGTTAGAGAAAAGTTTAACTGAAAACTGAAAGGTGATTTTTTGTTTACCATTTATTTGCAAACATAAGGAGACTTTCGTGAAAACGATTCGATGTAGTTTAACAAAAACGTGTCGGATTTTCGCACCTTTCACAGAACCATTATATAAGTATATGGGGATACTTCATTAAAAATTTCAAGAAATTTCACCAATTTATCGAAGAATAATACGCTCGTCTATATCACTGGTATCTTCGAAGCCTTGAGTTTATTAGTATACTAACGTGACCCTCCTTCAAAGGGCTATAACTCGATAAGGATACTGTATTTTCTTTAGGTCTGGTGCCAGTTTAGAGGTGACTTATAATCCTTTATAGAAACGTTTTTCATTTTGTGGTAGCATATATGTGACGAAAGTTATGAAGCTACTTGCATTCATATTTGAACAACCCTCGTAAAAGTACATTTTGTTAGCAAACAATGCAGAATCTGATCTGGTTCTGCACTGTTTGCCAATGTACGTAAAAGGGCACCTTGCTTAAATTGGTTAAATGAATAGATGAACAGCGAAGGTTCAGGTGTGCCTGCTCAGTTGCGCAGTTTCAAACCAGCCGTTGCTGATCCCATACTCAAAGTATTATCACATGAGGTGAGCCTTACATGTGAATCTATATTTAATGCAAATTATTTCAAAGCTAATGTCATGCTCAGCAATGGCCTCTGACATTGAACGTTGCAGTATGGTGATTGGTCAGGTCTTTATCATATGCACAGAACAACTTTCTGAAAAAAAAAAACAAGTATAAAGTATTAGATAAAGTAAAAACTGTTTATCATAATTATGACAGTATACAGTACAACGTGGACACCCGTCCAGTCTGATTAGATTCCTCGCTTGGGTGCAGTAATACCTGTGTAAAACGGCAAGACCCAAAAATACACAAAACAAAGGTCTTAATGACAAATGGTAGCTTAATGAAGGTCTTGGAGCATTTTGCAAATGTCTGCAATACTATTGACCTGCATAAAGTGATAATTGGTCTTGAAAACCAATTTCCTGCCTTTTTGAGAGTGGCCGTTTTATACAGGTTTTACTGTATTTTGCTACCAATTAAGCACCCAAGTGTGTATGACCTGGAAATACCACAATCACACATTGCAGACCACATAGAGCCACCGCGAGGAAGAGACACATTACATTAGCAGCCACGTGTCAGCAAGATTACAATTAATGTAAAACAACCAGTCCTCTCTTCCTCTTAGAAGGGACACTAAGTACTGCATTCATGCGTGGATCCAGAGGGGGGGGACAGGAGGTCCGGATCCCCCTGAAAAATCACAAAAATATAGGGGTTTCCTAGCAATATTGGTCTGTATCCCTGTTTAATGTAATGTGTCTCTTCCTCGCGGTGGCTCTATGTGGTCTGCAATGTGTGATTGTGGTATTTCCTGTTTAGCAGAAACTCCTGTTTATCTAAGGACATTCTAATGAATTTGCATGTGCATCATTCCAAATTCATTGATATTTAGGCATTCAAAGAGCAATAACTTCTCTACATCCAATGTCATCCTCATGCAACTTCACATTCATCATCACACTATGGTCATATATACTCAGTATAAATTTCATGAAATTCCTTCTATTGCTTGCTAATTTATGGCTGAAGAAAGAAAAATGTATTGATATTTTGAAACCCAAAGGGCAATAACTCCTCTATTACCCAGGGTATCTTGACAAAACTTCACGTGCATATCCATATTATGGTCATATATACTCAGAATAAAATTCATGAAATTCGATCAATTGCTTACTTAGTTATGGCTGAGGACAGAATAAATTATTCATATGTAAGCAATAAAAGGGCAATAATTCCTCACTTGCCAAGGTTATCCGGATAAAACGTCATGTGCATAACCATACTATGGTCATATATACTCAGTATAAGTTTCATGAAAATCCATCTATTGCTTACAGAGTAATGGCTGAGGATGGAAAAAAAATGTTAAAATGTAAGCAATCAAAAGGCAATAACTTCTCTTTAACTGATTACACCCTGATGAAACCTTAAGAGCATAACCACATTATGGACTTATATATACAATATAAGTTTCATAAAAGTCCATCCAGAAAAAAAATACAAAGTTATGGCTGAGGACGAAAACAACATTGGAATTTAGGCAATCAATGGGCAATAACTCCTCTATAACTGATGACACCCTGATTAAACTTCAAATGCATAACCACAATAAGTATTAGTTTCATGAAAGTCCATCTATTGGTTACCTAGTTATGGCTGAGGACGGAAAAAATCATTGAAATTTAGGCAATCAAAGGACAAAAACTCCGCTATAGCTATCGACACCCCATGGCACTTCACGTGCATAACCTCACAATGGTCATATATATTCAGTATGGGTTTCATGAAAGTCCATCAATTGGTTACCTGGTTATGGTTGAAAATTGAAAAAAAAAACATTGAAATTTGTGCAATTAAAGGGCAATGACTCCGCTATAACTGATGACACCCCATTTAAACTTCACATGTTTCATTTCACTATAGCCATATATATTCAGTATAAGTTTCATGAAATTCCATCCATTGGCTACTTAGTTATGGCTAAGGACAGAAAAAAATCACTGAAATTTAGGCAATCAAAGGGCCATAACTCCGCTATATCTGACAATATCCCATTAAAACTTCACGTGCATAATTTCACAGGGGCCATATATATTCAGTAAAAGTTTCATAAAAGTTTATCTGTTGGTTGCCTAGTTATGGCTGTGAATGCAAGTCAGACGGAAGGATAGACGGACGGACAATGCCAAACCTATATCCTCAGGGGAAGAAACAAAATGCAAAATGAAAAACTACAGCCTAACCCTAAAGCCCACTTCCAGCTGTTAGTGGCCAGACACAATCACGCATTGGCACATTAATAAAGTTCAAAGGTTTGCTCAGTTTGTGACAGTGGTATTAAATCGAGACCCATGTGACCTAAGACTATTGGCTTATTTATTAGTGATGCCAAAACTCACTCATATTCTGAAGATATTGGAAGAGGTTCAACCTTACTCCCATGTGTTAGTGGCTGGACACAACCACGCGTTAACATACTATTATGTTGCGAAAGTTTGTTCTACAAATCAGTTTGTGACGGTGGTGTAAATCAAGACCCAAGTGACCTACTATTGGCTGATTTATTAGCGATGCTTGGATAACTGCAAAATTCACTCATATTCAACTGATCATTTAGTAATCACTGCATGCACTATAGTACTGCAGATCTCAAGGCTGTCAGATGGGTCTACTGGTCAGATTCCCCAACATCTAGTGGTACTAATCAAGTTATATCACCTTGAATTACCCCACCCATTTTGACACATTATGAGCGGTTGTGATCATTAATTTGCAAAATAATTGATATAAAACATCCAGGAAATCAATTAAACCCTTCACTTCTCAAGATAATACTTAAAAGAATAAAAACAAAACAATCAGTATTAGTCAGATCATTTGTTTTTGAACAATTTGTTTGTTTTTTTTTTAAGTAAAATAATTTGCCAACATTGCTTTGAATACACATATAATAGAATGTTTCGAATTAAGAATATGCCCACTAGTGTTCTCTTTTAAGAAATGATCAAGAATGTAAATAAAATGTCTTACGCTAGGACAACATTATTCCTCGATTCCAATTTTCTATATAAAGAACGTTCTGGAGAAAATAATAAGCATGTAAATACCCCGCCCACCTAATGATACTGCAGATCTTGCTTCTGCCAAAATTTATGATAAACGTGACGACTTTGATTTTGAAATTGTCAATTTCCCATTTTAGATGGTGATGTTCCTCGTTCTACATCCTATGGAGTTAATATCTCTCAACTCATTCGTTTTGCTAGTGCATCTAGCTATGTTGCTGACTTCAACACTCGCAATAAATTGTTAACTCAGAAACTTCTTAAAAAAGGCTATCGATATCATAAACTTCGCAAAATATTTTCAAAATTTTATAGTTGATACTATGATTTGATTTCTAAATTCCAAGTTGGACTTCAATCTTTCTTGCGTCAAGGACTTTTGGAACCTGATTTCTATGGTGACTTGGTGTATAAATTGAAGAAGATTGTTGGCTCTAATAATTTTCAGCGCAGTTCATTAAAATAATTTCCAATTATAAAAAGATTGGCTATAACAATAATGTATTGCGACAGACGGCATGCTTGGTGGTCAACCCAATCACGGTTGGCAACTTTGCTTTCCTCTTAACTTGCACGCCGGTGGGTCGGACTTCAGACTCTATGATGGTTCCGACTTTAAGACTTATCCATTGATGAGATGGTAGGGGCCTGATGCTTTGGTTGTTTGTCAGGCCCACCGGGGTTTACCTGTTGGATTTCTTTTGCTCCGGTATTTAGTTTTATTCACTGTTGAGTCCTTATATTTGCTTTATCTCCTTGTTATATCTTGATTTATATGTTTTAGGAGATGATGCATTGATAAGTTTTATGCAAACCAAATATCTATGTGTCTTGAACCAAATCTTAATTAAGGGTGAGGTTGGCGCTGTTAAACCGGTTTAAGCCCTCCAATAAAATATTTTACTGACGGTTCCAAGGCGGTACTTCTTTTGTGGATCTTTTATGTTTTTGTTCTGTCTTGTGTTTGCTATGTCTTTGTGTGCGTCTGTTTATGTGTGCTTTGTGGTCACCTGCTGGGAAAGGGCTGACCTCTTGGCTCTCTTTTGTGGTGTCTAACTGTGAGTTTGTCACTTTCCCATTGGTATCCTGGGTCAGGTGTGGTACTTGATTGTATCGATTCCTTATCTTTGCACCCTTACTTACTTTAAGAGGAATCTGCTTGACTGATATTGCTTAAATATAGTGTTAAATACCAAATAAAAATGCTCACGCTCTAGTTTATAAAAGTAATTGATGACACCTCTGATTCTGAATACTAACCGTGTTATCTCCCCTTGAATTAGCCCACCCATTTTGACGGATTATGAGTGGTTGTGATCATTAATTGGCAAAATAATTGATATGAAACATACAGGAAATCAATTAAACCAATCACTTCTCAAGATGATACTTGAAAAAATCAAAAAAAAAATCAGTATTATTCAGATAAAGTGTTTCTTGAACTATTTTGTTTTCTTTTAAAGTTAAATTATTTGCAAAAACTGCTCTGTAGACACATTTAATCGAATTTTTCAACTTGAGAACCCGCTCACTAGTGTTTTCTTCTTAGAAATGAATCAGAATGTCAAGAGAAACTCTGTAGCTATGACAACATGGTTCCTTGATTCCAATTTTCTATATAAGGAACGTTCTTGAGAAATAATAAGCATGCAAACACCCCACCCACCTATTGCCACTGCAGATCTGAAGGCTTTCAAGGGAAGTTGCTTGACCGATATTGCTTACATCTAGTGTTATATACCAAATGAAAATGTTGAGGGTCTTGATTTTTAAGCGGTTGATGACATCTCTGATTCTGAATACTTACTGAGTTATCTCCTCTTAAATTACCCCACCTATTTTGATAATATTATGAAGATTATGATCGTTAGTTTATAAAATATTTGAAATGAAGCACCCAGGAATAAATATACCCCACACTATGTGTTGTAGAAATTTACCTCAATTCATCATCTTATTTACTCAGACCCAAGCCTGTGATGAAATTCACCCCAATCTATGATTGAACTTACTAAGAGTGTGTTGTTGAAATTCACTGCAATTCACCATCAAAATTACAAAGAGTGTGTTGTAGAAAATCACTGTGATCTACTGTCCAAATTACTAAGAGAGTGTAGTAGAAATTGACTACAATTCGCCATCAACATTACTAAGTTTGTTGTAGAAATTCACCACAATTCACCATCCAATTTTCTAAGTCCTAAGCCATTAATGAAATTCATCACAATCACCTGTCTAAATTGATAAGAGTGTATTGTAGAAATACACTGCAATTCACCGTTAATATAACTAAGAGTGTGTTGTAGAAATCCACCACAATTCACTGTCCAATTTTCTCAGATATAAGCCCTTGATGAAATTCCCAACATCTACCATCGGAATTACTTAGTGTGTAATGTAGAAATGCACTGCAATTCACCTTTGAAATTACTAATAGTGAGTTGTAGAATTTCAACACAATTCAACATCCAATTTTCTCAGACCTAAGCCCTAGATGAAATTCGACTCAATCTGCCGTCAAAATTACTCAGAGTGTGTTGTAGAAATTCACCGCAATTCACTGTCCAATTTTCTCAAACCTAAACTCTTGATGAAATTCACCGCAATCTACCATCTGAATTACTAGGAGTGTGTTGTAGAAATTCACTGTCCAATTTTCTCAGACTTAACCCCTTGATGAAATTTACCGCATCTACCGTCGAAATTACTAAGTGTGTCTATAGTCCCCGACTAAAGCCTTTTGAAGACACGTTGGGGAAACAATGCATTCTTTCAATATATAAGCATACTCCCATCCACCCATCCTACTCTAAATTTTCGTGATCTCATACATGAAGGATGCACATAGAACTGGGCGTTTTGTGCGCACTCTATATGCCAGAGGTGGGGGCTGCACTGCGCCGACATCAGAATCGAAAATAGTGGTAGTAAATTTAGCTTGAATCTTTCAGTTTGGCTATCTCACCACTGCCTCCATACATGACTCGCTTTCATATGGAACCGTTCTTCAGAATGGCTATCCATTCACCTTCATAGATGTGTTGAAACACTCAGTTTGGCTACCCAAACATTGTTTCAACTTTAATACTTAGAGTTGCATTCTAATTAACAAACATTCTACGTGGGTCGTGCATACTAATGTCAGTTGATTTTAGTCAAAATGTTGTACTGTACGCATGTTACAGATCAGTAGCTGTAATACTTTTTGAGAAAATACTGGAAGTACAGTGAAACCTGTTTAAAACGACCACTCTAAAAAAGATCAAAAATGGGTTTTCAAGACCAATTATTGCAGAATGCTCCCCCTTCATTTAGCTTCCATTTGTTATTATGATCTTTGTTTTGTCTATTTTTGAGTGGCCGTTTTACACAGGGTAAACTGTACAGCTACAGCTACTTCCTCTGATAATGTTCTGTATGCATGTAAATACTTTAAGAGACAATGGCTGATCCAGCATGAAATTGTAAGTGAAAAGTAAAATAACTAAAATAACTCAAAATTTTCTCAAAATGGAGATGTGGCTCTCGTTAACTGCACTTACTTCAATGTTGTCCAGTTACATATCAGTAGCTATAAGGCTTTTAGAGAACATAGCCAAATAAGCCTCAGATGGCGAATTGTTGTTTAGGGAACAGGGGGATAACTGTAAGTATACTGAGAGTACAGCTATTGCCTCTGGTTATATTTTGTAGTATGCATGTAATAATTATTTCAGAGAAAATTGCTGAATATGCATGCAATTATGTTTAGTGTAAGAGGAAATAAATCAAAATATCATTAATCATTATACAATAATTGACTATTGAGGCATTGGACATGACGTGATATTGACCTAAGAGCACCAATATTGACCGAGGCGGAGCCGAGGTCAATATTGGTATTCTCAGGTCGAAATCACATCATGTCCAATGCCTCAATAGTCAACAATTGTTTTATTATATAATTTCTCTAAGCAAAAATAAAGCAACAACAACAAAAACAAAATCTTAGCTATGCACTATGTCTTGGACAGTCTTGAATTTCTTTTTTTACATGATGACTAATTGATTTCATTCAGTTAAAAGAGGAAAGAATGCATATCATATTTGTAATTACATCTACAGACAGAGAAGATCCAGATTAAATGCCGCATAATGTGGCATTTCATCAGGGTCTACACTGTTTGTTACGACAAAAATGATCTTCAGGAAAAAAACTGCAATTTGTTTAAAAATTAAAACCTGTTACCCCTTGAATTATACAATGGACCATTCCAAGTTTATTGCATCAATCCAGAAGGATGAATTCATTAGTTCATTTAAGAATTCTGCTAACTACTATATTCAACAGCTAAGTCTAAATTACATGTATATGATGAAACACCAAATCTTGTGAATTTCATGCTGCTGTCACTCACTGAATTGTAATTACAGCAAATCATGCAAGTTTCATGCTGAAAGCACACCTGTAATGAAAAGTTTCTATGAAGTCTATTTTTAGTAACTAATATTGAATGGGAAAAACCAGCAGCCCAGTAGATATGTAGTTTTATTGACTCGAGTGGATAGGCATCTGGGCCAATCAAAAGATGTCTATTTATAGGTTATATGATAATAATTTTTAGGGACCAAGGTGTGTATATTGTGAAAAGGGCACTTTCGCTTTCGAAATACAAATGTTGAAAATAAAACACAGCATGAAGACAGCCACGAGTTCCTAAGAATTCTTACTGGTCGTACAAATATGTTTAAGCTACAATATCAATTTTACTTGACTCACTAGGGAATCTTACTTTTGTCACAATTGGTCACGAAAGCTCAAAATCTGTCTATTTTGCAACTTGTCTGGATAAGCCAGTCCAGGGAATTTTCTTCTTTCTAAAGCAGCATCGCATCTAGCAGCAAAGGTTCTCAAAATCTTATCACTGTCCACTGAAACTACAATGCCTAAACTTTCTGATCATGGTATTTGCATCATTCAACTGTCTTATATTCCTGCACAAAATGCATTTGTATTGTTTTTCATTGACCCATAAAATGTTTTTTTTTTTTATAGATTTCCTCCATCTTTAGTAAATGTCAATCTACTTTCTGATTGGTGGAATTTATTTCAAACAATCAGAGTAGTGCAGTACCGCAGTAAATAAAATCCAGAATCTTTGTGTTGTATGTTTTCAACATGATAAGATATTTCTTTGTCAAATTGACTATTTAAAATGAACAACCCCTTCTTAAAGTAAGTAGGTGGAATACCTGTACTTGCATTACCTTATTTCAAACCATCAAGATCTGAACAAACAAAATACTACAGTTAAAGTATTGGCAAAGTATTGCATTTATTGATCGTAACAATGTTGGTGTATCCCAGCTATTGTTTGCTTGCTGTCGTGACCTAGCTTCGAGGTTATAAAACTTTGGTAATTATTAGTTTCCAACTGACGGAAATACCTCTCAGGCCAGGCCCTGATGTTAGAAAACTTTTTTCCTGCACAACTCAACTGAGCATGATTTTTCAACAGCTTATAAACACTAAAACGTTGAACCTCTGACTTTTCTTGCTTTCAAACTCTCAGATGTCGTATTTATCATGCTTATAAATGTTAAAATGCATACAATTGTTGCCATTTTAACATCTATGAGCATGATACCTTTCATACTCAGTTGAGTTGAGCGTGAAAAAAGTTTATAACCTCGGGGCCTGACCTGGGAAGTGTTTCAGTTATTTGGAAACTAATTATTCACAAACATACGTTTTGTTTGCGTAAAAGAAACGCCTCAGGGAGACGTTTCTTTTACGAACACAAAAGATAGTATTTAAAAAAGTTCATAAATAGGCCATATGTTCTGAATCCATTGTGTCCAAAAATTTCAAACTAGCGAGTATTTCGAATAAAGTAGAATTCAAATATACTATCTTATTTGTAAAATGAACTCCAAAAGGAGATCAGTAAATTGAAAATAAAGTAACGGTCACAAATGTTCTTGCCCCCAATAATTCGAAAAATAAAAAAATACCACTTCTTGCTACCATAATGTAAACTTCTATACTGGAACCTTATGTACCATTCGCTGATCAAAGAGAATAAATTTAGACCTTGTCGATTCATATGTCTAGGAAATAACGTAACTATCATCTTTTTCGTCAACAAATGATTGATTTCGCAGTGGAATATTTTAAAACTTCGTCTCATATTGGGGCCTATTGTGGTAAACAGAAATATTTCTATCGCAACTTTTTTGTTCAATTTCTAGTCGTTTCGTTGGTGACAGGAAGTCCGATATTTCATTACAAATAATTATATCGCACCCATTATAATCAGCAGATGAAAAAACAGCAGAGACAGAAAATATAATATTTATGCACCTACGTAATTATTTATAAATCGTACTTCTATGGTAACCGGAAGGCGAGAGAATAAATATGGAATCGGCCTTATATCGTGAGAAAACCTGTCTTTGAGGTCTGTAACCAGTTAGAACTCAAACAAGCCTGCTCAGGTACAGGATCAGTGAGACATTTTCATTTTATATGGAGGATCTTACATGAGTGCTCACGTTTTATTGAATTTATTAAACGAGTTGGGGAAAAGAGATAAAATGCGAGTTTTGCCGAGCATTTTATCTCTGTTTCGCAACGAGTTTAATAAATTCAATAAAACAAGGGCACGAATGTTAGATTCTGTTTATCATATAACATTAAAATTATTTTGAAATCTCATTTTTGCCGTAAAAACATTATAATTTTGTCATTATGTAAGCAATGTTGTTATGGACGTCATAACGTTTTCATGAAAATCGATAAACCACTAGTGGTTTACAGATTTTATTGCATGGCGTTATTTCACTCCCAGACGCGACGTCATAAGATAAATGTAGTAATTTAACTATACTGAGACCAAGTTCTAATCGATCACCTAACATTTTAACGCCAGTTCAGAAAGTATAACATAGGGTATACAAAATTCATGTTTTTATTTATAAAGCAATACTTCGCCGAGACTCTGCAAGTTATTTCATTTAAAAATGACGTGTACTTCTTGCACAGACAAAGTTAGAGTGAAGGTTCCCTCATTTCAAAAAGTCACACTTTTCCTATGATATAAAATATTACACAGAGACGTTATCAATTTACGTTTTGGCTTGTTTGAATATGTTACTGACAACTGTGATTTAAGAAGAATAAACCTCAGAAGTTTTGTTTCTAGGAATAGTAAGCTTTGTAATAAATAAAGGATACTTTTCCGAGGCTTTCTTGTTTAAACCGCAAGGTTGGCGTAGCACACCGAGCGGTTTAAACAGAAAGCCGAGGGAAAATCTTTTATTTAGCTTGTAGTATGGCGCAGGCGCAAATAAACACGTGTTACTGACACCTGACGAAATATACATTCGCTCCTCCAAGCATCCGGCCTAAGCTGTCAATTATATTACATTAACCGACGAGTTAATATGTCGCTATTTAGGAAGTTCCCGCCTACATCGCTGTTTAACTAAAATTGGAAGTTAGAGTACGGTTTTAAGCTCCTCCTTCGTCGTTATTCTAGGGTGTCTGATTTAAACATCAGCAAAGATCAAAGAAAAAAGCATCGGCCATTCCACAACGTTTTTTCTATAATAGCATACAAAACACTATTAGCAGCTTAATCATAACAAATCAGCTTTAAGCTTGCAATTCACATGCAAATTTCGCACTGCACTATACGCTCTCGTTTGTGGTGTCCAACTGTGAGTTAGCTACTTTCCCATTGGTATCCTGGGTCAGGTGTGGTACTTGATTGTATCGCTTCCTAATCTTTGCACCCTTACTTACTTTTATTATCAGCGACATGGCTTTTAAATTTTCAGCGATTATCCAATAGTACTAGACGTCATTGTTTACTTTGAGAATTGAAAAAAACAATCAATATAATGCCATCAAATCGAGTTTTAAACTTACACATTGAAACCGGAAGTGTTCCACAGTCGTGAAACTTTAATCATCAAAAAATGGTCTAATCAAATTCTATTGCTTTTGGCCTACAGTGATCAGATAAATAAAGTGCATTGAACCATTTTAGCATAAGGTCGATGAATTTCAAAAAACTGAAAAAATATCGAAAAATGAATATTTTTAAAAATGCGTAAAATTCTACTCTAAGCAAATTTCAATTGTTTGGTGTTTTTTGAAGTCAGGTAGACCCATTTGTAACCACCTACAATTCAATTTTATAAAAAGAAACTACACTCAAGCCCCCCTTTTCTTTACAAAAAGGTCGTTTTTGCATTTTTAACCCAAAAACTTTTGAGTAAAAGAGACTTGTTCCAAAACACTGCAAAAATTTAGGTACATGTGCGGATATAGTGACATATCATTGTAAGTTTGAGACAAATTGCACCCCAAATTTTAGATGCAAGTGTAAGATACATTGACAAAGTTGCTTGCAGGAAAATTTTTATGTAGTCCTGTTTCAATCTCTAGTGAACAGGCACGTTTGTGACGTCATTAATTTTATGATAAACGTCATTTTGAGCTATCTACTGGTGATGCAATAATGAACATCGTTGCGTCTTGTTCTTTGCGTTGTGCTTAAAACATGCTTAATATGTCATAAGGAAGTTTTCAAAATGCTCCATCCTCTATTTACGGAGTTATCACATTTTATATCATTTTTCAAGCATTTTTTGCTTCTTAATGACGTGTTTACATTAATTAAAATATGTTCAATCTGTCAAGTCTTCAAGACCAGGTGAGTGATTTTTTTGTAAGTAATGCCTATTTTGGTTAAACTTTAAGCTTAGATTAGAACTGCAACGTTATGGCAACAAAAATTAAGTAAAAGTTGTATAACTCCTTCACTTAAGGCGGTTTTAACTTAATAAAAATGATTTTCAGCGTTTAAAAATTACCCACTATCCTTCAATGATTTGTAGCAACAACTCAGTATGAGCGATCAACATATTTTCTTTGAGTTTAAACTAGTTCAAATGTTGCTTCGTGCATTTTGTTAGAGAAAAGTTTAACTGAAAACTGAAAGGTGATTTTTTGTTTACCATTTATTTGCAAACATAAGGAGACTTTCGTGAAAACGATTCGATGTAGTTTAACAAAAACGTGTCGGATTTTCGCACCTTTCACAGAACCATTATATAAGTATATGGGGATACTTCATTAAAAATTTCAAGAAATTTCACCAATTTATCGAAGAATAATACGCTCGTCTATATCACTGGTATCTTCGAAGCCTTGAGTTTATTAGTATACTAACGTGACCCTCCTTCAAAGGGCTATAACTCGATAAGGATACTGTATTTTCTTTAGGTCTGGTACCAGTTTAGAGGTGACTTATAATCCTTTATAGAAACGTTTTTCATTTTGTGGTAGCATATATGTGACGAAAGTTATGAAGCTACTTGCATTCATATTTGAACAGCCCTCGTAAAAGTACATTTTGTTAGCAAACAATGCAGAATCTGATCTGGTTCTGCACTGTTTGCCAATGTACGTAAAAGGGCACCTTGCTTAAATTGGTTAAATGAATAGATGAACAGCGAAGGTTCAGGTGTGCCTGCTCAGTTGCGCAGTTTCAAACCAGCCGTTGCTGATCCCATACTCAAAGTATTATCACATGAGGTGAGCCTTACATGTGAATCTATATTTAATGCAAATTATTTCAAAGCTAATGTCATGCTCAGCAATGGCCTCTGACATTGAACGTTGCAGTATGGTGATTGGTCAGGTCTTTATCATATGCACAGAACAACTTTCTGAAAAAAAAAACAAGTATAAAGTATTAGATAAAGTAAAAACTGTTTATCATAATTATGACAGTATACAGTACAACGTGGACACCCGTCCAGTCTGATTAGATTCCTCGCTTGGGTGCAGTAATACCTGTGTAAAACGGCAAGACCCAAAAATACACAAAACAAAGGTCTTAATGACAAATGGTAGCTTAATGAAGGTCTTGGAGCATTTTGCAAATGTCTGCAATACTATTGACCTGCATAAAGTGATAATTGGTCTTGAAAACCAATTTCCTGCCTTTTTGAGAGTGGCCGTTTTATACAGGTTTTACTGTATTTTGCTACCAATTAAGCACCCAAGTGTGTATGACCTGGAAATACCACAATCACACATTGCAGACCACATAGAGCCACCGCGAGGAAGAGACACATTACATTAGCAGCCACGTGTCAGCAAGATTACAATTAATGTAAAACAACCAGTCCTCTCTTCCTCTTAGAAGGGACACTAAGTACTGCATTCATGCGTGGATCCAGAGGGGGGGGGGACAGGAGGTCCGGATCCCCCTGAAAAATCACAAAAATATAGGGGTTTCCTAGCAATATTGGTCTGTATCCCCTAAAACTCACAAAGCTACCAAGCCAAGCCAGTATTCAATGTTGGGTCATCATCGGCACGCGCATGGAGGCTTCCTATTTTTTGTAAAGAAAGCTTCAAGATGAATCCAGCTAAAGACAAACCCACCGATGAATGTTTTAGGCCAGGGTCATCATTGAGTCTGAGGCCTGACCCACCGTCGTGCAATTAAAGAGGAAACCATAGCTATAAACTGTGATTGGGCTTATAACCAGTCATGCAGACTGTCGCATAATGTCCATGTTATATCCCACTTTTTAATACAATCGATTATCTTTTTTGAATATATACATTCAGTGAAAGTAACAATTTGACTTTGTGTCCAGCGCTGACTCAGAATAGCCTGAACATCCACCCAGTCTGATTTGATTCCTCGCATGATGCATGAAGAAAGCTCGGGTCCTCAGCTACCCAATGAGCACATAGCAAATACCGAGTATACGCTGCGCACACAGCCAAATTGTTGCTATGCCCTGTGCAAGCTAAACTGGTATAACATATAGACTAAATATATAGCATGTAATAAGATGTGTACTGATTATTTGATTAAACATCACCCCTCTATAACCGTGTTCATACTTTGCTTTGCGGAGCGCAGTGGCTCAGTTTGTAGAGCTTTAGACTTGGGATAGTAGGGTTACTCACTTTTTGCTAGTTAGAGACTCAACGCTGGCGGAGTCACTGTGTTGTGTCCTTGAGCAAGACTTATTTGTGGTTCAACTCAGGAGGACAGGGAATAGTTCAGACATAACTGAAAAACCGTTGACATGGATGTAAAGCTTCAAAACAAATAAACAAAAGTGTTCCTATAATACATACTTTGCTTGCTTGTCGCCACTCCACAAAGATAGTGCCATCAGATGCCAATTGTCAGGATATGCCCAGCCCTGCAGGAACCCACTGCTCTTGTCATATTTCACAGTAACGGATGTTACGTCACCTACATTGACACGTGACTTCAGCATCTTGTGGATAATGGTTCCTTTGTTATGAATTTCGTTTGAGCTATCAGTGTGAAATAGATGGAAAAAAGAATTACAAGCAAATTCAACAACGAATTGATATCCCCGCCGAAATTATGCGATATTTTTTCATTGAAACTAAGTCAATTAAAGCTGCATAATCTGTAACTTTTGATCTTCTAATTTTAAAAATAATGTTTTTATTTTTCAAGAACACAGTAAAAATACTCGAATTCAGGTAAACATTTTACCATTTTCGTTAATCTTAACAAGTTATCACTATCAAAACAACTGCATTTATGTTAAAATTCAACGATCTAGAATTATTGGAGGGACGCAAATAATTACCAACAAGAGAAAAATACACCTATTTGATAAGATAATTCACTTTTCTATGCAGTTTTCAGCTGTACTGAACAGTTTTATTGTGAAAACATAGCTTAATTCTACTTTTACAAATGATTTAAAAAGAAAATAAAATTTTTCGAAAAATGTTCATAGTTACAGAGTATGCATCTTTAAAGAGCAGAAACTCCTGTATATCTAAGGACATTCTAATGAATATGCATGTGCATCATTCCAAATTCATTGATATTTAGGCGTTCAAAGGGCAATAACTTCTCTACATCCAATGTCATCCTCATGCAACTTCACATCCATCATCACACTATGGTCGTATATACTCAGTATAAATTTCATGAAATTCCTTCTATTGCTTGCTAATTTATGGCTGAAGAAAGAAAAATATATTGATATTTTGAAACCCAAAGGGCAATAACTCCTCTATTACCATGGGTTTCTCGACAAAACTCCACGTGCATTTCCATATTATGGTCATATAAACTCAGAATAAAATTCATGAAATTCGATCAATTGCTAACTTAGTTATGGCTGAGGACAGAATAAATTATTCATATGTTAGTAATAAAAGGGCAATAACTCCTCACTTGCCAAGGATATCCGGATAAAACGTCATGTGCATATCCATACTATGGTCATATATACTCAGTATAAGTTTCATGAAAATCCATCTATTGCTTACAAAGTAATGGCTGAGGATGGAAAAAATGTTAAAATGTAAGCAATCAAAAGGCAATAACTTCTCTATAACTGATTACACCCTGATGAAACCTTAAGGGCATAACCAAATTATGGACTTATAATACAATATAAGTTTCATAAAAGTCCATCAATAAAAATTACAAAGTTATGGCTGAGGACGAAAACAACATTGAAATCTAGGCAATCAATGGTCAATAACTCCTCTTTAACTGATGACACCCTGATTAAACTTCAAATGCATAAACACAATAAGTATTATTTTCATGAAAGTCCATCTATTGGTTACCTAGTTATGGCTGAGGACGGAAAAATCATTGAAATTTAGGCAATCAAAGGACAAAATCTCCGCTATAGCTATCGACACCCCATAGCACTTCATGTGCATAACCTCACAATGGTCATATATATTCAGTATGAGTTTCATGAAAGTCCATCAATTGGTTACCTAGTTATGGTTGAAAATGGAAAAAATGAAATTTATGCAATCAAAGGGCAATGACTCTGCTATAACTGATGACACCCCATTAAAACTTCACATGTATCATTTCACTATAGCCATACATATTAAGTATAAGTTTCATGAAATTCCATCCATTGGCTACTTAGTTATGGCTAAGGACAGAAAAAAAATCACTGAAATTTAAGCAATCAAAGGGCAATTACTTAGCAACAACTGACGACATTCCAATAAAACTTCTCGTGCATAATATCACAATGGTCACATATATGCAGTATACGAGGGCCGTTTTTTATGTTCGTAGAGAGGTAGATTTAATGATAACGGCGAAAGTAAATGCATACATCATGCATATATTTGGAAAGATTGAGCTTTTATCTATACATGCAACGTAAAATTGTTTCAAAATGCAATACTATAATGTCTTCTATGAAGGAAAGACATACGTATATATCGCACACTGGAAATATGGTAGAAATATGACTGTTTATGGACTAAGTCTCTGACAGAACGTTAGTAACAATTGCATGAAAATGGGTCCATAGCCATACACAGCTTCTGAAAATTTGGCTGCAGATCAAGGACACCACGTGCTACAATATATTATAAACATAATAGCAATTACGCAGCAATTATTGGATATGGAAGATTTGTTTGGAACCTCAGCAAATTGAACATTAGGCATATAAACTTTTATTGTAAAGAGTTGACACAAGTGGAAGTTGGGTACGGGCTTTTGAATGTGGCTTAAAATGTTAGCTGTAAAGTAGTATTATATTTTTTCTTGTTTATATGGTAGATGGAAGTGTTATGGTAACTTTCATCCCAAAACAAAGTTAATGCTTTTGTTTTCTTAGAAATTAACTGCAAAATAAATAGCCTTGGGGGTGCTACAATTCCCTATTTTGTACATAAATGACGTCATGGAGCGTTACTATATTTAGAAATACATTAAAACTGTTTTTGTGCCTCTAAACAGGTGTTGAAATCACTGCAATAAGAAAATTATGAAGATCCGATTGTTATTGTGTTTTCTACGCGGGGTTGATTTACCCCTCCCACTTTTTATAACATGGGGGTATGCCAGTACCGGAAGTTGCCAGTTACACACTTAAATCGATACATCAATTTAAACGCTGACGAATGATTGAGTATATCATGTGCTATGCAAAACCAGAAGAAATTTTAAAATTTGTTCATAGTCGTAATTTTAACAGATATAATAACTAGCACTTGACTGTGATTATTTTGGTATATTGATGGGTGTTTTAAAATTGTCATAGAAGAGAAAACAACATGCTTATAGTTTTGCTGCACTTGTCTACGATTAGCGTTTGAATAATTAATTTTGAAAGTGCAAAAGAAAAATCGCCTTGGAAAATGCTTATATCACCATAGCGAATGGAACTTAACAGCGTCTAATTTTCTGCTTGCTTCGTGGTTAAAATGGCATGGATTTCGACCAGTGTCCTTTTCTATGCCTATTCAAAGTTATATATCTTGACCGAAAAAAGCGCTAATGATGTAAAATTGACATCAGTTGATAGACAAAAGCTAGACCTTTTAGAATATATATACTTATGGTACCGTAAATTATATATATAGAGAGATACAGCCCGATTCTACGAACATAAAAAATGACCCTCGTAAGTTTCAATGAAATTCCATACATTAGTTACATAGTTATGGCTGAGGACGGAAAAATCGTTGATATTTAGGCAATTAAAGGGCAATAACTCCGCTTTATCTGACAATATCCCAATAAAACTTCACGTGCATAATTTCACAGGGGTAATATATATTCAGTAAAAGTTTCATGTAAGTTCATCTGTTGGTTGCCTAGTTATGGCTGCGAATGGAAGTCAGACGGAAGGATAGACGGAAGGACAATGCCAAACCTATATTCGCCGGGGAAGATAACAAAATGTAAACTGAAGAACTACAGCCTAACCCTAAAGCCCACTTCCAGCTGTTAGTGGCCAGACACAACCACACATTGGCACATTAATAAGGTTCAAAGGTTTGCTCAGTTTGTGACAGTGGTGTTAAATCAAGACCCATGTGACCTAAGACGATTGGCTTATTTATTAGTGATGCCAAAACTCACTCATATTCTGAAGATATTGGAAGAGGTTCAACCTTACTCCCATGTGTTAGTGGCTGGGCACAACCACGCGTTAACAAACTATTTGTTGCGAAAGTTAGCTCTACAAATCAGTTTGTGACGGTGGTGTAAATCGAGACCCAAGTGACCTACTATTGGCTGATTTATTAGTGATGCTTGGAAAACTGCAAAATTCACTCATATTCTAACATAGAACAAGATATTGGAAAAGGTTTCAACTGATCATTTAGTAATTACTGCATGCACTATAGTACTGCAGATTTCAAGGCTGTCAGATGGGTCTACTGGTCAGATTCCCCTTTGGTACTTATCAAGTTATCTCCCCTTGAATTACCCCACCCATTTTGACACATTATGAGCGGTTGTGATTATTAAAGCTGCATAGTCTGTAACGTTTGATCTTTTCATTTTAGAAATAATGTTTCTATTTTTCAAAAACACAGTAAAAATACTAAAATTCAGGTATACATTTTACCTTTTTCATAATAATTAACACATTATTATTGCCAAAACAACAGCATTTATGTTAAAAATTAATTGTCTAGGATTATTGGAGGGACGCAAATAATTACAAACAAGAGAAAAACACCTGTTTTTATAAGATAATTCACTTTTCCATGCAGTTTTCAGCTGTAGAAATTAGATTTATTGTGACAACATAACTTAATTCTACTTTTACAAATGATTTAAAAAGAAAATATTTTTTTCGAATAATGTTCATAGTTACAGACTATGCAGCTTTAATTTGCAAAATAATTGATATGAAACATCCAGGAAATCAATTAAACCCATCACTTCTCAAGATGATACTTAAAAGAATAAAAAAAACAATCAGCATTAGTCAGATAATTTGTTTTTGAACAATTTGTTTGTTTGTTTTTTAAAGTAAAAATATTTGCCAACATTGCTTTGAATACACATATAATAGAATGTTTCAAATTAAGAATATGCCCACTAGTGTTCTCTTCTCAGAAATTATCAAGAATGTAAATAAAATGTCTTACGCTAGGACAACATTATTCCTAGATTCCAATGTTCTATATAAAGAACGTTCTAGAGAAAATAATAAGCAAGTAAATACCCCACCCACCTAATGATACTGCAGATCTTAATTCTGCCAAAATTTATGATAAACGTTACAACTTTGATTTTGAAATTGTCAATTTCCCATTTTTAGATGGTGATGTTCCTCGTTCTACATCCTATGGAGTCTATATCTCTCAACTCATTCGCTTTGCTAGAGCATCAAGCTATGTTGCTGACTTCAACACTTGCAATAAATTGTTAACTTAGAAACTTCTTAAACAAGGCTATCGGTATCATAAACTTCGCAAAACATTTTCAAAATTTTATAGACGATACTATGATTTGATTTCTAAATTCCAAGTTGGACTTAAATCTCTCTTGCGCCAAGGACTTTCGAAACCTGATTTCTATGGTGACTTGGTGTATTAATGAAGAGGATTGTTGGCTTAAATAATTTTTCAGCGCAGTTCATTAAAATAATTTCCCATTATAAAAAGATTGGCTATAACATTAATGTATTGCAACAGACTGCATGCTTGGTAGTCAACCCAATCACGGTTGGCAACTTTGCTTTCCTCTTTAATTGCACGCCGGTGGGTCGGACTTCAGACTCTATGATGGTTCCGACTTAAAGACTTATCTATTGATGAGATGGTAGGGGCCTGATGCTTTGGCTGTTTGTCGGGCCCACCGGGGTTTACCTGTTGGATTTCTTTTGCTCCGGTATTTAGTTTAATTTACTGTTGAGTCCTTATCTTTGCTTTATCTCCCTGTTATATCTTGATTTATATGTTTTGGGAGATGATGCATTGATAAGTTAGGGGTCTTTCATGCAAACCAAATATCTATGTGTCTTGATCCACATCTGAATTAAGGGTGAGGTTGGCGCTGTTAAACCGGTTTAAGCCCTCCAGTAAAATATTTTACTGACCGTTCCAAGGCGGTTCTTCTTTTGTGGATCATTTATGTTTTTGTTCTGTCTTGTGTTTGCTATGTCTTTGTAAACCTGTCTTAAGCGGCCACACAAGAAGACCAAAAATTGGTTTTCCAGACAAATTATCGCTTAGTGAAGGTTTTGAGTATTGCAGAATGCTTTAAGGGTAGCATTCTGCAATACTTTTGACTTTCTATGTGTCTTGATCCACATCTGAATTAAGGGTGAGGTTGGCGCCGTTAAACCGGTTTAAGCCCTCCAGTAAAATATTTTACTGACCGTTCCAAGGCGGTACTTCTTTTGTGGATCTTTTATGTTTTTGTTTTGTCTTTTGTTTGCTATGTCTTTGTACGCGTCTGTTTATATGTGCTTTGAGGTCACCTGCTGGGAAAGGGCTGACCTCTTGGCTCTCGTTTGTGGTGTCTACTGTGAGTTTGTCACTTTCCCATTGGTATCCTGGGTCAGGTGTGGTTATTGATTGTATCAATTCCTGATCTTTGCACCCTTACTTACTTTGAACTAATTTATGGTGAAAAGTTGTTTTTATGAAATATAAGCCTTGCCCTTTTTTATTGACACTATTTACAAAAAGACACACGGACAAATACCCCTTTAAGAATCATACATGCTGATACTATATTTCGATATTGTTTCCTAATCTTATACCATATAAAACATAAAAATGTTTTAACTATGTGTGCTTTTTCTAAAAAAATTAAATGATCTCTGCTAACTGCATGCACAATTCTTATAATCCTTTATAAAAGGTATGTACGGTTCAAGAGCCATATATCTGTTAGCACTCATCAGTGACGATGTCATCAACCAGATTCTGTAGCTGGACAAACATTTTGGCATATGACAGTCAATGTTGGAGAGATCTTGCCATTAAAGTCCTTAAAGACATATATTACTGTCCAATAGAGATCATTAAAGGATTAACTGACAAGGGACAGTTTCAGGATCTCACAAAATAAAAGGGCTTCAAGAGAGAGGGGATTTACGTGTATACAACACAATTTCATTCACTAAGATAAAGATCAATATTTTATCATAAAATACCTAATTCCTTCATGGGACCACATAATTGCCCCTGTAAGGAAGTCAAATCATCTCATTATGACTGTCCTTTTGATCTGCCCAGTATGACCCCTGGAGAGAGTCATAATGAGTGGTACCAGTAGTATTGCTTAAACTTTTACCTCTTTAACGAGAGGACTTTTGGCCAGTCGTCTGCAGTACTAATGTGGGGTATGCATGATTGAGGGTAGATCGTTGCAACTGATATTCTAAAGTTATTTTAGTATACTTGTTTTAAAGCATTGAGGAAACTATTATGTAGTCAATTATTATCTATTTGCATGCTGGGTATTTTTTAATGCTGCTGGCTGTTTTCAAAACTTACTTTTTTAAGAAGACATTCCTGAACACTTCAGAGTCTCAAACGGTTTGGATCCGTGATGAGGACCGACATTGTGTTTGTCCTGATCTAGGTTCGAACTGTTTACAAAGGTTATCAGCAGACGGCAAAAGTCACGGCTAACAAGGAAAGAGTTTAACAACTCTGAATGTTTCTGATCTTTCCAGGAATAGAGTACTACATTGTTAAGGTGCCTATTGAAACGAACGTACCAAGAAATGCGCGGATCCAGAAAGTTTTGTCGGAGGGGGTCCAACTTTGACATTCTTATGGGGGAGGCAGGATTGAAATACGACTATAAGCAGGCCATCATCGGCCTGCCAACGAAGCGCCATTTAAATGGCGTTTCGCTAGCATGCCGATGGTGGCCCAACATTGAATTCTGGCTTGGTAGCATAGTTATTTACTAGTAGATCCGGACCAGTATTGCTAAGAAACCCTATATTTTTGTGATTTTCAGGGCGGGTGGGTCCTACCCCCTCCCCCTCTCTGGATCCGTGCATGCAAGAGATGCTTCCACTGGGCCACTTAATCAAATGTTTTGTGTAGAGAAACGAACTGCAGATTGACAAACATGCTAATGTTATGTTCTCGGAGTGATTCAACGGCATGCTTTAAAATTGAAAACAACCAACGAATTACATATGTTGGCAACGTTATTGCATGGCGCCCATTATAAGGTCACGTACGTATGGCAAAATATTGACGTTAACATGCAAAAACACTCATAGTGATGCATATTTTGTCAGTACATACAAATGTGCAAAATTCCCATAATAAAGCTTAAGGACAGAATGCTACTTAATACTTCCCACATTGAAACCTGTTCAATACTGCATACGGTTTGTTTCATGCATGGACTGTCAATTTATGAAATAAAGAGGATATGCCACTGTGCTCAGTTTTTCACAATTTATATGGATGTTTTCAGCATTTGACCAAAATTTTGGACAAATGAAAGAATCACATAAGGCATAAATATCAAGCTTAAAAGTTGTAATCTTCAGTCAGCTTTTTTCTTTTAATTTCACCTCAAGTCTTATAGAAAATGCACAAATTTCTTTGCTATCCCAAGCTGTGACAAGATAATTTATGTATATGTTTGAAAATCTTTGAAATTAGAATCTGTTTTTAGAGTAAATTATTTTTTTAAAAAAATCTGAGATTGTAAATCTTTATATTTATGTCATGGACTATCATAATACCTTTTTTGAAAAAAAAGAAAAAGAAAATGGGGTCACCATACTAATTATCTTTCAGGAGGGCCTATTTTAACCCCACCTCCACACACAGATTTTGTGAATAATTCAATATAAAACATTCACCAGTGACAGTTTTTGACCTTTTTTATAATTCCATTTTACTAGTATGAAGTAATTCAGCATTAAAACGCTGAAATAGGAAGAAAGATACACTTAAAAATAGATGCTCACATTGGAATCGACCTTGGTCCTCTGGGTCCGTAGACTGACTTGCTAAGGTCAGAAGGCCAGGCCATTTGAGGCTCGCAGTACTCGTGCATGAAGAATAGATAATCCGAGTTACCAGACTTAAAACTTGAAAATTGTTATGGCCCTTATTTTTGCCGGACATATCTATCTGTCTTGGTACTGATACACATATTTCAAGCTCATTTTTTACGTTAGAAAACGTTAGAACGTCGACCTGACATAAGAAAATTTGAACACTGTATCTGTAAATAATCGACTCAGGAAGGTAAACATTCTCAATTGATTTCTGAGTTATCTGACGCAGGTTTGGTGAGCATGGAAACCACCGCATATGTCTTATGTTTATTTTGACTAAACAAACTACAATACCTGGAATTGGCGTTTTATTTTGTAATAATGGTTGAAAGACATTTGGCGTGATAAATAGATGAGATGAAATAGTGAAACGGATCATAAGACTTAGGTGACTGATTATTCTGCAAGATCATGAATGGAAACGTTCCCTGCTTATAAACTGGTGATAAAAGGTTTAGGATGATGTATAATCAATTATAATTACCGATAAAGCCCAGTAAAGTATAACTCTTGAGTGGTATTTAAATTCAGTATTTTAATTATTTTTAAGTTTTTTGGTCATGACATTAAAAGTAAGTAAAGGTGCAAAGATCAGGAATCGATACAATCAAGTACCACACCTGACCCAAGATACCAATGGGAAAGTGACAAGCTCACAGTTATACACCACAAGTGAGAGCCAAGAGGGCAGCCCTTTCCCAGCAGGTGACCATAAGGCACATATAATCAGACGCGCACAAAGGCATAGCAAACACAAGACAGAAAAAACACAAAAGATTCACAAAAGAAGTACTGCCTTTGAACGGTCAGTAAAATATTTAACTGGAGGGCTTAAACCGGTTTTACGGGCAAACCTCACCCTTAATTTAGATGTGGATCAAGATACATAAATACTTGGTTTGCATGATAGACCCCTAACTTATCAGTGCATCATCTCCCAAAACATATAAATCAATATATAACAAGGAGATAAAGCAAAGATAAGGACTCAACAGTAAGTAAAATCGAATACCGGAGCAAAAGAAATCCAACAGGTCATCCTCGGTGGGCCTGACAAACAGCCAAAGCATCAGGCCCCTATTATCTTATCAATAGATAAGTCTTTAAGTCTGAACTGTCATAGAGTCTCAAGTCTGACCCAAGGGCATGCAATAAAAGAGGAAAGCAAAGTTGCCAACCATGATTGGGTTGACCACCAAGCATGCAGTCTGTTGCAATACATTAATGTTATAGCCAATCTTTTTATAATGGGAAATTAATTTAAGGAACTGTGCCGAATTCTTTTTAGAGCCAACAATCTGCTTCAATTAATACACCAAGTCACCATAGAATTCAGGTTCTGAAAGTCCGTCGTGCAAAAGAGATTAAAGTCCAACTTGGAATTTAGATATCAAATCATAGTATCGTCTATAAGATTTTGAAAAGGTTTTGCCAAATTTATGATACCGATAACCTAGTTTAAGAAGTTTCTGAGTTAACAATTTATTGTGAGTGTTGAAGTCAGTAACATAGCTAGATGCTCTAGCAAAACGAATGAGTTGAGAGATATAGACTCCATTGGGTGTAGAGGGAGGAACATCACCACCTTAAAATGGGAATTGACAATTTCAAAATCAAAGTCGTCAAAGTTTATCATAAATTTTGGTAGAAAAATTATCATTAGAAATTGACAAATGCAAGTCTAAAAATGCGGCTACGGTATCAGATGCATTGGTTTTATTAAGTTGGAGCTCTGAAGGTTATATTTGACATACTATATTGTCAAAATATACATTATTAATGTTTAAAATATTGTCTAAATATCTGGATGTAGTGTTAAAAGCATCAATATCATCAGCCGGCTTATCATAAGAAAGAGACATCATAAAGACCTAAAATTTTCACTGTTAAAGTGGTATCACTCACTAATTAGTTTATTATCTATCTAGGCGCTATGCAAGGCAGATCAAATGCTTATCATAATGAGGTGATTATTTACTCCTTTCATGGGGTAATTAAGGGTCACCCTAAAGGGTTTAGGTATATTTCACCAATATAACCTTTGGATAAAAAAGTATGTGAGTATGATCAGGAAATACCACAATCACAAACTGCAGACAACCCCGTGGCACCGCGAGGAAGAGCCGCTCAACCATTACGAGACACCAGGAAGACAAATAAAGCAAAGCAACCAGCTCTCTCTTCCACATCAAGATGATTGCAATATTAGAATGGACATAAAGTAACGTACAACAAAACATAGAACAATTACAGACTCCCACATTGAGAGTAACAATAAACAAAAAGTCAACAACAACAGAACCACCGCCTTAGAACGGACAGCAGCCTAGGCCACCTGGGGGCTTAAATGCATTTTACTGGTACCAAATCTTCGCCCTGTAAAAAAAACCTGTTGATTATATTTACAGGTAAGTCCCTCTTGGGGCCTCCTTCGTCCAGTGAGATATTGAAATACATTTCTCAAATATAAAAAATAGTAAGTGAGTATGATCAGGAAATACCACAATCAAAGACCGCAGACAACCCAGTGGCACCACGATAAAGAGCTGCTCAACCATCACGAGACACCAGGAAGACAAATTAAGCAAAAATGACCAGCTCTTTCTTCTCCATCAAGATGATTGCAATACTAGAATGGACATAAAGTAACGTACAACAAAACATAGAACAATTACAGACTCCCACAATGGGAGTAACAATAAACAAAAAGTCAACAACAACAGAACCACCGCCTTAGAACGAACAGCAGCCTAAGCCACCGGGGGGGGGGGGGGGGGGGGAGGGGGCTTAAATGCATTATACTGGTACCAAATCTTCGACCTAGATTCTGCTGTTGTTAAATTACAAGAAATGTTCAGCTCGCATGGAGGCCATCTAACTAATGCAATGTATCATCATGGAGAAACACTCTAATCAAATTAACACCCCATGATGAAACAAAGAAAAGGGCTCATGACTCACAGATAGTCAGAGCTAAAGAAAACCTCAGGTGAGCCACGGTGGGTCCAGCTACAAATAAGCATCAGGCACCAACCCACCGATTAAAGCTATACGTCAGAGCCGTCATAGAGTCTGAGGCCTGACCGACCGTCGTGCAATTAAAGAGGAAAACATAGCTATGTTACGGCCCAACTGGCAATATTCCCCATTTTAAAGTCGGAAACCTCCCAACTTGAAATTTCTACTTCGGACGTCCCATTTTAAAATGGGAGGTTGGATTCTTCTTCTAAGTTATTATTCTTGGGATATTATTACATCTCCAAACTGCATTAAAAGCTATCAAATAGAAGCCTAATTATTTACTAAATATTGAATTATTTGTTGTATAGATATATTTATGTTTTACGACCTATCGGAAAAACTATCAATCGAGCCCATATCCGGTTCAGAAGCCGACAACGGATATGTAAACAACAACAAGAATGTAAAAATGCATTTAAGATGAATGTTTCTGAGTGATGCACAGTATGATTAGTTGTTGTATTTTGTTGTCTTTCTTTACTGTGCATAACATAGTCTGTTCAACGTTTTGGGGGTTTCTAGCACACATTCTGGCAGTGGTGGGAGGGATGTGAGTGGGTGGAGAATGTTTAGATTTTCATTTCACATTTGGCTGTGTAGTGTGTAGGGTGCGCTCCTGGTATACAAGGTGCAGTTTAAAGCTTTATGTCCGGTTGTTGAAAAGTGAGGGCTGCCCACCCTGGTTTCTTTTTCATGCAATCACTTGCAGTTCTAATCATTTGTGTACCATTTCCTCCCCCAAGACATTTCGTCCCCACTAAACGTTTCACCCCACTAGTTGCTTCGCCCCGACCCCCCTAGTTGTTTCGCCCCCATAGTCGATTTGCCCGTAGTACAATATACTGCATAAACATCATTAAATAAAGGTAACTGACACAATTAACACAGAGTCAGTGGTGTTTATTTCCCATAAACTGCTCGTATTTTAGTGTAGGCCGCTGTGTAATCCCGTGGGATTTTTGGGTAAAAGTGTCAAACATACAGTTTCTTGTAGAAAAATGTATCCTGTTTAAGAAAAAAGATGTTTCCAATTTTTTCTTGCCGTTTTAACGTCATGGTGACGTCACAAAGTGATGTACCCATT
This sequence comes from Loripinus fragilis, assembly GCA_964019695.1. Taxonomy (NCBI): domain Eukaryota; kingdom Metazoa; phylum Mollusca; class Bivalvia; order Lucinida; family Lucinidae; genus Loripinus; species Loripinus fragilis. The sequence continues at coordinate 24,062,747 of OZ026518.1, forward strand.
TTTGGCTTATTTAGGGCTTGAAAATTGAGCACTATGAATTCCAGCTGGCGCAAACATGTACTGTTTGATTAGCTATAGTAATATTACTGGCGATATATTGTATTTGGAGCATAGACTCTGACTCAGAATTTTAGAGAGGCTACTTTAACTTCAAAATGATGTCAAGAGAGGAAAAAATGACGTCAGTATCAAAATGAAAATTATGTTATAGTGAAAGCTCAAATGACATTAGATCACAATATGCTAATAGACCCTCCTCTCCAACTGCTGGTATTGTACACTATGCTTTACTGAAACTACATGATATAAGATACAAAATGACACATGTTACCTCTCTGACCTGTATCAGCCATGTTAACTACGTTACTCTATTGTATTTTCAAATCCTTTTGTGCAAATACCAAGTTATAGCTAATTCTTATTTATCGACATGCTGAAAGCCTTAAAAGCATTTATCAAATGGCAGCAAACAGGAAGTTTGCGTTTAAACAATACACATATATGAAATGACAGTTATATATGTTACTTACTTCAAATGTATTACTACTTAATGTAGTACTGTCACTGGACGATAGGCTGCCAAAATACCCACGAGGGAGAGTTTTGTACACTACATCTTTCTAAAACCAAAATATATAACCACAGAATAATGTTTATTAAGTCTATAGCGGTTACAGCGTTACTTCGTTACCATGAAATAATAGGAATTCCTATCAAATTGTTCCTTATTCCTAATTGACAATATAAGCTAAGACTTTTAATTGTATTCAAATGATTAGCATTTTGATTCTTTCAAATAAAATGTCTGTTATTACTGTTATGTACTTAATTTTCTTTTAGATGCATTATGTTAAAGCCAAAACAGCAATTTATGAGTTTACAATGCTAGTGGTTTATTTACTGTCATTTAACTGCCAGTAATTGCCATTAACTGAAATATCAACAAAGCATTGATAATAAAAGAAGAAATGTTAGCCTAAATCACATAAAACGTATTTCAAGTCCATGTATTTTATCAAATTTATAAACAGCATTTTAAATGCTGCTTATTTTATGATCCCTTTATGCTTCTTTAATGCAAAAATGATATCTTTTATCTCACTGACACTCGTGTATTTGCTTCATTCTACACATGAAATAATATAAAAAAGACGCTTTTCTTCACTGACTACGCCTAATTTTAGATGACACAATAATATTAAGCATACAGTAGCTTTAAGTTAGTAAGATCTATCGCACATTGTGTAACCCTACTATTGATTACACCAACTGTATTGATAAAGACAAAAACTTACTCAGAATTCGTTACAAAGTAAGTTATTCAGACTTAGGTCTAAATTGTGACCTTAATCCTTGTCTTTTGAAACAATAAACTGAAGTGTTTTAGAAACTTAACGACTATTTCCCAATATAGGAGTATGACAAACACCAAGCCTATTCCTATGGTTATAATCGCTTTATATCTGAAGAAGGATGTCTAGTTTGGTGAAGTAAGAATACCATTTATGTTGGTAAAATGCATAACAAGAGAAGTTTAAGAAGCTTATTACACTTATCTTCCATTCTGTCTGGTTCTAAAATTTTGTGAAGCATCGAACAGACAGCATTTGTTCTAATGGTTCATGACAGTCATACATTTGAAAGAAAATGGTTTATCACATAGAAAAGCTCCCTGGCATTGTAAGTATAGCATATATACTGTAGCCATTGCTATATTAATGGACCCAAATAAAGTATTGGTGAATTTGTTTTCCATAATTCTATCAATTAGATTTAGTCTTGAAGTTGAATTTTGTTTCAGATAATATCATTTTGATATTTAGCCAATCAAATGTGAACATTACGATAGATACAAAAATACATCCAGTTATTTCTTTGCTTATTTCAAATCAAACAAAATAGATTAACAGTAGTAATGGAAAAAATTAAAAGGATTTAGCCTATTTGATTTTGGTACTTTGCAAGTGAGTCTATCATTGGCGACTGAGTAGAGTGTCCTCTTAAAGCTGATATTAGCTAGATTTTTGCATGCTTTATTTGAATCTATATCCTGGTGAGTTTACAACTTATTCAAATGTTTAATACAGCTATAACTCTTTATTATTCCATTTACCATGTTTACAATGTTCCTGTAATATTTTGTCAAAGTCGCAGTCAGTTCAGGTATGTAAGCATGTATTGGTAATACTACGTGAGAGCTTATACTTGCACTTTCTTATTAAATATTTCACTTTTCTATCCAGCATTCTAAAAGAACATTGTAAAATCTATTTTACAATAACTTTAATGTCACCAGATCAAATTTGGCCGGAAATAATTTGGGCTGATGAAATTTGTATTTAAATTGGTATTGAAGTAACAATTGACCTTTATCTAGTTTCCTTGAATATGGTCATATCTAATGTGATCATTGCCTTAGAGTAAAACTCACCACTATAATCCCATTATTGTTTGAGCAAGTGACCAGGAGTACTAAGTTGATGTGATTGACAGTCTCGTTAAACAACGAGAGCTATGTTGAAAATAAACTTGAATTAATTTAAGAGCTTCAGTAATGCCTCACCATCTGCATACACAACTAGATGCCAGGATACAAATGGATTTAGTGACAGTTTCTTTAAACAATAACTGATTACAGGCAGTTATAATGCATACCTCCCTCAAAACATTTAGTAATTAGAAGGGTACTTTTTTATGGTAATCGAACCTAAATAAACATGGATACATGAAATCTAGCCTGTATCATGCAACGTAAATGAATACGTGTACCCATAATTTGAACAACTATAAACAATTACATAGAGTGATTGATTTTACTGATTATAATTATTTCAATTTAACTTAGATTTCTCAAGATAAATACTACAAAACAAATCTCTTAACTCACCATGATATATTAGCTTTTCAGGCTCAATTATATATCGTCTTTGACAATATTTTTGATAAACATGGGGCCTTATGATATACTTTATACAGCTTTATATGCTATTTTAACAAATTGGACAGAAAATGGGAAATTGTATCCATTTAAGTTCTGGTCTTGAGAGCTGTCATCTTATTTGCTTGTGAGTTTTAAAATCAATAAATTTGGGCAAATCATTTTTTGAAGATATAAAAAGTTAAAAGATATAATATTTTGCAAATGTCGTATGGGGGAAGTGACACTTTTTTCAGACAAACAGGAACCTGGATATCTATAACAAAACAATTCGTTTTTCCATGCGAACCAAACAACTGTTGTGCTTTAACAACAACATAATCTAGGACTAAAATTTGGTACCAGAAAAATGCATTTAAGCCCCCCCCCCTCATGCTGCAGTGGCTTAGGCAGCTGTCCGTTCAAGGCTGGTGGTTTTGTTGTTGTTGATCCATTGCTTATTGTTGCTCCCATTGTTTGTGGGGGTTTTGTGTTTGGTACTTGTTTTGTTATTCAGTACTTACGTCCTTCTAGTGTTGCAGTCACCTTTATGGGGAAAAGAAAGTTGGTTGCTTTACTTTAATTGTGTTCCTGATGTCTTGTAACTGTTAGTGTTCTTACTTGCTTTTTTGAAATGATATCAAATACCGTATAACGTATAATATAAGTGATTAAACAAGTCATATAAAGTCTTGAAAGTTGTAATATACGTTACATACTGCCACACAAATAACAAAAAAGATAATTAATACCAGAAACGATGTTGGTTACAGCATTTTTCTATTGAATTTCAATATAATGCTCATACATTGTGTTTAAAGGTTTTCATATAGCATTACATATAATTTAAGAATGAAAATATTTTACCTTATTTAACGTGCTTTTCGGTGGTATCGTATTTAACAGCATATAACTCTTATATATTTTTATAAAAACAAGCTGCTCGCAGTTATAAAATGGCTCATTAATTGTCTTTTGGAACATATAGTTAAAACATGAATCTTAAATGAGAAGCTTATTAAATGAAACTATTTAACAACATTTCAATGGTTTTACAGGGGAGGGGTAGTTTAAATGTAACATAAATGACAATACAATGGCCCCTAATAACTTAAACATAAATATTTGTAGGGAATGAAATGTTCTTGTACAATAAATAGCTGTTTGGCCAATTTGATTAATCCATTACTACCTTAACATCATTAGTTACATTATTTGTGTTGTAAACAATTGAGGGGTAACGTAGTTAACATACTGTAACAGCCAAACGCCACAACCGTCAGAGAGCTAACATGTTTCAAAAAGCTTAGCTAGAAACATAAAATTATGCTTACATTTGATTTTAATCGCAAGGCACACACAACAATATTTCCAGAATTATATTTCTGTACACAATATTTTTTGCTGCATACTGACATCAAATCGACGTCAATTTGACGTAAAATTGAAGTCCACGTTGAATCGATTTTCATTTTTGTCCTCCTATCGACGTTTTAAACCACTTCAATGCAATGAACAACATTACAATGTGACTAATTTAGGTGTATACAGCACTAGCAGATATAAACTGTTTGCTTTATGTGAAAATACAGTACGTCATTTTGTGACGTCACTGTGACGTTAATACTTCAAGAAAAAATTGGAAACATCGTTTTCCTTAAACTGCATATATTTGTCTAGTTGAAAATTGACGTTAATCACTTTTACCCAAAAATTCCCACGGGAGCCCGAATTTCGACACAGCGGCCTACACTATTTGCCTGATCTCCTGTTCTAGTCGACTTAGTTGACTAGAAGTATAGCTTAGACCGTAAATAAATTGGCATTTTTACAGCTGTAACATTAATGTCAAAAGCCTGTGCCCAGCTACAGGCCAGGGGCTTAGTTAAAATAGGGAAATTTATATAGCTTAGACCGTAAATAAATTGGCATTTTTACAGCTGTAACATTAATGTCAAAAGCCTGTGCCCAGCTACAGGCCAGGGGCTTAGTTAAAATAGGGAAATTTCGTGTGTCACTAGTCTAGCTATCAAATTTTGCAGAGAGCTAATACCGAAGGCACTGATCAGACTGTGCTGATGCAAGGCTGCTTTGCACCTTTGTTTTTTGCATCTAACAACATCATGTTTTCTCGCATTTAGGCTCATTTTTACATTCTACCCCAATCTTAGTCTTTGATGCCATATGATTATAAATTAAAGAACACTTACATAGTAACATCATAGGTCCAGAGAAGGTCACTACTGTAATGATATTCTAATCCATAAATTTAAACATGTGTTTGGGTGCTCAAAAGTACCATTTCAATGAGGTGATTCTTTTTAGTACCCACAACAATGTTTGGGTTAGGCGATACCAAAACTTTAATACATTTTTGCATTGATGTAAGTGATTAATACATTTTTGCATTAACATTAAATTTTAATGATTAATGCATGTAAATAAATAAGTTAAATTAACTTACAGTCACTGTTTAAAGCTAACCCACTAGATAGCTGTGTCCGCACACTTAATAATCTTACACCTCCCAAGATATCTGAACTGTAAAATTCCTATATCGCAAGTACATAATCTAACAGCTACAGCTCTAGAAGTGTTATTGTTTGCCTAAATCATCATCTAAGTCTTAACTGTATATTCGAGCAGCAAATGCTCTGACGAAACTGCACAAGCTCGTCTTAGCGTTCACAATTCACCCATTAAATAAGTACCAAAGATTTTATAATCTGGCTCATTTAATTTTACAATATTAACCCTCTATATAATGATGACTCCTTTAAATACGAACTTTTGCAAACAGTGAAGACCCAGATGAAATGTCGCATAATGTGACATTTCATCGGCGTCTACACTGTTTGTCAAGACAAAAATGATCTTTAGAGAAGAATGACCAAAGGGCAAAGGTGGGGTGCTTGTAAAATCTGGCGAAGGTTGATGGGGCTTGCAATTACTGAGACCAATGACAATGTTTCCTCTCTCTACTCGGAGTGCCATGCACAATGCCAGTACTACATAGTCATAGAGCTATGTGGGGTCTTGCTATTCAAGGGTATGGTATAAATGATGCTTTGCAGCATAAGGTAGACTACCCGGACCCCAGGGGGGGGTACTCTAAATTTTTCCGCATACGTAGGCTCGGACCCAGCATCTACAGTTCACCCCAAAAAAATATCAGGAATTTCAAGCACCCCAAAAAAATATTTGAAATTTTAGCAACCCCAAATAATATCCCAATTCTGTACCTTGACCTTAAAAAAATACCCTAAATTGCATAGAAATGACCCTCAAACTAGCCCAATTTTGTGATGACCCCAAAAAAATATCCACAAAATCTTCATACCCCAAATATTTTAGGCAGGTTTAACTGCATAGCCATACTATAGGCAATATAATTAATAACACAAACAGTTTGCTAAGATAACACTGTTTACATTGGACAATTCTCTTAGTTAGCTTAATCTTGACTGAAAATTGAAATAAAATTCTTTGAGTAGGGCCTTTTTTCAGGGTCGGTCAGGTAAGGGGAAACAAATAAAATTTTAATTTAGGCCGGAGGCACATTTAATTTCATACTGTTATCACACTTCAAATGCTCAGCTTAGCTACATTTGACTGTGATGGGGTGTTTTACCTGATGAGCACCCTTGACAGGGACCAAACAGTTTTTGCACCCAGATCATCAATTACATATTAATAATAATAACCAAAGTGAAATGAAATCCAAAAAGATATCCCAACTGAATTATTAAACTGATTGAACCAGCAACCCCTCAGGATCTGCAGTAAGAAATGTACCTTCAGAAAGACACTGTGGGTACCAACTGCGCTACACAGCCCGTTTTTTGGCCTTTATACAACAAAAAGCTTTAATAAACTGTTCATACTTGTTTTATCACAGACAGACAGGCAATTTACTGAAAAAATCATAATAGCAGTCCTCTGTTTTGACACCTTTGAAATATCATGTACTAATTGAAAATTTTACAGAAGATGGAGTATTTGCTCCTTAAGCTCAAATGCTCCATTTTCCATAATATTTTCAAAATTACTCAAAACTTCACCAAATTTTTTCTTCATTTTTTTTCAATGATGTCTAATAGTAAGAATGTCCGGATCTAAAAATAGCCTATGGATTAAAGGGTTAAGCATTTGATAACTTGCTGATAAAGCAAAAATATGCAAGGGTTTTTTTGTTTCAAATCATACACATCTTGGGAGCCACCGTAGTGTAGCCTAGCGGATAAACTGCTCGCCTTATAAACTAGGGGTCACAGGTTTGATTCCCGGCTACACCAGTCTGTCGGATGAGACTTTTAAGCCGTGGCCCCATCTCCATCCATATGTTAAAGGTTTCATTTTGAAAATCTATTTTTAGCCTGTGTGACTTAAATATGCAACGAACCAGAACCATTTGAACAATTATTAAAGAAGGCCATATAAGGATCATTCCTGTAAAGTTGTCCTTTGAAGCAATTGTTGACGATTTGTTTGTTTTTTGGTTTGTATTTGTGCTTTACGTCCCAAGTCAACAGCTATGGTCATGGCGGGACGGTCAGTTCACCTAACCACACTTTTTCATGGGCAAGCTTACAAGCACGAGTGCGGATCCAGAGGGGGGAAGGGGGTCTGGACCCCCCTGGAAAATCACAAGTTATATGGGTTTCTATAGGGAATAAGCAATTGGACCCCCCTGGAAAAGTTGGACCCCCCCCTGGTAAATGTTGGACCCCCTCTGGAACCTTGAAAAATGATAGTTTTCTTTGAAATTAACCATTTGCCTTCTGTAATAAGCTGAGGGCTAAAAAAAACAAAAAAACTAAAAAAAACGCGTTGTCAGAGCTTTTTTGTCAGAATGACCTGGATCCCCCCTGACGAAAATTCCTGGATCCGCGCGTGAAGCAGTTAACCAATACTTGCTGCACATACTTTCGCTTGTTACTGACAACAACCCTTCTTGAATGATTCAGCGGAAGGGAGGAGAATGACTATAGAAATTATTTCATGATCAATCTCCATGAAAGTATGGGACTGGGCCGGGATCAAACTCGCAACCCCTGGATCAGCAGTCAGACTCACATCTGTTGCCAGACACGTTACCGACTGCGCTATGCGGCTTGGTCAATTGTTGACGACACAGGATACACAACACACAACTGATGATGGACATCCAACGATCACTCTCACCATGAGCCAATGGCTCAGGTGAGCTAAAAAGCAAGTCAGATACTTGACAATCAACTGCCACACTTTTCACCTTTTATTCCGCTTTAAGGCCCCCAAAAATTGAATAGACACTTTATTTGAAAAACAGATGCGGCAACAGAGGGTTTTATTTTTCCTTTTTGTTCAGGCCCTCGGATGCGATTTTTTAAAAAATAGGAGTGCCATTTTATAAAGGTTGTACTTGTTATTTTATTCCTTCGATTTCAATCTTGTCATGTGAAAAAAATTATTGATAAGGAAAACATCAGCACATCAAACAGTTTAGATTTCACCCAAGAAATTAAAAACTTACACTTTTTTGGCTCGATAACTTACAAAAACAGGGGAAATCTGACCAAACTATGGCTGCAACGTTTGGCTGAAATGGATGGCACAAAGAACCAAAATTACCCAAAATGGACGGCGTCAGAGTGGTTAAAATCCGCTACTGCCGGACCAAATGTGCACATTTTCAGAAAGGTATAATGTGGGGCCTTTCATCCAGATGAGGCGGTTTCTGTGAATCTAGCTATTCTATTTGTTTTATTTGGTCTAATTGTACTTTCAATTTATTGTAAGACAGAATAATGGATGCTTGAAAGTCTCGCGTAAATTTACATTGTCCTCTCATCAGTAATAAGTTCTGTCAATCATCGTCCACATTTTGCTTTACCTGCAGATTGTACACATCCTTCGAATCATTCATTTGGTAAATATAGACTGACAATTCAGGTCACAACTTCCCCGGCACCTCCCGGCTTTTCCTATCCCAGTGTTGTATTTATAGGTATGTCATGTACTGATTGAATAAAAACTTACACTTTTTCGGCTCGATAACTAACAAAAACGGGGGAAATCTGACCAAACAATGGCTGCAACGTTTGGCTGAAATGGATGGCACAAAGAACCAAAATTACCCAAAATGGACGGCGTCAAAGTGGTTAAAATCCGCTACTGCCGGTCCAAATGTGCACATTTTCAGAAAGGTATAATGTGGGGCCTTTCATCCAGATGTGGCGGTTTCTGTGAATCTAGCTATTCTATTTGTTTTATTTGGTCTAATTGTACTTTCAATTTATTGTAAGACAGAATAATGGGTGCTTGAAAGTCTCGCGTAAATTTACATTGTCCTCACATCAGTAATAAGTTCTGTCAATCATCGTCCACATTTTGCTTTACCTGCAGATTGTACACATCCTTCGAATCATTCATTTGGTAAATATAGACTGACAATTCAGGTCACAACTTCCCCGGCACCTCCCGGCTTTTCCTATCCCAGTGTTGTATTTATAGGTATGTCATGTACTGATTGAATAAAAACTTACACTTTTTCGGCTCGATAACTTACAAAAACGGGGGAAATCTGACCAAACTATGGCTGCAACGTTTGGCTGAAATGGATGGCACAAAGAACCAAAATTACCCAAAATGGACGGCGTCAAAGTGGTTAAAATCCGCTACTGCCGGTCCAAATGTGCACATTTTCAGAAAGGTATAATGTGGGGCCTTTCATCCAGATGTGGCGGTTTCTGTGAATCTAGCTATTCTATTTGTTTTATTTGGTCTAATTGTACTTTCAATTTATTGTAAGACAGAATAATGGATGCTTGAAAGTCTCGCGTAAATTTACATTGTCCTCACATCAGTAATAAGTTCTGTCAATCATCGTCCACATTTTGCTTTACCTGCAGATTGTACACATCCTTCGAATCATTCATTTGGTAAATATAGACTGACAATTCAGGTCACAACTTCCCCGGCACCTCCCGGCTTTTCCTATCCCAGTGTTGTATTTATAGGTATGTCATGTACTGATTGAATAAAAACTTACACTTTTTCGGCTCGATAACTTACAAAAATGGGATAAATCTGACCAAACTATGGCTGCAACGTTTGGCTGAAATGGATGGCACAAAGAACCAAAATTACCCAAAATGGACGGCGTCAAAGTGGTTAAAATCCGCTACTGCCGGACCAAATGTGCACATTTTCAGAAAGGTATAATGTGGGGCTTTTCATCCAGATGTGGCGATTTCTGTGAATCTAGCTATTCTATTTTTTTATTTGGTCTAATTGTACTTTCAATTTATTGTAAGACAGAATAATGGATGCTTGAAAGTCTCGCGTAAATTTACATTGTCCTCACATCAGTAATAAGTTCTGTCAATCATCGTCCACATTTTGCTTTACCTGCAGATTGTACACATCCTTCGAATCATTCATTTGGTAAATACAGACTGACAATTCAGGTCACAACTTCCCCTGGCCCGGGCCCGTGGCACCTCCGGGCTTTTCCTATCCCAGTGTTGTATTTATAGGTATGTCATGTACTGATTGAATAAAACAAAAACATGCGTACCAAAGACTCCTGGGTTGTGAAAGTTATGACGTTTTGGTTTTAGTCCTCGACTTAGTTTACAGTTATACAGAGGGGGTCCAGAGGTTTATCAAAGGTTTATTTCAGAGAAAACTAATTGTCAAAGATTTCAGAGGTGTCCAACACTTTCCAGTGGGGGGTCCCAATATATATGCTAATTTCTATAGAAAGTTTTATTAGAAACTAATATAACTTGTGATTTTCCAGGGGGGGGGGGGGGTCGGGACCCCCTATCTCCTTCTGGATCCGCGCATGATGCTGACTGAGACGTCAAGCATAATAATAAACAAAGAAAAGTATGACCACCAACCCACGAAAACTGATACTTCCTGACCACCAGCAAATCCAACAATAGTATAACTTTGTGTAAGCAACGTAGTTGTTGTTTTTGTATCTGCGAATCTTGCACCGGCAGTTTAGGTTGTTTTCCACTCTTGCTATTCTCAAATTAAATATAAAAAAAGCTCTTGGACACTGAACAGCTGTTTAATGCACTCCACCGGTAAACAGGAAATAGGGAATTCCGATTTTAAAATGGGATGTCTGAACTGGGAACAACCAAATATTCCGAGTTGGGAAGTTATTGCCAGTTGGGCCGTAACAGCTTTTAACCGTGATTGGGTTTAAAACTTGGCATGCAGACTGTCGCATGATATCCAAGTTATATCCAACCCTCAAGTTTGTGAGAATTTAAGTTAAGGAAGTATATAAGCGAAAATTAAGTTATCTTGACAAGTAATCAAACTACACCATATTAGATATACAGAATTTGAATAAAAGCATGTTGTATTTATTTTAGATATACTTACCTCATTAAATGTATTGGACCAGTTGTACCATTAGTGCCTGTTACAGTAACTGTCAGCTTGCCATCAAAGTTGTTAGAAGCAGTGATATTGAACTGGTAGTGGTAGTCTGAAAAATCAGTTAACACTTAACATCAATTCTCTGAGAGCACGGTCAAATTTCCACAGCCCCTCTCCATGACCAATCTCCTATCACAAATGATAGGAAATCATGATTAAATTTTGATCACAGCTTCCTTTGCCATGGCAACCATCAGAATCACTTTTGTCCAAATTAGGGCGAAATCGACTACTTTATTTTTTTTTTAATTTAATTTGCAGTTCTCATGGTTAAAGTTGATATTGTGAATAAGCAAAAACAAAACTTAATTTATTTTCATATTATTCCATTTTCACATATTCAATCAGCAATCATTTCATGAAATTTGAATTACTATCACCCTGAAATACAGATACTTAGCACTTTTTCACAATATGTGAAAATCTAAAATTAAGGCATTTTGCCAAATTGTATTTCTCAAAATGCAAGGATATTGGAATATTCTCATGAGATCAGTTTTAACCAGCTAAGCTTGGTCATTAAAGCTGTGAAAAATGAGTGGGACAACTAAATTTTATAAACAAAAAAGTGCTTAACATTTGTATTGTCGGACAAATCTGAAAAATAGGGGAAAGTCTATTCTGTGGGCTTATAATTGAAATAAAACCTATTGAGGGCCAATGTTAATGACCAATGAGCGAAGTAGCATATTTATCTACACTTTCAGCCCATAACTGTGCAAACACAGGGATAGGGGAAATGGTTCATCAATTTATTTATGTTGTAAAAGTAATGATTAATTAAGATAAAACTATTTGGGCAAATATTAACCCAACATAATTTCAAATACAATTAAGTGAGTGAAAATTTTAATATTTTGATGTAGCCAAGGGTGATAACCCTTCTCAAGCCTACAAAAATGCAAATAATATTAGAAAGATTTTTTGCTGATTTTGGGACTTCAGTCTGGAATACAATCTAGTGTGTGGGATTTTTTTTTTTGCTATTGCTAATAGAAGACAATATTTTAATAATTGTGGTCAAAGTTGTCTTTGCTTAAAGAAAAAACAACAGCTAGTTTTTCTTGTGTCCATGTTTAGAATATGATAATATGGCGGTATGGGAAAATTAACAATTTAATAACTTCTGTTTTAAAAGTAATTGTCAATTTGAATTAGCCTAACTGAGCAAATATCAACTCAGCTTTGTTTTAAAACTAACAAGCTGTTGAAATTTCACATATGTATGGTGCAAAGGGCAATAACTCATCAAAAATATATGAAAATGCAGAAAATATAAGGTTGCCATTTAAAACAATGGGGGACTTTTAGATAAAATCAATTAAGTGAAATGCTTTTTTCATTAAGTGACAAAAGTAGTTTTTAATTTTCAACACATTCACCTGAAAAGTATCTTTGCCTAAAGAAAACATTAATAAGGCACCTTTTCGTCTAGTTTTTAGCATCAAAAATGTGAATATACGGGGTTTAGGGAAATATAGCAATTATATTTTTATTGTAATATAAATAACAGACAAAAATTAACTGAAAGGAATTGATATTAACTTAACTGAATTAAAATATATCAAACATCGATTACTGCAAGTAAGACGGAATCTCGATAATTCAAACATTGATACTTGTAAGTGCAATAGAACCTCAGTGACTCGAGCTCTGATATAAAGAATTTGGTATCCTCATAAGTTGTGTTATTTCGGATAAAGTTAATATGTAAAGAAAATGGACTCTGAATAAAGGTTGCTTGAAAAGATACCATGATGACACATAAAAGAATAGATGACATAAATATCCACATGGAAGGAGATAAAGACTCAGATGACCTATAATACGGCGTAGACCTGTCCCCACAAGATGATTGTGTATGCATATTTAACCCTTTGTACTCTAGTGGATTTTCCCAAGCATATTGATCTGATAAGTATGGAACTGCCCATTGTGCACTTTAAAGGGCCACATGTAGATTTTTCTACATTATGATGATTTTCTGTCCCTGAAGGTTGTTTTCATCTAAGCAAATAGTGCAGACCATGATGAAATGCAGCATTTTACTATGTCAAAACCTGATGAAATGCAGCATTTTACTGCATTTCATCTGGGCCTTCACTGTTTGTCAAAGTACCCGTTTAAGGGTTTCACGTGTATATTTTGGGTTAAGAGTGGGTGCATGCATATGCGATGGAACATATGCTCATGAGCTGACATGACCCTGTGATACACTCACCACAATATGAAGAAGAACTTTCAGTTTCCAGGTAGAGTGAACCTCTGGCGCTGTACTTGTCTGCATTATAACCCATTCTGGAACAACCGTCACCATAGCAACGTAAACAGTTTCCAGTGTGAAATTCCTCAGCGCTCTTGCAAGGATATGCAGTAAATGGACAATCCGATTTGATGGACTCTATATAGTAGTAGTAGGCTCTCTCATGACTGCAAGCTATAGCTCCCCCAGCCGCTATAAAAATAACCATTTTCCATGTAATAAATTACCATATAACGTTGTTCCTAAGATTGATTATTACCACATGTTTTAAAATCGATAAACCACTGGTGGAGTACAGATTTTGATAAAGTTGTGAAATGGTTACCATAACAACGATGTGTTAATAGTTGCTAAATCTTAACATTTTATGCAAAAAAAAATGCGATTTCAAAGTTATTTTTAATCTCATATGATAAATAGAATTTTACATTCGTACTCTCCAGTAGTTGATTTTATTTAACTCATTGCGAAAAAGCGATTAAATACTTGGGAAGCCTTGTTTAGTAAGATCCTCTATGTAAAACTTTGATGACTCGAGGACCAATGGCTCGTTTATCAGGATTTATTCGAACTCGCTCTTGGGTGCTTAGAAAGGTATTTCCATATCTCCAGAGATGATTTAGACATTAGACAAGTTTTGTCTAATTTCTCTCTATTGGCTTTCAAGAAAGTATGTTAGGTAAAAAGTGAATTTTGATATCAAATTTACCAGGCAAGGCTTTGAGAACGCTTGTTAACATCATGGCTCTTGCCGAGCGATTTAACATGCGTTCTCAAAGCCGAGGCTGGTAAACTTGATATCAAATGACTCAAATAACGTGAACCTGGTATTCTATTTATAAGTTTACGCATTGTTTCACTTTTCAAACTAGCGATTATGGCGTAATTTTCGATTTTGTCTTGGTTTAGAGCCATTAGTGACGTCTTCAAAAAGTGCATCGTCATCATGACCTGATAAAACCACATGCTTTGAGATAGAACATGTTATCAGGCAAGGTGCAGCAATACAGGTAATATGAGAGGTAACTGATAAAATGTGTTATCTATACAAATTCATATTTCTTGCCTACACTCAAGGCCAAAACTAATAGCGCAACACTTACTATATGTTATATAATTTGAAAATATGTCGAACCCGGATGTCGACGGATTGCAATGAAATTGAGAACACATGATACATACCTGGCAAAAATTTGTTTTCAATCGATTGACTAATAAATTCAAATCATAACAAATAAAAATACCACATCATAAATAAAGTGAAAAAAAAAACACGTTGAAAATGCCTGTGGGATGTTTCTGCAGTCCTGAAACAGGGACTGCTGCAGCTCTAAAAGGTTACGGAGAGCAAGAGGATGCCTTCTCACACGTCGGTTAAGCTCGTCCATAAATATTCAATGACATTAAGGTCTGGTGACTATGAAGGCCATGGTAGCTGGTGGATATTCTGAGGCTGTAGAATGCCTGTCGGTGATATTATTATGAAAATTGGCGACATTATGTGATTTTGCGACTTTTACTTATGATGTGATATTTAAATTTGCTATTTTTTTTAATTTATCAGTCAATAGATTTAAAAGAAATTTATACGTGTTCAATTATTCTTATTCCCAATTATTCCCTTATTGCTAAACCGAATGCAACCAAATGTGTTGAGTGACGAAACATGAACGAGAACATTTAATTTAGGTCCCATCCCTGACATTGTGATGTGATAGATAGAGAATACTAGGTGAGTGTCTTATGATACCGTGTTAACCAAGTCAACAACTGTTCTCCAAGTCTTGCCTGGTGCACTTGATATCAAAATACACTCACCTAGTATTCTCTTTATCTATAGCGTATGGATTTTAATGGGCTCTCATCGACTGCTCAATTCCAGGTTTCTTTTTTTCATGACTATTATTATGATTATAGTGGTTGTGGTAGTTGAGCCAGCATAAGGTATAAGTTGGTATTTGTGTACAGTCTGTGCATATGTACAGTCTGATCAGTCTTAGTTTTCCTCCTGAAGATACGTTGAACTCTTGGCTACATGTGCCCATAGAGCGCTCATTTAGACTCTGATCAGACTGCGCGGTTGGGTAGGCTGATCAAAGTCTTCGATGGGCTCACATGCAAACTTATAAATTTTGCTTGACACCTGTTCGCTTATACCTATCATATCAAGCTGAGAGACGGCTGTCCATAAAGTGTCTGTTACTTTTCCAAGAGCGCCAGCGTCACATCCTGGCTGATTTGATCCACCATTTGGATAAAAGTCGACGTGCCCCATCGGTTGCTCTGCACCGAAACCCAGCTGAACAATACTGCATAATAATAAGGTAAGAAACAGGGCAAAGATCAGGAATCAGGAACACACAATTAAACATCGCAATTTGACACCCACAACTATGCAATTCATGAAATGTCCCATCCTGAATTATTGAATTATATTATGAAATGTCCCATCCATAGTCATACAGCATTCTTATGAAATGTTCCTTGACCAGTTATGTTATTACGTAGTGAAACTTGTATCTATAGCTAGGCAAAACTCAGATGAAATGTGTCACATATTTGTGACAGTTTTGAAACTACGCATATCTTGGACACTGAGTTTTAGTGGATTGAGTGTATATAGCTGGAGCTTTGGCGATGCATGAAGTTATCAGTGAGTGAGTGGTTTTTAAACTTGTGATTTTGTGGTTGAAGTGCTGGTTCATTCATTGCTTGAATTTGGAGAGAGACAGACGAAGCGATTCAACACAACTGTAAGTTAGTTATTTTATTTGTATATACCCCAATAACGCGGCCTGATCATTGCATATTCCAACACTAATATCGCCAGATAAGTTGCTTTCCTTTGTCAAGTCCAATTTTACATAGATGGCTCCAGACAAGTGTTTATCCAATATAAGTGTTTACAGTGCCTCAGATAAGTAGTAGCGAAAATCCATTATTCCTGAAAACCTATGCGTCACATTCTTAGTCCAGATAAGGGTAGTTTATGCAATGCGCATTCATTGCTCCAGAGTAGCAGTATGTGCGCATGCGTATAATAATACTTGGATAAGCATGAAATTCAATCTGATTTTAATACAATATATTGTATGGTTTATGTAGATAGTTTTACATTGTATGGTTGCATGAATTATGCTATAACTTAAGTCAATGTCCCATAATGCCGTTTGCATTTGCATAAGACTTAGTGCACTTACATTTTCTTGTAGGTGGCTTTTTGTGGTTTTATACGTCGACTCTAGAATCTACACTGTTATGCATAATACCAGCCATTCAATTATGTAGATCAAGCTAGCCTGTGTGGCGTTACTAAATTACCTGTGTGGTGTAACTTAGCCTGTGTGGCGAAACTTAATTACCTGTGTGGTGTTACTTAGCCTGTGTGGCGTTAATATGGCCTGTTTGGCGTTAACTTTGCCAGTGTGGCGTTGATATAGACTATGTGGCGCTGACTTTGCCTGTGTGGCGTCAGCTATATATGTTAGTAGATTACATACGTGATGAGTG
The DNA here is from genome assembly GCA_964019695.1 of Loripinus fragilis. Lineage (NCBI taxonomy): Eukaryota > Metazoa > Mollusca > Bivalvia > Lucinida > Lucinidae > Loripinus > Loripinus fragilis. Next base: position 24,079,882 of record OZ026518.1, read on the forward strand.
AATCTACATAACTTTATGGCATGGTAAATGGTCTGGTGTGGTGTCCGTTACGTTATATGGTCTGGTACGGACCGTTATGGTCCATGGTTTGGCACAACCTGGTCTGGTGCAAAGCTGCTATGGTTTATTCCAGTCTGGTCTGCGATGGTGAAGACTTTTGGACATATGGTAACGGTGGTGGTGAAAGGGAAAATAGAAAAAACAGACATTGACTTTATACAAAGTGACACTCAGCGTTTTATAAATATGTTTTACAAAGTGTAAGAATATGTGAAAATAAATGCATATATTTGTATATGGTATATCTGGTTAGTTACAATGGCTTGTAGTCTGGCAGAACACAATAACAAAGAATCCTGCATCACAATTGAAAGAAATTGTGACAACTGGCGATCTCTGCAGGATCCTTTCAAATTTGATAAGGATAACTATATAGTGTGTGAATATTTTTGTCTGATTACAAGTTTATTTTTACAATCTAGTTAAGACAAATATATGTACAGGGTCATGAGAACACAATGGATCTTGTAGACAAAATAGTGGCTACTGGTAAATCCTTAGGATTAGAAGGTGATAGACTTGTTGAATTTGTACGAGAGATGAAGTAAAAGAACAAAAGAAAGAGGAAGAGGCTATAGCTAGAGAAGAGAGAAAGTTAGAAAGAGAGTTGAAAAAGTCTGAGCTAGAGCATTTGTTGAAATTAGAAATGCTTGCTAAGGAAATTGAATTAGAAAAAAGTTTAGGCAGAGCATGCTTTTGCTACACCCTACTCAAGCTCAAGCTTAGATGTTAAAGCTAAAATCCCAAAATTGCCCCCTTTTAATGAACAGCGTGATAACATGGATGCATATCTGAAGAGATTCAAAAGGTTTGCTGAAAGTGCAGGTTGGGATCATGATCGCTGGGCTACTAATCTAAGTGCATTATTGCAAGGTACTGCTTTAAATGTATATTCACAACTTTCTAGTATAGAAGCCATAAATTATGAAATACTTCCTGAGTCACTTTTAAAACGTTTCCACCTCACAGAAGAGGGTTTTAGGCTTAAGTTCAGAAAAAGTACTCCAGAAAAAGTGAGACAGCCTCACAATTCGCAGCACGCATCAAAAATCAGAATCTTTAATGTTGGATGGATTTAGCAAAGGTAGATGAGACATATGAAAGTATACGAGATTTGTTCTTATGGGAACAGTTTATGAACTCTGTCAATAAGAATTTGCAGGTATTCTTGAAGGAACATAAGGTAAAGTCAATTGCTGAAATGGCAGAGTTAGCTGAACAGTATCATGAAGCACATGGTTCTTTCAGTGAGACAAATACACCAAAATCAGAGGTAGAGGTAGATAACTTGTCCAGTCTAAATAACCAAACTGTTCTAAGAGACAGGGATCAGAAAGCATATATTACATATTTTGTTACTTTTGTCACAGTAGTGATCATTTTGTACTAAATTGCCCAAAGAAAATTAACAGTCGTCCTAAAACTGCTGGTCTAGTAGACAGAGGTAGGGGCAGAGGTAGTTCAGGTTGGAATATATCTGGGCATGGTCAAGGTCGTTATCAAAATGAAAGTCCAGATTGGTCAGGTAAGATTAATAGCTGTACATATGATACTAGCCCAAAGTCTGCAGCAAGTTGCATCTTGCCAGACGAAGGAACACATGATTGTTGTTTCATTGATAACAAAGTACAATTAAAGTGTGGGCATGATTTACCATTATTGAGTGCAGCATGTAAAGGTAATAACTCTCAGTTGGTCAGAAACAGTAGTACTGGGATGCCAGTTGGGACTGGATATGTTGGGAAACATAGGGTAAGTATTTGAGAGATAGTGGGTGTAGTACAGCAATAGTCAAGCGCAGTTTAGTCGAACCTAATCAGTTTACTGGTAACTATCAACATTGTATTCTGATAGATGGTATGGTGAGGAAAGAAGAAGTTGCAAACATTTATGTAGACACACCATTTTATGAAGGTCAGTTAGAAGTGTTGTGCATTGAACAGCCAATTTACGACCTTATTATTGGAAATATCCATGGTGTAAGAGATCCGTTTGTTGAAAACATTAAAACATTGTCAGATAGTGACATCACAAAGCAAACAGGACTTTCTAATAATGACCAAAGTAGTTCTAAAGCCACAGTTGAAGTTGAACAAGGTGTGCAGATGAGAGCACCGGAGGAGAAGAAAATGGGTAAGGTTGAACCTCTCATTGTTGTAAATCAAACTGTAGATATAGTTGACGTTGCACAAGGTGTGCAGACGAGGGCTCTGAACGAGGACGAAGGTAGAATACAGTCTCCTAAAGTTGGATATGAAATTGTTGTTATCACTGACGTTGCACAAGGTGCGCAGTAGAAAGCACAGAAGGAGAAGGAAATAGGTAATGTACAACCTCTTAAAGTTGTAGATCAAATTGTAGCTACAGTTGACGTTGTACAAGGTGTGCAGACAAAATTTCAGAAGGAGAGGGATACAGTTAAGGTACAACATTCTAATGTTGTTAACCAAGTTGAAGATATTACTGAAGTTACACAAGATGTACAGACAAGATTTCAGAAGGAGAAGGAGAAAGGTAAGATAAAACCTCTCAAAGTTGTAAATCAAAAGGCAGATATAACTCTTGTGGAAATTAAAGAGCCTTAATATGGTAATGAAACTTTCTCAGTTCCAAGGAGGATTGCAGAATCAGGTGAGGAGAAAGCAGCCAAGCATGGTTGTATACCTCAGTATGTGGAAGACAATAATATTCTCGATATAGAATTTCAGTATCAACATGTTGAACATGGTAAGTTGTTCAAACAGTTAATGGTTCCAATAGGGTATAGATAGCATGTTCTGAGATTAGGGCATGATTCTATACTTTCAGGGCACTAAGGCATAAAAAAGATGACTGGCAAAATACTGTCAGAATTTCATTGGCCTAGTGTACAGGGTGATATAATAAAGTACTGTCGCTCATGTGATATATGTCAGAGAACATTTCCAAAAGGTAAAGTTGAGAAAGTACCCATTAGTGATATGCCATTGATAGATACACCATTTGCTAGAGTTGCTATTGACATAGTGGGGCCAATTCATCCCCCGTAAGAAAGAGGAAACCGATTTATACTCACAGTAGTAGACTATGCTTCAAGATATTGTAAGGCTAGAGTTTCGTATCCATCACATGGGCGAACAGGGTAAACTTAGACAAGCGTGCAAATGCACAGTCTCGCCAGAGCCTTCGCTGTTCACAGATGTGAATTATGTATGAAAGTAGATCAAGACCTTACTAGAATGACGTAGCTAGGCCAAATAAATAGCTGAATACGCATGTTAGGATGATTCTGCGCCCATGTCATGTGTGCCAATATTTTAGGGGCTGTCACAGTCATCATAAGAGAAATGCATATAATAAGGATATAGAACTAAAGATACTCAACTTTTGGCATGTTTTTGTGTACGTATGCATGGGTACTCCTAAGAAACTCGTTTTGATAGATGTTTCTTTTAGTGCCCATCTCATATGTCCATATCTTATCTGGGAAAGTCCAGAAATGTGTCACTTTTGCATCTTTTATAATGTAATGTAGCATGTCCCCTTTAAAGTGGTGTTTCATTTCTGAAGCCTATAATTTTGTTATAATTGGCACGGACCCTGGCGACCTTGCCCTATCGCAACCTGCTCAACTGTATGGGTGTTTATGTTTAGTGCTCTAAAAGCATATTGATTTCTGTCTAAAAATAGTGACCACGCTGCATTTAAGTATTGATCAATAATCATTGTTTATAATTTCACCAGGTGGGCTGAATTAAACCTTGTTTACCTCATCAACTTAGATTCTTCAAGTGAATTCTACATTTGTGTAGGTAGCCATTATAATATTTCATATATGATCTGGTATAGGTCGACGGGTTCAATTTTCCCCAACCATTCTTGTTGGTTTTGCTGGTTTCAGCTACCAACATGTGCAATTCCAACATCCCAACCACTAGCGTTCGCGTTGGGTTGTTGGAATGTGACGTGTTGGGTGCTGATTCCAGCGAGTTGGGGTATTCACTTTTTAAGCAGCGCTCAGCTTGTTTGCTGGGAGAATCTATTTGGTAGCGATTGGGATCGGCTGTGCGCTAAGAGATAGGGAATTTCGAGAGTTTTGAGAATATTTCAATTTGGATTTATTAAACGGTAGGGGAATGATCGGCTCATACGGTTTAGCGCTGCTTATCACATGTCAATTCTCGCAATGAAAAGGTTTTATTAAAGTTATTTACGGTTAAAGTGGACTCTGTATTGTTTCTTGGCACGGACCTGACGAAAGTAACGTCGCTAGCAGAAGGGCGTTACAATATCAAGAAGCCATACCACTTAAAAGGATTGATTCACAGACAGTTGCAGAAGCTCTGTTAGATATATTCAGTAGAGTTGGATTTCCTGGGGAAATATTGACAGACTTAGGTAAACAGTTTACTTCAGACCTTATGCAAGAAGTATGTAGATTAGTTTCCATCTGTCATTTAACCACAAGTCTAAATCATCCCCAATGTAATGGCCTCGTAGAAAGATTTAATGGGACTTTAAAGACGATGCTAGGTAAAATGTGTGAGGAGCAGCCTACCCAGTGGGATAGATATATTTCACCTCTTTTATTTGTGTACAGGGAAGCTAAACAAGAAAGTCTGGGATTCTCACCATTTAAAATTATATATGGTAGGTCAGTAAGGGGTCCTTTGACTATTTTGAAGGAGTTGTGGACAAACGATGTCCCAGTGGATGAAGTAAAATCAACATATCAGTATGTACTTGATTTAAATGAGAGGTTAGAAGAAACTACAAAACTAGCTCAATCTGAATTGAAGAAGTCGCAACAAAGGTATAAAAAGTATGCAAATCAAAGGCCAAAAGATAGACACTTCCGGGTAGGTGATAAGGTCCTTCTTTTATTACCAACGGACAATAACAAGTTACTTATGCAGTGGAAAGGTCCGTATGACATTAAAGAGAAAGTAACACAACACGATTATAGGATATGTGTCAAAGGTAAAATCAAACTGTTTCATGCTAATATGTTGAAAAAGTACATAGAACGTACACAATCTGCATCAATGGGTGTCATAGAGACGTTAAACAGAGAAACAAAGGATAAATATGAAGATGATAGCAGAGGTATTATGGCACAGGTATGTGTTGCAGTTGTGACAGAAGACCCAACTGAAGATAGAGAAATAGACTATGGTCAAAAGATCAAGGTGAGTTTACCAAACCTGACACCTGAAGAATCTATTCATGACATTAAAATCAATCCAGATTTATCTGACCAGCAGAAGAAAGAATTGTTGGATCTGGTAAGTGAGTTTTCTGATGTTATCACTGATATTCCAGGGCATATTAACTTGATAGAGCATGATATCAAGTTAACATCTAATGAACCTGTTAGATCTAAACCATACCCAGTACCATTTGCCTTACATGAGAATATAAAAAAAAGAAATCCAGTCTATGTTACAAATGGGTATAAGTGAGCATTCAGATTCACCATATGCATCCCCAGTTGTTATTGTAAAAAAGAGTGATGGTAGCAATCGGTTCTGCGTAGATTATTGCAAACTAAATAGAATAACAATCTTTGATGCTGAGCCAGTAGGAAATGCTGACCAAATACTTACAAAACTGACAAAAGGCAAGTATTTCACTAAGCTACACCTCACGAAAGGTTATTGGCAGATCAAAATGAAAGACATGTGCATTCCTTTAACTGCATTCATTACATCAGAAGGTCTATTTGCATTTCGCAGAATGTCATTTGGTTTGGTCAATTCGGGAGCAACATTCTGTCGAATGATGAGGAATTTGTTGTACGGTCTAGATCAGGTTGAGTATTTTGTAGACGATGTCATAGAACATACAGAGACATGGAGGGTCATTTAACCATTTTGAGGAATCTGTTGACTAGACTAAGGAAAGCTCATTTAACAGTTAAACCGTCCAAGTGCATGTTCGGTTTTACGTCTGTTGCATTTCTAGGCCATGTTGTCGGTGATAGTATTCTTATGCCTTCTCCTGACAAACTGATCCAAATTCAGCGTTGTCCAAGACCAACAACAAAGAAACAGGTAAGATCATTTCTTGGCCTAGTAGGGGTATTATCAGAAGTTTATTCCAAACTTCAGTGTTATAGCCTGTCCACTGACAGATCTAGCACGGAAAGGCAATCCAAATATTGTTTTGTGGTCAAATGAGCATGAAAGCTCCTATAAAGCATTAATTGATGCACTATCCCACCCGCCTGTTCTGAGGTTACCAGATTTTGAAGAAGTATTTATACTGAGGACTGATGCTTCAAATTATGGTCTAGGTGGAGTTATTTTACTGGAATTTGACAGTGTGAAATTCTCAGTTGTATATGCCAGCCGTAAACTGAAAGGATCTGAATTGCATTACTCGGTCGTTGAGAAAGAGTGTTTTGCTGTTGTGTGGGCCATACAGAAGTTCCAAGTGTATTTGTACGGTAGGGAATTTATCCTTGAAACTGATCACCAACCTCTTCTCTATCTTAATAGGGCAAAGGTTTCAAACCCAAGGATCATGCGCTGGGACCTGGCTTTACAGCCATATCGTTTCACGGTAAGGGCAGTAAAATGTAGTGACAATCTAGGTGCTGATTTCCTGAGTAGAACTTTGCCTTAATTGGTAAAACAAAATGTATTTGTTTTCTTAATCAGGGGAATATTGTCACATATTTGTGACAGTTTTGAAACTACACATATCTGGGACACTGAGTTTTAGTGGATTGAGTGTATATAGCTGGAGCTTTGGCGATGCATGAAGTTATCGGTGAGTGAGCTGTTTTTAAACTGGTGATTTTGTGGTTGAAGTGCTGGTTCATTCATTGCTTGACTTTGGAGAAAGACAGACGAAGCGATTCAACACAACTGTAAGTTAGTTATTTTACTTGTATATACCCCAATAACGCGGCATAATCATTACATATTCCAACACTAATATCGCCAGATAAGTTGCTTTCCTTTGTCAAGTCCAATTTTACATAGATGGCTCCAGACAAGTGGTTATCCAATATAAGTGTTAACAGTGCCTCAGATGAGTAGTAGCGAAAATCCATTATTCCTGAAAACCTATGCGTACAATTCTTAGTCCAGATAAGGGTAGTTTATGCAATGCGCATTCATTGCTCCAGAGTAGCAGTATTTGAGCATGCGTATAATAATACTTGGAAAAGCATGAAATTCAATCTGATTTTAATACAATATATTGTATGGTTTATGTTGATAGTTTTGCATTGTATGGTTGCATGAATTATGCTATAACTTAAGTCAATGTCCCATAATATCGTTTGCATTTGCATCAGACTTAGTGCACTTACATTTTCTTGTAGGTGGCTTTTTGTGGTTTTATACGTCGACTCTAGAATCTACACTGTTATGCAAAATACCAGCCATTCAATTATGTAGATCTAGCTAGCCTGTGTGGCGTTACTAAATTACCTGTGTGGTATAACTTAGCCTGTGTGACAAAACTTAATTATCTGTGTGGCGTAACTTAGCCTATGTGGCGTTAATATGGCCTGTTTGGCGTTAACTTTGCCTGTGTGGCGTTGAAATAGCCTATGTGGCGCTGACTTTGCCTGTATGGCGTCAGTTATGTATGTTAGTAAATTACCTACGTGATGAGTGAATCTACATAACTTTATGGCATGGTAAATGGTCTGGTGTGGTGTCCGTTACGTTATATGGACTGGTACGGACTGGTCTGGTGTAGTATCCATTACGCTCTATGGTCTGGTGCAGACTGGTCTGGTGTGGTATCGGTTACGTTATATGGTCTGATGTGGACTGGTCTGGTGGTATCCGTTATGTATATGGTCTGGTGTGGACTGGTCTGGTAGGGTCCGTTATGGTCTATGGTTTGGCACAACCTGGTCTGGTGCAAAGCTGCTATGGTTTATTCCAGTCTGGTCTGCGATGGTGAAGACTTCGGGACATATGGTAACGGTAATGGTGTATGGGAAAAATAGAACAATTGACATTGACTTAATACAAAGTGACACTTAGCGTTTTATATATGATTTTACAAATTGTAAGAATATGTGAAAATAAATGCATATATATTTGTATATGGTATATCTGGTTAGTTACAATGGCTTGTAATCTGGCAGAACACAATAACAAAAGAATCCTGCATCACAATTTAAGGAAATTGTGACAAAATGTACCACCCAAAGTTAAACATTTATGTTCTATTTTTTTTTAATTTCTAAAACACAATTACATAATCATATTATGAATTATCCCATCCACGGTGCATTATATTAATAAATGTACCATCCATCTACAGTTATGTAATAATCTTATGGAATGTTCCATAAAGAGAAATACAATGATGCTTTGTAATCTACATCTACATCGATACCTTGAGCCGTTAAAGTTTGACTATTATACAACAGTTTTGACTTCTAATGGTGACAAAAGTAAGATTAAATAAAAGAAATTAAATTCAAACAGAAGAATATATAGTAATATATGAGATGTAAAATAAATTAGAAAATAAAATTTTAGTATGTATATGCAGAAAAGACATAAACAGGCAATAAAGTAAGAATAAAGCATGAAAAGATTGGAAGGAAGAAAGTTTTCCCAGTGGCCTTTGGCTTGCCAGGTAGTGACAAAACTGCCTTCCTTGCAGGTACCAGGGCCCATACGTCTCTGACAGCAAAGCTCTCAGCCTTAGCAAGCTTCTCAACCACTGAGCCCTTGCCTAAATAGCTAGAATAAGAGTGGATAAACCCTCTTTTAAAGATACCAAAGAAGGGGCCTCAGCCGTAACAGCTGGTAGAGAATTCCATAAATATACTGTTCGGGGAAGAAACTAAATTTAAAGCAATCAGTGGAAGGGGAGAACTGTCTGAACTTCTTTGTATGATCTGGTTTTTGCTGTCGATGGAGTCAAGTATGCTGATAAGAGGATGTCAACTAGGTCATTGACCGCTTTGTAAAGAAGGCGAGTTGAATCTTGCTTCTTCTCGATTCTAGTGACTCCCACCGAAGATGGTCGAGCATAAATGAAACGCTGCTAGTGTTTCTATACTTGTTGGTAGTTAACCTTGCTGCCCGTCTTTGAACCATCTCCACTTTATGAACTTGATCCTTATGATGAGGGTTCCATACTGACGAGAAATATCCCAGGTTATATCTTATCAAATGAAAATCTCACACCCATTTGTCGCAATAGCACTCACAGATATGCAACTAACGTTTGTAATTCCCCATTCACGACTATACATATTAAGTTTTTAAGCTACGAAAGTTCCAATCCATTGTTATAAAAGTATATAAACTGTTCCATCCACAACTTTGTGATACTGTGATAAAGTGTTCCATCCATACTGCTGCAATAATCTGATAAAAAGACATATCCCATCCTCAGTTAAGCAAAACTTTTATACAATTTCACATCGACAAATATTAAATAATATTATGATTATAATATGTAATACCGTAAACCACTTAATATTTGTGGCATCAAAATTTGGCGATTTAAAAAAAAGACATGTTTGAGTAGTTTGATGTTGGCGGTTTCTAAATTTAAGGTCCTTTAAAGTTATTATGTATTCTCATAGGGACTACTTTTAAAGGTAAAAAATAGGGAGCAAAGTCTTTCCTTTAATAGTAGCCCTCTACGTTGAAATATACTCTATTGTTCAAAAGTTGATTTTGACGATACTGATACCAACATACTAAGGGCGAGTGCTCATGCATTGCTTATTATTGTGTATATTGTGTATTATTGTGTATTATTTTATTGTGTAACTGAATTCAAAACTGAATTTCGCGGTCCCATATTTTGGCGATTTTTGTTTTTACCGCCAATAGCGCCAAATAAAAGTACCCGCCAAATATAAGTTTTTACAGTACTTATTATTATTCCACAGGTATGAAAAACTGTATGAAACAAATTATCCTCAGTTTCTTAAGGGCCGAATGCCTTTACCATCAAGAGTTATTGAGCCATGACAGGAGATTTCCAACAATGTGGTATGTGCGACCAGCAAAGCCTCAGATCAGCCTGCGCATACGCGCAGTCTGATCAGACCTTTGCTAGTCTCTTGAATGTTCTATGAGTGTTAAGCTACTGACTGAACACCATTTGGAGTGTCTAAGCTTAAAAGGAAGCTGCTCAGGCTCGTCTGGGTCTAGACTTGTCAAAACACCACATTGTTGGAAATCACATGTCAAGGCTCATATAACTGTGATATTCAGCGGGAGGCTTTTGTTGTGATTTACCAGTTCAGCATCGTTGAGATAAGGCATTTCATGTGCGGATGCAGAAAGTTTTGTCAGAGAGGGTCCAAAATTGACAACTGTTTATGTTTTGTTTTTGATAAGGGAAGAGTGGATCCAAATACCACTATAAACGGGCCAACACCGGCCCGCCAGTGCGTTTCGCTGTCGGTCCAGCATTGAAAGCTGGTTTGGTAGCTTTTTGATGTTTCAGGGGTCCGGACCAATATTTCCAAGAAACCTACATTCTTGTGATTTTTCAGGGGGGTCCGGATCTCCCTGTACCCTCCGTTGGATCCACGCATGCATTTTTATATTGGCGTGTGTATCAGAAAGATGCAGTGCAAAACATTCCAATTTAATGAAACTGAAGCATTGACACAATCTAGCCTTACCTTGATCCATCTGTATGTATTACATCTACAAATGCAGCATCAGTTGGGTCTAGTCTCACAACAGGGTCTGTATTCTGGAAATATGGATCGGCTGGGTCCAACCCTAAATCGAAAAAATATATATCCTGAAGTAAATCCACAACAATGGCATTTAGAGAGTTGTCGTCTCTAAAAAGAACACGTAGTTAAGAAATGAATTCACATTTTGGAATGTTCCCTTCGGGCTTCTCTTACTTTACAAGAGACCCAAAGTATTCATGATTCTATGAACATTCCAAAAATTGAATTTATTGCTTATATTTACATTTTATTATAAATATCTAACATATAAAAACTATTTTTAATTTACGAATTAAAACCGTTTTGTATTTAAAATATAATCATCTTAACGGTTTAGTCGGAGTGTAAAATGGAAAAACGGAACAGCCAGCTTGAACACGGACGGCCAATGGAGCAAACAAGAGGCTTGTTTTGCACATGCAGCTCAGGTGTGGCTCGCTGTCAATCCAATCACAAGTATCACTTCTGGCGAATGAGGTCGATGTTCGAAGAGTAATGCAGGGGCAAGTGAGCTTGGCAGCTGTCAATCAAAGTTGTGTAATTCATGAGGCTATGAACGGTTGCAAAAATCTAAAGATTCATTAAAGGATTGCTTCGAAAATGTAAATAAAATGCTATAAACAGACAACTTAAACCTAAATTTAACAAAGACTAGAAAGCAGTCGATGGTACATTATCGCAAATTCCCACTCAGCTTATTCGTTTTTTCTAGAGTGTGTTCTAATGTTGATGACTTCAACAATAGAAACTTATTTTTAACTGCTAAGTTATTAAAACAAGGTTATAGATATCATAAAATTTGAAAAGCATTTTCTAAATTCTACCACAGCCACTCAGAGTTAATTGTTAAATACAACATTGGGTTAAAAACTCTTCTGCAACAAGGCATATCAGAACCTATATATTATGGTGATTTAGTTTATAACGAATTGTTGGAAAACCTAATTTTAGTGAGCAATTCAAAAAGATAGTAAAACGTTATATAAGGGTTGGATATAACTTGGATAGCATACGACAGTCTGCATGCCTAGTTTTAAATTCAATCACGGGTTATAGCTATGGTTTCCTCTTTAATTGCACGACGTTGGGTCTGGCCTCAGACTCTATGACGGCTCTAAGGTAAAGCTTAAATCGGTGGGTTGGTGCCTGATGCTTATCTGTAGCTGGACCCACCATGGCTCAACTTGAGGTTTTCTTTAGCTCCGACTATCTGTGAGTCATGAGCCTTTTTCTTTGTTTCATCATGGTGTGTTAATTTGATCAGAGTGTATTTCTCCATGATGATAAATTGCATTAGTTAGATGGCTTCCATGCGAGCTGAATATTTCTTGTACTTCAACAACAGCAGAATCTAGGGCGAAGATTTGGTACCAGTAAAATGCATTTAAGCCCCCCGGTGGCTTAGGCTGCTGTCCGTTCTAAGACGGTGGTTCTGTTGTTGTTGACGTTTTGTTTACTGTTACTCCCATTGTGGGGGTCTGTATTTGTTCTATGTTTTGTTATACGTTACTTTATGTCCATTCTAGTATTGCAATCATCTTGGTGGGGAAGAGAGAGCTGGTTGCTTTGCTTAATTTGTCTTCCTGGTGTCTAGTGATGGTTGAGCGGCTCTTCCTCGCGGTGCCACGGGGTTGTCTGCGGTTTGTGATTGTGGTATTTCCTGACCATACAAACTTACAATTTTTATTCTATCCTTTAACCTTGAACTAGGGGTTAAGTTCTCACAAAATGTTGACAGAGTACCCTCTACATCATGTGACCTATGGACCTGCAAAGTTTGAAGTTGCTACATCCAATGATTCAGGAGGAGATGCATTTACAAGAAAATACATTATCTGACCGTTGACCACACACAATATTACTAATTTCCCATTTCATCATGTGATCTATGCACCTGCAAAAGTTAAAGTTGCTACGTTCAACGGATTAGGTAATGCAATTACAAGAAGCGTGATGGCCAGCCACACACGCGTACGTACGTACGCACGGGCGGACGGACGACGGACCGACTTTAATACGAAGTTAATTTGTTTATATCTTATAACGTCCAGAATAATTTGGAAAAGTTTTAAGAACGGGGGCAATTTGGCTATTTGGGCACGTTTTTTTTCGGATTTTGGACGTCACATAATACACTCACAATAAAATAAAAGCGGACACAACGTGGTTTCACCAGGCATATTTGACGCTGTTTGAATACTCAATTATGCTCGTATATGGGTTTTGGTACTTATCGTATTTGCGCTAAACTTTCCTTTACGTGCATATTCTGACATGTCCAGCGAGTATCTTGCGCAATTTTGGAAGGAACACTTTGATATCCAGTTAAATATGGTACTAGTATCTGTTCATAAGGCCCACCTGAAATTCTTCCTAAGTTTTTGATGCGTTCACCCGCGTAGCCTGCCACGTGGGCTCCTAAACTGTGTCCAATTATGTGGAAAGAGTCTGGAGTTGCGCCCGTAGTATTTATGAGCTGATTTGCAAGCTGGGCGATCTGAGCGCCAACTACTCTCGTGTTGGCAGTAGCTTGAGTATACGGAAATGCCGCTCCTTTCTGCCAGTCGACCACAATAACATTCATATCATCCTGTAAAATTAAATTTGAGCCAGTGCATGAGATTTCTAACAATGTGGTATGTGCGACCAGCAAAGCCTCAGATTAGCCTGCGCATACGCGCAGTCTGATCAGAGTCTTGCTAGTCGCTTGAGTATTCTATGATTGTTAAGCTACTGACTGAACACCATTTGGAGTTTCTAAGCTTAAAAGGAGGCTGAAGAGGCTCGTCCGAGTCTACACTTGTCAAAATGCCACATTGTTGGAAATCTCATACCATGGCTCATTTAGTCATGGTAACCAGCCAGGTACATAATAACACTAAGTTAAATATTGCTAGTTATATTATATCACTTGAAGCAGGTTTTTTCATCTAAAGCAAAAGTAACCGGTTAGAGTGAAATTGTCTTCTTTTACCTTCATATTCTTGAATTAACGTAATTTTTATGGCCATGAGGGTGATTTTTGCTGAAAAGCCTATTACATAACTTAACGATTATTCGAGAAAACTGCATGTATAGTCTTGAAATTGATACGCAAGGCCCTTGAAAATTAGCTATTTTTAACGTGAATCGGTTATATTTTTAGTCTAAACTTTTATTTCATTTTTGTATAACAAAATGTGTGCATATAATACAATTAATGAGTATACAGACCATTTCATAATGCAAAAAAGTAATCCAGAAGAAAGTATTTGAGCCACAACTAGAGATTACCAACAATGTGGTATGTGCGACCAGCAAAGCCTCAGACCAGCCTGTGCATACGCGCAGTCTGATCAGAGCCTTTGCTAGACGCTTGAATATTCTATGAGTGTTAAGCTACTGACTGAACATCACCTGGAGTTCCTAAGCTTAAAAGGAGGCTGCACAGGCTCGTCCGAGTCTACACTTGCCAAAATGCCACATTGTTGGTAATCACGTGTCTAGGCTCGGTTATTATATCACTTGAAGCAGGGTTTTTCATCTAAAGCAAAAGTAACTGGTTAGAGTGAAATTGTCTTTTTTCGCCTTCATATTCTTGAGTTATCGTAATTTTCATGGCCATTAAGATTTTATTTGCTGAAAGACCTATTACACAACTTAAAGATTATTCGAGAAAACTGCACGTATCGTCTGGAAATTGATACACAAGGTCCTTGAAAATTAGCTATTTTTAACGTGAATCCGTTATATTTTTAGTCTAAACTTTTATTTCTTTTTTTTGTATAACAAAATGTGCGCATAAAATACAATTAATGCGTATACAGACCATTTCATAATGCAAAAAAGGGATTCAGAAGAAAGTATTTCTGTTTCCCAATTGTTCAATATTGAAAATAGAATTAACATATGACCTGAACTGACATAAGTAAGTAAAAAGTACAGTAAAAACTCGATAATTTGAACTCAGATGTCTCAAAGAGGTATGATTATAATATTATCATATTTTCAACTAAAGTTGGGATAGATACATTCGGTGTACGAATCACTCCTTTAACTCGAAATACTGATAATTAGAAATTGAACTCTGACTCAAAGGGCCTCGAATTAACGAGATTTGATTGTAAATATTTCAATGTAAAAACTGTTTAATACGAAAGTATGGATTTAGATTTTTTGAAAGGGAGCATGAATATTTACAAACAATGACCCTTGTTGTCTCCACTAGACAGGTGTTTGGAGATTATAAATTCTATGGGAAAGGTATATCTAAAGTGGCCATTGCCTCTATGTACCCAGCTAGCAGAGTAGTCGTCAAACAGATTAAATGCATATAGATTGGTATTTTAAATATACCAATATTGAAAATATTGAAGTATGTTTCATGCAGGGGTAGTTTGATATTGGAATATTAAAGAGACTAGATCTGTAACTATGAACATTTTTCAAAAAAATATATATTTTTTTAAATCAGTTGTAAAAATAGAATTAAGCTATGTTCTCACAATAAATATGTTCAGTACAGCTGACAGCTGATTATCTAATAAAAACAGGTGATTTTTCTCTTGTTAGGAATTATTTACGTCCCTCCAACAATTCTAGACAGTTAATTTTTAACATAAATGTTGTTGTTTTGATAGATATAATTTGTTAAAATTTGTGAAAGTGGTAAAATGTTTACCTGAATTTGAGTATTTTTACTGTATTCTTGAAAAATAGAAACTTTATTTCAAACATTAGAATATCAAAAGTTACAGACTATGCAGCTAAAATGTTATTCAAAGCTTTTTTATTTAATTATTAGTTATTGTACTGCCTTAGATATCTGCTTATTTTGATCTATCACCACAGAGTAGAACGTTTAGATTAGGTTGAAAGATACCAGATATCGAGTTTAACAAGACGAATTCGTCGAATTTATATCCCCGGACGAATGGTTACTTTAGAAACACATGTAAATCACAAAACATTCATCTAGACCCTTAGTTCACCTTGGATATCATTCTGAATTTCAGATCATAACCAAAGCAATATCTGACCTTTCAACCTAACCATAGAAGTCGGGGTGTAAAGTTAATGTCTTAGCTTGCATGTTGGTCTACACTTCTTTAACTTTAATTTGATATGCAACATTGCCACTTTCAGAAAAGAAAAAAATATTTGACTTTTAGACCCAGCCCTAGGGATCGAGGGTGGGTGTAAGGACAGAACATTTGCTTTCATGGTGCTCTATGCTCTAACCCCTTTAATTGGATATGCAATATGACAACTTTCAGATAAAAATTATTTGACTTTTTGACCCAACCCCTGGGGTCAAAGATGTGTTTGTGAGCAAAATATTTGCTACCATGTTGCTGCATGCATCGTCAGCTTTAATTTTATATGCAACATGAATATATTCCAAAGAAGTTTAAATTTGGCCTTGGCCCCACCCCCTTAGTCCACCCTAGGGGATCGTATCCAGGCCTTTTGACTAAAATCCTGTTTGATATGTTTTATCTATTGCTCCTCTGCCTGCATGTAAAATTTCGGCAAAAATTATTGACAACTGCCTTAGTTATTACGAAATTTAAATATTTGACCTTTGACCCCTTAGGTGGGGTCAAAGGGGTGGGGTAAAATCTTGACACTGTCATGTTTATTTAAATGTAATGGGCAATCATAGTCTATAGTGAGAAGTTGTTAAATATAATAGCTTTGAGGAAATATGGAGATCATTACACAAAAAGCTAAGATAGGTTTTGCATTATAATTGCCTATACTAGACAAATGCAATAACTTGTTAAGGTGTCGATTTTGACGAAACATAAAGGATATTGAGAGTCCATGGTACTTATCATTTATACCAAGAATGCATCAAAATTGACCAATTCGTAATGAGATATGGTTCTGGATGGACAAAAAGTGTGGATGGATGGATGGAATGGATGGATGGACAGATGGATGGGTTGATGTATGGAGGACGCCAAAACTATATCCCTCCGATTTCGTCAGGGGATAATAAATCTGATCTATGGTCTGTAAACTGATGACATACAAATAAGAAATGGATAGTATCTTCTATATCACCATAAGTACAATTGTACAATTTGGACTATGAAATATAGGTTTTGAATACAAGTGTTGTCGGAGTGGACTGTATGCAGTTTTTAGTCTTGCATGATATATTTGGTCAAGTCTTTTACCTGTGTTATATTATTGGGGTGGTGTAAAAGTGTTTAGGCTTGGAGAATTACGAGTTTGCTCTCGAAATTCATTACAATCGTGGACAACGGAAGGCAAGCAAGATGTATAGTAGAAACGAGAATTAGCAAGTAAAGTTTGGATATCTGAAGAATTACGTAATGTTTCTGTTGACGCGCTGCCATAATTGAAGTAATATACTCAGGGCAAAGATCATTTTTCATTTTATAAAACAGGGTTAGCCTATGGTGTTTTCTTCTTGATCTCAGTGTTTCCCAACCCGTTTCTGAAAGGAGAGAATTAATGGAGGCTAGTGACTATTCTAGCAGCTTCTCTTTGGACCTTGTCTGGACCATTTGTCGAGATCATTCGATTCCAACCTGTTGAATTAATGGAGGCCAGTGACTATTCTAGCAGCTTCATTTTGGACCTTTCTGAGATCATTTATTCATGTTGTGTACAATTACTCCACACAACGTTGGAATATTCTAGAAGTGGGCGTATAAATGAGAAGTAGATAGTCTGAAGAGGTTCCCTATCTAGTTAAAATTCTAATTTGCGAAATATATTGGTTCTGCTTTGGATTTGACTAATCTAATATATCAATGCCAAGTGCAATCATTTGAAAAGACGACACAAATGTGCTTATGAGTGTTGACTGGCAATTTGGGTTTGGTTCATCAGAACTGGAGGATGAAAGGGTTTGTTAAACATGTATTTCTTAGAGAGAATGATAGACTCTCACCCCCAGGATTTAAAATGTCACTAGCCATTTTTCAACCCAGCGATGGATTTTAACCAGGTCCGAATTTAATTGAACAACAGCCTGAATGGGGTCATCGACAATGATATACTAGCTAGTATCATCAGCAAATAGTCTAAAAGGAGGTAATGTCTTCAACAATGTCTTTGATATAGAGGAGAAACAAGAGCGGTCCAAGGATAGAACCTTGTGGAACTCCAACCATAACTGAAG
The DNA here is from genome assembly GCA_964019695.1 of Loripinus fragilis. Classification (NCBI taxonomy): domain Eukaryota; kingdom Metazoa; phylum Mollusca; class Bivalvia; order Lucinida; family Lucinidae; genus Loripinus; species Loripinus fragilis. The sequence continues at coordinate 24,097,749 of OZ026518.1, forward strand.
TCTCAAAAGAACTTGAACCAGGCAAAACGACTCTTTAAGAACCAAGTTAATGCCGTTCTGGATACACCTTCAGATTTAACTTGGACCAGGCAAGAAAACTCTTTAAGAACCAAGTTAATGCTGTTCCGGATACACCTGCAGTTTAAAGTTCAAAAAGAGGACATTTATGCCAATCTGTATCAAAGGATTTACTTATATCACAGAATATGACACGAACTTCCTTACTCTTAATAAGGGTCTTGCAAAATGCATGTTAAATATTTATTAACTGATTTACTGTAGAATCATCTGGGACTAAGCCTGATTGAAAAGCTGTAATGACGTTATTGTCCCAAAAGAAGTTAAATATATATTTATGCACGTTTTTGCTAACACTTTGCTGGGTGACAATGAAAGGATCATGTTGTATGTATTATTTTTATTGTTTGAGCAAGAATTGCTTGGCTTTCATCTAACCGGGTTATGCCCCTTCTAGTTTTGCAATCATCTTGATGGGGGAGAGACAGCTGGTTGCTTTCCTTAGTTTGTCTTCCTGGTGTCTCCTTATTGTTGTGTGGCTCTTCCTCGCGGTGCTATGGGTTTGTCTGCAGTTTGTGATTGTGGTATTTCCTGATCATACTCACTTACTATTTTTGCTCAGTAATAAATTTGACCAAGATGTTTGCCTTGTCAGTTTCCTCCGTGTAGAGTTTTTCATTCTTATTCAAAGGTGGTATGACATTAGCCTGATCAGGTTTGATAAAATGGTTTAGTGTTTTCCACCGATCATTTTGCTTAGTATTAGACTTGCTAAATTTCCAGTTAACCTATTAATACGAGGGGTGATCAGAAAGTTCGCGGAAAATAACTGCCATTTCTACATCGTTTGAGCAATAGAGCTGGAATTACAGCACATAATATTGCAACACATATGCAGTTGATCGGTTACAACATGCTTGATGTTAGTCATCTACGTGCGTTACAACTGTCGCCAAGGCAACGCTGTATAGCGCAAACAGACCCATTTTAAATTGCATTTTGACGTTTTACTACACATCCAATTTAACTTCAACGTTTTGTAAAATTTTGTTATGCTTGTGATAGCCCATATTGCGTTACATGCATATTTTAACACATATTTACTCCTCTTCTATGCAAACTTTCAAAGATTTACAACCAGCGGATTGTATTCTAAATCGAAACGAATAACAGTACTGTCAAGAGGCAAAACATTCAACTTCTATGCAACCATTGCCTGTTTTGGCATGTCAATTATTTATAATGGGCTATTTACACACTTCAAAAACACCCTTTTTCAGGACAGTAGATCTAATATTGATAGTTTAGCCCGATAAAATAATTATTGTGACGAACACTGACAAGAAAATAAGTTGTTTGTTTACAATTTACAAAAACTCGAAAAATTTACGCATTTTAGGCCTGCCCCTTCGAACTGAAACCTATTAATTTGAATACATAGCACAGCGGAATAACATAAAAAACCTAATATTATGTTCAAATAATTACGGAACATTACTTTCCGTTAAAAATACCAATCAATTCAAACACAACTACGAGTTTAAGCCCCAAGAAGCAACCCAGCGGTACATGTGGGCCGGTTCCAGCTAAGTGACGTCACAGCGGCGCCTCGTGCTCATACGTCTGACGTCACATTTTCTAAATATCAATTTCAGTCTACTTGCTATGAATGGTAGTTTATATCTACGAATTTTCATTGCAATCGATAAAAGCAATGTGATTTAATAGCACTTTTCCGCGAACTTTCTGATCACCCCTCGTACTTGATTATTTTTTTTATTTACAAATTTTAAACTGTTTATATGTTTCAGAGTGAATAATATTATTCGATTTCTTATATTTGCCGTATAGCCTTTTCTTTTTTCTTATGAGTTTCTTGCCATGTGTAGTTAACCAAGGGGGTCAGTTTTATGTGTGTTTATCAACCTGTTAGGTGCATGCTTATTTGCAAGAGTGGCCATTTAAGTTATATCTTGAGATTGCAACCAAGCCAGAGCACTGTGACGTTACGCACGGTGTTGCGACCAATAAATGTAACGTCAATTTACGTCATTTTAGCGTTGTTACGCGTATTTTTGTAGTTAAAAATATTCGTATGAACATTTTGTCATGTTCTGATATATTTGCGAACATTTGGACTATGTGGGGTATATGGAGGCAAACAATGCGGACCCAGATCAGACTGTTCCGGGAACAGTCTGATCTGGATCAACATTGTTTCCTTATTAGGCTCTTATAAGCAGTTCCGCAGGAGAGAACAAGTTTTTGTTGTGGTTGGCGCCTTTTAAGCGTTAATCAGTATTTTCACAATAAATTTTAGAAATATTCAATGATAATTCTAAGGGGTAGAACACATAGATAACGAAACGATTCTCGATTTACCTTTATACATATTCCACCCTTCACCCCCCCCCCCCTCCCCCTGCAGATACAGAATACCGTATTTACCCAAAATATAGCCAATAGCGCAAAAACTAAACCACGGCGCATGGGTATTATTCAAGTATATAAGCCGTGCCATGATATTTCCAACAATGTGGTATGTGCGACCAGCAAAGCCTCAGATCAGCCTGCGCATATGCAAAGTCTGATCAGAGCCTTTCTAGTCGCTTGCACATTCTCTGAGTGTAGCTACTGACTGAACATCATTGGGAGTTTCTAAGCTTAAAATGAGGCTGAACAGGCTCATCTGAGTCTACACTTGTCAAAATATCACATTGTCACGGCTCATATATGCAAAACTCAAGTTTTAAAACAAACGTCGCGAGAAAATCTGTCTTCGGGTATAAGATGCGGTTAAATAAATCAGTGAAGGAAATCAATATTTTGAAGTAATGAGATTTTCATAAAAGGAAATAACAAAGGCTCTGGTCAGGCTGCTGGATGCGCAGTCTGGTCAGTGCTTTCATTAAATCGTAAACAGCAAAAACAGGTTTTCTCATGACTTGACTTAGTGGCATAACCACTTAGTTGAACCAGTGAAATAATAAAGTAAACTGATATATATGACAAGCCCAGATCAGTCTGGCAAAGTAGACCATGGGAACTATTACTTAGCAATTCAACAGCTGTCTTTGATGACTTCTATTATCTCCTCATGCATTTCATCTGAGATTGTGATTTTGGATTTGCTTTCTATTCCTGCACATATGTATCTTACCGCGACTGTATACACAATAGCTAATTTATTTTTTAGCAATTTGTACTTCTGAGGTGAGGATTTAATTTTATCGTAGTAAAACACACATACAACATTCGCTGATGGTAGCAACTCACAACCCCACATATCCTGCGAAATTTTGTCTAGGCTATAGGGAGTTTTATCCACTTTCAACAAGTAATAATCATGTGCAGGATCATCAGCCAATACGGCTACTACCGCGCCTTTACTGATTGAATTCTGAAGACTTAGATCGTCCGCTATTTCTTCTTTTTCTGGTGGACATGTGATGGATTTGGTTTGCTCCATTTTGATATGCGTACACTTGCCAATTTTTAGTTTTAATTTACAATTTTGGATGTCACCGGATATACACTCATAACACTGGTAGCACGAGATGTTTCTTACCAGTAGTTTGGAAGGCTGGCTACGCAATGCAATAATCTGGTGTAATTTTCGATTTTGGTTAACAGATTAAAAGTCTTTCCTTGTAGGTATCCTGGGGGTTTCTTTTACATATTTAAATATGCGGCGTTTGTATATGCCTGATTTTGGAGTCGTTAGATTGTCAGACGCATACTCATAGAAACCTATTCCATTTTGTATTGTTGCCTTGCCTCTTAGGACTGCCATACCTGCCTGTTTCTTCAAGAACCCGCCAGCTGCATCCTGTGGTCCTTTCGCGTGGGACGTTTCATAAAAATTCCGTATTAGTGTCGAATAATGTAAGTCTTTGCAACCACTCGACACATCTCCCATGCAATTTCTGCTTTTATATTGTCCTGAGCAGCCATCTGTAAATTCGTGCATGACTGAAATATTCAAATTCATATTTGAAAGGTATTGAGAAATTTCCTTCTGTACACAGCCAGTAAAGTATTGATCATGTTGTGGATCGTCTGAGATAACAAAGAACTGTTCTGTTATTATGTTGGGCTCCTCTATTGTACTTTCAACACCATCGTACTCTAGCACAGAATGTCTGTGTATTATTGAAACATGGATGCTAACTTCCGGTTTTTGGAAATATGATGACTGCAGTTCAGCTTTATCAGAGCAACGGTAGTTTTCAGAAAAATCATGGAGACAGACAACGTGATTTAATGGCAGAGATTCTGTAAGCGATTTATACTGCTTGTTTTGCCAATTTGCGCGAAACTGATGGGCTGGGAATGATACAAGGAGGTGAACCAGGTACTCAAACATCTTTCCTGGTTTTGTTGAACATTTTACAAGTTGTAATTTTCTTTTTGATACATCGCCTTTTGTTTTGATCAGCACGTATTTATAGTTTTCCCAAATCACATCTTCAGCATTGTCTGCGCAATTTGTTTCAGCATCTAACAATTTTAAGTTTGATACGCCACATTTATCACATTGACGATTAAGACAATCCAAATTATAGTCATTGTAGCATTCATCGTTTTCTTTTGGACGCAGTGTTTGTCTTACCAAATCATTAACACTGCTGAAAACTGGAAATGCAGATGTGTCATTAGGTGCACATGTATGTTTAAGTGATTTTTTCCTAAATTCCATACAGCGTTTAAAAACCATTCTAATCTCCGTATGTGCTTTACAGCAGCATGTATCCCGATCTTTAGGGCGTACTGGAATAACATAGAATGGCTTAAGACTCTCGAATGCCCTTTGGCTTACATTAATTTCTGGATGTTGATCTTTAAATTCAATGTACGCCTCTGTTTGTGTTTTTTCAAGAATTTGTATGGTATGCTCTATATACTCGTTTGGTGCTATTCTTTGTCTTTTCATATCTTTTTTGTTTCCAGTTGGTCTGGATATTTGTGGCGATTTCCAGAAGTCGTAAATGATTTTTTTGCTCTCTTCACTAATTGCATCTTTTCTCTTTTTACGGGAAATGCAAACTTTTCGCTTGCTATTATTTTATCTCTGAGTCGTTTGTCTCCAGCTATTCGCCTTGGTCGAATCCCCAGTTTTGATGACAAATCAATTTTAGCTTAACATGATGAGGTATCTTCTCCACTCACTGAGGCTGTAACAATTGTTAACGCATTTCTTGCTTCGTCGCTCCTTCCTTTTCTTTGTGCTCTGTATAAATCCAGTCAAATTTTAGACTATCTTTTGCTCGATACAATTTTCTTTACAAGAACTTAGATTCGACTTCAGTTTATTCCCACTTGGTGATCTAGAGCTAGCGTACCCTTGTAAAACTGCAACTCTTTTTATTGGTGTTTTTGGCAAAGCAGCCTTCAGTTGTTTGATTGCTCTGTATTTGCTCATCCTGTTTGAAAATTCAAAATTGTTACACGACTTTTGCGCTGATAAAGCCGCTTTCTTTCTTTCTCTACATTTCTGCTGCCTTATCTTATTCTTTGATCTCCTTTCTTGGACCATAACTCTTTTTTTCCGTTTGTAAACTGCCCAATTTGATTCAGAGACCTGTTTTGCTTCTTTTTGACGACGTTTTTGGTTTAAGCAATCTTTATTTGTACGATAGAAGTTTAATTTCTGTTCTTTTCGTCTTTGCTTTTTTAACTTGTTATACTCGCTGGCTGTTAAGGTAGTTGCAGATTTAGGATTCATTTTCTGAAAAAAAAAAACAATGATACATTGTTCTAGCTTTGAGAATTAACCATGAAAATGAGTTGACCATGGGTTGGGCTTTATATGATCAGCCCATAAGAAAATGTTGAACGTTTACACGGAGCTATCCAGTTAGACTCCCCGCTGAGTTTTCTTAGCATATTCGTCACTCTATGACGTCGCCGTTGAAAACAATATTGTACTAGATTTTTTTGTAAAAATGCTACATGTATAATAAATTCAATGGGTGCAATTTCACGGAACTTACAGGATTGAATAGCAAATAGAACTAGCAATATAAAATTTAAAATCAAAACGATTACCCCTTTAGTTATCAAATAGAACGCATTCAAAGTGAGTGTTAATTTTCAAAAACTCTATTTCCCATTACGTTAACGCCAATGAAAACAAATGCTATTTTAGTTTTTCTTTGTGTTCAAACGGTTGGTATAATAAACAGGAAACAACAGAAAACTACTGTTAATTTTTTATTACGTAAATCAATTATCTTTCATTTGGTTCTTTTTCATTAATGTAGCGTCTGTAGTTTTGCAGCAATAACTTTTGCAAAATGTCTACAAATACAGTTTTAAACGGCGACGACATATAGTTGCGAATACTTTTTTCCACCATCTGTAGCTATATTAGCAACATCATTAAGCCTACATTTGGTTGCTCTTTCAGAGTATCTGAATTTCACAGAAAATGGCCGTTTGACTTAATAACCAACTTGTCGTTTTGTAATAGTCATCGTTCGCATTTACATCTGCTTTGTACAAATGGCATACATTACCAACATTTTACAACAAAAATAAATACTAAATAAAATAAATATAAAAAAAACGGGAGCTTCCGCTGAAACACAGATACGTTGCACCCCATGACCAAATATGCTGAATCGGCGACGGTTTGGCTGAGCAACCATATTGCCTCAACTACATGCGTGCGTGTGTGCGAGAGAGTGAGAGAAATTATCTGGATCCATTTGTTACTGATGATGCCGTTTTGTAATTGTGGCATTTTTCTGGTCGTATTCTCTTTTTGTTTTAGTTTTAATGTACGGCCACAACAGAATCAGTAATTTTACAGATACTAAAAGCAATGATAAAGTCTATAAACTTAAACATGTTATAGGTCGCTATGCGCCGCATCTGAACACGGACGTATTTTGCAAATTTAGGATCCATGATCTGAAGATGTCTGCTGTTGAATTCGTCTGCTGTAATAAGTCCCTAACATTACTGACGAAATTGTGTATTGAAGCAAACAGCGTGGACCCATCTGGGTCCACTTTTCACTGCTTGTCATATTGATTTTTTAACATTTCAGCAGACGGGAAAAGCAGACGACTTTGGTTGCGATTAGTGCTGTAAGGGCTAAGAATCTCACTAATCTAAACTTTCTATGCCATTCGGAAATAATCGGATTTTCCCGTATACAAATACATATTCGAACCAAATTTAGGGCTGTGAATGAGCAATATTGCGTTTTCCATACCATATTAATGGGAGCAAGAGTGTTAGCGAATACTGAAACTGACGACAAAGGTACAGCCATATAAAGCCCTTCGTGCATTGAATTCAACATAAATGGATATGATGTTACGGTAAACCTCTCTCAAGAACGTCATGGTTCATGTTTGGACATTTCCGCTAGACAAAGGCTTTTTAGTGTAGTGTATGTATCTATATAAGTACAATTTTTTATTTGATATCATATTAATCTTCGGAGCAGAAGTATTTTTCTAGCTGGACTACCTAATTCAGATTTCAAGAAATATAAAACTTATCCGCCGTTAAAAATGCACACCCTCACAATAAACCTGCGAAATTGACGTCTTGGACATTTCCGCTAGACAAGCGCAAATGCTTGTATTCGGTTTATCTTGTGCCATGTCCGATTTTAAACAACTGAACTTAGTTCTTCATTCAAAGAGTATTATTGCGTTATTTTTTTTTATTTTCTTACCTCATGTTTTAATAGGTCTGTTTCTTCTCTTCAAATAGTACCGTCTTCATTATCTTTGAAACGTGACAAAACATCAACTTCTCTTCATTTCTGGATATCTGATAGCCCAATGAAACAATGGCACGACCGCTGGTCTCAAAATGACGTATAGAAATGACGTAACGTCATTTGATAACATTTGGCGGTTTTACGCCGATTTTGTTCTTCCTGTGAGAAATTTTAGTAACAAATTCAAGTATCAATGTTACATGTGACGCGCGTTTTTAACGTCATGTCACAAAACAAACGGATTTATGTAACACGTTATATATGTAACATTTTGAAGCAAACTATATGAGGAGATAGCTTAAAATCTCTGCTTTAAGATGATACTAAATAAGATACATTTACTTCACCACTGAGAAGATAATAACGTTTAGAAAACGTTCACCACGTCAAAATCACGATTGGTCGCCACACCGTGCGCAACGTCTATACCTTTTTCAACAGTTCACTTTTTAGAGCCTGCACCCATTGTTCATGTCCATTATTTGTGAAACCATGAGCAATAAACTTTGTTGGGCGACTACCGTCATAGTGAGAGTCAGTAATGGAAGGGATATCAGCGTAGAGAATCTCTTCAGTAGATACTGCTGGTGTGGACCTGGAAATGCAACAATGAAACTTTTAATACTGAGATCCTGGAAGAGGGGTCCCTGGTGTCCCATATCCCTTAAATATTTTGAAAACTATCCCATATCCCCAGAAATAAATGGGCAGATATCCCTAAAATTCATCCTACTTCAGAAAGCTTTGCATCACAATTAAAAGTACATTGAATTTTCACAAAAGTACCCCTATCCCTTTAAGTATTTGGACAATATTCCTGTATCCCGCAAAACCTTTCCAGGCCCTCAATATTGAATACTTAGGTCAAGGAAACGTAAACACGCATATACAAAAAAATTAAGGGAACCCTGTTCGCACCGGATAGGTCAGGACGGTTCTGATCTGGATCTGAACCGATTGTAAAGGTTGTCAGCAGACGACATTAGCCGCCGCTGGCGAGGTAAGAGTTAAAACTCACCTTGTATACAACAAAAACTTGGTCTGTAAGTGACTTGGTGACTGTGGTGTGACTGAGATTGGCCGGTGGGTAACACTGAAGAAAGGGCTGCCAGAATTGAAGCATCCTAGGTCACCATAGCACACATTTGAACCTGGGAGGATGGTATCCAAAAGGAAACCTGAAATTGGAGAGGAATTAATACTTAACTCTTTGCATGCTGGGTAATTTTCATAAGTTTGTTGTCGTCTGCTGACCTTTTTTCATCTAAATTAACTTTTCAAAAAGAATCTCATGAACACTATCAGAGTGTCAAACGGTTTGGATCCAGATCAGAAACAACGTTGTGTCGGTCCTGATATGGGTCCAAACTCTTCGCAAATATTATCAGCAGACGAAAACAGCCGCAACTAGCAAGAAAAGAGTTGATGACCACAACTTAGTTTTTAAGGTTCATTATGGTCAAACAAGCCTATGCATTTTATGCCTATATCAGAATTAATGTGAGGCATCTAAATATTCAAAGACTTTCTTTTCACCCTCGCGAATCATCTTAACCCTTAACGCGCCAATCACAACAAGTCATCTGATTTTGTCGTCTGCTGAAATGTTTCAGAAGCCTCTTTGACAAACAGTGTGGACCCAGATCAGACTGCTGTAGAAACAGTCTGATATGGGTCCACACTGTTAATTTCTATATGCCTTCTAAAATTAGCCAATAATGTTTTGCAATTATTTGTCGCAGACGACACTTTTCAGATGCATTTTTGTCAGCGCTTTAAGGGTTAAAATTACATTTAGACTTATCTACTTTCGTTAGGTCCCGGGTAGGAACTGGGTGAATAAGGACCCATCCCTTACATGGGGAAAGTTTTGATGCTCACCATTTCCTGTGATGATTGAGTTATTTCATGTCCTTTCTTCAGATTTATTCTAGTTCTTAAAGATATCCACATAGCTGAATTGAGATGCCGTATTTGGTATCATGTCATCGACATGGTTTAAGATCCATTACTTTTTATGACTTGTGTCCCAAATATCACTGTTTTGAACCGACCCTTTCTTTGAAAATGTCGCGATCTGTCCTCAAAACAGTCGGTTGTACGGTGTGAGTATAGGATACACTGAGTAAAATGTGTAGACTCAGATAAGAAGCCAGATAACATATCTCGCTAGGCTCTTCTCAATTATATTCTGTCAAAGAAAGTGTTGAATATTGCGATCAGTGACCCCTTATTGAGAATGAAAAAGTCATTTCAACACAGAAACTAAACAGTATGGATTGGGTAGAACGTTCAAATCGGTGTAATTGTGATATCGAAAAACAGCAACTTTACTAGACTTGTCCAAGTCCCTACATCTCAGAATTAATTATATTTCGGTCTGATTTCGAACATTGTATTATAGTATTAAATGGAATAAAAAGAAGCTGAAATTTATATAAAAAAGGCTAAAAGATTCAAGAAAAATGTACAGACTTTGGAAAGTCTACAACTTTGCATCAATAACGTATTAATGTCATAAAACAGAAGAACAACTTACCTTCCGTGACTACGAAGAATGCGGCGAGTAAAAAAACAGACATTTTGGTGGAACGTGCCTTGATTCTTATCTCTTTAGGTCAGACAATGAAAAAACGCCAAATCAGTTTGGTAATGAATCATTTTAAAAGATAACCTCTAAAAAATTCAAAACCCTAACTGGAGGTTATAAAAAGTTTTCATTGGCAACTCAACTGAGCATGAAATATCAATTACTCATAAAAGCTAAAATGATGAGAAATAAAGGTATTTCTCTGTTTAAAACTCTCCATCCATATGCATTTGCATGTATTTGTGGGGAGAAAATTAATTTTGTTAAATTGAATGGAAGCTATATTCATACTCTGTATGTTTAATGCTAAATAAAGCTTTGTTATGAGTAATAAGTTTTTACTTCGTCATAGGTTTGTGAAGGCTCGAGGCCACCCTCCACAGACCTTACAAAAAAATACCGAATAGAATTTGCAACAAGCCATAAGGCTCGTGAGCAAATACTCCAATTACTTTTTTTGAAATACTTTTTTGCAGCGGACAGTGTACCCTTTACCCCTCTCCCTTTCTATATGTATTTGCATGTACATATTATTACTTGACTTTTCGCTTACTGTAAAGGCGGCGACTTTAATATTCATATCTGGGTGTGGTTCGGCTATTTCATCTGCTAAGGAAGGGAAATCAGGATTTATTTATAATTTGGTAGAGTTAATAAGCTTTTTGAGCCGCGCAAACGTGCGTGCATTTCATGAAAATCCTAACCGTATACACACTGAACTCACCTTTATTAACCCTTAAAGCGCATTATCACATTAATGTTTTTGTCGTCCACTAAACTATTTGAAGCCTTATAGATAAACAGTGTGAGCCCAGATCAGACTGCTCCTGTAGGAGCAGTCTGATCTGGGTCAACAATGTTTGCCTCCCTGCTTATGTTAAATAGACATTTTCAGATGCAGTTATTTTGCTGGCGTTTTAAGGACTAAATAATGAATGAGGTGGTAGCACAAGATGATACAGTTACTTTTGAATAAAACCACGCCTCCTTTTCAGCTTTTACCTATGCCTAAGGTTGACTAGTCCTTATTTCGCATTCATGAGGTGCCGCCTTTACAATAAGCGAAAAGTCAAGTAATAAGACCATGTTACTCGATTATTGAACCGTGTTAAATCTGCTTTCATTTTACAGTAACTGCACAAATAAAGATTTATTCTAAATCTTGTTGTTTTTTCAATAGTATTTTGTGTATCTGTCAGAAACAATGTAAGATAACATGTAATATAGACCTTTGTGCTAGAAATTGTATGCATATCCTCCTCTCAGGATAATGCGCTAGTTAGCAGTGCAGAGTCAGACGAGATGCCGCCATTTGCACATCTCGTATGAGTCTTCACTCCATGCTCCCTTTTAATTAATGCAATTTAATTCCATTTGAATTAAATTCTTTTATTATTGAGAATCACATTTCCTATCAATTGTTTTCAAAAGTGGTAACTTGTTCCAATACGATAAATAGCCAGTCATCATTGTTTTGACGTATATGCAAATTAGTCTTTTCGCGTCCTTCAACCATACAATTGTACACAGAACTTAAAACGTTTTTGTTGATTTATTGTAATTTTACGGAATTCTTCAAAGATAAGTATTTATTAACTTGTTAGTTTTGTGCTGTAACATAATTTTTGGAAGTGACGCTTTGATTTCAGTAGAAGTGATCGCTAGTTTATAAATTTATATTTCTTGTAGAAATGTTTATCAAGGTGACATTCCCATTGCTTGTTATTGTGGCGGACGTGCGCGAAAGAAAAATAGATTTTCTTTATATTAAAGCAGTTGCTCCGTTATTTGAAATACTGAATTAGCATGCCTTTTATATATTTTGAAGTAATTGATTCGTTCTTAATGTGTGGTCCATAAACCTTGATATATGCAATCTACGCAGTTGGAAAGTGCCATTGACCTATATTGTTATTACAAGGAGAGCGGTGATTTCAGAGCGCATGCGCAAATAATTAAAATATGTGCTTGGGCGTAGAGCTTCGTATTTGTTAGCAGTAAGGGCGTAGTCAACCTAATAAGGTACAAAAAAGAAATATTTTTGTATTAACGCTCACTCAGGTTGAAAATATTATGCAAGCTCATCATCAATAACAACAACAACAACAACAACAACCACATCAACAACAACAATTACATTTATAATAATAAAAAAAAAAAAAAAAAAAAAAAAAAAAAAAAAAAAAAAAAAAAACAGTTATGTCGTTTCACTTTCTTTGCTAAATTAATCAATATATGTATGCATGCCTTTATGTTTTCAGTGATAAATGCGCGCACGTGTGCGCGCAAACATATGTGGGGATGTGGGTGAGTGAGAGAAATAGCTCTTAAGCTTTATCTTTAATTCAGCCAATTTTAATTTTGGATAGGTCATCGGATAGATAAAATGAAACTATGACGTTAGCGTCTTAGTAACGACGTTTGTTAAACATTAATAATGTAAAGGATGTAGCGAATCCATATACGCTTTACGCCTCTATTTAGTCTGCATAATATTAATATATATATATTTTTTTAATACAGTTTAATTTCAGTGACATCATTTATATCTTAATTTATTGTTGTTTTTATTTCATATTCTCGTTAAATATGGCACCGAAGAGAAAGACACAGAAGGCTAAGGCACCAACATCAAAAAAATAATCAAGAACACAATCGAAGTCCACAGATGTTTACGTTGCGAACCAAACAGCACCAGCGATTTCTTCTGTGAACCAGGTCAATGTACCTCCACCAAAAGTCACTGGTATGCCCATGGCTTTAACCAGTTCTGCCATGGCTACTGGCACACCCTCAGCCACAACACAGCAGGGCTTTCCAATTTTTGAGCAACTGCGAGGTGAGCATTACCAAGACCCTATTCCCATTCCCACATATGCAGAGCAAGACATATTCGTAAATGATGGTATAAAGAATAAAATATGGAATGGGGAATACATTGATATGGCATTATTACTTCGGCCGAATTTCTGTCAATCTGCCACAAATACATCCAGTACATTAACAGTGGTGGACAATCAATTGACCATAAAGCAGTCTGGCACAAAAATCAAAGTGCCTATCAATTCAATCCAAAATTGGACAGATGCATTTATAAATTTCATCATAGTCTTCTCTCTTAAACACGGAGATAAAGTTGTTGAATTACTTAAATATATGACAATTATAAGAGGGGCTGCTATGAATAATCCAATACATAAGTGGCTTGAATATGACACACAATTTCGTCTGAGAATGTCAAAAGATCCTAGTAAAAATTGGGCTACTATTGATGGCCATCTTTGGTTGTCATGTGGTTTATTTGGAGACTTATCAGCTGTCACACAATATGCAGCACCTTGCTATGAATATAATTTCAAAGGGGTGTGTTCTAGGCCTAACTGTGCTTATGCTCATACATGCATGAAATGCAGAGTGACACATCCAGCATGTACATGCAATCTGTATTTGGAGTCTAAACAATCGAGTAACAGCCGCCGTTACAATGCAGGTCAATCGACCTCTTATCAGACACTAGGATTTGGGTTCAATCGGCCTAGCTCGATGTCAAGACCTTTTCAACCAGCTGCAACATCTTCAATGTACACGCCCCGTCAACGCATGAATAGACCACAGGCTACAAGGTCACCAGGGTATATATCCCAAAGACCTATTTTTCGGACCCAAGCCAGATTTGTGGGCCCTCGGGCGTACCCCAATTAAGGTGACCAGGTTGCAAGAGTTGCTTTTGGAATACCCTAAGAAGGCTGATGCTGCATTTTTGTCTGATGGTTTTCAGTTCGGTTTTAAATTAAATTTTGAAGGTCCAAGAATACCTCTTGAATGTCATAACCTTAAATCAGTGCAGGATAACCCTGGCCTAGCTGAAGAAAAAATCATGCAGGAAGTCAAACTTGGCAGAATTGCAGGTCCATTTTCCACTAAGCCAATTTCATTTATGCGCTGCTCTCCAATTGGTTTGGTTCCAAAGAAAATGGGGGGTTATAGGTTAATCACACACCTTTCATATCCTCCTGGTTTGAGCGTTAATGAGCATATTGATGATATTTATGCCTCTGTCAGGTATTCAAGCTTTGATAATGCCGTTAATATCATAAAAACCCTTGGTAAAGGCTGTTTGATCGGTACCACAGATATTAAGTCTGCATTTAGATTATTGCCGTGCTTTCCAGGGGAGTTCGATTTGCTCGGTATCAAATTACACAACGAATATTTCATTGACAAAATGGCGCCGATGGGTCTAAAAATATCTTGCCTTGCTTGGGAAAAAGTAGCCACCTTTTTAAATTGGCTTATTATAAATAGGTCAGGTTCAAAAACTGTTGATCATTATTTGGATGATTTTTTCTTTGCTGGCTCCCCACTCTGCTGTGAATGTGCGAACTTGATGTCACAATTTCAAGATATTTGTGAAGAATTAGGTATTCCTATAGCATCGGAAAAAACACAGTCTCCTACAACTTGCCTTACATATTTAGGCTATGAACTTGACACAATTGAAATGAAGATCAAAATTCCGCCTGAAAAAGTATTCCATATCCTTCAGAAAGTAAAAGATGCATTAGGGTTAAAAAAGATTACACTTAGGGAATTGCAATCTTTGACTGGTTCTCTTCAGTTCTGTGCAAAAGCAATGCCCTCCGCTCGTGCATTTATAAGAAGAATGTACTCAAGCATGAGTCAAGCGAAACAACCACATCATAAAATCCGTTTGTCAAAGGGAATTAAGGAAGACCTTTTTATGTGGCAAACTTTTCTTATAGAGTTTAATGGAATATCCTATATGCTTGACAGTGAATGGACACCTGCAAATGAGTTACAATTGCAGACTGATAGTGCTGGGGGTGCAACCTTAGGCTGTGGTGCTTATTTTAGAGGGGACTGGGTATTTCTACGCTGGCCTGAATCGTGGAAAGGTTCAGATATTTTAAAGGACATTACATTTCTTGAATTGGTACCAATAGCATTAGCGGTATGTCTTTGGAAAGAGAATTTCGTTGGGAAACGCATTCTATTTGAGTCGGATAACATGGCTGTCACACACATCTTAAATGCAAAAACTGGCAAATCAGAACGAGTAATGACCCTTGTTAGGCAAATTGTGTTATGGTCATTGCAGTTTGATTTCATAATTAACAGTACACACCTGAAAGGGTCTGATAACCAATTAACAGATGCCATTTCTCGTATGCAGTGGGCCAAATTCAGGACACTTGCCCCAGAGGCCAAACCCCTTCCTACGCAAATTCCTATGGAGTTTTTGAAGCTTTTACCGGAGAAGTAGAGCGTCTTGTCACTGCATCATTGTCTAGCAATACGGTAAAGACATACAATTTTGCTGTTTCAAAATTTCAAGAATTCTGTCATTCTTTTGGTATTTCAAGTATCCCTACTTTAAATTCTGTCATTAATTTTATAGCTTGGATGTCGTTAAAAGGTTACAAGCCATCAACAGTTGTCTCTTATATCGCTGGTATTTCATATCATTTTAAGCTGAATGGTTTGGCTGATTTCACTGAGGTTTTCATAGTCCGTAAGATGTTAAAAGGTTTGCAAAGGTCTCAACCATCAAAAGATATAAGGGCTCCTGTAACAATTGATATGTTGAAGGCTTTTCCACGGGCATTGCGGAATGTGGCAACTTCAGATTACGAGGCATTATTGTTTTTGACTGCTTTTGTTGTGATGTTTTTTGACTTTCTCAGGGTAGGCGAGATAGCTATTAAAAAGAAAAATGAAGATTCCATGTTAGTGATTCAAAAATCTGATGTATCAATTATCAACAATGAGGCATTTGTCAATCTTCGGTTTTCAAAGACTGATCAACAGGGTAAAGGTGTTACCCTAATTTTCTCGCCCAGCATGTCAACAGAAATATGCCCTGTTTCGCTGTTAAAACAATACTTAATGAAACGACCCAGTCTAAGTGGCGCACTGTTTTGTCATTTTAATGGTGATCCAATAACACGTTTTCAGGTGTCATCTCTTTTGAACCGTTGCTTAAGATTTTTGGGTTTACAATCAGCAGTTATAAGGCCACATTCTTTTAGGATTGGGGCGTGTAGTATGGCCATCTCTCAACATATTCCTGAGGCAGTTGTTCGAGAGATGGGTCGGTGGTCTCAACATAGCACTGCATTTCAGCGTTACATTAGGTTAGATAAAATCGTTGCTTAATTTTCCATTGCTACTCGTATGGAATGCGTATATTATGTAGGATGCAAGTTTGGCTTTGTTTGGAAACATTTTTCTTTTATTGTTTATTACTCACTTAAGGATATTATTTGCTAAAATGTTAGCTAAGCATTTCAGGTCGTTCCATGATCTGGATTGTTGGGTCATCTCTCATTCGGAATGCCTCAAAGCATGTTCGTCGTCGGCCAGTTGGTCAAGATCTAGGTTTACAACGCTATGGTTTTTCAGTATTGTGGGCTGGCAATGGAAGTCTTATCTTGGATCAGGTGATGGGCTTAACAAGAAGTTTATTACAATTGGAATACGCTCCAAGTTATTTTGTTTTGCATGCAGGTGGCAATGATGTTGGTCGAATCAGTTGTCTTGACTTGTGCAATAAACTTAATGGAACAGATGGCATCATCAATCAATTGCAGAGATTAATGCCTCACACAATTATAGTCTGGTCATGCATTTTGCCTCGCCTTCGGTGGTGGTACTCGGAAAACACGAAAGCAATGGAAAATGTGCGTAAAAGGATAAATAGAGAGTTGATTAGCTTCATGAAAATAAATGGTGGAAAAGCCATTCGTTACCCTGATTTCCATGATAAATCACCCTCCTTGTTTCATGATGATACACATTTGTCATTCATTGGCAATGACATATTTGTAAATACTATTCAAAGTGCTTTTGATATGTTTATTTGCAACCCAAACATACAAGTGTTTCCCTTTGATGATTAATACATTTGCTATTGTGGCTTTAGTTGAAGAGATTGGCTGGCCATGACGCTAAATAAGTAGGATACTATTGTGGCGGTGAGCGAATCAACTGTTGTACAGTTGGTCCGCTCATTGGCGAGAATGCTTAAATTGATCTTCGATTTTAGAATATTGCTACATGTTGTATGCTAGGTTTAGCATGCGGCCGTCTCAATCAAAATTGCAATATGGTTGGAATCCCTCCATATTATTAAGTACAGTTCAAGTGATATTGTTTTTTATAACTTGAAAATTGATGTTTTTGGAGTGAATTGTTTTTGATGATATTGATCAGTGAAATATGTGTGAATTGTGTGACTTGAATACATATTGTGTTTATTAATAGAACATCTTTTTGATGACATTTAACATGGCAATATCTATGAATCTTGTGAATTTGACACAAACTGTGTTGTGTAATAGAACATTTTTTACAAAGAAATGACAACATTAGCAATTGTTTTACAATGTCCGTCATGGCCAAATAAAGCCAATATTAGAAAAGTTGTTTCTTTCTTTTAGTTTAGTATTTTTTTTTTTAAAACAGAAAAGCAAGCAAATTGCGACATTAGTTGATGCTTTCTTTTAACGTATATCATATCACATATAAGCCGTTTTTGTCGGAAAGTCCTAACTCCTTGCCCATATAGTCTTCAAGAATAATGCAATTTAATTCCATTTGAATTAAATTCTTTTATTATTGAGAATCACATTTCCTATCAATTGTTTTCAAAAGTGGTAACTTGTTCCAATACGATAAATAGCCAGTCATCATTGTTTTGACGTATATGCAAATTAGTCTTTTCGCGTCCTTCAACCATACAATTGTACACAGAACTTAAAACGTTTTTGTTGACCCACCCATTCGATCCCCTCCCTCTGTTTATTTGGTTCGGTTTCTGCTGTTTTGCTTTATATTTCAGGTGATTTAATGTATTAACGATGATATCCAATTATCTGTCATGACGGACAATATCAGATGCTATGAAGAATGCAACAGTGATAGAATTCTCATAACAGACACGAATGACTGTTGAGGCTGGAAGCCCCCCTCAGCTTTAATGATTATGGCTGGCTTAGCCCTCCGTAATATCGCGGTAAATTGAATGTGAGAATGCCTAATTGATCTTCAACTTTTGAATATTGCTACATGTTGTCGAGAATGCTTAAATTGATCTTCGATTTTAGAATATTGCTACATGTTGTATGCTAGGTTTAGCATGCGGCCGTCTCAATCAAAATTGCAATATGGTTGGAATCCCTCCATATTATTAAGTACAGTTCAAATGATATTGTTTTTTATAACTTGAAAATTGATGTTTTTGGAGTGAATTGTTTTTGATGATATTGATCAGTGAAATATGTGTGAATTGTGTGACTTGAATACATATTGTGTTTATTAATAGAACATCTTTTTGATGACATTTAACATGGCAATATCTATGAATCTTGTGAATTTGACACAAACTGTGTTGTGTAATAGAACATTTTTTACAAAGAAATGACAACATTAGCAATTGTTTTACAATGTCCGTCATGGCCAAATAAAGCCAATATTAGAAAAGTTGTTTCTTTCTTTTAGTTTAGTATTTTTTTTTTTAAAACAGAAAAGCAAGCAAATTGCGACATTAGTTGATGCTTTCTTTTAACGTATATCATATCACATATAAGCCGTTTTTGTCGGAAAGTCCTAACTCCTTGCCCATATAGTCTTCAAGAATAATCATCATGAAATACTGATTTTTATTTCTAGTATGAATTCATTTCAAACAATCGGCACAGATCAGCAGAGCCTGCACTGTTTTATAAATATTTTAGTCCGCAATGAACGACCAATTGTGTCAAATTACAGACAGCATTTGACTTAAGTCAACAGTGCAGTCCCAGCTGCGATGCGACATTCCGCCCATCTCAACAGTGTCCACATAATTTGCTTTCGTGCATATTATGTTAAGGGGCATACATACTCTGGCTACTTCTGCTGAATATGTAACCTCTTTTATGGCCAGTTGACGAAATACATGTATCTCCGGGATATAAGCAAACAGTGTGGATCCAGATGACACCCAAGGCAAAACACCCCACTTTCTGGTTACAGCATATGAAAGTGTATAAAACATCCCATTTTGTTAATTGTTACTATCATTAATATTCTTAATGTGACCAAACCTATTGAGAAGATTGGTGAGAAATGATCATTTCATAAGTTTCCCAATTATAATGGTTTGTTTGACCCAAACTGTAAAATAGTTTCCTTTAGATGTAATTGGCTTCTTAACACTCTAATTAAATTGTTTGTCACAATATAAACAGAAGATATAATTTTGTTAAAGTTTATTTACACTGTGAAACTGCATTTCAATCAATTTAAGATCTAGTTCATATCAGTTTAGACAGTCTCACCTAAGGGAATTCACTGCTATTACATGTAAAAGTATGTAGGTATAATTAATTAGGTCTGGCTGTAAGGACCTCTGACGGTGGTAATGGGAATCACAGTGTATCGCTGCCTATAATTTTGATAAAAATTAAAGTCGATCAATTGCTTCCATCTTCATATATAAGCTCGCTGTTGGTCTCTATTTTATGATTTTGCATTTGATTTCCTATTTCCATAAATGCATGGCTTTATTATACCCCCCGCAAACTTTGTTTGTGGTGGTGTACTGTTTTCACGTTGTCCGTCCGTCCGTGCGTCCGTCCGTCCGTGCGTCCGTCCGTAACGTTTTGTTTCCTTAATATCTTGAAGAGTCATTGCTGGATTTTCATCAAACCTTGCAAACATGTTTATATATGCAAGACAAATACTTTAGACAAAAAAGTAGGGGCTAGGGGCCAATTCTATTAGAGTTATTTCCCTTTGTAGTTCTAAATGGCTTTTAATATAGGGTTTTATGCTTATGCTATTATAGGCCATACATGGGCCGTTTATATATGCAAGACAAATACTTTAGACAAAAAAGTAGGGGCTAGGGGCCAATTCTATTAGAGTTATTTCCCTTTGTAGTTCTAAATGGCTTTTAATATAGGGTTTTATGCTCATGCTATTATAGGCCATACATGGACCAATCAACTCCTACCACAGCTTTTGATGGAACAATTTGATAATTTTCCTATGCAATGTAGACACATTGAACATATGCATGAAGGAGTTTGGTTCAGAAAAAATAATTTTGACAAAATGACAGCTGTGAGAACTTAGACAATTTTGTCCTAATAGGGCTTTTGTATATGCATAGATGGTGCCTTCATGGGCCGATCAACTCCTACCACAGCTTTTGATGGAGCAATTTGATACTTTGCCTTTACAATGTTGACACATTGAACATATGCATTAAGGAGTTTTGTTCAGAAAAAATAATTTTTGACAAAATGACAGCTGTGAGAACTTGGACAATTTTTCTTAATAGGGCTTGTGTATATATATGCATATATGGTGCCTTCATGGGCCGACAAACTCCTACCACAGCTTTTGATGGAGCAATTTGATACTTTGCCTATACAATGTAGACACATTGAACATATGCATGAAGGATTTTGGTTCAGAAAAAATATTTTTTGACAAAATGACAGCTGTGAGAACTTAGACAATTATCCCCTTATATGGCTTTTGTATATACATGGATAGTGCCTTTATGGGCTGATCAAATCCTACCACAGCTTTTGATGGAGCAGTTTAATACTTTGCCGATACAATGTAGACACATTGAACATATGCATGAAGGAGTTTATAATTTTTGTTTGCACAGATTCTACACAAATATTCTTTTCAAAACTAAGGTCTGATGGTTTGAACTATAACTTGCCAAGTTTTTTCACTGACTCTTACTGTTTTTTCACTGACTCTTACTGTGCGGGGGGTATCTAATAAGCATTGCTTATTGACTTTTTTCATTTTGGGGCTAAAATGGTCACTTTTTGTATTATACATATAGGAAGTAGAGTTAAATATTTTTAAAACATCATCCCCCCCCTATCCCAACTAATCCTTTTGCACGTAAGTGTGTTCTCATATTTTACATAATATATGTGAAAGCTAGTTGGGACTCAGGGAAATGATATCCCACAGCCCAAAATGTGACATCTGGGCGAGCGCGAATATCAGCATTTGGTTTTTTGGTGCATTCTCTTGAAAATCTTTTTTTCCATTATAATGAAATAATAAGTACAAGTAGGCTTGCAACATAAAGCGCAAAATTTGTACTGAAAAACGCTAAAAGCACATCTCTAAAGGACCTTTCTTTGGCTTTATCTAATCATGGCCGGCATGGCTTATTTTCATTTTTAAGTTCCTTGCCTATCTCAGTTTTACGTAATTTAGAGTTAGAGGCTAACAAAATTTACGATAGAGCAAACAAATTATATAAAGCAGCACTCCTTACAAGGTGTTATGTTCAACATTTCCTTAGTCCTTATATCGATTCTGAGGTCAACCATAAACGACATTTTATCAAAATTCCATTCATTAACAAAGGTATTGAGTTTATTGATTTACATATTATCTTCAATGATAATTAAGTGATTTCATCGATTCCAAATTACTTTAATAATTCTGAAACTCCTATCATTTGTTGTAAATATAACAAACCAATTAGGTCTACTATATTTAACTTTAATAAAATTGTAAATTATATAAATATAGATTCCAATACTCCAGCCTCCTGAGATTGTCAAAATTCTAATTATTCATATTCCTCTGCAGTGCATGTTATTACAGGTAATCTAAATGTCATTCCTGACGCTAGAGTTCACAATATTATTTCTAAAGGTCCTAAATATAGATTTCCCTCTAATATTGATTTCTCTAAATGTCGTAGACATATCGCTGCTTCTTTAAATGACTTTAGTAATCGTTAGTGCAAATGGGAAAATGTTGAACCTGATGCCTTGAAGGAATGGAAGATTAACATTTTTAAAATTATTGATACTCGTATTTCATTTTACTCTCGTAATACTTGTTCCAAGGCGGTACTTCTTTTGTGGATCTTTTATGTTTTTGTTCTGTCTTGTGTTTGCTATGTCTTTGTGTGCGTCTGTTTAAATGTGCTTTGTGGTCACCTGCTGGGAAAGGGCTGACCTCGTTGGCTCTTGTTTGTGGTGTCTAACTGTGAGTTCGTCACTTTCCCATTGGTATCCTGGGTCAGGTGTGGTACTTGATTGTATCGCTTTCTGATCTTTGCACCCTTACTTACTTCCTTTTCATAACCCATTAGTCACGAAATATAACAACGTTTCAGAATATCTTTCTTCAGATTATGAAAATTGTCCTATTACTAAAATCATTTGGTAGATTATTTTGCACATATACTGTATCTATCCAATACACGAACTACATGGCCTTTGACTAGGGGCAGACTTGATTTAGCTGTTCTCTTTACTCCTTCCACTCGAACAGGCAGAACAGAAATCAAGTGCACTGGAACATCTGTGCTGGCTTACGCCAGAGTACTCCGTCTTTCAAGGTGGTGTAGACAGAACAGTCCGGTGACCTGTTCCAAAAAAGATGGCGGATCACTGCCTGCATGCGCATAAACGTTTTGTATTGCTTGATTAATTCCGGAGTACTCCAAAGTGCCCAGTTTTACTTGTTTAGGTGGCTGTTCTGGCGTACGCCGAGTACTCTAAAAATGCTTAATCAAGTCCGCCCTAGGTGTACTTTCTGCATGGATGAATGGTTATAGTACATTGCTGCATAATATTGCACCAGGTAAATATACTCATGTCCAATGAAAACGCACCACTCTTCCGATGCGCATATTTGTGGCCTATCGAAAGCTGTGCAAAATTGTGTTATTCATAATTCTAACACACCTCGCCTATAGAGCCAACGGTAACAAACTGTGATATATCGGACAATAATTCACAGCTAAAGTGTGTGATAGCTGACGTCACTGGAAAATGACGTCATTTATGGCGTTAGACGGTGTAACGTCGTTTTTACGCTTGAAAGACGTTACAATTACATATAAACGTATGCGACGTAGTCTAAGTATTGGCGGGAGTTCTTCATTGCAATGGCGGAAAGTTGGAAGAAGCTGAAGACTTCGAAAATGTTTTCGTCGATTATTGGGTGTTAGAATCGAAATAGATCAGCTCCAGCAGTGAATTGTTGAGTAATAATTCACTGTTTGTCGGTCAGTTGTACGAAGATAAATCACTCGCGCTGCGCGCTCGTGATTTGATCTTCTTTACAACTGACCTCCAAACAATGAATTATTACTCAACAATTCACTGCTGGAGCTGATCTATTTCTTATCCTAACACACCTCGCCTATAGAGCCAACGGTAACAAACTGTAATATATCGGACAATAATTCACAGCTAAAGTGTGTGATAGCTGACGTCAATGGAAAATGACGTCATTCATGGCGTTAGACGGTGTAACGTCGTTTCACGCTTGAGAGACGTTAGAATTACAAGTAAACGTATGCGACGTAGTCTAAGTATTGGCGGGAGTTCTTCGGTGCAACGGTGGACAGTTGGAAGAAGCTGAAGACTTCGAATGTGTTTTCGTCGTTAATTGTGTGTTAGAATCGTGCGCGCTCGTGATTTGATCTTCTTTACAACTGACCTCCAAACAGTGAATTATTACTCAACAATTCACTGTTAGATTTTTGTTTGATTTGATTCTTTACGTCCACTCAACAATCTTTCAGTTATGCGGGACGGTCTTCCTGGGTTGAACCAGTACTAAGCTAGGATAAATGTGTCTTGCTCAAGGACCACAACGCAGTGACGCCGGTGAGGCTCGAACCCGCGGCCCTTCGGTCTCGAGTCAAGCACTCTACCACTGAGCCACTGCGCTCCCAATTCACTGTTAGAGCTGATCTATTTCTTAATTATTATTTAGGACAAATGCGATGTTTTCGTACAAAAAAAAATTCAATTCCAGTGACTCAGTTTACACATGACGTAACGTCAGCCTCAAAATTGCGATAATTGCATTTTGGGCGTATACAAAAAAAAACCCAAAATCTCATTTAAATGTTTTCTGTTTGCCAGTAGATCCTCTGTTATTTCGCCACACCTTTGACAGTTGTGACACAACAGCTAACGCTACATTAACGCTAACAATGTCACTATGTAAGCTTAAATATGGAGTGGTCCGACAAAACTTGACGTAAAATGTTTAATTGCGATTTCTACAGTCCTAGTGTTCTACACAATGCTTATTTCCGTAGTACAAACTCACACATTTGCCAAACGTCTTACAAATCCTCTAAAAATTTGACGTCGCATCATTGACGTCAACTTTGAGCGCGTCATCAGCCATTGTTTGCAACGCTAACGTTTTAAACCTTCTAAAATTTGTGTTCATCTGTTGGTGCGAGTATTATCTAACATTAAGTTCAACACAAATACTCTTAGGTTTGTGTATACGAGCTTTTAGAGATTGACGTTTATCAGAAAAACGCTGATACCTACGCTCCGTCGATGTTAACGACCCGCCACACGAGCAAGAATTCTTCTTGATACGACCTTGTCGTAATTTTCATGAGTAAAAGAAGAATTCATTGAATGTCTCGATTTTACGCCTAGTCAAAATGATGCTAGTGACGTTATAGCCGCTTTCAAGGCAAGATGACTATTCCTAGCTATCAATTTAGAGATTCTTTGCAATATCTACAAAGAATCAAAGCACTGAGAGTACTGATGGAAACGATGTCTTGTGATTTTAGTTCTTGTAGACTAAGCAGAGTGCATTTTTGTAGATGATATTTTAGGAATATTTGAATTTGTATATTGTATATTTTTCTGACCAATGATGAAGGAAAAGTTTGATATGATTTCTATTTTTAGTTTTTAGTTTTAGCATAACAGAATTTTGAAGGGGCATGCGACAAAATATCAATCTTATCATTTCAAACATGGGCTTGTATGTCTTTAAACGTTATTTCACTTTTAAGCTCTGGTGGCCATTTTGTTATGTGGGATCAAAAATAGAAAGTGAGTATGATCAGGAAATACCACAATCACAAACCGCAGACAACCCCGTGGTACCGGGAGGAAGAGCTGCTCAACCATCACAAGACACCAGGAAGACAAATTAAGCAATGCAACCAGCTCTCTCTCTCTTCCCCATCAAGATGATTATAATACTAGAATGGACCTAAAGTAACGTACAACAAAACATAGAACAATTACAGACTCCCACAATGGGAGTAACAATAAACAAAAAGTCAACAACAACAGAACCACCGCCTTAGAACGGACAGCAGCCTAAGCCACCGGGGGGCTTAAATGCATTTTACTGGTACCAAACCTTTTGCCCATATTTAGCAGAGGGCATTATGCCGAATACATCACTGAAATTATTTTAAGAGTTTGGATTACTGGTTAAGAAGTTTAGATTTCTTTTTAGATTTTCCATTCGGTTCATTGTTGCCCTATTTTGAGGGTAATGTGATGAATTATTGCAAACAGGAAACAATGGTTAAGGAAAGGTGGTTTATAGCCATTTCCTTTTGCCTAGCTCTTGATAACATTTTGTTCAGTGGAGCAACCCGTTAACATTTTGCTAAAATAGACTTGCATTATAATTGCCTAAAAATTCCAACAAGGGCAATAACTAAAGTTTTAAGGGTCGATTTTGACGAAACTTATAGGATATCAGAGTACTTGATACTTATTGTGTACCAAATATGTATCAAATCTGACCAGTAGTTCTGAGATGTGGATGGACAAAAATGCGACGGACGGACGACGCCAAAACTATATCCCTCCAACTTTGTCAGGGATTATTAGATATCAGCATAGCTACATACCTAAAAAGCTTTTAATATGTTATTTGTTCTGATAATTTTTATCACCTGGTAAAATATCTTGTTTGAGTTTACGTTAATTTCTCTGTCAAATGTCTCAAATTTGTTCCAAAATGTTCGCTTTTCCATTTTTTAGCCCATTTTGATGTCCGTTTTTGGTAACCATAGCAAAGATAAACGTCAATTTAAAAGTTTTACTTTTAAACTTGGTATATTGTTCAAATGAACCAATAAGAACAAAATGGTGAAAAGCATTTTTAGCCCATATGTGGGCCAAAATAGCACCCCCCCTGATGCATGTAGCTCTTTGGAAATATTAACTGTGTATATCTGGCATATAGTATAGATATAAAAAGAAGATTTATAGATGGTAAACTTAGGTTTTATTAAGAACATTGACAATAAAAAGTAAAAAAAAAGCACTTAAAAATAAAAAAGAGCAAAAAAAGAGCCATGACATGTGATTTCCAAAAATGTGGCATTTTGACAAGTGTAAACTTAAGCGTTGCATCGATGATCAATTACAATCACTAATTATAATCGATGATCAATCAAAAACTTCGTTTGATTGTGTTTTTGGTAATAATCGATGATAATTGAAAAACATCACACTTGATCCAATTTTAAGCTCCTATTCTAAATATGCAAGTTTGCTACAAGGAATAGCAGTTAAATGGAGAGTTAAATGGAGTTTGCTGTCAGGACCAGTTGTGGTATTGGCTACTAGCACAAAGGCTCTGATCAGACTTGACCCGAACCTTTGCCAGTCACAGGAAATCTCATGTCACCTAATTCCTTGAATTATACCCAAATCAGTATTTGTAATTTGTAATATTCTTACAACCACCAGGTTGAGTTTTGTTCATAATGGCACAGAGTATGCTCAAATAGCAAAGGTACAAGCAACAGCAAATTGTAAATGTGCAAGCAATTTGTTGACAAAATTTTTAAACAATATAATATCTGGTTTCAGCGACTATTTAGACTTCTTACAGATCAAACATAATATGGAGTTTGTCAAAAAGCAAATAAAGCATTTTCACATGCTTCTGCAAAATATACTGTTTGGTTTTTTTGTTTGATTTGATTCTTTACGTCCCATCAACAATCTTTCAGTTATAAAGGGTTAGTAAGGGTTGAAACCAGTACTAAGCTAGGATAAATGTGTCTTGCGCAAGGGCACAGTGCAGTGACGCTGTTGAGGCTCGAGTCTGGGCCCCTTCATCTGGAGTCAAGCACTCTACCACTGAGCCACTGCATATACATATCTTTAACAAACATGCACTTTGTTTGTAAAAAGATTAACTCATTGTGCTACCAATGTTTATTTTAGGAAACAAGGCTGTGACTCTCGGTGGGTGAAATTATTCTGGACTTCAAAACTATATGCAATGACACAATGACATTATATGCGTTACCTCAGACCTACATACAAAGACTAGTAACATGTATACAATCTATACATAAACTCAACTATCGTATGGCAGTACTGTTATTCAGTAGATAATATCATGTTATACAAAGTAGATCTTGCACAAAAGATTATTGCATAGAGTTTAATATCAAATTTGTGCAAATGTGAATAAAGCATTTTCACACATTTCCTTTACTTGGCATATGCAAAATATACTTATCTATAATGAACATACACTTTGCTGAGAAAAATTCTAATCCATGTGCTACCAATGGTTATCTTAGAACACAATGATGTGACGCTTGATCAGAACTATATGCAAAGACACATTGACTATACATTATTTCAGACCTATATGAAATGACTAGAAACATTCATACAATCTATACATAAATTTAACTATCATATGACATTACTGTTATTCAGTAGATAACATCATGTCATACATAGTGGCTCTTACAGAAGTGATCATTTCATGAGAAATTTTAAAAAAGTTATTGCTTTACTTCAAAGAGTGTTTAAGAGTGTTTAGAGTCAAAGAGACTCTATGATGGTTCCGACTTAAAGACTTATCTATTGATGAGATGATAGGGGCCTGATACTTTGGCTGTTTGTCGGGCCCACTGGGGTTTACCTGTTGGATTTCTTTTGCTCCAGTATTTAGATTTATTTACTATTGAGTCCTTATCTTTGCTATATCTCCTTGTTATATCTTGATTTATATGTTTTAGGAGATGATGCATTGATAAGTTAGGGGTCTTTCATGCAAACCAAATATCTATGTGTTTTGATCCACATCTGAATTAAGGGTGAGGTTGGCACCGTTAAACCGGTTTAAGCCCTCCAGTAAAATATTTTACTGACCGTTCCAAGGCGGTACTTCTTTTGTGGATCTTTTGTTTTATGTTCTGTCTTGTGTTTGCTATGTCTTTGTGCGCATCTGTTTATATGTGCTTTGCGGTCACCTGCTGGGAAAGGACTGACCTCTTGGCTCTCTTTTGTGGTGTCTTACTGTGAATTTGTCACTCTCCCATTGGTATCCTGGGTCAGGTGTGGTACTTGATTGTATTGATTCCTGATCTTTGCACCCTTACTTACTTTTATTCCAATTGTGTTTCTTGTCACCAAAGAGTTATTTAACTTCTGGCTATGACATTATTTTTTGACATGATTTGTTTGTTTGATTTGATTCTTTACGTCCCATCAACAATATTTCAGTTAAACAGGGACGGGTCTTCCTTAGTTGAACCAGCACTAAACTAGGATAAATGCGTCTTGCTCAAGGACCACGACGCAGTGACGCCGGTGAATCTTGAACCCTCAGTCTCGAGTCAAGCACTCTACCACTGAGCCTCTGCGCTCCCTTTTTGACATGATATATTCCACTGAATAACAGTAACATCAAATGAAAAAATAATGTTATGGCCACAGGTTGCATAATTTTGATACAAAGAAGTTATGTTAATAACAAAGTAAATTTTCTTTGAAATAAACCAGCTTTGGAGGTGTTAATTTCGCAATAGTTCATATGATGAGAGAATCTTCCATTTGTGCCCATTTTAAATCATTTTTTTAAACTAACCTAAGGCTGTCTAAACTGATTGACTTAAGCTTTAAGTATTTGGTCAACATTATTCAGTCTAGTCAGACGCCTCCTACAGAGGAACGCAAAGAAAAGAATATACTTCCTGGCCCCCTCCCTCAACAAAGTTTGACAAGTAAATTTAATCCTGCCAACAATAAAGGAACCATCTCTCAGAAACCTTCAGCAGAAAATAAAATGCCCCACTCTACCACCTTGTTATGAAATGATAACTTGTGTAAGACCCTCTATAAAATACATAGAACAAATCAGAACGAATGGAATAAGAGACCCTATTTCTGCTTGTTAAAGTACCATCAGCACATCAAAGAACAAACATAAGAGTCCCTGTCAAGGCTAGTCACCAAGTCATTTTCTATTTCATCCTTGCTGGGAATCTATCTTAATATATTATCCCAAGGAATCCTAGTTAGTTGGATTTTATAATATATAATACGGTAAATCTTGTATTAGTTCGTACACTCGAATAGTTCGTTAAATGTCATGTATTAGTTCGTACACTAGTCATTTTTATATGCAATTCTATTAGTTCGTAGACAACGATTTTTTCCTTCATTGGTGCTTGTTTTTAATCAGCGTGGCTGTCAACGATATGTTCCTGTTAACTTTCGCGTGCTTACACCAAACAGACCTTTTCGTCTGTCAATCTAACGACTTCGGTCGCTAACGTAAATCCAGCATTGACGTCGGATGTTAATAACATTAAAATTTGTTTTCTGAAAATCGAGCGAATGCTAATTTACACGACCTATGTCGCCGATGCGTCGGAGATATATTCTGTACGGTCATTACAAAAAGTGTCCTTAGAATAATGGATAGTTACATTTTACTTCTGTGTCATATATCTTTTATAATCGGACACCCAAGCCGCGTGCGACCCGGAAAGCATTTTTATACTTGTGCAGCTCGGGCCCGACACGAAATCAACTTGCGCGGTGCCTCATATAAACTGGTACCAAAATATTTCGTAAATAGCCTGCTGGTACTTATGACAAGGCCCAGGAGAGCATGTGCGTTTGCGCAATCTCATCAGGGTCCCGCTGCTCACTAACATAAAGTTTGAAGTGGATGAAGACTCAGCATGCTCAGACCAAATCAAATTCTAGATATTTACGTACGTTTTGTTTTATATAGTTGAATATCAATTTCGGTTTTCTGAGCGTAAATAACTCAATAAATGTAGTAATAACGGCTTTTCCTAGGTTCAAACAAATGGAACATTTTAACAAATTGTTTAGCCGATCGTGGCGTGGCTTGCTGTCCTCATGAAACTACATACGGAAGGTCCTGAGAGTTCATGATTACCGAGATAGTGTACGCACAGACGCACAAACCGAGTATAATTTGATTGTATCATGATTCTAGGTCTTGATGAATGGCATTTCCATGAAATAAGCCAGTTCATGAGATTATGGTACCTATCGCATATGCGAGCAGCGAAGGCTCAGACGAGCCTGTGCATCTGCGGAAAATCGTCAGCGCCTTCAGGCTTAACTGCGAGCATAGAAGGAATGTAGATGAAGGTACGTTCATTAATTTAGGATAATAGCCCCACTAGGTGGCTGTGAATTTGAAAACAGGAAGAATTCGCTTTATTTTAACCACCACACATCTATTGATGTATGTATCCCGACTTTCAATATATTAGTTTTCATGAACAGTCAGACCGTGTGTCTTTTTTGGAAGGAAAAGTCTTCCAATATGGATGGATTTTCCTTCCATTTAGTTTTTTTACAGAAAATTGGAAGGTCTTTATAACATCCATCTTAATGAAAACAGCAAAAGACCTTGAGATCATCCGCGGTGACATACATATCAGCATTTGCAAACATCCTTACCACACGTCTGTAGATGTTTTACCCCGACTTTGTTGTATGAGACCAACAAAGTCGCAGATCAGCCTGGGTACCGCACATTCTTATCAGCGCCTTTGTTATGAATACAAACATTAAACATTTTGTCTGGTCTGGGTCAAACCTGTCTGCTATTAATATCAGCCGCAGACATGAAGATCAAATCCGCCGCTTTCATGCCACGTGCTGTTTTAAGAGTTGGGTAGCACGTGGTGCACTGGCACATAAAAGCGGACTTCGAACATAAAACATAATTGCTCAGCTGCATGCGCGGATCCAGAAAGGGGTCCAACTTTGACAACTTTTTTAATTGATGATGGGAGAGAGGATCCAAACACCACTATATGCGGGTTATCATTGGCCCGCCAGCGAAACATTATTTAAATGGCGTTTCGCTGGCGTGCCACTGATGGCCCAACATCGAATGATGGCTTTGTAGCTTTGTGATTTTAAAGGGAACCGGACCAGTATGCTAAGAAACCCTATTTTTCAGGGGTGGGGTCTGTCCCCCTCTGGATCCGCCCATGAGCTATCTGGCATGAAAAGACAATTTCTGTAAACTCATCACATTCGCTCATTGCGATCGCGTGTTAACTACACACGTTCGCAAACATGTAATATAAATTGTTTTGGATCTCGGAAATTTACTTTACAAATTCAAACTATCAAATGGCGGGCGACAGCCAGAACTCCTTTTTTTAATTTCCAGTGGGTGCATAAAAGGCCTCGATACACCGTCACAAAACCGAAAAATCGCATCGGAAATTCACTTTTTTTCTTAACGACGTGAAGAGCATTAGACGCTAGTAGGCAAAGATGAGCCTGTGCATCCAACACTGTTGACTTAACGGTTATATCTTGCGCGGATCCAGGAATTTTTGTCACGGGGGGGGGGGGGGTAGGGGGCTCTTGGCTCAACTGACAGAGAAAAAACACTCTGATAACGTTTTCTTAGGCATCAGCCTTTTACAATTTTACAGAGGGGTCCCGTGAATAATTTATTTTAAGGAAAACTATAATTTTTTAAGGTTCCAGTGGGGTCTATCATTTTTAGGGGAGGGGGGTCCAAATTTTTCCAGGGGGTGTGGGGTCCAAATGCTAATTTCAATTGAAACCTATAGAATTTGTGATTTTCCAGGTGGTCCGGGCCCCCCATACCCCTCTGGATCCGCGCATGTGTATGATAGATCCACTTGCGATATCCAAATTTTCAAGTCAACAGTGAAGCCAATCCCGAAGAACAGTTTTTTTTTCATGCAATTGTTCATTTTCCATTCCCGGAGCATCTAGTGACACCTCAAAACATGATGAGGTATATGATTCTGCAATATGTTAGTGGAAAACAAATGTTGAGACCTCGGACCCTGGTCCGAGTTGAGACACAGTGATTATCGCGACTTTTAGTCAACTATTGATGGTTTCAGTCTTTCATTATGCATATAAGAATAGGCCTTGATTTCTGGCATCAGTTTTAGAAAAACGGGCTGTCCAATGTTTTCAAATAACGTTCATGCTAGATACATTACCATAACATACCATGCTACGATGATGATATTGTTGCGTGAAACGAAACGAAAGTTAAGGTGTAGTCGGGGAACCAAGGTAGAAAAAATGCTAACCCTTGCACCCGAAAGGTATACAGCTGAATTTTGTATGGTTGCAAAGGTAATTCTATGGTGTATCTGAAACCACTGTATAGCAGATTCGATTGACTTGCATAACGCCAGAGCAGTCAACTTTCTACGGAAGCCCAGCAAGAACATGTCAAAATATTATTTTTCGAAATGTTATGTATTTTTATTAAGAACGTTCAGGATTGAAAAATATTGAGTTTATATAATAATACAATATCGGCGTAGACCTCAGAAGCAGTGGTGGTCATCTAAGAATACTGCTTATTTATTTTTAAAGCATGTAGATTAGGGTACCCCCATTTTGAAATTAAATTTATAGATTTCTT
Organism: Loripinus fragilis; assembly: GCA_964019695.1. Classification (NCBI taxonomy): domain Eukaryota; kingdom Metazoa; phylum Mollusca; class Bivalvia; order Lucinida; family Lucinidae; genus Loripinus; species Loripinus fragilis. Next base: position 24,130,628 of record OZ026518.1, read on the forward strand.
TGCTTCAAATCTCATTAAAACTGCATTTATTGCCTAAAAATGTATTTGATAATTATTTATATATCTCTTGGAAGCATATCTCGTAAAAAATTGTGTGCTTACTTATTCAATTTTGTCATCCCGCTGAAGTGGTCTGAATTGCATATTTTTTATATGAATAAATGAATTTTAAATTGAATGTGTTTAAACACTGCATACAGTTAGGCAGACGTTTGGGACATAATTTAAGACAATTTATTTTATTTTCTATGGCAAACTAGAAATGGTAGCTGAAAAGTAAAAATATGAAACCACGATAATTTGATACTAGGTAATTTAGTCCATGCCAGCTGGTGCGTAGTTAAATTCTATGGATAACTTAAGAGCAGTTTAACACGTAAATGAAATTTATCAAGGTTTAAAGGATGTTTATCTTCCATATTTACAACCGCTTTGAAACAGAGTGTCAGTTTAGGGACCCAGGGAATTTTTATCTACCGAAAACAATAATTTCATTTAACTGTGGTAAAATAAATAAGAAAAAAACTCGTATAACTATTATCATATCATCATAAAAAAAACCTGGCTGTCCCCGTCTGAGATGCATAAATGTTACCCATAGTATTTGTAAAGAAAACATGTCCATAAGAAGATTATTTTGGTGCACAAATGACTGCCCATACTTCTAAATGCATTTGATAGTGTATTATTGTAATATCGAACAATCAAACGGCTTCTCATACCCATCCTCCAGATAAGAGTGCGTAATGGAAAATTAATTTTGCTATTTCTCAACCAAAACATCTGTTGTGGGTACTTAAATGGACCTATTAAATGAGACGGGTTTTTTTGAATACCAAAAGCACACTCTTTAACTTATTGATAAGGGGAACATCACAATTTCTATGCTATGAAAGATTGCTTAACATGACCTATGTGGCATACAAAAAATGCATTTTTCCGCGAAATGCAATTCTGGTCGCATTGCTATACAGTGGTTTCATATCAAGCACTATTCAGACTATCAATATACAAAATTCCAGCCGTATACCTTTCGGGTGCAAAAAATGTGTGTTTTTGCACGATAGGCGACTTTGGTTCCCCGACTAGTGTATTTATTTTATTATTATTATTCGTTTCTGTCTATCGACAGTGTCTTTTCATGCCATTGACTTAATTTCAAACGCCACTGCTATCATTCTGTCCATAAAAACTTATATCTAGCGCACTATATTTTTAGAACTATTTTAGTGGCGGTCAGGTTCATAAAGGGCGGGAAAACATTAGCAATCCACAAGAAAACGTGTCTTCTTCACGTTTATGACAAAAGGACAGGACTGCGTTTATTGTCCGTCTCGTAATGTTTAAAAGCAAAGAAAAGTATAATGATAAAAAACGATTGCAAGATATTGTGTTTTTAACTGCAATATCTGGCTGCATCATAGATATTGCAACCGGTTCTTCGTCGTACAAGAGCAGGTTTTCTCATGCTAAGGCATTGTTTTTCTGACGCTCGTTTGAGGCATCCAATGGGGTTTACTGATTTGCGAATTTGTCCCAAATTTTTACCAATTAGCGTCTTCATAAAACTCATTTTTACCAGTAAGCACATTCAGCATTACAAAATATTTTTTTTTATCACTGATTTCTCTTAAATTAAACTGATTAAAGCGTAATTTTAACAAAGAAACACTGATTTTTAAGGTACCCCGTTGAGACCCTCTCCGTTTGATGTACAAATAAACTTATAATTCTGTTTCAATCATATGTAAGCTTTCAATAATCAAGTTTTCAAGCACAACAACGTTTTTCTGACCATTGGGTTTACATTTCAGAGCTGAAAACCGTAACAAACTAATAAAATACCAATATTGTTTTTGTCTAGCAGCAGGACAAGGGTTGTTTGCATGAAGGCCATTTGGTTCCCAGCGTCTTACACAGGCTGTAACGGTCTAGGTAGCGGACTGGGTAGCAATGTTGAACGGGGGTTCGATGGTATGGGGATTTTGTGTGTATTTTGTGTATATGATACCATTGGAAACAGATGTTTTGAGAAAACATCGTTTCCAAAAATGCGAGAATAATGCTTTTGAAAATTCTGATACATTTGATGGCTGGTTATGTGACTTTCTGTTTTGACGGTTGTTTTGTTAAATGGTTCCAGCACGTGTCATCAGCGATCATTCGGTTTTAAAGACCTATCAGTAACTTATAGAATTGCTACAGTACAATAAGATTCAATTGCAAAAACAAAATGTTATGTCGTTAAAAAGATATAGTCATTTTTGTAGGTGGTGCGTTTTCATTGGACATGAGTATACATTGTAATCAAGGTTGAATATGGACTATAGCAAAACAAAGTTAAACTGGCACTCATTAATCTTCGACATCATTCGGTCACGTTCGGTGTGTAGTAGCTATTTTAATTGATTAATGTATGGAACAAGTATCTGTCAGCAAGGTGATCTTACAATGCTGAGGCAGTAGCGTAGTGGTAAGACGATTAACTCATATTCCTGATTGCGAGGGTTCGATTCCCACTGGATATAGTTATTTTAGGCATCATTTTTTAAATTATATATTTTTTTAGTTATTATATTGTTTTTTGATTATTTTAATTTGTTGGATAGTTGACATGATGTCAGTTTTCAAGACTGGTAAGAGATTATTTATGGTCGGAAGCTGATGGCGGTGGGTGTAAAACCCCTGCACTTTTTCTAATACCAACCTCATCAAATTCGTCAACAGGTTTGTAACGTTGCGGTGACGAAAGTGAACCGGTCTCTTGTAGTTCTTTTCGTACTTGGAAAACGGTTCTTCTGCTGACCCCAGTTGCCTGAACAGTCTGTTGAATATATGATGAGCTGTCCCGTCCTGAGTGTCTCTCTAAATAGTTTTAAACATTAGCTATGAGAAATTTGTCTTTAGATTTTAAATGTTTTAAAGATTTATCAGTAGACATCACAGTTCCAAAGTAATATGCGTCGTGGCATGTGATTTCCAAAAATGTGGCATTTTGACAAGTGTAGACTCAGATAAGCCTGTGCAGTCTCATTTTAAGCTTAGAAACTCCAAATGATGTTTAGTCAGTAGCTTAAGAGTCATATAATACTCAAACGGCTAACAAAGGCTCTGATCAGACTGCGCGTATGCACAGGCTGGTCTGAGCCTTTGTTGGTCAAACATGCCACATTGTTGGAAATCTCGTGTCGCGGCTCAAATAATGCTTTAAAATGAATTCTATTACATTTACTTTTATACGCAAGTCTTGTAAAAATCGTGTAAGTCATAAGCATGATTTATGATAAAAAAATGAAAATATTTTTTTTTAATATATACTGTATGTGGTGAGACTCGAACCCACAATCTCAACCTTGACAGCTATACGCTCTATCCAAAGGGCTAAGCAGGACAGTGATTGATACATGATTAGAAAATACATCACTCTGAAATCAATACTTTTCATAATGTTTGCAAATCTAAAATTAGTTTTACGGAGTTATACGAGTTTATACGGCATATTCATGAGTGCCAGTTTAACCTTGTTTATCTATACAGCTGCACTTCAAAATATTTCTTAACACATCAGATAGAAAACAACAACATCAAAAATAATCATTGAAATGCACATTATTTTGGACTTTATGCCTCGGTTACATTTGCTACGGTCGTCGTACGATTTATTTGTCTACGATTTTCCCTTCGATTTTTTCCGCATCGTAGGGGGCTATAAGCTACGACGTACGTGTTTACATTGCTTACGACCACCCTACGATTTCTTCGAGGCCAAACTAGGACAAAACCTTACAGAGACCTTGCGGATATCGTACGACAACCGCAAGGTTATCGTACAATCATCGTGCTATCTTCACGACCTCCCTATATAAATCGCACGATGCCCGTACGATGACCTTGCGGAAGTCGCAAGGAGTCGGTACGCTGATTGTGCTATTGTCGTGTAATTATGTGCATGGTTTTAAACGGCCATCCATGTTCATTTTTGGATTCCATTTGAACTGTGTTTCAAAGCCATGTGATCACAAATCGTGCTATGAAGAGGCTAGTGTTTTTAGCTGAACATGGTCCCAAGGTATGGAACAGCGTGATACGTTTGTGTATATTTTAATGTCAATTCTTAAGATTTGCAGTTTTCATAAAGTTTAAGTCACAGAATATTACAACAACCCCTTTTTTAATATTTCACTTTTATAATTCGAAAAGTATCACTTTTATTGAAAATATAAAGGTACTTGAATTGTATCGTCTCGTAGATTCAGCGTAAACTAAAACGCTTATTATGGTTTTGTTCAGTTTAATAACCCAAAGGCACTCTTCGGCCAGCAGCACATAGAATTTTCGTCATAAGCAAAAATGAAGTCGTTGCATGCGAATAACAAAGGTACTAACCAGAATGCGCTTTCTTCCACCCGGCCTCGTCAGCACATTTGCCATTCGTTTTCAGTAAAATACATTTTGTAGAACATTCATACATTTAAATTTGAATGTTCGAACAAGTCACATGTTCTCACTACGAGACCCATATATTTTATTCATTGAAGTAATACTCAAATTAAAATTCCAGAGTTATAAATCACAAAAAAACTATCTGAACTTTTTATTAATCTTATCTCATTTGTAAAACCCCTATCCAACCTGAAAATGCATATACATTTCACGTTAAGTGCATATTTTCAATTGCACTTCCGACAATTTTACCATGGAAGCATACTCTATGGGCCGTGATTAGACTGCTTCCATCAGCAAACTGAACTGGGTCCATATTGAGTCACTCTGAGTGGTGGTATTAGAGACATCACCTGAAGACAAATATTGAAATGAAACAAACAGCTATACAATGATAACCAATATTTACGCGTCTGGAAATTTGACACGTCGCAAGGCGCCCGTACGATCATTGTGACATCGCCTTGAGGTTATCGCATGATGATCGTCCGATGTCCGTACGATTTTATGGGCCCTGCAAGGGCATCGTGCGGCGACCTTGCGGGCTCCCTACGTCTATCGCAAGAGTCTACGATCATTTTTGGGCCAAAATGACAATCTAAAACCCTGCGTTGTCCTCACGGTCACCGTGCGGTGCCCGTACGGGGATCGTACGATGTCACTGCGATGTGTCTACGGGCTACGGGCTTACGATTTTATCAAATTTGTCATTGTGCGGAGTTAAACAAAATCGTAGAGGCCACGATGCCCGTAAATCCGTACGATGATCGCAAGTTCTCCTTGCGGAGGCCGCAAGGAAACGGTGATTTGGACATCGTACGGGCATCGTATACTCGTCGTAAGGCAAATGTAACCGAGGCATAAAAATACTTTCACTGCGATTTGTAATCGAGTATTGATGATATAATACCCTTACACGTGAAAATAATTGATTTCTAAATGTTTTGGTAAAGTCAAATTTTGCAACCCCTACCCCCTTTGGTAGCGACTCCTGTTTTGTTGTAGGAATCTGCCTGTCTAATTATAACCTTAATTCGTTCCTAAAACACCAAACGTCCTATTCAAAGGGATACCAGTGATAGTTTATGCATTGGGAAGTTTTGGGAAGCATCTGAAAAATAGGCAGATACCCTATCAAAGTGTCAGAGGTCCTTCATCAAAATGGATTGTCTCATCAGGAACAATACTTGTCGCATGGATCTTGTATGCCGATCTTAAGTATTTGATAGGAAAGTTGACAGTATATATATAGGTACAAATAGTTTAGGTCCAGCTGTGTCCACTGAAATAAGTTGTCTCAGCAGGATCTATACTTTTTTGAGGGGATTGCCTCTGACAAAAAAAATCTAAAGATAGTATATTATATATACTATGCACAATAAGTTTAGCAATTTCTTATGTTTTGCATCTTTTTGTGCGCATATTTGTGCAGTGCCGATCAATTTAAACTGCAATGACGAGAACAGGATCTAAGTCAAATGAAACCACGAAATTTCAGCCGCCATCCTTTTAATAGGCATTTGGGGAGAGCAAGAATTGCAGGAGGGTCAGCAAGCAAAAATCACATCCGTTGTAAGTAATGCTAAAATGATAAGCATCTGATTTTTCGTTTGATGGTCATTCACCTTCCTCATGCATCATACGCCTATAAAAATATTGGTTATGTGACTGATGTGATGGAGATTTCATGCTGAAAAAAATCAGCTGCCATCAATGACGTCAAAACGTAGTCATCATTTGATTAAACTTCTAATGTTAATTGGCATTTCAATTCAACAGAGAATCAGTTTACAAAGATATCATAGGCTTATAATATAACTCATCTTATGATTGATTAGAACCTTAAGTAACTGAAAAATGGTGCCACGCATTTGCGATATAACGGTAACGTTAGATTTAATCTTTTGGCTCGTGCACTGTATTAATGAAGATGTTTCATTCAACAGTATTTGTCTTAATGTGTGGGAAGGCATCTAGCAGTTTTACTTGTTAATGTGGTTCAGGAAAACTCGACAAGAAACATCGTTTAAAGCTGCATACTCTGTAACTATGAACAATTTTCGAAAAAATTTATTTTATTTTTAAATCATTTGTAAAAGTAGAATTAAGCTATGTTTTCACAATAAAAATGTTCAGTACAGCTGAAAACTGCATGGAAAAGTGAATTATCTCATCAAATAGGTGTGTTTTTTCTCTTGTTGGTAATTATTTGCGTCCCTCCAATAATTCTAGACCGTTGAATTTTAACATAAATGCAGTTGTTTTGGTAGTGATACCTTGTTAAGATTTACGAAAATGGTAAAATGTTTACCTGAATTTGAGTATTTTTACTGTGTTCTTGAAGAATAAAAACATTATTTTTAAAATTAGAAGATCAAAAGTTACAGACTATGCAGCTTTAAAGGCGATAACGTAAAAGTATAGTAAAAACGTCAAATTATGAAAACTTGGTCCTTTATTTCTCTGAGAAAGTTCAGAAAATTGCAGTATTTACTATGCTGTTTTGGTTTTCAGTGACCAACCTATCGTTTGAAAATGGTTTCGGCTTCCCCCTATGATCAGAAATTCCCACGTTACCCGCTAGTCTTAAAATTAAACGTCACTTTAGCACGGCCGCTGCGTTTGGTAGTTCTGTATTTTTAATGGAAAAGCTTGTCAGATGATCGGCGCTTGTATCTTCATGACAGCAACTGATACTTGAATTCTGATGTGGATGGGCTCACCCATACAAAACAATTGCTACATTTATTGTGCATAGTATATAATCATCAATTCATATGTATTTCATAAAGATATTGTAGTTACATGATCCCTGTCTAGACCTACCCAGAAACTAGGATGATTTGTCCAAGGTGTTTTACCAGAAAATATCCCAGATAAACAAATGGGATGTTTTGTCCAGGGTCGCAGAAATGGCATGGGATGTTTTGTTCCCGGTGACAAAAACAGCATGGGATGTTTTGTCCGGGGTGTCAAATGTTTGTGGGATGTTTTAACCGGGGTGTCAAAAAATGGCATGGGATGTTTTGTTCTGGGATGTTTTGTCCTACATTCCCGAGATTTCATCGCAAATACTTTTATTGTAACTCTTTATCTTCAGCAGGTGATAAAACAACAGAGACAGAATATATTATATATATTTATGCATTTATAGATCATACTTCTATGGTCACCGGAAGGCAAGAGAATAATTATCGTGAGAAACCCTGTCTTTGAGGTCTGTAACCAGGTAAAACTCAAACCAGTCTGCTCAGGTACAGGATAAGTTAGACATTTTCATTTTGTATTTAGTAATTTAGCTATTATACCTCTCAAAGAGTAAACAGCAAAGGCGCTGATCAGACTGGGCAGATCTCAGGGGGGTTCTCTGATATTTTCATACAAATGTATGCTCGGGTCATTTTTGGGGGTTCAAAATTTTGAATTTTAATGTTTTAGGGTTTTTTGGTTTAGAAAAATGAATATTTTTGGGGGTATGAAGATTTTGTGGATATTTTTGGGGAGTCATCAAAAAATTGGACTATATTAAGGGGTCATTTTTATGCATCTTAAGGTCTTTTCTTAAGGTCATGCTACAAAATGGGGGATTTTTTGCGGTGCTTAAAATTCCTGATATTCTTTTGGAATGAACGATAGATGCTGGGCCCGAGCCTATGTATGAAGAAAAAAGAGAGTACCCCCCCCCCCCCTCTGGGGGCAGATGCCAGACTGGTCTACACCTTTATTACTCGCAGTAAAGAAACAGGATTTTTCAGAATGTATTCAACATTATTACAAGTATATTTAAGCCAGCTCATGAGATTTTGGTACACATGTATTGACCCATTTTGTCTTATGGAATTTCCCATCCTTATCAATCGGACGAACCCATTTCAAATTTAAGGGTTGTTGGGGAATAAGTTTCAATTTCATTCAAACTTTAAAAGTACATTTTGTAAGCAAACAATGCAGAACTGGATCAGACGCAGCGTTGTTTGTCACTGTTTGCCAATGTCCCATGAAAAGTACGCTATGCTTAAATGTGTTAAATGTATAGATAAACAGCGAAGGCTCAGGTGTGCCTGTTCACTTGAGCAGTCTCACACCATCCTTTGCTGCTCCCATACTCAAAGTATAATCACATGAGGTGGCTCTTACAAGTACATTTATATTCAATACAAAATGATTTCAAAGCTAATGTCGTGCTCAGCATTGGCCTCTTACATTGAATGATGCAGTATGATGATTGGTCACGTCTTTGTTATAGGCACAGAACAACTTTCTGAAATATAAACATAATTCATTGGATATTATATGACTTTTTGGTTACTGTAAAGGCGGCTACTCATGAATGCGTAATTAGGACTGGTCAACCTTTGACATTGGTAAAAGTTGAAAATGAGGCGTGGTTTTATTCAAAAGTAGCTGTATCATATTTCGCCATTGCCTCAGTAATGACGCAAAACACATTATTTAGTCCTTAAAACGCTAGCAAAATAACTGCATCTGGAAATGCCTTTTTAACATAAGCATAGAAGCAAACATTAAGGACCAAGATCAGACTGCTCCTACAGGAGCAGTCTGATCTGGGTCCACGCTGTTTGTCTATGTTAGTGGACGACAAAAAACATACATTTTGTGATTATGCGCTTTTAGGGTTTATAAATGTGAGTTCGGTGTATATACGGTTAGGATTTTCATGAAATGCGCGCACGTTTGAGCGGCCCAAACAACTTATTAATTCATCACCAAATTATAAATAGAACCTAATTTCCCTTGTTTTGCAGATGAAATAGCCTAACCACGCCCAGATATGAATATTAAAGTTACCGGCTTTACAGAGAGCAAAAAGTTATTGACAGTACACAAAACAACCTAGTCGTCCACCCCTCGATCGATGCATGAAGAAAAATTGGGCTCTTAGCTACCAATTTAGTACTCAGTAAAAATTAAGTATAACCAGGTAATGCCTCAATCGCACATTGTAGACCACCCAGCGTCACCACGAGGTAGAGACACAGAACATTAACAGCCACATGTCAGACAGAAATTAACTGGGCATCGACGCGAGAAACCCTGTCTTTGAAGGTTTGTGAACAACCAAGGCGCAGACAAGCCTGCGCATCCACACAGTCTGATCAGCACCTTTGTTAATCAATCCTCGAAAAAAGTATCTAAACTTGAAACAAGAGAAATTCAAATTTTCTAGCTAGTATCTGTAGTTGAAGAGATAGGTTTGAGTCTCGCTTTGTAGGAAACCCCGAAAATAGGTTTTGTCGTGTCGTGGCTCAATTAAAGTAAAACAACCAGCTGATATGATTGCAATAATAGAAGGGACACTAATTACTGCATTACATAACAAGGACCAAACTCAACCCCTTCCCCATAAAAAACAAAAAAAAAACACACAATGGTAGCAACAATGAGAAAATGAATTCACAGCACAGCTCCGCCATTTCAGAGCTGACAGTCGCCTATCATGACTATGCTATTGGGGGTGTAATGCATTTTGCTGGCCAAATCTTCACCCTTGATTATGTTGTTTGAAATTCAGAACTTGTTTAACTCGCTTGGGGGCTTTCTAATTTTTGTGATGCATTATCACAGAGGATCACTGAAAACAATTTAACTTACTTACTAAGATACAAAGTAAATGGATATAGATTCACATTAGTATGAGCTAAAGAAAACCTCAAGTTGATCCATGCAGCGCCCTGCTAAAGACAAACATCAGACACCAACCAACGATAAATGTTTAGGTCAGGGTCGTCAATGAGTCTAATGTCTGACCTGTCCCAATGCAATTAAAGAGTAAACCATAGCTAGAAACCATGATTGGAGTTATAACTTGGCATGCATAGTATCCATGTTATATCCTACTTTTCATAACGGTTGGTTATCGTTTTAGTTGATTAGTATAAGTTACAATTCTACTTTGCACCCAGCGCTGATTCTGAGCAACCTGACCATCAACCAAGTCTGACCAGTTTCATTGCCTGATCCATAAGAAAGTGGGTGTCCTTAGCTACCCGCAGAAAGAACAGCAAAGTCTCTAGCTGTTTTCCAAACTGTGTACACATTTTGCTGTGCAGAGTGCATGAGTTCAGTACGTGTCTGATCTCTTCAAGAGATGCAAGAAGAGCCTTAGCACACGGGGTAGGTGGCAATCATGGCGAAAACAATAATACTATCGACGAACTGAGATCAAAATCGTTAGAAACAGAGTTTTCGATTGTCATTTGTCGCCCGACTGGTCAAAAAAACTTTTTCTAGCGATTTTTGATCCTGGTTCGCTAATTTTTAAGAGCGTCTTCGAGTGCCATTGTCGCGGTGTACTTAGGCTTGGGGTAGAAGGGGGGGTCATCAGTCTTATCAGGTTGCTAGTTCGAGACACCGCAGAGGGAGTCACTGTGACTTTGAGCAAGACTTAGTATTGGATGAACCAAGAAAGACAGAAAGTCGTCTCGACATAACTGAAAATTCGTTGACAGGGACATAAAGCATCAAAACAAACAAAAGTATTCCTATAGTACATACTTTGCTTGATTGTCACCACTCCACAGAGATATTCCCATCAGATGCCAATTATTTGGATATGCCCAGCTCTGCAGAAACCCATTGCTCTTGTCATACTTCACAGTAACGGATGTGACGTCACCTACATTTACACGTGACTTCAGCATCTTGTGGATAATAGTTCCTTGGTTGTGAATTTCGTTTGAGCTATCAAACGCAACAGAATAGAAATAAACATTACAAATTCAAGCTAAAGAACTACAGTTCACTTTTAACGGTTAATGACTCGGCACAACAACCCTATGGTAAGACAGCTATGGGGTGCAAAGGTTTGCTTTGCAAAATAGTTTGTGTTTTGCTAAATCGCTACAACGTACTATTCCACAAGTCCTTTATAACTGTGAAGAAAGTAAATCCCCAAAACGTTGTAACTTTCAATAACTGTAAGTTCTGCTGATAGCTTAAAGTTAGTACTACACCTAGCATGACCTCACAATCAGATTTTCCATTTTTTATTATAGTCAAGTATAGTCCGACCAGTTAAGAGAGACTGGGCGGTTCTTAGCAAAGACACACCCGTGGTCATTTCCATTTAAAAACCGGTAAGACAGAGTGTATTTATTCACCCGTGAAACGCTTTACAGCTGTATACCTGTATATACCTGTTGTAGTTTTGAGCTATTGTGAGAAAAAGGCATTTCGAATTAATTTGGATGACAAGGAGACTGACTAGTCTAGATATATGCACACTGACACTGTTTCGAAATTTTAACTATTCAAATTTTAATACTTAATAACAAAATAAAATAATGGTTCGCAATGAAAAATTAATACTATAAATTGATCAGCACACGAGATGATGGTTCTTATTACATCCGCGTGTGGCGAAGGCTCCGACGAGCCTGCATGTGCGCATGACCTAGCCAGGGCTTTCACTTCTCGCATAAACAAAGAATGCAAGTTGAAGAAGACTCCTAACAACTTTTAGACATCTAGTCTCTCTGGACACGCCAGAATGAGCGCTTATAAGAGGCTTTTTCGGATATGCGATAAGACCAAATCTTATGTTTGTATGCCTTTTTCTAATGTTCCAGATACTTAACCCTTGCCCCGCTTAATTCTAAATGGTGATTTTTATTGTTGTATCAGGCTTAAAAATCAAACCAGTTTTGCCATACAGACTGAATTTGAAGAAAGTGCAAACCTATCCTCCCCCAAAACTTTCACAACATTATCCATCCGGGATATGAAATGCAGCATGTCCCCGGCAGCATACTAGAGATACACGTTTACCAGGCATACTAACGTATAAAGTTGGTCACCCTTGTCGTCTGCGCTTCAGTTGGTTGCACGAGTAAAGCGTACATAGGCTATTACACCCGATTTACTGTAGACTAGTCTTATTTGGCAGTGTATGACAGCGCTCTGTCTGACACGCCCAGTCTCTATTATCTGGACGCACTATACTACTCTTAGTTGATATATGAAAATACTGCCTGGAAAACTGTAAATTGCAACACTTTTATTTAAGACACAGCTTAGATGTCGAAAGCGGTTTAAAGTGACCAAAACTTGAAATGTTATCGGTGTAATGTCCATAGAAAATAAAACAATGGATTAATACATCTAAATCTCGAAACATTCCTTTTTGGTACTATGATTATAATAAAGTGGTCATAGGCTCAATAATTCTGCAAAAGAAATTCTTCTGCAACCGCGACAAATCGAAGAAACAAACATATTATTTCCATAATTGTTTTGTCAAAGGAGAATAATTCACAACTTATATTTCCAAGCTTGTTTAAAAACGTAAATTCAAATTTTTTGGTTTACGAATGCACCGCTGATAGGACAGTTTCTGTTTAACAGTGCAATTGTCTACACAAACCATGTTCCCATTTAATCACATATTGAAGCAAGTATCAGGCATGACAACTGACAAACTTGTAAAATTTCACAAAATCATTTTCTGCAGGCCGGGAAAACAATATCAGACCCTTGTTTATACTGTTCCAAAAGTGTAGCTTGTATTGTTTGTCAAAATTGACCCGAGACATATGAATATTCAATGACCTTTTACTCAGTCTTCGTGAATCTTCGTAAAAAGTGTGCTTGAGATTGTTCTATTATTACTAACCTGAATGAAATTAATCATCATTCCCCGATAGCCTAGTGGATAGTCTTGTGTTTAGCACTCAACAGATGTGGGTTCGAGTCCAGTTGCATTTAAGTATTTTTTTTTATTTTATTTTTTTTTGATTTGCTAGTTTCTTTGTCTTTAATCTTGATTTTGTGCACAACTGGATACATTTATTTGAGTTTGGCATGTGTTATGTAACAAATACAGCACCGTAAATCATTTCAATAAGCCTACATGTGAATAACTCTGCACCCTGAATATTTTTCGTGACTTTTGTTATCATCAAAATTAACTTTTTCAAAAAATCTTTCAGGAACACTATCAAAATGTCAAATGGTCTGTATCCAGATCAGTACTGAACTGGGTCCAAACTATATGCAAATGTTATCAGCTGACAAGGAAAGAGTTGGGAACTTAGGGGAAAATGAAAACAAAAGTGGCTAAATACAAATGAAAGACGTAAAGCTCATCACGAAAATTTACGAACAATATTAACTTAAAAAAGAAAGCAATTTGACAATTATATAAAAAAGGTTCCTTCCAAATTTCGAACCAGCTATGCTTGATTTGTAAGTAGTCAACTAACCACTAAGCTATCAGACCGTTTGCATTAACGAATTGACATTATCTTCATACTCTTTGTAAAAGCGTGACCAAGATCGGAGTACTCCACGAAAACGCACGAACATCACGAAGATTTTGGCGAAAATTAATCAGTCTAAGGTCAATTTTGTCAAACTATATAATCAGCTGTTTACCGCCTTGCTCCACAAGTGGTTAAAGGTTAAATAGGAGATGTAAACATGAACATGACGTCACACGGAATAGTTGATATAAAGGGTTGTCAGCATTCAAAACATATGTCATTATCGGTATTTCAAGCTGGGCGTTTTCCTAAATGGGTTAAAATGATGTATTTGGTAGAAATATGAAATAATCCACTAAACTTTCCTGTACAAATACCTCAGAAATGCAAATAAAATCAATTGTTTGTTTGAACAGCACATTTCTATGTAAAGACGTGACAGTAAATACAACGTGTGTACTATCAAAAATTAACAAGACGACGCCGTGGTCGAGTGGTTACGCTTGTGACTCAGATGAAGTGGTTATATTAATACGGAGGTAAGGACACCTTCTGAAAGTGCTCCGGAGTAAATATTTTTTTTTATTTAATTTTATTTCATTTTTTATGAATTTTAAACTATACGTTTGATCAGATTTTATGTAACATTCATTATTTCAGAATTTTCCATTATCCAATTACACTGTTATGGTCTTGGTTAGTACAACTCTATATAGTTGGTGCGTTCATTATATGCGTTATGGATAGCTAAACACTCACTTTTTTATGTGCGGAAATTGGCAATTTAACAAAGAAAATATAGAATGCCTTACTGAAGAATATGTTAGAAGAATGGCGAATTGAAATAAGAATGGTCAGCATACTGCAAACATGTGATAGACGTCAATCTAGAATTCGAGGAGAGGCATAGCTGTTTAGGGAAGATATTAACCTAGGCATTATTTAAGTGGACTCAAACAGTGTAGTTGAGTGATTCATGGTGCTCCTGCACATCCTTTGAAAGAGACAAATATACGGACACTCATTGCTCCTTTCTGGGTTACTTGCTGTATTTCAGTAATATGGAAAATAGGCAAAAATTGTAATGCATTCGTTCCATCACAGTGTAATTGGAAAATTTTGAAATAATGAATGTTACATAAAATCTGATCAAATGTATAAAGAAAGATATGATTTATAATCTATGTATAGTTTAAAATTCATTAAAAATGAAATAAAATTAAATAAAAAATATTTACTCGGAAGGAGTTTCAGAAGGTGTCCTTGCCTCCGTATTAAAATAACCACTTCATCTGAGTCACAAGCGAAACCACTCGACCACGGCATCGTCTTGTTAATTTATCGATAGTACACACGTTCTATATACTGTCACGTCTGTACATAGAAATGTGCTTTTATAACAAACAATTGATTTTATTTGCATTTCTGAGTTATTTGTGCAGGAAAGTTAAGTGGATTATTTCATATTTCTAACAAATACATCATTTTAACCCATTAAGGAAAACGCTCAGTTTGAAATACCGATATTGATATATATTTGGAATGCTGACAATCCTTTATATCAACTATTCCGTGTGACGTAATGTTCATGTTTACTTCTCCTATTTATATTTGTCCCCAATTTATTTTACCAAATCAAAGGGAAGTAACAAAACTGCCTATACAAAATAAAAGATCTGGAGTTGACTGTTTAAACCACCTTACCAACTTTAGCACGAAATATGTCATGATGTGCAAGGTCTACACTGATGTAGGTGTATAAAATAGTTATGTCATGTTGCCCACCTGTGCGTAAAATAATCCACTCGCTAAAGCTTGTGGATTATCCCCACGAACAGGCGGACAACCCGTGGTATAACTATTACATTATAATCATCACACCGTACTACCGGCTGCTTTGATGACAGGTTACTAACAATGATGACAGATACGGGATTTTATTTCGTTCCATTTTCTACTTACCATCTAAGTTACTAATAGGATTTAACTCCCTTGTTTAGCTCAGACAACTCGCAAAAATTAATAAGCGTCTAAATGATCCAGATCACCTATAATCAATATCACTATAGACGCTATATATATATCAGTTTTAATTTCTGCGTTGAAACGCTCAGACGTGTTTTTCTATCCGTGAACATCGGAAAATTCCTTTACCTTCGGACAGATTTTGTGTTTCTATTATTGAGATATTCCCTTTATCTGCATTTTGAGATGGCAGATGCTATATTACGGCAAGGGAAAGAGACCAATAATGACGATGATATTGCATTGGTCAGGTCAGAAAGTTCGACCGATATGGCGTCGAAGAAAGTGAGGACACCTCGGACTTCTAAGAAAGACATTGATTCTTTGGAGCTGAAAGTGAATGCTCATTTGGATCAGCAAGAAAAGCAATTCTCGGCTATGGACGAGAAACTTTCTTCACTAATTTCGCTGTTTGAGAGACTGCCTCAAGGAAACAGACAACATCGTTCTGTCACAGCAGAAACGGTTTCGGAATCCGACAGACCTCCTCTAATTTCTTTGGGAAATTCATTGAATAGAGACTATGGAAATTCGGATCCCGTTTTGGAGGACAATGTTTCCATTCATGTGTCATGAGAAGAGAGAGGACATTTGCAGTTATCAGACTCTAATTCCGAGGTAGGTTCATTTACTTCTCATCAGGTTGATAACCCTGGCGATGAAAGATTTAGTAAATACTTGACTAGTGGCAAAGTGACTAATGAGAAGCCAAATTTAGGTGAAAAATTTGGAGAAGATGCATTTGTCAAATCAAAGAAAAAGACTGGTATTGTGCATGAACAAAATCGAATTGATGTTTTGAATGAGGCCTGGCGGGCAGATGACCCAACGCGGGTCTCGGCATTTAAAGAAAACTATAAACATGCCTTCCCAATTGATGAATCTTGTGAAAGCTTTTTTAATGTACCCAAGATGGATGATTCAGTAGAGGCTTTACTGATCAAACGTTTTGGCCACAAAGCAGGTTTTAGTAGAGTACCTTCTTTAGTGTCGAAAGGCATGAAAGCGGTGGAAAGGTTAAGTTTTCAAGGTCAGATGGCTGCTCGTATGGGGCTCATTACTTCTTGCTATACTCAACAAGCTCTTGGTGTTTTATTAGACACTTTACAACAAAATGAACCAAATTTAGACCTAGCTATACAAACGGTTCGTGATATATTTGCTTTATCAACTAAAAATCTAGACCAGATTTCTAGGACTGGTGCATTTCACCATTTAGTGAGGAGACGAGCTACTATGCATGACACAGGGTTGAGTGATTATAAGAACTATGCTTCAGCTATTATGAAATTACCTTTGACATCAGAAGGTGTTTTTGGGTCTCAGTTTGATAAAGATTTGAGAGATAAGAAAGAACTAAACAAACAATTGTCAGAAGTTCTACCTGAAATTTCAGTTAACAAACGTTATCAGTCTAATACAGGTACTTACAAGAGGAAAAGCAGTTATACGGCACCAGAGCCTAGTGCCAAGAAGACACGAACTGATTTCAGTGAGACGTATAGTAAATCTAGACCTTGGTCTTCACAGTACAAGATTCCCCGTAACAACTATTACAAGGGAGACAACTTCTTCAGGGGAGACAACAAGTCCAAAAATGTGGTAAGTTCTTTTCAAAGAAATTTTCAAACAAAGCGGGTTTGACTCGACACAGTCAGTGTATCCTCAAATACCTGTCTACAATTTTTCATAAAAGAATGGGAAAAAATAACAGACGACAAATGGGTTCTTTCGTCAATAGCAGAAGGGCTAAAATTTAAGTTCATTTCAAAACCAAAGTGGATAGGAATAAAAGAAACTTGTGTACCTGTCAAAAATCTACCTATTATTCTTACAGAGGTAGAAAGTTTATTAGGAAAGGGTGCCATAGAACCTGTCCCAATTTCTCAAATCAACAGCGGTTTTTACAATACGTTCTTCCTAGTTCCAAAAAAGACAGGAGATTTAAGACCAATAATAAATCTTCGACCGCTGAACAGGTATATGTCGAAACAACATTTTCGAATGGATACACTGACAAAAGTGTTAAATTTGGTAAAGCCAAAAGACTGGGCAATATCTCTGGACCTGACCGACGCATATTTACACATTCCGATACACAAGTCCCATCGGAAATATCTTCGCTTCAGCATTCAGGGACAAGTGTTTCAGTTCCGGGCTCTTCCGTTCGGTCCCTCCCAGAGTCCACGCTGTTTCACAAAAATTATCTCAGTAGTAACAGCTCATTTGAGGATGCACAACATGCATCTAGCCTCATATCTAGACGATTGGCTTATAGTAAATGCAATCAAGAAAATGTTGCTGTTAGATCGAGAGAGATTGCTCAATCTTTTGCTCAAACTGGGGTTTTTGGTAAATTGGGAGAAATCATCCTTAGTACCCAGTCAGAATATTACTTTCATAGGAGCAGTATTCCAGTTTCAGAGAAGTATAGTACTTCCAACACAGGAGAGGATAGTCAAATTGCATTCAGCCATCCACAGTTTGATAGAAGGTCACAACACGGCACACGATTTTTTACACCTTTTGGGGCTAATGGCCTCATGTATAGAACTGATTCCCAATGCCAGACTATACATGAGACCAATACAATTACACCTTCTTCATTTCTGGAGACCGGTCACAAAAGATATGCAAATGATAGTGCCAGTTACACAACACCTAAAAGGTCATTTGAAGTGGTGGCTAGATATAGCAAACATTACTCAGGGCAGGTCTTTAGTACAATGGTCAGACCCGATCACAATCACAACAGATGCTTCCAAAACTGGTTTTGGGGGTCACATGAAAAATCAGATTTATCAGGGCCTTTGGACAAAAACAGAAGCCAAACAACACATCAATATCTTAGAAATGGAAGCAGTGATTCGAACAATAAAATATTTTCTTCCACAGCTACAAGGTCAGAATGTTCTGTTGCGATGCGACAATACAACAGTGGTACAAAACTGCCAGAGACAAGGAGGGACCAGGTCAGTCAGTCTTTGTTACAAGACTTGGGAACTTTATCAAATGACAATAAAGCATCGCATTCAGATTCGAGCAGCACATTTAGCAGGCCAAAAAAATATTTTGGCCGACCAATTATCCAGGACCAAAGTTCTACCTCTAGAATGGGATTTGAACGATCAAATCATGAACAAGATATTTGCAATTTGGGGGAAACCTATGATAGACCTATTTGCATCGGACAACAATCACAAACTGCCAATATACTGTTCGTGGATTCCGTCCCAGAAAGCATTCGCAATAGATGCTCTGTCAATTCCATGGAACAACATGGAAGCATATGCCTTTCCTCCAATTTGCCTGGTTCCCAAAGTCCTGGCACATATGTCGCTGTTCCATTGTCGGATCATTCTAATAGCACCACAGTGGCCCAGGAGACACTGGTACACAAACCTGTTACAAAGTCTAATAGACTATCCAAGAAGATTAACAGTTCTAAACAATCTTCTTCATCAACCAAAAACAAGAATATATCATCCCAATCCAGAAATGTTCAATTTGACAGCATGGCTGCTCTCAACCAAAATTTCAGAAATTCAGGGTTTTCAGCAGAAACTAGAAAATTGCTTACAGCTTCATGGAGAGCAGGGACACAACAAGACTATGCTTGCAAATTCAAGAAGTTCAATAGTTGGTGTTGTGAACGGCAAAAAGATCCCTATTCTGCCTCTTTAGTAGACTGTGCAGATTTTTTAACTCATCTTTTTAAATCTGGTTTACAGTATCGTACAATTGCAGGCTATAGATCTATGTTGTCTTCAGGGCTCTTACCAATAGACAATATTCCTGTGGGGCAACACCCATATTTAATCCGTCTGTTAAAAGGGGTCTTCAATTCCAGACCTCCTTCTGTAAAATTGCTGCCTGAATGGGATCTGAAAGTAGTGTTAGACGCATTACAAAAGGCACCTTTTGAGCCCTTAAAACAAGCAGATCTTAAATTTGTCACTTACAAAACTATTTTTCTTGTAGCCATCACAACGTTCAGGAGATGTTCGGACCTACAAGCATTGAGATTAGGGGAAGAAGCAGTCAAGGTACAGAACAGAGGAGTTACATTTATTAGAACAGGCTTGTCAAAGCAAGACAGATCAGGTCATGTAAGAAATAAAATTTTTGTACCTGCTTTCAAAGACAATAAGAAGCTAGACCCCAAGAGAGCTTTATTTTATTATTTGAAAAAGACAGATAATTTGAGGGCTCAAAATCAGTTAAAATTATTTGTATCTATAGTGAAGCCACATCAACCTGTGTCAACACAGACTATTTCCAAATGGATTGTCAATACCATCAGAATGGCTTATGATAGAGACATTAAGACAACAGGTCATTCAACAAGAGCAATTGGCCCTTCTTGGGCCCTTTTCAAAGGAGCCAGCATGCATTCCATTTTAGATGCAGCAGATTGGTCCAAGGAGACAACGTTTACCAGATTCTATCTGAGAGACGTAGATGTTTCAGTTTTGAAGTAAAAAAAAAAAAAAAAAAAAAAAATGTATCTATGCAGTATTGTGTTTATTAAGTTTTAAATTTCTGCGAGTTACTTTGTGGAAAATAAGTGTGTATACTGTATTTGAAGTACAGGAAGGATTCTATAGTGTTATATAGGAATATGTGTTAAATGTGTAAGAAACTGTATAGTGTAGGATATCAAGTGGGAATCAATATTAGATATATATAAACATTATTGGAAGAGTTCATTACATGATGTAGATATGGGCTTTGATGTAAATTTTGTAAATACTTCACTGAACTAAAGAGGTGGTGTTTCTCTGGTATGCAGACTACAGTACAGAAAATAAAACCCAGCCATCCTATTTGAAGGTAAGGCTTGTTAATCTATCCTATTAGTAACTTAGATGGTAAGTAGAAAACGGAACGAAATAAAATTGAAAATTTGATTTTCAAGTTATAATTTTATGAGAGAAGTTTTCTACTTACCATCTGGACTTCCCACCCACCTCCCCACTATATATATAATTTCTGTGTACTATTTGGTAGTTTAACGCACAGGAAATTAAAACTGATATATATAGCGTCTATAGTGATATTGATTACAGGTGATCCGGAACATTTAGATGCTTATTAATTTTTGCGAGTTGTCTGAGCTAAACAAGGGAGTTAAATCCTATTAGTAACTTAGATGGTAAGTAGAAAACTTCTCTCATAAAATAATAACTTGAAAATCAAATTTTCAATTTCATGTCCCATGAAGGTTAGGTTATAATTTTCGGTTGGCAAAATTTTTAGAGAAGCCCTCTGATACTTTGTGGTAGATGAGTACACTTGTTAGTGTTGAGAGATCCTACAGAAACAAGCTGACATTATATCACTCACAAATAAAGCCACACGTGACCATCATTTCAGACGTTTCCCGAAAAATGTCACAAAATACGGTTATCTGTTCAGGTTGCGCATCTCTCCGTCAAAGTCTGCTGTCTGCACTTATATACAATACAACTACTATCATTCAGCTACATTTCTGCCAAATCTGAAGCCGCAGTTTGATTTTATAAAGATACTGGACCCCATCAAAGACGACAGGTAGAGGAAAAATGGCTGCCTTTGTCAACAGATCTATTTTGAAATGGCTGTCTTTGATAACAGGTCATGAATTTTAGTGGCTAACATTGATGACAGGTCATAATTCTAGAAAGTTACTTTAAATTAACATATTTCTTCATCCTTTGGTCTCAACTGAGAGCATAAATAATCTTCTATATTGCATTCAGGCCAAAATAATCTTATCTGTCAGTTGATTAACTAATATTGAGCATAGGTAAACAGTCTAGATCCAGACCAGACACTGTAGAAACAGGGTCCATACTGTTTCTTAGATGATATAAATACAAAAAGTAAACTTAAATGTACATCTAGATCGATGACAAAAGGGTGTATCAACCTTTTAGTGAAATCTTGAGTTTTGTAATATATTAAGTTATTTCATAATATGTGCTTTAAGGACAGGGTTTGGTTTGGGTTGTGCAACTTCCTGGTCGTTGCTCATGTTATTTTTTTTCTTCATGCAGTACCAGTACCTGGGGACAATATTACACCTTCCCTATACAAATCAACGAAAAGTTGTGAATCACTGTTACAGGCTGAATGGCTACAGATAATATCCTGATCTTTCCACGCAGCAAAATATTTTCAGCTTTGATATGGTATAAGTTGACATCATGTGATGTTGAAAGCTAAACAGGCATGGTGTCTACTGGCGTCTTGACTGTTATCAATTGAGCTGTGCTTTGGTAACCAAAGTATTTGTTAAACAGATTTTGACGGTGGATCACAATTTGGAATACAAGTGTCATTCAATAAGTAACCTCCCATCAAGATAGACCGCTTTTTCTTTTAAAAAATCAATCTCTATCAAGATACTCTTCAACCCTATGTTTGAAAAATATATTATCTAATGATTTAGCAAAAATATAACTGCATTTGAAAGTGTGCTAAAATAACTTAGAAATATGTAACACTAGTATGTTCAAGAGCCATTTTCAAAAGACAAATTGCGAGATGCTTACTTGAAACTAAGCTATGATTGAGGCCAATAGAATGTATTTTCTCTTTAAAAATTAGAGTAAAATTCGTTGCTCTTGAAAATAATTGCAGTGTTCAAAATTAAAAGTGATGTTATTCCTTAGTAAAAATAGAACTTAAATTTCGGAAAATTTGATCATTCAGATAGTATACTCTTTATTATTATGACAAAAATGTATTTATAATTATATTCCCATATTAATTGATATATTAGATAAACTTTGTTAAAAGTTTTACTATCTGAAAGCTTCCAACATGTCTGAAAATAGTTATGCCCCACTGTCCTTAACCATGGGTCACTTAAGTATCAAATTACGCAATCTTTTCATTTCTATACCATCATGTAGGCGACAAATTTACCATTCTGTTGATATATTATATACTCACACTTCATTTTTTAAACTAAAGATATTTATCAAAAAGTAAAATTAACGTTAAAGCTTAATTCGCTAAAAGAAAATTATTTGGCTCACTGACCATGCTTGAAGTCACGATAAAATCAACTAACCAACACATAATGCTTAAACTTTGTAAAATAGTCTTAATATGGTGACCAAACAAACTGTGAAAATCTTGACTGTATCGGTCAGTTAGAAATAGGTCAGGCTGGTAACTTATTGAAACACCATGTATTTAGCGTTTGAGGACCCCTTAGATTGACCCCATTGATGGATGTCTATCGTCAAAACCTGTAAAACAAATACTTTGGTCACCAAGGCACAACACAAAAGATACCAGCCAGGACGCAAGAAGATACCATGCCTGTTTAGCTTTCAACATCACATGATGTCAACTTGCAAACCATAATCAAGGCTGAAAATATTTTGCTGTGAGGAAAGATCAGGTTGCCATTCAACCTGTAACAGTGATTCACAACTTTCTGTTGATTCATATAGGGGAAGTGAAATATTGCCCCCAGGTACTGCTTTGAACAAAAATCACATGAGCAGTAACCAGGAAGTGGCACAAGCCAAACCAAACACTGTCCTTAGAAACTAAACTTGAAATAACTGCATGATATAACAAAACTCAAGATTTCACTGAAAACTGGATATGCCCATTTGTCATCTAACTGATATCTGATCTAGACGTACATTTTGAGATCATTTTTGTATCTATACTAAACAAAAGTGAAAACGTTACACCTGAATTGTTTGCCATCTATATACAAAATTATGCAAACCAAGAATGCAAATGAAAGTGTATCTTAATGTTCAAATACTGGGTAATGCATAACAGTAAAAGTTATACGGAAGTTGTCACGAGGAAACACATGAAAGCCATTTAATTGTGACGGGTCCAATTTTTCAGGTTGCAAATTTGAGCAGAAATCCACACACAGTTTAGGCCTTCAGAAATCCACTACCCAGGAGATCCGACTGCATGGACATGTGAAAACCAGGCATGTCAAGGACTTATCTCAAGTGTACTTTGATCGTTTAGAAAAGCAATCTTATAAAACGGGTTTTCCATCAAATTGCCAAGATTGAAATTTGAGCACTGAAATCTCCATAGGAAAATCTATGTGTTGTTGCATCTTAGTATGAGGACATTACTAGTCGAGAAATGGAAGAAACAATGTGCTGAGAATTCTACCTGATTTGGCAAAAGAAAAATTATTGAAAATTGTGATAAATCGAAGATTACCAAACATTTAATATTCCCTATTTGTTTTTGTCAAAGGGTGATAATTTTCAATTTTTTACAAATTTGATAATTTTGAAATTGATTTCTGAGCTTTTCATGTGATTAATTGGTTTTCTTGTGTTTTTTTGCATCACAATTATGACGAATTTTGATAAGCATAACAACTTTAATTGTGCAATAGCAACATTCAGTGAATAAAGCTTTAAACACTTAAAGGAGCATAACTCAGACATCAAAAGAGACAAATTTGTGGAGTTTTGACGAATCGTTTGCTGGATATCTGGGAAACATTATTAAGTTTTAGTAATTACTTTTTGTCCCTTACTTTCTCACAAAATATAGATAATTGAAGTGTAGCGTTTTCATTTTTGTTCAGTATATATCCTCCAAGATGCCGTATGGACCCTGTTTCTGAAGTGTCTGGTCTGGATCTAGACAGTTTACCTATGCTCAATATCAGCTAGCCAAATGACAGATAAGATAATTTTGACCTGAATGCAATATGGAATATGATTTTTGCTCTCAGTTGAGACCACAGGCTGAAGAAATATGTTGATTTAAAGTAACTTTCTAGAATTATGACCTGTCATCAATATAGCCACTAAAATTCATGACCTGTCATCAAAGACAGCCACTTTAAAATTGATCTGTTGACAAAGGCAGCCATTTTTCATCTACCTGTCGTCTTTGATGGGCTCCAGTAACTTTATAAAATCAAACTGCGGCTTCAAATTTGGCAGAAATGTAGCTGAATGATAGTAGTTGTATTGTATATAAGTGCAGACAGCATACTTTGACGGAGAGACGCACAACCTGAACAGATAACCATTTTTTGTGCTTTTTCTCGGGAAACCTCTGAAATAATGATCAATAGTGGCTTTATTTGTGAGTGATATAACGTCAGCTTGTTTCTGTAGGATCTCTCAACATTAACAAGTGTACTCATCCACCACAGAGTACCAGAGGGCTTCTCTAAAAATTTTGCCAACCGATAATTATAACCTACCCTTCATGGGACAGAAAAACCCGTATCTGTCATCATTGTTAGTAACCTGTCATCAAAGCAGCCGGTTGTACGGTGTGATCATGCATCTAAAACAAGAGAAATGACATTGTGAAACTAATCTTCAGATTCCCAATCAGATTATTAATCGTATGCATTTTTTAACTAATAAAAATATTTTTGGTCATGGAATTAAGATTGCTATATGCATATTTTTATTTAGAGATCATTGTAGTAAAAGTAAAAAAGGCGACAAAGATCAGGAATCGATACAATCAACTACCACACCTGACCCAGGACACCACATGGGAAAGTGACAAAAACACGATTAAACAAAGGCCAAAAGGTCAGTCCTTTCCCAGCAGGTGACCACAAGGCAGCAATGAACAGACGCAAAAGCACGACAAACACAATACATAAATAACACAAATGATCCACAAAAGAAGTACGAGGGTCATCCAATAAAGAATGAGACTTTTTCTATAGCGCAGTTAGTTTACATGCTAGGCTTATGAAATTTCTTTCAAAGCTAGCTCGTCTTTTTGGCTGTTCACATGTACCATATTCGATGTTTTACATAGTTCCAACTTTTGTTGCTAGGCGACATTAGCAGACTGGACAAGCATGCGTGGACGGCTCACTATAGGTGGTTACCATAGCAACAGATTAAGATGTATAGTTTATTTTTCTACTAGCACTTATATATGCTGATGCAATCTGTCTATAGTTAATAGGGGAAAGTAATGTTTCAGATTCTTGAGCCGTTACCAAGGAAACAAAGCTTTAAAAATCAAGTTTTCAAGAAATATCTGGTATTTTCCCTGACCTCTTGACTTAAAAAGTTAATATCAAATAGTCGAAGGCAATTAAAGTGAACATAGTTCTGTTCATGTATACTTAATTACAATATAAAGCTGCAGATAACGAAACATTTTGTGGGATATCCTTTACCTACATAGTTACCATAGCAACACAAAGTAGTGTGTTTATAAAAAATCAAGTAAATCGGTTGCTAGGCAACCAAAATAAAGGATATGCATATTTGATTCATCTTTTATAGCATTTTATGTAACATTAAGATTGTTTAGTAGAAGAAATTATATCAAGAGGTTATATTCTATCTATGAGTGAAAATAAAAGATTTTCAGTAACCGTGGGTATTCAAAAAATAATGTAAACGTGGCCATGCGTCTTCAAGTCCTTCCACAAAACATCCCGTTACTATGGCAACTAATCAATCACAAACATATTGTTTATATTCCTGAATTGCTAAGATGTCTTACTATCATTATGGTGAATTTTAACTAAATGCACACACAGGTTTTCATACTATGAAGAAAGTCTCATTCTTTATTGGATGACCCTCGTACCTCCTTGGAACGGTCAGTAAAAGTAGTTTACTGGAGGGCTTAAACCAGTTTTACGGCGCCAACCTCGCCCTTAATTCTGATGTGGACCAGGATACATTTGGGAAAGTGACAAAACACAAGACAACACAACACACATGACAGTCAAGAGGTCAGCCCTTTCCCAGCAGGTGAGGAACAGACACGACAGCACAACACACACCAACATGAAGCAAGTCATGGAAGAATGAAGGTAATTTGATTTGTTATTGAAATATTACTGCAATCAATTCTTATATCTACATTTATATTTTTCAGAGAAGATTTAATAAGTGTAAGTTATTGTATGGTTTGTGCGAATGTACGGGAGGATAAACGACGAGCTTTAGCGAGTGGATTATCTCCCGTACATACTCACAACCATATAATAATTGCCTTATTGCACCAGCATGCATATGTACTTTGTGCATTGTGAGATATTTGATGTAGAACATTGCCCAGCAGGCACACATTGTTGACTTAACATAGATTCAATGTTGATTCAACACCATGACATTGAATCAACGTTGAATCAATGCTTAGTCAACAATGTGTGCCTGCTGGGTTGGAATATCACTCAAAGGTGCAATAAGGAAAATTAATAAGGAAGTTTATTAACGAAAATTAAGCAATAATGAAAAGTACTGAATTTACAGCCTGTTATATATTCAGATTATGGACAAAAATAATTCATTTTGCATTTAGTGTTCATATAATTACCTCATTAGCTGTATAGGACCAGTTGTACCATTAGTGCCTGTTACAGTCACTGTCAGTTTGCCATCGAAGTTGTTAGAAGCAGTGATATTGAACTGGTAGTGGTAGTCTGAAAACATAGTTAACTCCCAATAGCCCAACCATCGCTAAATGCAAGTCATCTTCGAAAGCAAAGGGTACTAAGTACACTTCGTTCCTTACGCGTAAGGAACGAAGTGTACTTAGAGCCCTAGGCTTCCGAAGATGACTGGAACCTCGATAATTCAAGTGTTGATACTTGTAAGTGCACGAGAACTTCGGTGGCTCGATAGTTAGTTAGTTAGTTAGTTAGTTAGTTAGTTAGTTAGTTAGTTAGTTAGTTAGTTAGTTAGTTAGTTGTTAAATGTGTAATACCTTTTATGTTGTTAATTCAACAACAAGAAATAAAGTTATGTCTGTCTGTCTGTCTGTCTGTCTGTCTGTCTGTCTGTCTGTCTGTCTGATAACTCACAGTATCACACATGTAGAAGTGATATAACGACATGCGATGATATTGATATACTACTTTTTATAGTATTGTTATGTAATGGCCTTCATTTCAACGTTGCATGCATAATGACAAAAAAAGGCAAGTGAGTATAAGCATAAAATGCCACAATCACAAACTGCAGTCCATCCTATGGCACTGTGAGAAAGAGGCACAGAACACAAACAGTCATAACACAAATAAAATATATCACACCAAAATTGAGATTACAAAAACTTTGAATGCATATGAAGCATATATTTTAACATTCGTGCTCCTGTTTTAATGAATCTGCTATAATCTCGCTGTGAAAAGCAATATAATACACAGCAAACCTTACATTTTTATCTATTTCAAAATAACCATAAAATAAATTCGATAGAACATGAGCGCCCATGTGTACAATACAGGATCACTAATCTTTGATGCAAACGAAATGCACATTCACTGTGATAATAATTTCAAGAGCACATTCACATTCATATATCATAAACAAACTGTAAGAGGAGAAACAAACTGTCAACATAGATTAGAAATTGGATGTACAGACGAATGTACAGATGGACGAACCCATTCTAGTAGTCTCAGGAAAAATAGACGAGACAAGAAATCTTGCTGCCTTCCTAATTGTGGGTAATGCATATACGACAGTACCAAAAGCTCATGCGCTGGCCATATTATTCCAGACATAACTTTGAAGAACACTCACCACAATATGAAGAAGAACTTTCAGTTTCCAGGTAGAGTGAACCTCTGGCACTGTACTTGTCTGCATTATAGCCCATTCTGGAACAACCGTCACCATGGCAACGTAAACAATTTCCTCTGTGGAATTCGTCAGCGCTCGTGCAAGGATAGGCAGTGAAGGGGCAATCTGATTTAATGGACTCGATATAGTAATAGTAGGACCTCTCATGGCTGCAAGCTACGGCTCCCTCAGCGGCTACAACAACGATATGATACATAACCATTACCATTTTGTTATAAATCACATGTGCGGATCCAGAGGGGGGACAGGGGGTTCGGACCCCGCTGAAAAATCACTAAAATATAGGATTTCTTTGCACTACTGGTCCAGATCCCCTGTAAAATCATAAAGCTACCAAGCCAGAATTTAATGTTGGGCCAATGATGGCCCATTTGTAGCGGTATTTGGGTCTTCTATCCCCTCATCAACTAAAAAAAATCTTTATCAAATTTGGACCCCTCTGGCAAAACTTTCTGGATCCGCGCATGAATCAAGCGATTTCATAATAGCACAGTTACAGATCCAAGGAAGGCCTCGAGCCAATGCAGCTGACTTTGGGCATGTAACAGGACAATGCTAACTCACTTGAGTATTGACACTTTTACAATTAATAGCAATTTTACAGGAAAATACTTTGACTCCAGACCAATACTGATGACCTCAAGTCAATATTGACTGACCTTTTATCAATACATAATAGTTAAAGTGAGCAGTGACATGTGATTTTCAACAATGTGGCATTTTGGCAAGTGTAGACTCAAACGAGCTTCTGCAGCCTCCTGCTAAGCTTAGAAACTCCAAATTCTCTTTGGTCAGTAGCTTAACACTCATAGAATATTCCAGCGACTATCAAAGGCGCTGATCAGACTGCGCGTAAGCGCAGGCTGGTCTGAGCCTGGTCGCACATACCACATTGTTGGAAATCTCATGTTGCGGCTCAAATTATTTAAATAGTAAAATAACGATTGCTCAAACAATGATGGCTCACGGTCCATGAAAACTCTCTCTTAAGCCAAAGAAAGTTGTTCCATTGCTCCAGAGCAAGACTTTAGTTAAGAGTGCGTACCAAAATAAAATATTTTTTCTTATTTCTCAACCAAAACATATGTTGTGGGTACTCAAAAGAACCGTCTCAATGAAACGGTTCTTTTAAGCACATAAAACATATGTGAAAACTGATGGGTAGGAAAATATTTACAATTTTACTCTCAAAAAATTTGTTTATCTAAACCTATGCTCCAGATAAGAGATGCTTTATGCAGGTATGTCTGGATTCTGGTTCTCTCCATCTTTGTAAGACCATGGTACTAAGTCAATTTCGTTCCACGGCAATGTAACAAAGTGGACTTAGAGCCGGTTGCTTTGCTTAATTTGTCTTCCTGGTGTCTCGTGATGGTTGAGCGGCTCTTCCTCGCGGTGCCACGGGGTTGTCTGCCGTTTGTGATTGTGGTACTTTAATACTTTTTTCATTATACAATCTTATCTGGGGGCCTGAGAAAGGAAAAAAATAATCAGATAATAAATTCTAAACCAGGCATCTCAATTATATAGACATGCAAAGAGAGCCGCAGTAAGGAAATCTACTAGTAGAGCCACATTTGGGACTACAAAAGACTGTCACGTAGAGTCAGCGACCTGACCCACCGCCATTTACTACAATAGAAAGATTAGCTATAAACACTAATTAATTGTACTGTGCCTTGTTGTAACTGGAAAATCTAAATTTTGTTGCATACAAACAATAGATGTGCGGACCAGCTTGCAAATCTTCACAGTCTGGCCTCGATGTTATAAAACTTGAGTACAGTCTCTGTCTCAAAAATAAGCGCAATGATTGGCTGCTTTCGAACACGTGTCCGCAAGCGGCCAATCATTGCGCTTTATTTTGAGTCTGAGAATGAACTCAAGGTTTATAACCTCGAGGCCTGAACAGCCCCCTTGTTATAGGCTCTCTGGAAAGTACATTGGAGCCAGAACTACAGTTGACGCCATCTGTGTACCTGAACAACACAATTTACCATGTTACTTAAGCAATGGTGTGCACCTCCAGTGCTCAAAAGGTGGATTAAATGTAAAACACTTAATATTCAAAGCATCAAAACTTGGCGATTTTAAAAGACTGATATATTGGCGTAGTTTAATTTTGGCGGTTTCTCTTTCCAGTTATTGTTTCTCTTTTATACCTAGGTAATCTAGCCGAGAGACGGCTGTCCATAAAGTGTCAGTAACTTTTCCAAGAGCGCCAGCGTCACATCCTGGCTGATTTGATCCACCATTTGGATAAAAGTCGACGTGCCCCATCGGTTGTTCTGCACCGAAACCCAGCTGAACAATACTGTATATAAAAATAAAGTGAGAAACAGGGCAAAGATCAGGAATCAAGTACCACATCTGACCAAGGATACTACATGGGAAAGTGACAAACACACAAAAAGACATCACAGTTTGACACCCACAACTATGCAATTTATGAAATGTCCCATCCTAAATTATTGAATTATATTATGAAATGTCCCATCCACAGTTTTACAGCAATCTTATGAAATGTCCCTTGAACAGTTATGTAATTATGTAATGAAATTTATATCTAAAGCGAGGAAAAAATCAAATAAAATGTCTCACCCAAATTTAAACATTGATAGGTGTGTTTTTTTTAATTTCCAAAACACTTTTACACAATCATATTATGAATTATCCCATCCACAGTGCATTATATTTATAAATATACCATCCATCTACAGTTATGTAATTATCTTATGGAATGTTCCATATAGAGGAACTAAACGATGCTACCCATTTACTCAAACGTCAACTCACAGATTTGCAATTAACTTCTGTAATTCCCCATTCACGATTATGCGTATTAAGCATTTAAGGTACGAAAGTTCCAATCCACTGTTATAAAAATGATATAAATGTTCCATCCACAATTTTGCATTACTGGTCCATAGTGATGTAATAATGTGATAAAGTGACATATCCCATCCTCAGTTATGCAAACATTTTATGCAATTTCAAATCGACAAATATTAAATAACTTAGTATTAGTATTATAATATGTATTACTGTAAACCACTTAATATTCGCGGCATCAACATTTGGCGATTTTAAAAGACAGACATATTGGCGTAGTTTAATGTTGGCTGTTTCTCAATTTAAGGTCCTTTAAAGTTTTGTGTATTCGCATAGGGACTACGTTTAAAGGAAATATAGGGATAGTAATTTTAATAGTAGCCCTCTACGTTGAAATATACTCTATTTTTCATTATTGATTTTTGACGATACTGATACCAACATACTAAGGGCGTGTGTCCATGCATTGCTTATTGTGTAACTGAATTTGAAACTGTATTTCGCGATTTCATATTTTGGCGATTTTTGTTTTTACCGCCAATAGAGCCAAATAAAAATACCTGCCAATAATAAGTTTTTTACATTATTATTGTTCCACAGGTATGAAAAACTTTATGAAACATCCTATCCAGGAGCGAATGAATTTTCAATCAAGAGATATATAACTGTGACATTTCAGCGGAAGGCTTTTGTTGTGATTTACATGTACCTATTCAGCATCGTTGAGATAAGGCATTTTCATATTGGCATGTGTATCACAAAATGCAATGTAAAACACTCAAATCTAATTAAACAGAAGCATTGACACAATCTAGTCTTACCTCGATCCATCTGTATGAATTACATCTACAAATGCAGCATCAGTTGGGTCAAGTCTCACAACAGGGTCTGTTCCCTGAAAATATGGATCTGCTGGATCCAACCCTAAAACAAAACAAAAAAATATTTGCCTGTAGCAAATTTGCTTCAATGACATTTGGTTTAACATATTTATTGCACAAATATATACAATATAAGCAAATAATTCAGATGAGGATAAGAACGAAAGCACGAAGCTTATATAGTTCTTCTCCTGTGCCACTAAGCTGTAAACTATAGGTAGAATGTTTGACATGCATAAAGTTGAGTTTTAAGTGTAAAGGAAGCTGCTTTCCAATTCAGGTCAGCTAGATAGTGGCCTGCAGTGGAGAGGACACACAATAATTTAGATGGTTGTTGTAGCGAAGAGAATAAAAAAACACATACAAAATATCTGGAGACTAATCATAGAATGATCATTTTTACAGTAGTTTGTTAGTTGTATCAATATTCATATGAAATAATGAATAAAAATGAGAAATGAACGATAAAATAAAGAGCAAAGGTCCATTGGGGAGAGAGAGTGGAGAGAACGCCAACACCAGAACAGCTGCATTGCAAAGTACTTTTCAAACTGTATTCAAATACCATCACATGTATTTTATATAGTATAGGCGGTGTTATAAATAAACCGTTTAGTATCCAGTATGTACTTTTGTACCTTCTGAAATATGATGCCATTAGTTGCATATGGAAGTGAAGCATCCCCATAAAGTAACAAATTGAGAGAAATTTGTTGGTATTGACTTACATCATTGAGAAGGGATATTCTTTTGGCATTATAAAAAGGAGGGCTAAGAAAAAAGTGTGAAGCTTACTAAAGAAGATAGGTATGGAGGAGACAAGTTGTTAGTCATTTTAAAAAAAAGGGTAAGTTTATGATTTTTCCTTCTTTGCTCTAAAGGTTCCCATTCTGTTTCTTTATAAGGTTATTGGCAGATGTGAGTTTCATTGCCCCCTAGCTATTCTTGCTGCTTCAAGTTGTATTTTTTCCTATTTCTTTTTTTTTCGTATTGAGCACAGTTATCCCAGATGACATCCCCATATTCCAAAATAGGATGTATAAATGCCATGTATATGGTCTCCAGGGAATTTCTGTCAAGTTTGTACTTTAGTTGACGCATGGTATTTATCTTTGTCAAGGCTTTCTCGAAAATAGAGTTTATGTGAGTGTGCCAAGAACCATTATTTGGGAGGTGTAGACCTAACTGTTTATGACAGTCAACTTCTGTTATCTGTTGATTGTTCATATAAAGGGGTGGCTGTATGGGTCTGTTTGTTTTACGAGATATTATAAGAGATTCAGTTTTGCTAGGATTCAATGTTACCAGCCAGGTTGCAGCCCATTGTAAAATCTTAGCAAGGTCAGCACGAGACGTTCGTCAGAGGAGACAGGATCATCAACAAGGATAAATAGGCTGGTAGCATCAGCAAACAAACATATACAAGAACCTTTTTCATTTACGATGTCATTTATAAATATTAAAAAGAGAAGAAGCCCAAGTATAGACCCCTGAGGAACACCAGCTAGTATCTAAGACCAATCAGAAGAAATTCCAGGAAGTATAACGTGCTGTTTTCCATCAGATAGATAATTTTTAATCCATGCAAGGAGATTTCAGGAAACACCGGCGGGCTCAAGTTTTCGTAACAAGCTGGCATCCCAGATACAATCAAATGGTTTGCTTATGTCACAGAAGACAACTCTAATTTCATTACTGGCATCAAGGGCTTGGCAAAATAGATTATATAGAACAGTAACTTGGTTAACAGTAGAGTCACCAGGGATAAAAGCAGATTGTAAAGAGGTGAGTATATTATTTTCCTGCAGGTGCTTGAAAATTAGTCATCCAAAAACCTTTGCTTCTGCATATAAAAGTGATATAGGCGGATAGTTATTTACAAGGGATTTATCATCCTTCTTGTGAATAGGACATATATTGGCTTCTTTGTAGAAAGAAGATAGCATTTTCTTTTGCAGTTAGCAGTTGAATAATGCACACAGAGGATTATCAAGCTATCTGATTCCTTAATTATTCTGTTGTTAAGACCATCCAGGCCTGAAGCTTTGCCAGTTACAAGAGAGTTAAGTACATTTTCTACCTCTAATGGTAAGAGAGTAATAGTATCTAATGAAGAAGTTATATCATATGGAGGAACATCTGGTAGAGTGGCATTACCTTCATCAAGATAAGTTTGGTTCATGAAAAAGTCGTTCAGTAGTTGTGCTTTCTCGTACTCTTCACTGTAAATGGTACCATTGTTTTTGAAAGGGGGTATAGAAGAGGATGATTTAGTAGAGATAAATGACTTCAGCGTAGGCCACTTATCTCTAGAAATCAAAGATCCTGATTTAAGTTTGTCAGCAATATTTTTGTGGAAAGATGACTTTGATTCTCACATCATTAGTGTGACTTTGTTCCTAAGTTTGCGACATTTAGTCCAAAACAGAGGTGAGTTTGTTTGATTGGCTTTGGGGTAAGTTCTTTTTCTGATATAGCGCTTGATTGTAGAAGGAATCCATGGAGGATCAGAGGGCTGAAACTTGAATACATTACTTAGCCAAAGATAATATTTTATTTGTTATATTAAGAGCATAAACATCGCTATCATTATCATGGAACTGGTTCCGATCAGTGGATGAGATTAGTGCTCGTAAGAGGTCATAATCGCCATGATCATACTGCCAAATATATCTCTTGAAGCATTGTAATTTGAGCTTGGAGAAAATCTAAAGATTCCAAAAATAGGACAGTGATAGCGTATATTTTGGCTAGGTAATGGGTCACCAACACCACTAAGAACCATATGATTTTTATTACTAATGAAAATTCGATCTAACAAAGACGATGAGTTTTCAGTAAAGTGAGTTGGTTCAGATATGGTTTGATGTAAGGAGAACTGTCAACAAAGTGATACTACTTTCCTTGATTGCTGGATATTTAGAAGATTAAAATTAAAATCTCCAGTAATTACTCTTATACCAGTGTCCATAGCTAAAAGAGTTAGGAGGTCTATAGAAAAGCCAGAATAGTACATGTTTATGTTTGTTAATAAGTTCAATTCAGATACATTCAATGGTATTAGGTTGGAGGTCTGATCTGCGTTTGTAATGTAGTCCATCTTTGGTGTATATCATAAAGCCGCCATGATTATCATTGTGTCTGTCTTTCCTTTCTGCTTTATTAAATGAATCAATTAATATATCTAATGTTGAAGTTGCTGGGCCTAACCATGTCTTAGTAAAGGCCAGTAGGCCAATATCAAGTAATTCACTGTGAAGGATGTTTAGTTTAGAAGATATGCTTTGTACATTGTAATGGATAAAGAATAGATGGTGTGCAAAACAAAAAGAATTTCAGTCATAGAACTCGACAATCTAGACAGGGAGTTGTTCAAGCTGATAGAAGGATTCAATGAAGATGGACTGGGATTTGGATGTATATCTCATTAACAGATAAGAAGGGTATAAAGCCATACTGAGAAGACAGATACTTGATGAATACCCATCAATAATCTACTTGAAAAAATGGCATTTGAGGTATATTTTGCTCAAGCTATGGTGGATTTTCTGTAATTATAGAGAGAGGATTTGTCCACTTCCGCTGCATCGTATTCGATAGCCCGGAGTATAGTGTAAGTAGCAGAAGTGCAAATTTGTAGCTGTATAAGGAACATGACATGGTAAAATAGAGAAAATGTGGACATGCAACGGTATTTAGGTATGACACTGGCTAAATAGTCAGTATTGAACTTTTTAAGTGACAGTCAAGAGAAGCAGAATAAACAGTTCAGCCAGCGTCATTCCCAACTGTAACATTAATGCTCTGCTTAAAGAAAATGGTATCAATGTACACTCTAAAACCTCGTAACAAACGCTGACATAGGAAAACATATACAGTAAATATACAAAATGATGACAAAGTAAGATGTGGAGGAACATGGAGTATGGAGGACAGGAAATCATATAAACCAAATATTGACTATGGAGCTTGGTTATAAGTAATAGTTTTAGCCATATTGGTAGAAGGGGGATTGCGTGCTAGAGCAACCCACAACGGTAGATCATAGGAGGCAATGAATTCTGGCAAGGCTATGACCTTGTAAGGAAATTGTTTAGCTGCGTTCTTTCGTAAGCTTTATCATTCCTGAAATCCCAAAAGTCGACCTTCACAGAAACGAAATTGTGAGGTTGACATAAGGATAAAGCAAATACCATTCGTATTAGATCACCTAAAATGCTTACAAATGTAAGGGCGTCTGTCAGCCGAAATATTGTTGTAATTTACTGTACTAAAACATTTTGGAATCTTGATGGGGACATAACCACCAGAAGCAGCTGTTCAAACATTCAGCAACAGCAGCTATATCTCATCAGGTCCTATCCTGTTCATAATGACGTCAACACGGCGACATAATCAGTAGTAGCAGCTATTCACCACGTTCAACAAATTTCATTGTAACATCAGCGTGTCTAAATTGAATTTTGAACATCACCACATTAAAATATTTTGGATTTGTTGAGAAGGACAGGCTCTGATGAGACACCACTGATTGTGAAATCTTATCAGGTCCTATTCTGTTCATAGCAACATCAATGTGTCGACATAACCACCAGCAGCAGCTATTCGTACATTCATCTGCAGCAGCAGCTATTCACCTGATTCAACAAACGTCATTGTAACATCAACGTGTCGAAATAAGATCATGAACATCACCATAATAAGATATTTTGGATATGGATGAGTGGACAGGCTCTGATGAGACACCACTGATTGTGACATCTCATCAGGTTCTATCCTGTTCATAATGACATCAATCCGTCGACGTAATCAGTAGTAGCAGCTATTCACCAGGTTCAACAAAGTTCATTGTTACATCAGCGTGTCTAAATTGAATTTTAAACATCACCATAATAAAATATTTTGGATTTGATGAGAAGGACAGGCTCTGATGAGAAGGACAGGCTCTGATGAGACACCACTGATTGTGACATCTCATCAGGTCCTATTATGTTTATCATGACATCAATGCGCGGACACAACAACCAGCAGCAGCTATTCGTACATTCAGCAGCTACAGCAACTATTCAATAGATTCAAAAAATGTCGCTGTAACATCAACGTGTCAAAATAAGATTTTGAACATTACAATAATAAAATATTTTGGATCTTTATGAGTGAAACAGGCTCTGATGAGACACCACTGATTGTGACGTCTAGACAATGACATTTAAAGAGTCTCTAAAATGAACGTAGAATATCACACACAGACTACTAAACCTAAATTACGTACGTACGACAAGACAGATGGATGGACGACGGCCAACTTTGGTACGAAATTAATTTCTTTATATTTAATAACATCCAGAGTATTTTGGAAAAGCTGTAAAAACAGGGGCGGTGTGGCTATTTGGGCACGTTATTGGGTGTTCAGACGTCACATATTTCACTCACAATTAAAGTTTTTCATGAAAAATAAAAGCAGACACAGCGTGGTTTCACTAGGCATACTTGACGCTGTTTGAATACTCAATTATATATGGGTTTTGGTACTTATCGAATTTTTGCTAAACCCTCCTTTAAGTGCACATCCTGACGTGCCCAGTGGGTATATCGCGTAATTTTGGAAGGAACAATTTGATATCCAGTTAAATATGATACTAGTATATGTTCATAAAGACATATAAAAGGCTCACCTGAAATTCTTCCTAAGTTTCGGATGCGTTCACCAGCGTAGCCTGCCACGTGAGCGCCTAAACTATGTCCAATAATGTGGAAAGAGTCTGGAGTTGCGCCCGTGATGTTCATGAGCTGATTTGCAAGCTGGGCGATCTGAGCGCCAACTACCCTCGTGTTGGCAGTAGCTTGACCATATGGAAGTGCCGCTCCTTTCTGCCAGTCGACCACAATAACATTCATATCATCCTGTAAAATAAAGTCATAGTAACTAGTCATGTACATAACCACACTAAGTTAAAATTATATCCTTTGAAGCAGTTATCTTTTTTATCTAAAGCAAAAGTAACTGGTTAGAGTGAAAGTGTCTTTTTTCACCTTAATATTATTGAGTTATAGTAATTTTCATGGACACGAGGGTAATTTTTATTGAAAGACTTAACGATTATTCGATACAATTGTATTTATCGTCTGGAAATTGATATGCAAGGCTCTTCAAGATAAATAAATAATTTTTTAACGTGAATCAGTTATATTTTTAGTTTAAACTTTTATTTCATTTTTGTATAGCAACATGTGTGCATAAAATACAATAATACATATACAGATCATTTCATAATACAAAAAAAAAGATTCAGAAGAAAGTCTGTAGACTTTTGTAAAAAAGCAATAAACATATAAGAGGGTCTGGATGGGGGGTCTGGTATTCATTATTCATTAAAAATTTAGCCCATTATTCATCGCATTAGAATTTTGAGTTATTCATTAAAATAAGACCAAATATTCATTAAAAGTAAGAAAGGTGGCAAAGACATCTGATTATTCACTATTCATTATTTTTTCTTCAACTCATTAAAAAATAGGATTATTCATTATTTTTTAGGGTCTCATTATTCACTATTCATTATTTTTGGGCTCATTATTCATTATTATTAAAGGTCATTATTCAATAATCATTATACGCCACCCAGACCCTAATATAACTTGAATTGACAAAAGTAAGTAAAAGTGATACAGTAAAAACTTGATAATTCGAACTCAGATGTTTCAAAGAGATACCGTTATTTCGAATAAAGTTGGGACATATTAATTCCGAGAACCAATCAATCCTTTAATTCGAAATTATGATAATTAGAACTAGAACTCTGGTTAACAGGACTCGAATTAACGATATTTAACTGTAGATATGTTAATGTCAAAATGCTGATTAAAACGAAAGTACGGATTTTGATTTTTGAAAGGGAGCATGAATATTTATAAACAGTGATCCTTGTTGTCTCCACGGGTGTTTGGAGATGATAAATTCTATGTGAAAGGTATATGCTTCTGTGTACCCAGCTAGCAGAATAGTCCTCAACCCGATGAAATGTATATAGATATGTATTTTAAATAGTATCAATGTTGAATATATTGAGGTCTGTTTCATACAGATATAGTTTGATTTTAGAGCGTTAAAATATTTATTCAAAACGTTTTGATTTAATATTTAATTCTTGTACTGCAAACTGTGAACTGATGACATACAAATGAGAAATGGTAAGTATCTTCTATATCACCACAAGTACATATAAATGTTACATATAAGTTTTGAATACAAGTGTTGTCAGAAAGGACTGCTTGCAGTTCTTAGTCTTGCATGATATATTTGACCAAGTCGACTATGATATACAAGCCTGTGTGATTCTAATGGGGTGGTGTACTCAGGTTGGGATTAAGTCTGGTTTAAAGATGTTTAGGCTTTGAGAATTACGAGTTTGCTCTGGAAGTTCATTCCTATCGCGGACAACAGAAGGCAAGAAAGATAAATAGTAGAAACGAGAAATTGTATGTCATGTTTGGAGATCTGAATAATAACGTAATGGGTATGTTGTCGCGCTGCCAACAGTAGGAGGCACAAGTGAAGTAGAATAATCATTTTATAAAACATGATTAGCGTATTGGGTTTTCTTCTTGATCCCAGTGTTTACCAACCCGTTTCTGAAAGGAGAGAATTAATGGCGGCTAGTGACTATTCTAGCAGCTTCATTTTGGACTTTGTTGAGATCATTTTACTCATATTGTGTACAATTTTTCCACACAACGTCGACATATTCTAGAAATGGGCATATAAATGAGAAGTAGATAGTCTGAAAAGATTTCCTATATAGTTAAAATTTTAATTTGCGAATTATATTGATTCTCGTCCATGCTTTGGATTTTACTAATTCAAGGTATTCATGATTTGAAAAGATGACACTAAGGTGCTTATTAGAGTTGACTTCGGCAAATTTGATTTGGTTCATCAGAACTGGAGGATAAAAGTGTTTGTTATATTTCATAGAGAGAATGATAGACTCTGACTTCACTAGCCATTCGTCACCGCAGCGATGGATTTTAACCAGGTCCGAATTTCGTTGATCAGCAGCCTGAATAGGGTCGTCGACTATGATATACAAGCTAGTATCATCACCAAAAAGTCTAATAGGAGTTAATGTCGTCAACAATGTCGTTGATATACAAGATAAACAAGAGAGGTCCACGGATAGAACCTTGTGCTACTCCAGTCATAACTGAAGTCTAAGAAGAACATGAACCAGGCAAAACAACCCTTTGTTTCCTGTCATTTAGATAATCAGAGAACCAAGTTAGTAACGGTCCGGATACACCTGCAGATTTAAGCTGAAAAAGAAGGCCTTTATGCCAAACTGTATCAGAGGCTTTACTTTCACAGGACATTTCACGAACTTCCTTGCCCTCATCAAGAGCCTTACAAAATGTATTTTAAATATCTATTAATTGATTTACTGTAGAATCACCTGGGAGAAAGCCTGATTGAAAAGCTGTATTGACGTTATTGTACCGAAAGAGGCTGAATAGGTATTTATGCACATTTTTTTTCTAAGTTGCTTGGCTTTCGTCTAACAGAGTATGCTCAGTGAAGAAATTAACCAAGTTTCCTCGGTGTAGATTTATACACTTTTATTCACAGGTGGTATGACATTAGCCTGATCAGGTTTGTTAAAGTGGTTTAGTGTTTTCCACTAATCAGTTTGCTTTCTGTTAGGGCTTAATAAATTTCCAGTTAATTTATCTAATACTTATTTTTTGATTTACGAATTTCCATAGTTTTTTAAACTGTTTATATGTTTCAGAGTGGTTTATATTATTTGGTTTCTTATATTTGTCGTATAGCCTTTTATTTTTTTCTTATGAGCTTCTTGACATGCGTAGTTAACCAACGGGGTCAGTTTTATGTGTGTTTATCAACGTGTTAGTATAGGTACATGATTATTTTTAAAAGTGGTTATTTAAGTTCTATTTTTGAGATTGCAACCCCAAGAACCCGGCCAGACCACTATACCTTTTTCAACAGTTCGCTTTTTAGAGTCTGCACCCATTGTCTATGTCCATTATGTGTGAAACCATGAGCAATAAACTTTGTTGGGCGACTACCGTCATAGTGAGAGCCAGTGATAGAAGGTCTATCAGCGTAGATAATCTCTTCAGCAGATACTGCTTGTGTGGATCTGGAAATGCAACAATGAAACTTTACATACTGAGGCCCTGTAAGGGGGTCCCGGGTATCCCATATCCCTTTAATTATTTTAAAAAGTATCCCATATCCCTAGAAATAAATGAACAGATATCCCCAAAATTTATCCCAATTCAGAAAGCTTTGTATCACCATATCCCTAAAAGTATATTGAATTTTCACAAAAGTACCCCCTATCAATATAAGTATTTAGCCAATATCCTTATATCCCCAAAAACCCTTCAATGGCCTCAATACTTAGGTCAAGGAAACGTTTACACGCAGATGTAAAAAAAATAAGGGAACCCTTTTCACATCGGTTAGGCGGCAATCTAAAACGTTAATACTATCGACGTACAAAGATCATCAATCGTTAGAAACAGAGTTTTCGATTGCCATTTGTCGCCCGATTTTTGAACCACGTTCGTCGATTGTTAAGAGCGATTTCGATTGCCGCCTATCCGGTGTGCTGTTCCTGATGGTAGGATAGTTTTATGGTTGCAGATTCCGAGAGCAGCGATACGCCGTATCATCCCCATTATGCCCGACAGGTGTCGTGCATGTGTTTCTGCATGTGGAGGTCACACCAGATATTTTATGTGTTTCAGGTAAAATAAGATAAAAATACCTCAAAATAAAATACAAGGTTCCCTTATTTGGGATTCTGCGTAAAAACAAACTCAGGCGACTCACAGGAGGTAAATGTACTGTCGTGCCAACCAAGAGTGACAGTGACGTAATACGAAGGGTGTTCAAAAATACGCGGACAGATGCTGCCATTTCTACATCGGTTGAGCAATAGAGCTGGAATTACAGCACACAATACTGCAACATATATGCAGTTGATCGGTTACAACATTCTTGATGTTAGTCGTCTACGTGCGTTACAGCTGTCGTCAAGGCAACGCTATATTGCGCAAACCGGCCCATTTTACGTTGCATTTTGACGTTTTACTACACAACCACTTAAACTTCAACGTTTTGTTAAATTTCGTTAAGCGCTGATAGCCCATATTGCGTTCCATTCATATTTAACGATATATTTACTCCTCTTCTATGGAAACTTTCAAAGATTTATATCTAACGGAAGGTGTTCTAAATCGAAACGAATAACAGTACTGTCAAAAAGGCAAAGCATTCAACTTCTATGAACTCATTGCCTGTTTTTGGCATGTCAATTCTTTAAAATAAACTATTTACACACTTCGAAAAACACCCTTTTTCAGGACAGTAGATCTAATAATGATAGTCAAGTCTGATTTTATAATTATTGTAATGAACACTGACAAGAAAATAAGCTTTTTATTTAATATTTACAAAAACTCGAAATATTGACGCATTTTAAGCCTTCCCTTCGGACTGAAACCCATTAATTTGAATGCATAGCGCAGCGGAATAACATCAAAAACCTCATATTATGTTTAAACAATGACGGAACATTGTTTTCCGTTAAAAATACCAATCACTTCAAGCACAACTACGAGTTTTAGCCCCAAAAAGCAACCCGTTGAAGCATTCTGAAATACTTTTCACCTACATTAAGCGATATTTGGTTTTGAAACCAAATTTTCGGGTTTATTGAAAGTGGCCGTTTTACACAGGTTTTACTGTACACAGGGTTAAATCATGACAAGGACAAAAAGCTTAACGTTTTGCATGCTGGGTAATTTTTTATGCTTTTGTTGCAGTCTACTGACTTTTTTCAAAATTAACTTTTTCAAATAAAATCTTTCAGGAACACTCTCAGAGTGTCAAACGGTTTGGATGCAGGACCTAATTTGGATCCAAACCGTTTATAAAGGTTATCAACGCCGCTAGCGTGGTAAGAGTTAAAACCTTACCTTGTATACAACAAAAACTTGGTCTGTAAATGACTTGGTGACTGTGGTGTGACGGAGATTGGCCGGTGGGTAACACTGAAGAAAGGGCTGCCAGAATTGAAGCAGCCTAGGTCACCATAGCAAACGTTTGAACCTGGGATGAGTGTATCCAAAAGGAAACCTGCAATTGAAACTTAACTATTTGCATACTGGGTAATTTTTCATGCGTTTGTTGTCGTCTGCTGACTTTTTTTCTAAATTACCTTTTTCCAAAAAAAAAATCCCATGAACGCTATCAGAGTGTCATTGATGTGTCGGTCCTGATATGGGTCCCAACTGTTCGCAAAGATCATCAGCAGACGACAACAGTCGCCACTAGCAAGGAAATAGTGGCTGACCACAACTTAGTTTGTAAGGTTCATTACGGTCAAACAAGCCAATGCACTTTATGCCTATATCAGAATTAACGTGAGGTATTTGAATATTCGAAGACCTTCCCTTTCATCTTCGGGAATCATTTTAACCCTTAACGCGCCAATCACAACAAAAGTCATCTGATTTTGTCGTCTGCTGAAATGTTTCAATAGCCTCTTTGACAAACAGTGTGGACCCAGATCAGACTGCTGTAGGAGCAGCCTGATCTGGCTCCACACTGTTTGCTTCTATAGGCCTACTTAAATTAGTCAATAATGGTATGCAATTATTTAGCAAAATAATCTGTCCCGGGTTGTACTTGGACCGGCTGAAGAAATTATGTGTGAAGCAAATACATTGCAGCGGACGCGAACAACAAGGGCGCTGATCGGACTACGCTGATGCATAGGCTGGTCTGCACCTTTGGTGTCCGCAAATATGAACTCCAAGTTCTCTTGTACCACGGCCG
This sequence comes from Loripinus fragilis, assembly GCA_964019695.1. Classification (NCBI taxonomy): domain Eukaryota; kingdom Metazoa; phylum Mollusca; class Bivalvia; order Lucinida; family Lucinidae; genus Loripinus; species Loripinus fragilis. The sequence goes on from OZ026518.1 coordinate 24,174,477, forward strand.
AGTTATTTACCACTATTTCAAAACTTCCTGTAGAAGAAAAGAGACTGTTCAATAATTTTATCCAGAGCAATATCTCAAAAGTTGACGTCATACTTAAAGCAAATGTGTTATGGTTATGTGACGCGAATAACAAAGGAGCTTATCAGACTGCTCGGAAGCATGGGTTGGTCTGCGCTTTTGTTGTTCGCATTGGATGTCAGGATCGTTAGTGTCACGGTCTAATTATTATAAGAAGAGAGCACGTACTAAACGAGCTACTATTTATTACACTGTTCCTAAAAACTCGGACATTATATATTTGTTACTTGCTGTGTACATATCAATATAATAGTACCTTATCATATATCCAAGGCCTCTTATAAGTTTTATGTATCTTACTATGGAATTTCGTACTCTTTCTTTCTTCCTATTTCTGTCTCCTTTGCTAGGAAATACAAAAGCGAGCTTTGAATTCAGAGAACTTACACATTGCATGTTTGCTAAGTGCTGCAATGAAATTACACACATACAATGGTATGATCCGTGGTGGCCAGGCAAGTTTTTTCTTCAGTATTTATTGTCCTTGGTTACTCTATGAAAGCAAACCGCCCTGATCGAAATTGCTTGTCTGGCTATTATGGCATATCCGCACCCGCCCAATTCCAGAAACACAGGACCATAGCCCTTAAAAATATTTTACTTTTCTTACTCCCTTTGTTCATGTACAGTTTGGTAAGTACTTCCAATTCCTCAGATTATGAAGGTCAGCACAAGTATAGCACTACAACGCAACACTAAACATGCAGCCTACATAACAAACCCATACACTCACCAGCACAGCGCCTCATTTCATAATAACTATCTCTTCACAAAATTTCTAATCCAATGCTTTCTTGAAAACCTTTTCTGGTTTTATTTACTTATCATTCTATCTGGGGATGTTGAGACGAATCCAGGTCCAGCGAGTGTTGATCTCTCTTCATCCTGTAGTTCTTGCTCAATCGATATAAACTTGTCTCTTTTCGAACAAAAATTTTCAGTGGTGCACTATAATGTTCAGAGTTTATTAGCAAAGGTTGATCAGTTGCAGATGGAGCTTTCACATTTCGATGTAATTGCGTTTAGTGAAACTTGGCTATCTCCAGATATTCTGGATGACAAAATAATGTTTCAAAATTACCAAAAGCCGTTTCGAAAGGATTGACCAGATGATGCGTATGGTGGCGTAATAATTTACGTTAAAAACAATATACCTTGTAAACGTAGAACAGATTTAGAAGTTGATGGAGTCGAATCTGTATGGCTAGAAATCAAACTGAAAAACAAGACCGTCTTATTTGCTACCTTTTATAGAACACCAAACTCAACTAGTGAAGTGCAAAACAAAATAGAAAGTTCCTTAGATTTAGCCTACGACACTGATACTTTCAATATCATAATAACTGGTGATTTTAACTACAACTACTTAAACACAGCAGGCCAGAGAAAAGCTACCTCCCTCTTTGAACCATATGGTCTGGTCCAACTCATTGATGAGCCTACCCATTATACTGAATCTTCTGAATCAGTTATTGACCTCATGCTTACTAGAAATGCTTCCCTCTTCTCCTATGTGGAGTTGGCGATGCTTTTCTAGACCAAAACATAAGATACCACTGCCCAATATATGCAATTTTTAACTTTGACAAACATAAACAACTTTGTTATAAAAGAAATATTTGGCAATATGATAATGGAAATTACGATCGTCTTAAACAATATGTTAATGAATTTGATTGGCTCAGCTTAAAAAGTGACAACGTCAATATCTATGCAGAAAATGTAACCTCAAAAATTTTAGAATTTTGTAAACGCACCATTCCGAATAAAACGATTACTGTAAGACCCTTAGATCCACCGTGGATCAATAACGAAATTAGAAAAATCATAAGAAAACGAAAACGTGCCCATAAACATGCTAAAAAAGTGAACACGCTGAATAAGCAAAAAAGGATTATAAAATCAAACTTTCAGAAAAAATAACATCAGGGAAATTTTCAAGCAAAGATTGGTGGAAAACTATTAAAACTCTTTTAGGTAAAAACAAAATGGACGATATACCACCATTAATTCAAAATGGGCAGCCCATAAATGATCCAAACGACAAAGCTAATGTTTTCAACCAATACTTCCAATCACAAACAGAACTAGATGACAGCAACATTCCAGTTCCGGAACTTCAACAATCAAATACTTCACTTTCTTCTATAGAACTTAACACTGAGGAGGTTCAAAGCACATTAAAATCTCTTGTCACTGGCAAAGCATGTGGTCCTGATCAAATAAACAACCGAATATTGAAAGAACCAGCAGTGGAGCTTGCTCCAGTTCTTACTGATTTATTTAATACATCTTTATTACATTGCACAGTACCTGATATCTGGAAAAAAGCTAATGTTAGCCCAGTCCACAAAAAAGATGATAAAAGTTCAGTAGATAATTATAGGCCTATATCTCTCCTAAGTTCTGTTGGTAAAACAATGGAGAAACTAATCCATAAACATGTGCATAACTACTTATTACAAAATAATATTATTACTTGTTTTCAATCTGGTTTCACTGCTGGGGATTCATCAGTTAATCAACTTGTTGAATTGTACAACACCTTTTGCCAGGCCCTGAACGAAGGCAAAGAAGTCCGTGCTGTTTTCTGTGATATTAGTAAAGCCTTCGACAGGGTCTTGCATAGGGGTTTAATCGCTAAATTGAAGCACTATAGTATATGTGGTCCATTACTGAACTGGTTTATTAGTTACTTAACTAATAGATTTCAACGAGTTGCTATACCTGGTGGTGTATCTGGTTGGCTTGAGATACTGGCTGGCGTGCCTCAAGGCTCTATTCTTGGCCCTCTTCTTTTTATAATATTTATAATTGATATAGTTAAAGAAATCCATTCAAACATACGTCTCTTTGCAGACGATACCAGCTTATATATAATTGTTGATTTCCCTGACTCTGCTGCGCAGATACTCAATTTGGACCTAGAAAGACTCTATAATTGGGCAGTGCAGTGGCTTGTAAAATTTAATCCCATTAAAACCGAATCATTATTGTTCTCTAGAAGGGTTAATCTACAAGATCATCCAACTCTCTTTTTTAATGATGTTCCAATACAAGAAGTTGTATCTCATAAACATTTAGGGGTGTATTTATCTCAACGTTGCGATTGGCAAAAACATATTGATTTTATCAAAGAAAAAGCTAGGTCTCGAATAAATCTTCTTAGAATGTTAAAATTTACAATTAATCGGAAATCTCTTGAAACTATCTACTTTGCTTACATTCGGTCTTTATTAGAATATGCTGATGTCCTATGGGACAACTGTACGCAACAACAGTGTAATGAAAGTGAAAAAATCCAACTTGAAGCTGGACGTATTGTCACTGGTGCAACAAAACTTGTTGAAATTGACAAACTCTACAAAGAGCTTGGCTGGTTGAAACTCTCTGAGAGAAGGGATCTTCACAAACTTTTCTTATTCTTTAAAATGAACCATGGTTTATCGCCTCTTTATTTATCTAATCTTCTACCTCTCCATGTTGGTGAATTATCTTCTTATAGACTTCGAAATGCTGAAAACTATGTAGGCATTCATGCAAACACTCGTGCTTATGCAGAATCCTTTCTCCCTTCAACCTTACAGGCATGGAATAATCTACCTGAAGCAGTTCGATCAGCAGATACTCTTGGTGCATTTAAACACCTCCTTACCCTTGACACACCTAAAGTACCCGCATATTACGACTGTGGTGATCGACTGGATCAAATCTCACATACACGCCTTAGAACCGAATGTAGTTCCTTAAACCAACATCTTTTTAGACGCAACCTGGTACCAAACCCTTATTGTTTATGTGGTGAAATTGAAGATAACAAACACTTCCTTCTGACATGTCCTCGTCATACTCAAATTAGAGCTGAAATGGTCTTATCAATACAACAAAAAACAAACATGGAACTAACCACAGATGTTTTGCTTTTCGGCACTGACGCGGTTTCAGATGAGGTTAATACATTTATTTTCAAAGCAGTGCAGAAATATATTTAACTTTCCAAGCGTTTCTCTCAGTAAGAACAATAAAATTATATTGACACTATTTGATAGACTTTCTGGATATTGGGGTGGATGGCGAACAAATTGCTTTGCTGTGTGTGCTAGGTCTCTGAATTCAATGATAACGCTATAAGACTCTTTCAAAGTTTGTTTCACTTGCTCTCTTTTATTTTTTTTCTCTGTCTCTTTCACTCTCTCTCTCTCTCTCTCTCTCTCTCTCTCTCTCTCTCATTTCTTCTTACATTTATTAATCTTTTTCCGAATACTGCATTGTTACACCTCTTATAATTTCACATATATTTATAAAACCTTATACCATTACAAAGCTGGACTACACTGACAAGATCGTGGTATTGTTAACGCTTGGGCGTCTTGTGTAAACCACCAGGACGCTGATACGTTGCCAAAATGACGATATGAGGTTGTTTATTATAGAATTATACTTTTGTAGTGTTGCACCAGCTATAAACTTGGCATGCCATTCACATTGCTTATACCACGCAGGAAATGACTCATATAAGCAGTATTGCTTGTTTTCAAATCCTGTTATTTGCTTATATATTATTGTATTGTTGAAACATGCTTTGTACTTTCAAATTAAATATTCAGCCAAAACGAGTTAAGTTCGCCAATTGCAGCCAATTTTTGTCCCACAATTTTTTTTGGCTTAGATTTTCATTTTTATGTTATTTTTTTACTCTTTTGTATAGGTCAATTAGATAATGATGTCTAAAAAAGTGCTCCTCCAAAAATTTTGATTCATTCAGCATCACATAGAGCACCACTGAATTTGAATGTGAGCTACGTTACTGTGATAAAGTATACTTGTACATACCAAATTTCTTACAAGACTGAAATATTTAAGAACTTTAATAGTATGCACTTCTACTTGGACCTCTTGTTGATCAAATAAACCTATAATGTAGAATCTTTATCATGTTTTAGCTTCTCAGCATGGTCTAAGCAGGTTTGTTATGAATTGACAGTGGAATTCAGCTGTAATTCTATGAGTACAATTATTGTTTTAATTATATACATCAAATTTGAAGAGTTGTCCAGAAAAAAAAAATATTGGTTTTGAAACAGTAGATGATGAATATTAAAAATTACATTTTTCTTTGGTGTTGGAAAGAATAAATCGTATTCTTGTATAATGAACATTGTGCCAATAGGTCGGTAACGTAATTCACATACCTTACACTCTGGTCTTATTTCCGGTGTAGAAACATATATTTTTTCTGCAAAATATCAGGTTCTAGTGTGTTGCATAACACTTTTTACATCATCCTTTTCACATTGGAAGTAAGCTGTTGCATCTAGTTTCATTAACCGTGTTGGAATAACACTTTAAAATATGATTATAGAATAATGATTTTAAATATTCGATATATTTGAAAACTTGTTGTGGCTCACTGCAAAGTAAGAAAATGCAGAATAAATAATCTAGCTTCAATAAATGCCTTTATATGTACATATATAACAAAAAAGCTAAGTTTGCATCATTCACAAAGATACGCCCTTCTCAGAAAAAAATGGCTAAACGTTCATGGTAACGTAAATCACATAGCTTATTTGCTCACCTCAATTGGAGATAAGAAGTTATACATTCAGGTTAATTATTTTATCTATCATATAAACCTTAAAAGTTATCGACATAGTAAGTCATGAGAACATTTGGGGTCACTGTGATCAACTGGAATGGACCAGGATGCAAAAGCGAGAGTGCCAATTTCAAAGAATACACTTAAATTCACCAATAAACCTCCAATGGTAGCAGCAACGAGATAAAAATGGTTTTAAAAAGAGAAAATAACAATTGAACAACAAGTCAGAAACTTATAATCACTGTCGATTTGTTGCCTTTGGCCCTTTGATTGGACTAATCTGGTTTTTTGAAGAATTTGAATTACGTTACCTACTTGTGAATTACGTTACCTATGTTTCATCCAGCTCATTTCAAAAACCATACGAACAATCCCTTAGATATTTACACTATTCAATTTTGTTTTTCAAACAGATTACTTTGCATATGGTGTGTTGATATATTGAGTATCTTTGTAAGTAACATGAATAGGGGAGTTGATGTACCCAAATCATATAGGTAAATCAATGTTAAAATAAAATTTCAACTGCAATATGGTTTGAATTAATCTTTATTAACTGGGACAGGTTTGCTTTGCTTAAAAACAAACATTTTTTTCAGCTAGTGTATGCATTTAGAGAGGTATTTGGATTTTAGTAAAATTGTTGTAACGTAATTCACAGTAACGTAATTCACAAATTTATGTTTCCACTTATTTTTTTCTGTGCAAACAGCTTCTTGTAAAGTTCTTGTATGATTTGTTGTATAGTTAGGTTATAGCTCTTACATTGGCTTCAATTGCAATATTTGTACCTCATCTTATAAAATAATACACATAGGGTAACGTAATTCACAAAACTGCAGATTTTTTAAACAACCTCAGATATCTTTTCATCTGCGAAAGATAAACAATTGTTTCCCCAAATTCGTTTCTTTAGTCCATGCACATATTAATCCTCTTGACATATAGATGTTTGATGTGAGCTTATGATGCATGGTGTGTAAATTGTGAGATGGTTAAATTGGTAACGTAATTCACATTAGATTATGGGACATTAATCATCAATACAACAAAAAAAATGTTTTTCACTTTTCAATCAGATGAGGGACATTAAATGAAAGGTATATATGTGTGGCAATAAAATAAAGTTGAAAACTGCTTATAAAAACAACCATTTGAGCATAATACATTCTTAAGATTACATACCATCACGATGGGACAGCATTTTTTGGCCATTTTGGGGGCACTTGCTGTTGATAAGCGTCGTAAGGAATGACTATTGACCATTTCCATTGCTTTTCTTTTACTCGATTGTCAAGACATAAGCCTAAACTAAACTTATAAACCTTAAAGCGTTAGAAAATACACTGTTTACATGCTTAAATGGGGATGGGACACAAAAAAGACCGAATTGGTGAACTTAACTCGTTTTGGCTGATTGTTTAAACTAATTATTTGTCATAGACGACTTCAGCAGAAAACATTTTCAGATGCATTTTGTCGGCGCTTTAAGGGTTAAAATGTCATTTAATCTGATCTGAATGCAAAAATGTCAGCCATCATGATGGGTGAATTAAAGGCTGATTTTAGATTTCAAAAGAAATATGGATTCGAATCTCGGATGTTTTGTTCCTTTTAAAAAAATGCTTTATTGTTTAGCAATTATGACCCGATACCTTTCAATCTTAAAATAAAGTGTTTTCCGTGCGCTTTCGTGAAATATTTCGACCCTTTCTTTGAAAAAATGTCACGATCTGTTTCCAAACCAGTAATCTGTCCTCAGTCGATTGTACGGTGTAAATATGGGATATACTGAGTAAAAAGTGTAGACCTAGATAAGAAACCAGATAATGATCTCGCTAGGCTCTTCTCAATTTATATTCAGTCAAAGAAAGTATCAGTGACCTCAGAGTCAGTGACCCCTTATAGAGAATGAAAAAGAAACTGAACAGTATGAATTGGGTAGATCGTTCAAATCAGAATAATTGGGATATCGAAAAAAACAGCAACTTTGCATCAATAACGTATTTTGAAATTTCATATAACAGAAGAAAAACTTACCTTCCGTGGCTACGAAGAATACGGCGAGTAAAAAGACCGACATTTTGACGGAACGTGCCTGTCGAATCTGTCCTTGATTCTTATCTCTTTAGGTTAGTCACAGAAAAAACGTCAAATCATACTGGTAATGATTTATTTTAAAAGATAACCTAAAAAAGAAATCCAAACCCAAATGCATATAAAATCAAATACAGCACCAGAGAGTTTTAAACCATTTCTCATCATTTTAGCTTTTATGAGTAGTTGAAATTTCATCCTCAGTTGAGTTGCGCATGGATACTTTTTATAACCTCTAGTTCTGGGTTTGGATTTCGTTTTATGAGCAGGATAAATTCATACTTAGTTGAGTTGAAAATGAAAACAATTTTATAACCTAGAGACCCGGCCAAACGCAAACCAACAGTCCAAATAGTACCTTAAAACACAACTTGTTGTGTGAGGAGCTGCCGTGGTGTAGTGGATAAACGGCTCGCCTTATAAACTAGGGGTCGCAGGTTCGATTCCCTGCTTCAATCCGTGGCCCCGTCTCCATATGACCTAAGCTGTTGGTGGGACGTTAATCACAAACATAACAACAACTTGGTGTGGCCTTTTCTGGGCAGTAACCAATACTGGACCGGGAGGGTTTATAGTTTGTGTGTGTATTTTATGACGGCTCAATCGAAAGTGGTTAGTTTTTGAGAAGCAGGGTATCGAACCTGCGAACTTTGATTTACAAGCATGCATAGGGCTTATCCACTACACCACAGCGAATTCCATCAATGTGAGAAAATGTAAATATACAGCCAGACACAGGTTAAGCATCACCCAAACATTATTTCAGAGACATTTTTCATGTACATATTTCTTCAGAAGAACAACCAGTTTGTAATATTTGATTACCCTTGTCTTCCTTTGGTCTGCTGAACATATCAGAATGCCATTTGGTCATTTTGCTAAATTTCTACGGTGTCCTGTGTACACCAACCCCTATTTTGGGGGATGTACTCTTAAAAGTGTCACAGCTTAACCCAACGTGCTTACTTTGAATTCAAATAAGCCCAGAAATTATCTACTTACTTTTCAAACTAGTGCCAAACTGATTCTGTCGAACTCAAGGTTTCATGCCAGTTATAGAGCATCATAGAGATACTTAATCGCGTAGTTATAGTTTTTGCATTATCACTATATAACATGCCATTCTTTACACACCCATAACTTTTATTCTTTTTGAGATATGAATCTGAAATTTTCAGAAAGAACTTGTCTTTGATATAGTAACAATATAACACTAACACTTTACATGTCTAAGCGTTTTGAAAATACCATAATGGGCTTTGATAATAGGGACATTTTTGGGGGTAAGTGTGTATTTACCATGTCTGGTTGTTTACCTTTGTGATCATCGAATCCAAATTTGCTGTAAATTGTCACCACTTTATCTATTTTCATAAATAAAAAAAAGAAAATAATCATGGCCGGAAAGATTCCTTCGTTTGCTAGGAAAATATTGAGGCGATGCTTAAATTATGTCTGACTGTATACAATGGCTATAATATCAATGCAATATGAAGACCCAGGAGAACTCCTCTTGCCAAAGGTACCCAATCGAATCCTGTGCCAAACACTGCTGAGCAAATTGTCTCATTTGCTAGTTTGTAATGATGAGCTATTAAACCAGTAATTCCACAGAATGCGGTGTCACACCTGCTGGGTTAAGTCAGATTAATGTAGTCAGTAAAGCATTAAAATATCACAAGGATTTGCGCTCACATCTATCATTGTTGCAGAGAAACGCATTTTTTCCAGGTAGACTTGTAGAGATGCTAAGTGCAAAATCATAGATCTTGACTTCAAATTATGATGCAAAGGTTCCCTTTGGTATAGAAGCTCCAAATGGCCATAGGAAAAGAATTATCCAAAGACACAAGCTGTATCTCAAAATTCAAGATGGCCGCTGTCGGCCATATATGCGGCCTTATTCAAAACTTGTCCGACCAATGGCCCCACCAGTTTTTGTTGTAGAAACTATTGTGATACATAGTTTCTAGCTTATTTGAGGTCAGTGAACTCATTTCTTGCATCAATTATGCTTTTGGAGTGTGTTTTGAATATGAAAATAATACACAGAGTTGAAATGTTTGTCGGTTTTGAAAACATCCTGGTAGTCGTTCTTCAAGTCAATATCCATCTGTCCGTTCCCCACTCCTATTACCATTATGGGAGCACAAACCTTTACATTTACAAAAAAACATACATGTTTGCCCATGCATATAACACTTGCAAGGAATTTTACAGTCTCTCTTACATATATATCCACTGTGATAGGCTACTCTGCGCCGTCTGCGGAAGTGCTGATGCAGAGCATCACTGCTTGGTGGCATGCTCTCAGTCATTCCATTTGTGTTGAAATAGGTAAGGTCTGGCAGCATCTACAGTTGTAATCTCTGCATAGTCACGGTAGAGCAGTGTGACAAATCTCTCAAGCACATCTTTGTGAGTTCTGATCATCTCTATGGCTGGGTTAGAGCTGTAGGAGCAAAGTAAGTTCTGGAAGAGACTGCCACACTGACAAGGCTATCTTTTTTGCCTTTGCCAAAGAATGCCGATGTCGTATCGCAACCAGTTAATGCATGAAATGCTGGCAGTGCTATGACTTAGATGGTCCAAGTTCTCTTACAATGTCAAGTACTAGTTTACCTGTAACGCTGATGCATTCCAATCGCAATCCAGAGTTCATCAAACTGCTGTTCGAGGGCCGCACATGTTGACACGACTAGATCAACAACATCACTGTCAATGGTTCGTACAATCACTCGACGATGACCAGCCACGGTGGTAGCAGCCACATGTAGAAAAAGTCTAGTGACAGATTCCACCTGTATGTAGTGTGCGACTGCACCAACATCAGCATCAGGCAATGAACTGGCGCAGTCACCAAGGATTGTGGTGAAGAGCTGCTTGCCCTGTGGTAGCGATATATTCTTTAAGTTTTTTGCCAGCTCAACAAAGAACTCCTGCTTGTCCAAATCAACACCAATTGCTAGGCATTTTGGTTGAGGATGTAACCCGTCTTCGTGCTCCAATGCCTCTTTGTTCCCGAGTTCCTGACTTCAAACTCATCTTGGGAGTAAACATCCAAGACGACGTCGACCCGATTATTTCTTTCAAACCAAGAGAGGATGTGAGGCACAAACACATCTGTGAAATAGCCTCTGATGGCCACATAACTTCCAGGACGAAGCATTTGAACAAGAACAGCACAATCTAGCACCGCATCTGTCGTCGCTGGTCTCTGATTGTCAAGATCTGCAGGGACAATGCAGTCCAGGATCTCACTCTTGTTTCCATGGTGAAGGCTCCCCTTACGAGTAAGCGATGGTGGAAGGGTGTAGCTTTCGTGGGAGAATACATAGTCATTGATGATGCGACAAGAATTGGCTGCCAACATAATCTGGGTAGTTTTTGCTTGTTGGCTTTTGATGACAGATACCTCGGATTTTCTGCGTGGTTCAGACAGAGACGACCACCAATCCATCTCCTTCATCGCATAAAATCAATACTGTGTTATGAAGAAGAGGACCCGTTTCTTATGAATTAGATTGACCATAAATTCGGCAAAATCGTTATTTTCTCTAAACAATACAAAATTTTAGAAATCCGAAAATGCTATTCAATGATCTTGGTGTTTACCTTCGACATACCTCAAATAGTGTCCACTGGTACATTAACTGATTCTAGAATATGTGTTGAAGTTGAAAAAATGTATTTTTTCTTCGTTACAAAACAGTTTAAACTGTAAAGGAGAAAATCCTCTTAATGCCAATATCAGTGTCGAAAAATTTAATGAGTGTCTCGTCCAATAGCATTGCCCGATTTCTAAATTTTGCTCTCAAAATTAGGAAACAAAGTTAAATCCTACTAGTATGTGCGATGAAGGAGATGGATTAGTGGCCGTGAGAGAAGCCTTAAACAATTTCAGATTAGTTTTGTGCAGTGTAGCAGTGAAAGCCTCTGAGAGCTGACTCGCTTGTTGAGAAATGCTGTGTATAGCTGAAATCCGATGTCTTTCACTTTTCTCACATTGTCTACCACGTCCGGAGGCATAAAGATTGATTAGTCCAAATCCAGTAGCTCACCACTTTATATAGTAAGAAAAGGGTTCCCAACCTGTTCAAATGCACTAATGCTATAACATGGGATTTGCAGTAAGATTGGAACTTGGGGTATTGTTCATGGTGCATACATTAATCTGACTCGTCTTCCCTCAAATTCTCTGACTAGGCGAGCCAGCTCTGGGCAAACTACCTGTTCACAGCCAACTGTGCTTGGATCATCCAGCTTTCTGACACCAGCAGGATTCTTGAGCCAATCGATTAGTTGCTCATGCATCTGGTCACGTGGTATATTTGCGAATGCTCGCCGTGACTTTTGACGCATGAAGTGACCACGTTGAAACTCTACATACAAAGCAGGATGCCATTCTTCATGGCACGGAAATGAATTGGCAGGTTCTGAGCATAGTGAGTATGATCCAGCACGAAACCCCATGGAATCAGAGAAAGAACGTTTGCGCAACATAAGTTTGTCACTTAATGAGCACAGTCTTTGACTCTCTTATCCAATCCAAGAGTGGACGCCTTTCTGACCTTTTGCTTGCTACCCATTTCAGCACAAAAGTAACATACCATAGTGGCGACTGGTTTGTTTAAAAATGTAGAGTATTTACCTCTCAAACGTCGAGTTTTTGGACTAATAGCCACCTCTGGTCCACTTCTCTTCAATGCCCTCTGTATGTTTTGAGTGACAGTAGAATTCCTGCAGTTTTATGACACACTACTTGATTAGACACCATCTTCTGTACTATATGTTTGGAGAACCGCTATCAGCACCAACCCCCACAATGACATCTGTGAATATGAAGTCGGGCAACTCTCTCAATTCATTGAGCTGCCTGGTGTTTTCTATGACTTTTTCATAACAGGCCAAAATTCTTTCAGAATTGTTTTTCAATTTTACATTGAAAATGACGGGCATAAGAAGCATAAGCACCAGTCTTGGGTGTCATTTGTAGCAGATGTGATTTCAGAGTTACTCATCATGGATTATATTCAATATTCAATGTGAAATTTGAAACCACAGCAAAAATGACTTTCTGTATAATAAATGAATTTTGATTAAGTAGAAAATGACGGTCCTTTACAAAAAGGCTTTATCAAAAATTATCTATCCGCTATTACCAAGAACAAGTATATCTGCAACTGCTAGTGTTGTTTGTGCAGATGTGCTTATGGAGTTTCTTTTATCGCGAATGTTAATTGACTTATTTCAAATTATGATGCATTTTAGCTAACTTTAACTGGGAGATGGAAGACATGATATAGTAACATTCCATTCACCTATTAAATTATTAATTATCTATTTTTGTTTTTGTAAAAAATATATTTGCATTGTTTTGTAATATAGCGTTATGATTTGACCTTTAAAACCTATCCAAAAAGCAAAACTGATGTCAGAAATGGGTTCAGTAAGCCCAAATTATGTAGGAAACATGTATCATAATAGTATATATGATACATGTATAAAAAGTTCTCTGGGCTATGGGTCCCCCGTTTTCCAATATGGCCGACGGCGGCCATTTTGAATTTTGAGATGCAGCTTGTGTCTATGGATATTTGTTTTTCTATGGTCCTAAGGAACTTCTATACCAAAGGGGACCTTTGCATCATGATTTGAAGTGAAAAGTCACTTAGCATCCCTATTAAAAGCTTACCTTGTCACTACGTGACAGGTGAGCTAAAAATCAACTTTTCAAAAAAGTTCCCTTTTAAATGCATTAGGAAGTTAATTTGACCTTGACGTTTAGTAGGTCAAGGTCAACCTAGGATCATCATTTGAACAAACTTGGTAGGCCCTACATCCCCAATGTTACATACCAAGTCCCAAGGTCATCGGCCTTTTGGTTCTGGAGATTTTTAAAGGGTTTTTACCATATATGGGCGTGGCGGCCATCTTGATCATGTGACCAGAAGCATTTGAGCAAAGTTTCGTTCCGGCGTTCTAAGGAGTCTCCATATGAAATTTGAGTTTAATTGGCCCAGTGGTTTCAGAGGAGAAGATGCTTGAAAATGTTGACAGACGGATGGAAGGACGAAGGAGTGACTGGTAAACTATTAGCTCACCCATGAGCCTTCGACTCAGGTGAGCCAAAAAGTATATGAATCTGCACAATTTCAATCTCTGACCTTTCAAACCAACCCCAGAGGTCAAGGGTGTGTGTAAAGTCAATGTTTAAGCTTGCAGGTTGGTCTACACTTCTTTTGCTTTAATTTGATATGCAACATTACTACTTTCAGAAAAACTTGGTTTGATCTTTTGACCCCACCCCTGGAATCGAGGGCCTGTCTGTGGGCAAAATATTTGCTACCATGTTGCTGCATGTGTTGTCAGCTTTAATTTGATATGCAACTTGACCATATTTCGAAAAAGTTCAATTTTGGCCTTGGCCCCATCCCCTAAGTTCACACCAGGGGATTGGACACAGGCATTCAAACTTAAACCCTGTTTGATATGTTTCATATCTATTGCTCCTCTGCCTGCATGCAAAATTTCAGCAAAAAAAAAAAAAAATTGACAACTGCATTTATTAGTTATTGCCAAATTTAAATATTTGACCTTTGTCAGAGGGGTGGGGTAAAGTTTTGACTCTGCAGTGCTTATCTACAGGCACTGGGCAATCATGGTCTATGGTCAAAAGTTGTTAAAAATTAGATCTTTGAGTAATTGTGAAGATGATTACACAAAAAAGCTAATATAATTGCCTATACAAAGACAAGGGGAATAACTAGTGTTAAGGGGTTCTTTTTGTTTTGTTTGATTTGATTCTTTACGTCCACTCAACAATCTTTCAGTTATGCGGGACGGGTCTTCCTGGGTTGAACCAGTACTAAGCTAGGATAAATGTGTCTTGCTCAAGGACCACAACGCAGTGACGCCAGTGAGGCTCGAACCCGCGGCCCTTCGGTCTCGAGTCAAGCACTCTACCACTGAGCCACTGCGCTCCCTGTGTTAAGGGGTTCATTTTGTAGAAACTTATAGGATATCAAGAGTCCATGGTACTAATCAATTATACCAAGAATGCATCAAATCTGACCAATAGGTACTGAGATATCGTTCCATGCAGACAAAAAGTGTGGTCGAACCAACGGTTGGACACACGGACAACGGCAAAACTATATCCCTCAGACTTTGTCGGGGGATAAAAATTCAAATCTTGATACCTGCGGTCAGCTTGGAAACAAAAAATAATTTTATTTTCAAGTGGTTTAAGTCTTAAGGTAATCTGAAAATAAATCACACATGCTATTATCATCTACCTGATTCAGAATTATGAGGGTGCCTTTCTGTGGAAAGTCAATCTAAAAATCCTGAATTCACGAATAATCCTGAAAAATTTCATCAATGTATAAATATAATGAACCAAAGTTGATTGGAGCAGGATGGAAGGCTCTATTAGCCAAGGAAAAATTATAGGAATCTATAAGACAGGAACACTCGCTTAAGATCCTTTATTAAAACTATCAAAAAGCACTTATCTTTCACAGCACTAACATATAAGAGACTTGTTAAACCAACCCTTTGTATACTAATGAATTCTTCCAACTGATTTGATAAAATGAACCCAAGATGGTCTATTGTATATATCAAGGGGGCTTATGTTAAAATTTCCAAATTATGATGTACTTCAGTATCTGAAGATTGTTTATCTTGGCAAACTATGCAGAATGGTCAGGCCGCCAGATTAGAGTGCATAACAGAAAAATATTTTTCTTGTTTCTCAACCAAAACATATGTTGTGGGTACTCAAAAGAACCGTTTCAATGAGAAAGTTACCGTCTCAATGAGACGATTCTTATGAACACCCAAAACACATGTTTAAACTGATGGATAAGAAAATAATCACAATTTTACGCTGAACATTTTTGCTAAACTGGACCTATGAATGGTGAGTTATGCAGCACTTCATTGGGTCTTCACACATAGCCAAAATAGGGGGTTCAAGCAGGTCTCTAGATAAGAGTACATAATTTAAAATTTATTTTTTTGTTCATCGGCCAAAACTGTTAACATATTTGTTGATACTCAAAAGAACCGTCTCATTGACAGGACTTTAGTTAAGAGTGCGCAGCAGAAAAATGTATTTCTTATTTCTCAACCAAATCATATGTAGTGGGTACTCAAAAGAACCGTCTCAATGAGACGGTTCTTTTGAGCACCCAAAACACATGCTACAAGTTATGGGTAAGAAAATATTTACAGTAGTACGCTGACAATTTTTGTTTATCTAAACCAGTGCATTGAGTACCAAAACCAAATGTTAGAATTAAAGCATAAGGAAATATTCTCAGTTTTACCTCCAACATTTGGTTTAATATCTCCAGCTTTGTTCAAGTATACAAAGGGTTAAACCCAGTCTTGCTGATTATATAATATGCCACACCCAATTCTGCTTCCTAGCCATTACAGCGAACAGTTTGATTTAATAATACTATGGATTCACAGCCTGTTCATTTGTTTGTTTTAATGCTTTACTTCCCAGTCAACAAATTTTCAGTCATATCAGGAAGTTCTTGTCTTCCTGGGTTGAACCAGTACTTAGCAGCGGAGCAGGGGCAGGGGATAAAGTGCCTTGCTCAAGGACACAACACAGTGACTCCGCTGAGGTTGAGTCTCAAACTAGCAACCCTTTGATCCCCAGTCTAAGGCTCTACCAACTGAGCTACTGCACTCACAGCCTGAATGAAGAACTGTAGATGGTTATCAAATCAACTGGCTTCTTCAGAATCCAGTTGATCTGGATCTACACTGCAGGGATGAGAACAGGTTAAAAAAAAAAGGAAACCCACACAAGGAGGAAACCCCCATTTCTCCTATTCAAAAGAATAACAAATGTGCGCGCAGCCTGGTATGTGCCTTTGTTGTTCGCATGCAAAAAAGTCAGGGTTTTTTTACAAAATGTCTTGGTCAAAACAGATTTGGACATATTGGTGACACTTTTCATTTTGGCAATTTTCAGCAGAAAAAAAAAGAAGAGGAAAGCCTCTATAATGAGGTAAATTCTCATCCCTGACACTGTTTTTCAAAGAAATTACAACAGATTCACAGGATGTGGATCCTTATCAGCTGGCTTCAACAAAGGTCATTTGCTCTGGATCTACACTGTTTTTCAAAGAAAATATTGATTTTCAACTAAAATTCTCTATCACTAACTGCCAAATCCTTTTCTATCTGGTCAACATACTTATTCAACAAACAAGAAATGTAACTTAAACAACACAAAAAACATTTTGTAATTATTTTTAACTCTTATCCCTTATCAAGTTTGAAATTGTTATGTACTACAATCCTCCAAGTTTTTATCCAACTAAGGACCTCGGACAATTTCCTATTAAATCTGCCCAAATTTTGACAGCCTTTAGGCTAGGATAATGCATAACTGACAACTATATTTTTGTGCTTAAATCAAACCGTTACATTTAGTGCACCCAGCAAAATAAAAATATTTTGAAAATACTGCATAATTATGCCAAGACTTTAGGGTTTATAGGGTTGGGGTATATTTTGTGACCAAATTTTATTTCACAGAAAGTCAAAGTTTTGTCGAGTATTCACCTGAATATATGTACGAGGGGCGTTCAATATGTAATGAAAACAGCCCAGTATATCCCGAAGTTTTATATTTACACACTTCATAATTACTTTCATTAAAAGGTCTGTTTTTTGGCTAAATGAATGTAAAATTGCAGTTGTCCAGCTACTTGTCAAATTTACACAAGCCACTTTCAAGATAGGGTGCTGAAGTACACTGCGATATGAAATAAAACAATGTTTTCAAACGCAGATAACTACATGAACGAGGGATGTTTTCAGTCTGCATTTTTGTTTGGTAAATATCCATATACGAGGGACGTTTTTTATGTTCGTAGAGAGGTAGATTTAATGAAAACGGCGAAAGTAAATGCATACATCATGCATATATTTGGAAAGATTGAGCTTTTATCTATACATGCAACCTAAAAATTTTTCAGAATGCATAACTTTAATGTCTTCTAAGAGGCAAAGACATACCTATATATCGCACACTGGAAATATGGTCGAAATATGACATTTATGGACTTAGTCTCTGACTGAACGTTAGCAAACAGTTGCATGAAAATGGGTCTATAGCCATGCACAGCTTCTGAAAATGTGGCTGCAGATCAAGGACACCACGTGCTACAATATTATATAAATATTATAGCAAATACGCAGCAATTATTGGATATGGAAGATTTGTTTGGAACCTCAGCAAATTGAACAGTAGGCATATAAACTGTTATTGTAAAATGTTGACACAAGTGGAAGTTGGATACGGGCTTTTGAATGTGGCTAAATATGTTAGCTGTAAAGTAATATTATAAATTTTCTTGTTTATATGGTAGATGGAAGTGTTTTGGTAACTTTCATCTCAAAACAAAGTTAATGCTTTTGTTTTATTAGAAATTGACTGCAAAATAGATAGCCTATGGGGTGCTAAAATCCCTTATTTTGTACATAAATGACGTCATGGAGCGTTACTATATTTAGAAAATACATTAAAACTGCTTTTGTGCCTCTAAACAGGTGTTGACATCACTGCAATTAGAAAAATATGCAGATCCGATCGTTATTGTGTTTTCTACGCGGGGTTGATTTACCCCACCCACTTTTTAAAAAATGGGGGTATGCCAGAACCGGAAGCTCTCAGTTACACACTTTAATCGATACATCAATATAACTGCTGACGAATGATTGAGTATATCATGTGCTATGCAAAACCAGAAGAAATTTTAAAATTTGTTCATAATCGTAATTTTAACAGATATAATAACTAGCTCTTGACCGTGATTATTTTGGTATATTGATGGGTGTTTTAAAATTGTTGTAAAAGAGCCAACAACATGTTTATAGTTTTGCTGCACTTGTCTACGATTAGCGTTTGAATAATTAATTTTGATGGTGCAAAAGAAAAATCGGCTTGAAAATTGCTTATATCACCATAGCGAATAGAACGTAACAGCGTCTAATTTCCTGCTTGCTGCGTGGTTAAAATGGCATGGATTTCGACCAGTGTCCTTTTCTATGCCTATTCAAAGCTATATATCTTGACGGAACTAAGCGCTAATGATGTAAAAATTACATCAGTTGATAGACAAAAGCTAAACCTTTCAAAATATATAAACATATGGTACCGTAAATTCTATATTAGTAGAGATACAGCCCTATTCTACGAACATAAAAAATGACCCTCGTATTAGTGATTTATACCTGCAAAAAATTTTTGGTATTGCTTTATATTCTATGAAATACTGAGGCTGCCATTTGGGTTAAAATCATCCATGAAGCTACATTTTCTGGTATTCAATTGACAGCGTCGTTTTTTGCGTTAACGAATACATAGCAATATTTATACGAAAATCATTTGTAACATTTTTTCTGGTCGCTTTTATGTTCATTTGCAAGAAATACAGCCGATTTTGAAATTTCCATATTTAATCTCACACATAAAGTACCCCAAATACGCCATATGAATTAAGAAAATCACTTAAAAGAATGCCATTTCTGGCTTATACTGAAATGAATCAGACAAAGTACCGCGTTTCATCGATGTTTGCTTTCCGATGCATTTTTTGGACATTGTTACACGTATTTACATGTACATACTCTGGCTGGCTTTTTTCAGACAATGAAATTATAGGAAACAAAAATGGAATACCACTCCTATGAGATACCCCAAGATATTGGTTACAGTTTAACTGGTCTGCTGCCTATGCACTATGTGTATTGAAACTTCAATACAATCGAAATTCTCTTTTCCTGGTACAAAGCCACATTTCCGCTTTTCAAGAACCATGCGTATTTTAGCGTTACTACCATTGCTTTAAACGACGTCAACGTAAGAGGGGGTAACGTAATAAAACGGTTTGCACGAGAAATTGGTACCAGTCAAAAGTTTGTATCGTTATGGAAGATAAAGGGGAAATGAGTCAGAAAACTATGGATATGTGATTCGTGCATGTTAAATGTTTGTTTTAGAAAATACAGCATGCCTTTCTACCTTTGTCAAAATGAGTCTTTACAATTCGAAGGAAAATATATGCAGTGTATATTAGTGTGCATTTTAAAAAGTCTGTAACTTGTTAAAGTTGGAAAGATAAAATAATGTTTCTTGCACCATCATAAAGACGATGCTTTGATCTTTCGTTTGGCATATGGCATAAAATCCTTACTCGTTTGGGGATGGAGTTATGAATGGGTTTTCATTACATATTGAACCCCCCTCGTAAATATTATGTTTGCGGCATAAAACTTGAAACAAAAGTGATGTGTTTGCATAAAATTCGGGTTGAGAAGATTTCATTGTTTCATATAAAGAAGAGTGCTGTCAATGACTTTTGGCTAACACCTGTAATGTTTCAAGTTTAACTTGTGCACTGAGGCGTATAATATCTGCATACTGTATAAATCATAGTCTAGATAAACACAGTTTTTGAGCGTAAAATTGTTAGTATTTTCTTACACATCAGATTTAGGCTTTATTTTGGTGCTTAATAGAACCATCTCATTGTGACGGTTCTTTTGAGTACCCACACCATATGTTTTGGTTTAGAAATGAGACAATTAATAACATGGTACGCACTCATAACTAAAGCCCTGATATCTGCCATATTAAATTTACATACTGTTCACAAAAAGTAGGGGATATTCGAATATAAAAAATATAGCATTTACCAAACGAAAAAAGCTAGTATTAATTAGCAAAGTCATCTCACGGCCAATTTGAATAAAAATTTCAAGGATTAATTTGGTCACGTGTTTCTGAGAAAACAATATTTAGACCAGGGGTAGCCTTTCAGTTTTCACATGTGAATATCACAGCGACGGATAATGCAATTGCTATGCTTTTCAAAAGAAAATATCCCTTATTCAATAGTCTATATGTTCAGAATTTGTTTTGATCTCTTTGTTCTCAATTTCGGGAATGTGAGGCTAAAATCTGTCAATTTATTAGTGAATTTTGTCATTTTTTACATTTTTGTCAACGCCGTATCTCCTAGAAATAACAATTTTGGTACGCGAAAAAAATCTTAAAAAACAAAGATACCCATAATGCATCTTTAGCATGCATTATCAAAAGCATTCCAAAAAATTTGATACTTTTTTGTGAAATTTGGGTCTTGACCCCTAGTTTCTTTGGTACGCCCTTAAGGTCACATTACCCAATTTTTAGCCCTCAAATTAAGCAGGAAAACTGGCAGGAATCATTGCTGTATGAAAATACAAAATTATTAATGCGACTAATTAGGATTTTAATTTTTAGACTTGTTTATGTCCCAATATCCCCTTCTTTTTGTGGACAGTATATATACCTACAGGTTTGTACAAAATAAGTTTCTAATAAGCTTTTATCATAAAGTGTTTTTGAGCATTTTGACAGCGTCCCCCCCCCCCCCCCCCCCCCCCCCCCCGGTGACCAATCATGCTGTTTTTATATGATGTGTGCAATGTAAAACTACAACTGTATGCAAAAGGATTAGTTTAGTCACAGGGGGGAAAGCACTTCAGTAAAACTTTTTCTATTTTCTATATGTTGAATAGCAAAAACAGAGTTTTCAACCCATATTTTTCAATTGTTACTTGTCCAATGAGAAAACGGCTTTTGTGGATAATTCGAGGGTTAAAGCTACTATCTTTTCACAGAAAAAAATATCATTTTCTTTGAAATTTTTCTCTGGTCATTTTTATGGGCAATCCTTCATTGAGACTGTCCGAGGTCCTTTGCAGTATTTCATTTATGAGCATGCGTTATATAGCAGTGGATAACAAGTGTGGATCCTGATCAATTGGATCTCATAGGTATATATAAACAAAATTTGTGAGCGTAAAATTGTAAATATTTTCTTATCCATCAGTTTTAACATATGTTTTGGGTGCTCAAAAGAACCGTCCCATTGAGACGGTTCTTTTAAGTACCCAAAACATATGTTTTGGATGAGAAATAAGAAAGTTAAATTTTTGGTACGCACTCCTAACTAAAGACCTGGATCTACACTGCTTTCTAGAATGTATATATCCATGTTTAGAATGGGGGTTAAGCCATATTCTTTTTTTCTCCAAACAATGCCCATGACCAACAATATACATAGTCTTGTTCCATATGGGCTTCGACACGAAAAATCTATCTTTAGGGTTTTCAAATAACAAAGGTGGAGACCAGTCTGCGCAGTCTAATCAGCACCTTTGTTATTCTCTTATTTTTTTTTTTTTTTTTGTTTTGTTGCTTTACGTCCCAAGTCAACAGCTATGGTCATTGCGGGACTGTCAGTTCACCTAACCACACTTTTTCCTGGGCAGGCTTGAACAAGCGGTTAACCAGTAATTCGTGCACATACTTTCACTTGTAACTGACAACAACCCTTCTTGAATAAATCAGCGGAAGGAGGAGAATGACCGTAGAAATTATTTCATGACCAATCTCCACGAAAGTATGGGACCGGGCCGGGATCGAACTCGCGACCCCTAGATCTGCAGTCAGACACGCATCTGTAGCCAGACACGTTACCGACTGCGCTACGCGGCCCGGTTTATTCTCTTATTGGAACGTATCACATGATCTAGACTTGTTTCACGTGACATTTCAATTTTCTAGCGTGTAGCTGAACAGGCTGGTTTGAATCTCACTTTGTCAGAACCCCTGAAGACAGGTTCTGTTGCTTTTGTTTGATTTGATTCTATATATCCCAGTCAACATTTTTTCAGTCATGTCGGGATGGGTCTTACTAGGTTGAACCAGTACTAAGCAGGGATTAATGTGTCTCGCTCAAAGACATAATGCAGTGCCGCCGGTAAGGCTCAAACCCGTAACCCCTTGATCTTAAGCCAAGCACTCTACCACTGAACCACTGTGTGCACTTGCGTCGAGGCCCATATGAGCCATGACATTACAAAACTAACAAATGGAGTGTGAGTCTGGCAGACTCAGATCAACCTGTGCGCCCAGTCTGATCGGTCTTTGCTGTGCACTTAGTGGGTTATTAAGGATCCAAGTTATCTTCATGAAGACAACAACGACTCTAGGCTGATCTGAGTCTTCCCATGACACACATCCACATTTTTGTTTTCTAATGTCGCAGCTCATATAATGTTCATAGGTTTAGAAAAACAAAATTTTTGAGCGTAAAATTGTAAATATTTTCTTACACATCAGTTTTAACATGTTTTGGGTGCTCAAAAGAACCCTCTCATCGAGACGGTTCTTTTGAATACCCCCAACATATGTTTTGGTTGAGAAATAAGAAAATTAACATATTGGTTCACTCTTAACTGGTGAAGATATCTTTCATACTCAATCCTTTGGAATAACAGTAAAACCTGTGTAAAACTGCCACTCTCAAAAAGGCCGAAAATTGGTTTTCAAGACCAATTATCCCTTTAATGCAGGTCAAAAGTATTGCAGAATGCTCCACTTTTGACCTTCATATAAGCTACAATTTGTCACTATTTTGTCTATTTTTGAGTGGCCATTTCACACAGGTTTCACTGTATAAAACTCTGGCAGAAATAAGAATACTGATATAAAGCCAGTGTTACACACCTGATAACCTACGTCCAAAGGTTTAGATAAACAATTGTTTTCAGCGTACAATTGTAAATATTTTCTTACCCATAATTTCTAACATATGTTTTGGTTGAGAAATAAGAAAATTACTTTTTTTTTGTTACACACTCTTAACGAAAGGCCTGTACATCACAGGAAGTGACTTTGATCGCTAATTTGAATAAGTATTTGCCTGCCAAGTTGAAATGTCAGTTCAATTCAGTGATGAAATGAGTCTTTTTTTTAAGCATAAAATGGTAAATAATTTCTTATGCATCTGTTTTAACGTATGTTTTGGTGCTCAAAAGAACTGTCTCATTGAGATGGTTCTTTTGAGTACCCACATGTTTTGAGAAATAAGAAAAATATTTTTTGGGTATGCTCTCTTAACGGCCTGCCATTCAGTCATATAATAATGGTTTGGAACCCTTTCTTACTGACAAATAAATATAGTACTCAGCAAATATTTATATATATGTCACCAATTAATGGCACACCACAACATATCTAACTCCAATCTCCACTGATTGATTGAATATACCCACTAAAAATCATATGGGTTTGAAGTAAATTGGGTGCTTATCCTGCTTAAAGTACATTTTTTATACAGGATATGTTGTCTGCTTATTACATCAGCTAAATATATTCCAAATTCACTCCAGTCTAATTTCATCACAAAAGCAAACACTATATGCCTTGATCAGACTGCTCTTAGGGAGAAGGATCCAAATATGTTTGCAGTATATAATATGGTGTCTGCTTATTGCATCTGCTGCATATATCCAAATGCTTCTTGTTTGATTTGATTCTTTACGTCCCAGTTGACAATTTTTCAGTTATGTTGGGATGGATCTTCCTGGGTTGAACCAGTACTAAGCAGAGGATAAACAAGGCAGTGCCTCAAGTGAGGCTTGAACCCGCAACAATCGTATATATCCCAATGCACTCCAAACTAATTTTATCATATAAGCAAACACTACAAACCTGATTGGCCTGCTCCTTAGGGAGCTTTAGGGATAATTTCCAATAAGCGAACAACAAGGCACTGATCAGACTGTGCTGGCAGGCTGGTCTGCGCCTTTGTTGTTGGTCAATCCTGAATACCGGTTTTCTCCCGTTGCGACCCATGTCATCTGCTTATTACTTGGGCTAAATATAGAGTATTCTTTTAATAATTCATTGGCTCCAGATAAATAAAGACAGGAAAATGCCTTTTCAGATCAATAACAAATAAAAGCACCACTGGCGGCAAGGTTGTAATAACCTTTTCATGCTCAACTGAGCATGAAATTTATCCTGCTCTGAAATTTTTAAAATTATTTTGTACATTTATTAGCAGGAAACATAAAACATCCGAGAGGGTCAAAGCAACAAAAGTATTGTGTTTGTTTGGTTTGATGCTTAACGTCCCAGTCAACAACTATGGTCATGTCGGGATGGTCAGTTCACCTAACCACACTTTATTCCTGGGCAAGCTTGACTAAGTGGTTTACCAGTACTTTATGCTTATACTTTCACTTTTAACTGACAACAAACATTCTTGGATCAGCGGAAGGGAGGAGAATGGCCTTAGTTATTTAATGATCAATCCCCATGAAAGTATGGGACCGGGCAGGGATCAAACTCGCGACCCCTGTAACTGCAGTCAAACAAGTTACCAACTGCGCCACCCAGCCCTACTGAAGTTTTTTTAAGCACTTAATCTTTTTGTGAGCAATTGAAATTTCATGCTAACAACAATTGATCCTCAAGGAAGGAGTACCTGGAGATCAGGTGTGAGATCTGCTATGCATGCAGCTAGCCAGCTCCCTGGAAGGGGGCCCACTGAATGTGGATGTTGCCCCTGCATGTTAATCAAAAATCTGATAATGATAATATGGGCCTCAACGCGAGAAAACCTGTCTTCGGAAGGTTTGCGAACAACACAGGCGCAGACCAGCCTGCGCATCCGCGCAGTCTGATCAGCGCCTTTGTTATTCACTTATTGGAAAGTATCATATCTAAACTTGCTACAAGCGAAATTTCAATTTTCTAGCTAATGTCTGTAGCTGGGCAGGCTGGTTTGAATCTCCCTTTGTCGGAAACCCCGAAGACAGGTTTTGTCGCGACGAGGCCCAATGGATGATGCTTATGTTCAGTTGAGCAAGATGTAAGTTTATAACCTCAGGGCCAGATTGTATGCAAATAATACTTCCTTAAGGTGAGAAGTAGAAAATCAGAGCTGCAGTCTCTTTATATGATTTCTTTAAAGACATACTTCATGTCTATGTGCATGTACTATTATCATATTGAGTTCTGATTCAAGCACTATTCACAACTAACACACCTCCTTAAGAAGTCCTTGCTTTAAATAAAAGTCAAGTAACAGTCGATTCTTCTAGCCGCGCTCGCTTCTCTGGCTGTGATTCACTCTTTGAGGGTGAATCTGCCACGCAATTTTCTCTTGGTCGCTTCTCTGTTCCTTTATCGTTATCTCCTTGTTTCTCACTGTCTGTCTGTTTCTCCGTACCACTACCGCTCTCCTGCTGTGTATCCATCTCCCCGCTGCTACTGCTCGCCGGCTCTTGCTGATCTGATACACCCGTTTGTTTATCAACAGATGTATCTTCTTTAGAGGAAGAATCCGCTTCACTACAGTCTGATTGTTTAAGTGATTGAGTGTCTGTTCGAGCGTTTAATACAACTATTATGCAAGTCATATTGTCACAGCCTGTTCCATCACCCATAGTATTTGGTGCTAGACAATAATCAAACATCTGAAATGATAAATACCACAACAATCAAATTTAACCCTTTTAGACCCAAATTTAACCCTTTTTAGACCCAAATTTAACTCTTTTTAGACTCAAATTAAACATTTTAAGACCCCAATTTAACCCTGTTTAGAATAATCAAGTTTTCAATTAACCCCTTGTAGACCAGAAACCCCTAATTGGGTACTTAAGCAAACAGTGAAGACGCAGATGAAATGTTGCATCAGGGTCTGCACTGTATGCTAAGATAAAATTGATCTTCAGAGACAGAAATACATTTTTTTAAACAGTAACCCCTTAATATATACATTGGCCCATCCTGAATAACTGTAACAAACTTTAATATGGACGATTCCATTGGTCTTATACTGAAACTTTAGTCAAGATGGTCAATTTTGTTGACAGATCACAGGTTATAATTTCCATATATCATACTTGAAGATGGTTTGTTTGTTAAGAATTCACTGAGGGGAAATTGTAACAGGAAAATAAATTTAACAAGATTGAAAAAAAAATTACGCCCCAGTCAAAATATTTCAGTCAGGTCAAGACAATTCCTGGGTTGAATCGGTACTAGGCAGAGGATAAAGTGTCTTGCTCAAGGGATGAGTCTTGAACCAGCTACCATCCAACCTCATGTCTAGCACTCTACCATTGTGCTCCTCAAATTACCATTCAATTTTACATGCCTACATGATATGTTCTTTGTGTGTACATGAATATGTATTCTGAATTTCATATTCCAAGCTAAGCGTAAAATTATGAATGTTTTCTTACACATCATTTTTAACATTTGTTTTCGGAACTCAAAACAATAGTCTCAATGAGTTACCACAACATATGTGTTGGTTGAGAAAAAAGAAAAATTCTAACGCACCTTGCCTATAGAGTCAATGCTAAAAAAAGTGTGATATATCAAAAAATAAATCAGTTTTGAAAGCGCCAGGAAAGTGTGTGGTAGCTGACGTCATTTTTTACTGGAAAATGACGTAATTCATGGCGTTAGACGTTGTAAAGTCGTTTTTACGCTTGAAAGACATTACAAATACATGTAAAAGTATGCGACGTAGTCTAAGTATTGGCGGGAGTTCTTCAGTGCAATGGCAGAAATTTTGAAGAAGCTGAAGACTTCAAACATGTTTTTGTTGTTTATTGTTAATTAGAATAGAAGTAGATCAGCTCTAGTGCATGAATTGTTCAGTAATAATTCACTATTTGTCGGTAAGTTGTACGAATTAAAATCACTCTCAAGTAGTCATGATTTGATCTTCTTTACAACTGACCTCCAAACAGTGAATTCTTACTCAACAATTCACTGCTAGAGCTGATCTATTTCTTAAATAGTTTTTGATAACACACTCTTATCCAGAGACCCGGTAATGTATAACTGTAAAAGTTGTTTTTGGTACCCTTTACTCTTATTGGTGCAGAAACAAATTACTCAGACAGGCTGAACATTTGCAAACAAAATATGCCCTCATCAGGGACCATTTGTTTGCTTTTTTCAGCAAATAATTTATTGGTAGCCAGGATTGATTTGTCTACATCAGGCCGAACATAAAAAAAATGTTGGTTTGCCGTGCTCCTACCAACCCACCCAAAACAGGCCCTACCCCAAAAAATCTATTGCCTTTCTGAGAATCTTTTTTTTTTAAATTCTCCTCTAATTATGTTAACAAACCCTTCTTAAAAATCATTTAAAGCTGTATTTTAATTGAAGAAAGGTTACAGAGACTTTAATCATATGCATTCTTACCTTTTATACAGCATTTGTAGACCTCTAAAAGTGATAGAAAAGAGATCATAAAATTATGCTGGGTTTCTAAAAGAAATAAAAAAAAAAGACCTACCTACCTTCGCAAACTGAAATTGATGGGTAGGAGCACGGCAAACAAATATATTTTTAAGGATGGCCTCGACATCAACTGGAAATTTATGTTTTATAAATTTAACACTTAATGGGTTAATTTCATATTTTGTCTGCACATATTTTATAGCTGTGTCATTTACCTCCTCACAGACCAAAGAAGGCTTCTTTCTCTTTTCTTCATCTTTCAATCTTTCTCTCACAAACTCCACAACTTCTTGACTAGTCATATAATTCCTGAAACATAAATTGGGGATTAGTTTATCACTTGTTCAAATTATCAAATGGTCCATTGGTAAAGCTAGAGTGGGCCATCTCTGACATTATGTGAATGGGGAAATATGGGGCATTGCTTTATTTTCATTTGAAGTCAAATGAAAACAACCCCCTTTAAAATTTTCTAGATTGAACACTGCCTCGTCCTGCAGACTAAATTGATATATCACATATATGTCTGAACATTTGGTATTTCGCTGGTGGTGTACTATTTTTGTTGCATACTTGGGAAACAGCTTTAATTGTGAATAAAGCAGAGTATAATTATTCAAACTTTTTTCCTGACCAAAAAAGGCTGTATAAACAAAGTGAATCATCTTAAAGGGAAGCTTGCTATTAAACATTTAGAAGAGAACTCCAAGCTGTAAAACTTCATTTCAAAATGCTCTTTGCTTTTTTGTACCATTGGTAGACTACCATCTATGATTGTGGCCTGCCTGGTTTCTTGATTTGCATTAAGAAAATACGTTCGAATCATTATTTTTAGACTATTTTATCAGGCCCATCTTTCCATACATATGCATTTAGGTAAAATACGGACCTGGTCAAGGAAAAAAATCTGTATTCTGGGTTTGCGACAAGGAGAGGCTAAATCCTGCCTGCTCAGCTACAGAGACTAACAGCAAGAATGAAATTATGTATTAAACAAGCCGAGATATTATACATTGCAGTGAGTGAACAAGACAAATTCAACAAATTTATATCCCCCAACAAAGGGTTATTTGAGAGAAACAGGTAAATCACAAAACATAAATCCCATTTATCTAACCCCTAATTCACCTTCAGTATCATTCAGATCATAACAATTGCCTGTCAAGTATGTTTAAGTGCTTAGTTTAATAAAAAGTATACCAACATCTGCACAATTTCAATATCTGACCTATAAACCCAACCCCAGAGGTCAAGGGTGTGTGTAAATTCAAAGTGTTACTTTGCATGTAGGTCTACACTTCTTCCACTTTAATTTGATATGCAACATGACCACTTTTAGAAAAGAAAAAAATGACCTTTTGACCCAACCCCAGGGGTTGTTGGTGTGTGTAATGACATCATATTTGCTTTTATTGTGCTCTGTGCTCAATTCCCCTTAATTTACTATGTTACATTACTACTTTCAGAAAAAGATATTGTTTGACCTTTTGACCCCACCCCCTGGGTCGAGGGGGTGTCTGTGGGCAAAATATTTGCTACCATGTTGCTGCCAGCGTCGTCAGCTTTAATTTGATATGCAACATGACTACTTTCAGAAAAATATATAGTTTGACCTTTTGACCCCATCCCCTGGGTCAAGGGTGTGTCTGTGGCAAAATATTTGATACCATGTTGCTGCCAGCGTCTTTAGCTTTAATTTGATATGCAACATGACCATATTCTGAAAAGGTTTAATTTTGGCCTTGGCCCCACCCCCTAAGTCCACCCAACAGCCTTCAAACTGAAATCCCGTTTGATATGTTTCATATCTATTGTTGCTCTGCCTGCATGCAAACTTCCAGCAAAAAATATTAACAATTGCCTTAGTTATTGCGAAATTAAAATATTTGACCTTTGACCCCTAAGTAGGGGTCAAAGGGGGTGGTGTAAAACTTTGACACTGCCATGCTTATCTACAGGCACTTGGCAATCATAGTCTATAGTGACAGACAAAATGTGTGGACGGACGGAATGGACGGACGGACAACGCCAAAAGTATATCCCTCCGACTTTGTCGGGGGATAATAAACAAAGGTGCTGATCAGGCTGCACAAACATGCAGCCTGATCTGCCCCTTTGATGTTACTATGCCACAAAATCAACTTTTCTGGCGATGAGCCCCATATGGTACGTACCATATACCATCACAAGCAATGACCATAAATTCATCGAGTTCTCCTATAGTCTCATTCTGTATATCAGGCCAGGCGGAGATCATCTGTTCCTGGGGTAGTAAACTGTCATTCCTCTTGTACCAGTGATCACCTGTAAAACAATCGCCATTTTGTTTTTATAATTTTTTGAGGTGGTCATTTATCAACTTTACAATATTTTTGTATATAGGAACCATAATTAGGAATCTAGGGCTCACCCTGTCATTAGCCATTGTAGCCATTTGCTACTAAAAATTTAGAGTGGCTACAAATTTAAGTCATTAACTAAAAGTACAGTCTAGTTGGTTCAAAAATTACATATTTGCGAAAAAGTGTATTTTGATCAGCTTTTGGATTTTCAAATATTACTTTTATTATTCCTTCACACTTTATTACTGTGCAATATATTACACTTTGGATGCTAGATTTTTTCAATACCATCCGGGTGTCAAACAGTTTGGATCCAGATCAGGCCCGACATTTTGGGTCCAAACTGTTTGCAAAGGCTATCAGCAGACAACAAAAGTCGCCCTTGGAAGGCAAGAAATTAAATACAAAACAACTTGTTGATACTATACTTTCTGGCTTAAACCTTGGCTAAAGTTAATTTCATTTAGCTCTAACTTTTTCCATTTGGCTACAGCAAATTTCGAGCCAGAGTTAGCCCTGGGAATCGGATGTGTTGCCCGCATAAAGCACCAACAATCTGATCGAGGCCTCCTTTAATTAAGAGTGTGAAACAGAAAATTAATTTTGTTATTTCTCAATCAAAACATATGTTGTGGGAACTCAAAAGAACCGTGTCAATGACATGGTTCTTTAATGTACCCAAACGTATTCTAAAATTTATGGATAAGAAAATATTCACAATTCTACGCTGAATGTCTTTGTTTATCTAGACCTAAACAATACGCGAATGGAACAACTTGTCACTGGAAACAAAAGAATCGGAAAGTTTACACATTTTCAAAGAAAAATTGAAACGGTTATACGGTCATAACATAAGTAAAAAGCTATACGCGCATGGTCATGGTTTGCCAGCCGTTAATCACTGTCGGATGCGCCTTGGGCTCAGCCATCTCAAAAACCATCTATTTAACTATAATATTATTCAGTCAAAATTTTGCGAAAACACAAACTGTGATCTTATATCTGAAACGTCATCGCACTTTCTTCTCTTCTGCCCTCGGTACGGTCCACAACGACACACAATGCTCTCTGAAATTTCTACAATCATCTTTCCGGGTACAAACTATAACACCGTTATCGCAATAATGCCTGACTATCTGTGCAATATTCTTTTGCAAGGATCAGAGGACTTGAGCTTGAATGAAAATAAAAAAGTCTTTGACTGCGTATTCAAATTTATCAATGACTCTGGGCGTTTCGATCACAATGCGACTGCCGTACACGACGAAAGCTTATAAAACTGCGCTAATGTGACATTCTTCCTCTTTCACACACACACACACACACACACACACACACACGAACGTACGGTACTCTTTCACAGGCTGTAAATATGTAAATATTTTATGTAACTGTGTGTCTATCTGTATTGTCTTTGTAATTGTGTATGTTTATGTTTCATGTGAGGAGACCTACTAGTGGCCCTTGGGCTGTTAGGAATCCTCGTTAAATAAATAAAGCATTAAATTAAATTATCTAGACCTGTGTATCTATTTATCATTATATATGAAGCTTAAGCTCTTATAATTGATTGTGTATCTTGCTTACAATGTATACTGTGTGATAGATAGACCTATTGATGGGCAGACAGACAAAGTCGAAGCAATGTCCCCTAATTTTTTTCCAAGCTTTGAGGCAAAATGAAAGTCATTAAAAATCACCACTGCATAAAAATGAGACAATTTAAAACTGAGGAGACACATGTCCAACCCCATCACAATCCATGTATGATGCCCCTTTGGTCAACAATTCAAGAGAATATGAGAGGAAAATTCAAAATCTAATAGCCCGAAATCATGAATAAAAATCAAGCTCTGAAAGCCTGAAATCCTGTTTCTGCCCCTGGGGTGGGGGTGGGGGTATCCTAAATTATTCTTTATACCCAGACTTGGACCCAGCATCTACTGTTTACCAAAAAAAATATCAGGAATATATGGCACCCTAAAAAATGTTTGAAATTTAGCAATCCCCAAAAAAATATTCCAATTCTGTACCTTGAACTTTAAAAAAAGCCCTGAAATGTATATGAAAGACCCCCCAAAAAGTTGTTTTGTGGTGACCCCAAAAAATATGCACAGCTTCATTATACCTCAAAAAAAGTTCATTTTTTTCTGAAAACCCCCAAAAATATTGAAATTCAAAGTTTTGAACCAAAAAAAAATGGCCCAAGCCTAAGTAAATATGAAAATATCAGAGTACCCTCTGGGGTTTCTACCTGAAAAATGTATGGCCTGTGGCTGAGATACTGACCTAAAGCCCTGGAGAGATTTAAACCTCCGTTCACTCTACCATCAGCTGTCACTTTACCACCAGCTCCCTCAATTCTCCTTCTTTCCTCATCGTCCTCAGGTTTGTGGTCAATGGACAAGTCTATAGCCTTACCGTCACGACACAGCACACAACGAGAGTCCCCAGCATTAGCAACAACCAGTTCATCTTTTCTTAACAATGCTACTACTGCTGTACATCCACTGTCTGATCCAGGCTGGAAATATTTCAATATAACAGGAGTTCAAATAAACAAAATGCTTGAGCACAAAATTTGACTATTTTCTTATCTGTTCATTTTAAACTTTTCTCATTTGTTTCAGGTGCTCAAAAGAACCATCCTATCGACATGTTCTTTTGAGTACCCACAACATATGTTTTGATTGAGAACAGTTTTTTTATCACACACCCTTATATAGTCCTGTTTAAAGAAATTGTTTTTACTGTATTTGATCAAATAAGCACGCATGCTCCTTTAAGCATGCTCTAAGCCTTTTCTGAGGTGTATGAATTGATGGTTTACGTCGCTGTCGTGTCGGGAAAGTTTTCCCGGATTGAAACTAGTTCTAAACAATGAAGATAAAGTGTATTGCTCCAGTACAAATTGTCATGCCACGGTGCTCCCCTTTTCTAGAGTTAGAATTGCTATATATCAAATTCTGAGTTTCAGCAAGTCTAGATGTGCAATTCATCATGTAGATGAAAAAACAATGTAGGTCCTGATCAGCTAGCTTCAATAGAAGCCAGCTGATCTGAATCTACACTGTTCTCAAAAGAGCCTTAGAGTGTACAGAGAACTTATCAGGTCAATTTTTGAGTGATTTTGCAGGGTATGACCAACTCTTTTACATCAGTTATACTATATGATTCATTGAATCAGGCCCCCAGATAAGAGTGCGTAACTGAAAATTATTATCTTATTTCTCAACCAAAACATATGTTGTGGGTACTCAAAATAACCTTCTCAATGAGACCCAAAACATGTTTTAACTGATGGATAAGAAAATAATCACACTTTTACGCTGACATTTTTTGCTTAACTGGCCCCATGTACAATGCAGGTGATTGGCTCCTTGTGAACTTGTGGTTTGTTTTTTATTTGTTTTGTGTTGATGCTTTACCTCCCAGTCAACAATTTTTCAGTAATGTCAGGATGATGTTGATGCCTCTGGTGAGTCTTGAACCAGTGACACTTTGATCTCTGAACTTGTGTAATAAGCTGCTAAAGTATTTTTCAATCTTACTGACGAGTTCTTAACCTGCTTTACTAAGTATTGACCTGACCTCAGTCATTTATGAACTTGTTGCTTTTGAACAGGAAATTTTGAAGGAACTTTTTCCAAACAATTCAAATAATCTCCAAACAATATTATAACTCTATATTACCATTTTATGCCAACTGCAAAGCTACACATTGCCTTTACTGTCAAATAATCAAATAGGTATTACCTTTCCCCCCCCCCACCAAGTTCTTTGATGGTTTGGTATTGGACAATGAAGTTTGTGGATACATTTTTCAAATAATTGGATAAAATTTAAACCTAGTTAGGCCTAAATGAAATATATGTGTGGTTCCTGTTGCATACCAGCAAAATTTAGGGTAGGTAGGTAGGGAAATTATTAAATTTTGTTATAACATTTAACAAAGAAAATAGTGACAAAATCTGAAAAAGTGCCCATTTTAGGTATTTTTTCTCCAAAGACCATTTTATTGTTTGTTTGTTTTGTTTGTTTTTGTTGCTTTACGTCCCAAGTCAACAGCTATGGTCATTGCGGGACGGTCAGTTCACCTAACCGCACTTTTTTCCTGGGCAAGCTTGAACAAGCAGTTAACCAGTAATCGTGCACATACTTTCGCTTGTAACTGACAACAACCCTTCATGAATGATTCAGCGGAAGGGAGGAGAATGACCGTAGAAATCATTTCATGATCAATCTCCACGAAAGTATGGGACCGGACCGGGATCGAACTCACGACCCCTGGATATGCAGTCAGACACGCATCTGTAGCCAGACACGTTACCGACTGCGCTTAGCGGCCCGGCTAAGACCATTTTAGTGTTTAGGGTAGGGGTAAAAAAATTAGGGTAGGTAGGCAACAGGAACCACACATATATTTCATTTAGGCCTTATTAAGGGTTTTGTGAAGGATACTTGCAAATAAAGGTGGAACTTCAAAATGAATGTACTAAACTGTAGGTCTGAGTCAGTGTAAAAGTAGAACTGGTGTAACTCAAGTGTCTCACACTACTGGTAGTATTGGATAATGTAAGAGAAACTCTGTTCATGAGGACTTTGAGTGTCTATTGTGCATGTTTGAAGATATAAATAAAAAAAAATGTTTGCCAGTTCCTAACCCCACTACCTAAAAACTTATAGCCTCAATCAAAGTGAGTTTTATTTTTTGCTATTTTTATTTTATTTTTTATGTCTGTCTAATGTATTTGCTCAATAAGCAGACTCTCATGCTGAGGCTAAAATAACAGTAATAATTTTCAGATAGGAAAGCTCATACTTTGTCGTATATCATATATCACCCCGATAATAAAATAATTTTTAATAACATATAATGGGACACTTGCACTTTACCGGGCACCATGGTACAGTCTGTTCATGTAGCATATGATAAATGGCGGCATAAGCCCCCATAACCCCTCAATTTTATTCAGCTTATAACTGCCAATCATGGCAAACGTTTCAAGAAATAATTTAGAAGTAAACAGACCCTAAAACCCTAGTCAAAGTTAGTTGTGCCCGTTAAAGTGCAATCTAGCCCATATGATCAATAGAATCTAACATTTGCACTCCTGTATAACCTTGTTGAGAAAAAGCAACAAGATGCTCAACAAGCCTTGCATTTTATCTCTATTCCCAAACTCATTTGAGAATTCAAAAATAGATAAGCACTCATGTAATATCCTCCATCTGTTTCACTTGAGTGATTTTCTTATTTTTTTCTGACAATATTTGGCATCATGGTTATGCAAAAATTAAATCTACCTAATTAACCCTTTACCCCATAATAAAGCTTTTTGACGCCTTTGAAATATAATGCATTTGAAAATATTATTGAAAATGGAGCATTTGCTCCGAAGCTCCATTTTCGTATTTTCAAAAGTGTTCAAAACTCAACTTAAATTTTTCTTGAATTTTTCAATATTGTCTAAAAATAGAAAATGCCATGATCTAAAAATAGCCTATGGAGTAAAGGGTTAACCATCTCTAAAACCTCCCACTTGGATGTGGCAAACAGAATATTTTTTTGCACAGCGCTGTGTACACTAACCTCTTCAATAAGGCCATCTTCCTCTCATGACCAGCTATAACCTTTGAGAATGTTCATCCTATACGTTGTTTCTCCTCCTCATCTAGCTAAATATTCAGGCGATTTTCTGCCCTTCTCTAGAGGCCGAATTCCTATATGCCCCCCCCCCCACCCCCCCCCCCACCCCCCTTCAAAGCAGGGCTATAATTACTGTGAAAACTCACCTCTTCAATATGGCCATCTTCCTCATCATGACCAGCTATAACCTTTGAGAATATTCCTCCTATACGTTGTTTCTCCTCCTCATCTAGCTCTTCATCTTCCTCATCCTCCTCATCTTCTTCCTCACTGCAAAAACATTGCATCATGGGTAAATAGTTTTGTCATCTGCTGAATTTTTTTCAAAATTAATTTTTTCTAAAAATTCTTTCAGGAACACTATCAGAGTGTCAAACAGTTTGGATCCAGATCAGGACCAACATTCTGTCGGTCCTGATCTGGGTTCAAATTGTTTGTGAAGGGTTACATTGTATCAGCAGAAGATAAAAGTTCCTGCTAGCTATATCTTATTCCTCACTGGGAAAACATTTAACACATTGCATCCTGGGTAATTTTTCATGCTTTTTTGTCGTCTGCTGAGTTTGTCCAAAATTATCTTTTTTCAAAAAATTCTTTCAAGGACACTATCAGAGTGTCATACCGTTTGGATCCAGATCAAGACCGAAATTTTGTCGGTCCTTATCTGGGTCCAAACTGTTCGTAAAGATTATCAGCAGACATCAAAAGTCCCTGCTAGCTATATCTTATTCCTCACTGGGAAAACATTTAACACATTGCATAGTGGGTAATTTTTCATGCTTTTTTTTTTCATCTGCTGACCCTTTTCAAACAATTTTTTAAGAAAACTATCTGAGGGTCAAACAGTTTTGATTCAGATATCAGGGCCAATGTTCTGTCGGTCTTGATCTGGGTCCAAACTGCTTGCAAAGGTTAGCAGCAGACCACAAAGGCATTTTGAAATCAAATATTTCTTGCAATACAAACCCAGTTTGAGACAAAGTGGCAACCTTGACCTTGAGAGAACTTTGGTGGCAAATTTGTGTGACACACCTCCATACCAACGTAAACACTAGCTAGTAAGGACACACTGACAGGCGCAAGCAGAACTCCCCAACCCAGTCTTTGCCCAGTAAGGGAAATTAACTGGCTTTTATCAAATTAGCTTAACGCATTACTGATTAGAAGAACCTGCCTAAGATAACTTTTTTCAAACAAAAGTGCTGGTTTTGGGGGGGGGGGGTTTCCGTAAATGAGTTTGATTTAATAACTGGCTCTTATCATTTTTTGTGAAATCAGGAAAAAATCCCAAAAAAGTTTACCCATGCATTAAGCTTACCTGTCTTCCATGTATTCATTATCATCAGACGATTCATCATCACTTTCAAAGTCTTCATCTAACAGGGGCTTTCCAAAGGGCTTGCTTCCACCATCTGACCCTGAGGGCCCGGACCCAGACCCAGAGGAACCCTCTCCACTTGACCCAGCAGCAGACTCTGATGGTGCTTCCCCAGACCCTGATGGTTTGGAATCAGCATCTTTACTTGCAGATGGTCCTGAGGCACCAGAAGGCTCACCAGATCCGGAAGGCTCCTGCGAAAAGTTTTAGGAATGATTCATTAACCCATATATATGCCGAGTAGTGGAATTTTCAATCCTTATCATTGGTAGTCTACCCCAGAGTCCATTTCCAAATTTAGGGGTGCCGGGTGTATATTCTTTCATTTCCCTTATATATTGAATTGAATGGATTTCTGTAAGTAAACAGTGGAGAGTATAATCAGACCCCTCATTCTGCTACGTCTGATCTGGGTCTGCACTGTTTTCCCCATGTCACATAATAAGGACAATAGGTTTATATAGGTTAATGAAACTGCTTTCTCAGATTTACATCAGTGGCTGATCCAGAGGGGTTCAGGGGTTCATTTGAGCCCCTCTCCCTGTCCCCCATTTTTAAATATCCTATGAAAATGAAATAATTTGCTCTTACCAAATCATTTCATTTTCATGGGATATTTAAGAAAAATTGTTAAAATCAGCAAAGCGAACCCCCCACACCTTTATACATATGAACCCCCTTTCAAGAAATCCTGAATCCACCCCTGTATATTTTACCAGCCTTCAGAGGAGACTTGAATATAAACTTTGGAGGACTCTCAGTGTCTATTCTAGGATTTGAAAACCAGGGGAATTTTTTATGAAAAGCAAGCATTTTACTTAAATTTTGAGATATTCTCGGCTTGACTTTCTGCAGAAAGTCAGCACCAGAATCCTGAGTTCAGAAACAATCCATTAAACTTCCTTCCACTCATGCTTAAAAAAAATGTTTCAATGTGACACAGATCATCATCGTGACAGATGCCCCCGCCAGGGCCATTATATAAAAGCCTTTGTATGAGACGGGACGTAAAGACAAAGGTTAAGCTATATGCCCCCGCTCCCATTGAAAAACAGCAGAGGCATAATTAACGGGCCCAGCTCTGAAAAACTTACCTGACAACCAGATCCCGATGGTCCATCTGAGCTAGATGATGGCGTAGAATCTTCTTTACTCTCTGATCTCTCGCCTGTATCAGGCTTAGCATTAGCTTCACTATCATTCACTGATGTACTGTCAGCCTCTGATGAGTCTGCCTTACTAGCAGCACCCTTCGTCTCAGTGTTATTTACATTTTCTACGCTATTACTAACATCTGAGCTATCAGGTATACAATTCTCCTTACTGTCTTCTATAGAATTAGTCTTTTTAGAATCAGAATTTGTTTCCATAGCTTCAGTTTCATTAGAGTTCACAGACTCCGCTTCTCGTAGTTCTTTTTCTGTGTTCAAATTATTCTCATTATCTGCATGACCGTTAGCTAACTTATCATCAAGCCTTGTCACGAGAGAATCGGCTAATCCACTTGAACTAGCACTGTTGTTTTTGTCTGCAACTTCACATTCATTGTCATCCGTTTGAGCACCTGTTCGTTTAGCTTTGATCATAGGAGACAGAAACTTCTCGTTAGAATCTTTCATAAATTTTCTTGCTGGCACACTTGTCATACCATCACCATATTTCGCTACTAGCTCTTCTATAGGTATATCAGCTTCTGCTCTCAGAAGGTCCGCCTCTGTTCTTCCAACAGGATCACCATCTGGGGAAAATAGTAGTCAAAGATCTAACCAATTTAACTATAATTAGGCCAGAACTTTTTTATTAGTTGATTTACAAACCCTCCTACTGTAATTTTACGGAAAGTAGTGAAGAAATAAAATTTAACTTTCATTTTATCCACAGACTCTAAATATTTTTTATTTTGTTGATGTGTATTTTTGAGAGTGACTTTGTTAAAGGTGATTGTCCTGTCCAGATATTTAGAAAAATGATGAAATATTTAAAGATTTAATACAGACTGTTGGTGTTTACCTTACTAGTTATACTGTTTTTTAGCTCTGAAAAAAAAAAGCTCCGAAAATGACCAGTAAACTGGTCATTTTCAGAGCTTTTCTTTCTTTTTTCGTCCCCCCCCCTCCCCTAAATCTGAAAAAAAAATCCCGTAAATCAACTAATAAAAAAAATCTGGATTAAAACAGTGTTTTCAGAGGATGACTATGCCCCCAACCGTATAATTGGGTAGTGTCTTTTTAAAGTGACTTGATACTTCTCTGCTTTATTAGCACTAAATACAGTATATTACAAAAGGAAGGCAACCAGCTCTCTCTTCTCGAGCAAGATGATTGCAAAGCTAGAAACGACACAAAGTACTGCAAAACAAAATCAGAAAAGCAAGATTTGGTCTAAAAGAACTAGATCTTCATTTTAAATTGTCAGATTTAAAACCAAAATAAATATCAGTGTAATTGCATTAAGCTTTATAATTGGTCAAAAAATATAATATGCATCAATGTGAAATATGTAAACGTCTATTACTTTGCTATTTTTGGGCCGATTTTCATGAAATTTTCACCAAACTGTAGAACTGAGGAATTGGGAACTTTATTCACTATTTGGGGCAATTTTCACTCATTTTTGGATTGGGAAGGGGGTCGCAAAATAGGCAAAGGAAAATCACTGCATTGACTTACATTTTATTGGAACTTTCCTTTATTTGAACTCAAAAGATAGATACTGTATGGTTTAAAATGGCATAACCTTATTTTTTCTCAAATGGATATTAATGCAAATTATATTATTCTTTTTAGGTGGAAACAAATTTAACTCAGGGCTATTCCAGAAAAAAATACCTGGGAGGTGAAGACGGCAGGCGATATATTTTTCTATGGGTGGTTGGTGCGGAAAGTTTTCAAATTATATGGGTCATTGGTGTTCGACCAAATATAATTACACAGGTGGTTGGTTTTTCACCAAATCTAATTACATGGGTGGTTGGTATATATATATAGTTTTGCAAAATTAAAAAAGATGGACTTCACTTGTCATTGAACTATAAAAATTCAGCTCTGCTTTGAATCAAAACCATTTGATTTTTCAGCATTTCAATATTTTTCATTATAATTTTTTTCTTCCATTTAAGATAAGTTAAGAAATTTCATTTAGTTTTTTGAAAAATAGTTATTTTGATAAAAAAAGTTTGATTGTCTCCCTTTATAACATCTAACAAGTATAAGCTTTTATTCTCTTATCGGTTTTTTCCTTTTGTTCATTCTTCACCTTATTATAGTCTGTCAAAATTGACCTTAGACTGATTAATTTTCGCCAAATTCTTCATGATATTGGTGCGTTTTCGTGGAGTACTCCGGTCTTTGTCATGCTTTTACAGAGAATATGAAGATAATGTCATTTCGTTAATGCAAAAGGTCTGATAGCCTAGTGGTTAGTTGACCACTTACAAATCAAGCATATTAGGATCGAAACTTGGAAGCAACCTTTTTTTTATATAATTGTCAAGTGCATTCTTTTTTTAAGTTAATATTGCTCGTAAATTTTACATCGTCTTGTGATGAGATTTACATCTTTTATTTGTATTTAGCCGCTTTTGTATTCATTATTCCCTAAGTTCCCCACTCTTTCCTTGTCAGCTGATAACATTTGCAAATAGTTTGGACCCAGTTCAGTACCAACAGTACGTTGGTTCTGATCTGGATACAGACCATTTGACACTCTGATAGTGTTCCTGAATTTTTTTTTTGAAAATGTTAATTTTGATTAAAAGTCAGCAGATGATAACAAAGATCTCGAAAAATATTCAGCGTGCAAAGAGTTGTTCACATGGTGGCTTCTTGAAATTATTCACGGTGCTGTATTTGTTACATAAACACATGCCAAATTTAAATAAATGTATCCAGTTGTGCACAAAATCAAGAATAAATAGGCCACTGGCTGGATATGGTTTACCTCCCCCCCCAGGGGGAATTTTGTAGACCATATTTTTCTTAAAGCCCAATGTCTTGCGAGGATTTTGCAACATGTAAGCCCTCTGACAATGGCAGCGTTAAGCTGTAACAGCCTGTTACATACGTTACCCTACAAAATATTTGATAATTAAAATTCTTTTTAAGACTTCAGAAAAGTGCAAAAGATAAGGTAAGATTTCCAAATTGGTTACATTTTCTAACTAAGCAATTACTGGGCCGCAGATAATGACATTTGAAAACAAATATAGTCACCTCCGATGTAGTGTATGTTATATTTTTTCATTTAACCCCCTTTTAAATGATAAATGCATCTTATATAGTTTATCATAAATTTTATTGTAACCAGTTTATGTTCATTAATTTGGTATTACATTAAAGATTTTTTATTTACCTTTTCAAAACTGCAAGCATTATGTTTTTATCTTATATACTTTTTGACTTATTAGATGATGAACATGGTACCCCCCATATCACAGAAAAATGTAAAATGTTATTCTCCAGGCCTCACGATGGCTATAGACCCCACTTCCCCCCCGGGGGAATTTCGTACACTATGATTTCCAGATACTACATTATATAAGCCACAAAATGAAATATGTTAGCCTTCTGAGAGTGGCAGCTTTAGCGGGCAACATCATGTTACGTACGTTACCCGCAAAATGACATTAAATTTTCCTAATAATGTCTCCAACATGACATATTCACTTTTTTTTAAAGTCTGGCACAGGATTAAGAGCTTCTTATAGCACAGTTACATAATTTTATCATTTATTTTATAAATGTCTTGAGTTTTTGCCGTTGTATATGTTACTTTGTGTTTCATATGTTATTTCCAAGTATCAGTATGGCAGTTATTGACTATACATGTATTACATCTGTCAGTGAATATAGTAAATCTATAAGGCTGCTATTCAAATGAATTAAAGTTCCTTATCATGGTGTCTTACACTATTTTACAGCCCAGGTTACATACGTTACTCTCTGAATACCATTTAACATTCAATATATGGTCTCCAACACGACCTGCTTGTACTTTTTGCATGCTGGCACAGGTCCATGTACTTCTTTTTACTCAGGCTCATTTGCTGAGGAAGTAACTCAAAACATAAACTACTCTCTTTTTTTATAGAGACATCAAATATAGTTTACATAATACTCATGGAAAGTTTGTAACATTCAGTGCAATGTGCGAGTAACAACTTAAAAGATCAAAGAAAACCCATCAGGTAGAAGGTCTAGAGCAAATCTTCATATATTATAAAGAATTTTCCTATACAACTTGTTACTCCTCTATCAGATTTATCTTGCAAGGATTTTGCAATATGCTAGCACTCTGGTAATGGCACCATTACCCTGTAACAGCCAATTATATATATTATCCATCAACATCTTTGATAATTTTAGTAAATGGCATGACTTCTGAAAAGTGCAAACCATAAGGTAAGATTTCCAAATTGGCTATATAATCCAAATAAGCTATTTTTGCATCACAGATATGGACCATTGAAAACAAATATGCACCCCAAAGTGTTACGTATGTTACTTTTTTCATTATTCCTATATAAATGATTTATGAAACTAATAGAGTTTGATTTTTTTAATGTGAATGTGCTTACTAACTCATGTTGTATTAAAGAATGTTTATGTACCTTTTGGAAACTGCAAATAATATGTTTCTATCTTTTATATGGTTTGAGTTGTTGAGTTTTGAACATGGTAACCCCATATCACACAAAATGTGAAATATAATTCTGTGGCTCTTTTGTTTGGGTAAAATCAAGTTTTCTTTCATCCAGAGGTACTCGATTTCCTTCACATTTATTTTCCACACATTTTGTCCATATCTGGAAAGCCTCACTTGTTTTCATGGGAAAGACTTGATAGTTCAATCTTTGTATGTACATCTAAAGGACAGAAAAGCAGGGTGGAGGTAAGCTCATGTTCATGCCATTTGAAATAGTCAGTACCGTAGAAAGGTGCATACAACCCGCACTTTTTTAACCCCCACAACTCATGAAATAAGGGGGATGCGGGTAGTGTAATCGAACTCAAAATTTGGAACTTTTTCCCAAACACAAGCGGACCGATTTTCGGATTCTCATGGAATAATTGGAGAGATTTTCCAAGTAAAATGGCTTTGCACTTACGTGCCAGTACATCATGAGTTATTCCATCATGTTGCTGAAGTCATTTAGGCCTAACAGACATTGAAAACCGCACACAAAACGTTTTTTCCAGTCTCTGTCATCAGCTGTCTGAATTTGTTGTGTGTAAGTGCATATACACTGCCTGGTTCCCGCTATACTAAAAGCAGTGCTTAGTATTTATGTGAAAACCGATAATCACTCGAGCGTTCTATTTTTAGATGCTTTTATTATTCTCTGCATAATTGAAGAGCTCTTCATTTGGAACAACACGGCTTTCTTCATCTGAAATTGTATTTTTGAGTTGCTTCCCTTGCCTGGAGAGATGTTTATTGACATGACATGTGCACAAACCATGACTTGAAGCTTCACAATAGTAAATCTATTGCCAATTATTGCACTAATTGCGGATAATTGATGTGTTTGGAGACTTAGGTAAACATAATTAGAACTTGTGATGACATCATGTGTGAAAAATAGAGTTTGCAAGGTAAGCTTTTTGTTTGCAGTTGACACACACGGACCTTTAGAATGCTGAATTTGGGGTGCGGTCAATACTTACGAAATCCATTTTTTCCAGGATTTTGGGGTCAAAAGTGGGGGTGAGGGTTTTGTATTCTTGCGGATTATACTCGGCTGTATACGGTATATGTGTATGGCTTTGGTACTTTTTCAGAAACATGTCGTACTGCAGCTTATTCACAATTACATAAATAGCACATGTTAGGGCTTCATATCACTGATGAGTGCCTAGAGCAATTCTTTATTTGTTTTCCTACCCTTCTAAGAATGTTGATGAACTAGTGGGGGAGGGGTTCTCTATCAGTTTGAAAGGAATAACCTTTCTGTGGTACTAACGCATTGGCACATTGGTAGTGTCACAATC
The DNA here is from genome assembly GCA_964019695.1 of Loripinus fragilis. NCBI lineage: Eukaryota > Metazoa > Mollusca > Bivalvia > Lucinida > Lucinidae > Loripinus > Loripinus fragilis. Next base: position 24,218,759 of record OZ026518.1, read on the forward strand.
TGGTAAACAGTGTATTACTTTAGATCTCTTCCCCCATATACTGGCCAATGCTGTTGACATTCAGAAGCATCACCTTTTGTTGCATACACCATTGTTGAACAAAACACCCAGGTTATCCTCTGCTAGACTGTTTGTAAGACTTTATAGACTGCTGCTTATACATTGTATATATGTATCAGTGACAAAACCAACATGCCCTGCCTTTAGTGCCAGGTTGAATACTGGTGCCATCAGATCCATGAAGGTGACAGGAAAAGCTATTATAATGCTCTGTAGTTACGACATTAACATCAACGTTATGTGCAGCACACCATGGCCAATCTAATGTTGGTTCAATGTGTGATTGCAAGCCATGCTGAAGTTTGGACTTGTCAGTTTTGGTGGAAATTCTATCAGGAGTTGTCAGTGACCATGGTACAGGTCCCAGAAGGAACGGCAGTGTCAAACCAAGGTCAACATTATATCCAATAGAAAGAAGGTCATGCTTACCAAAACGCTCCTTTAAGCTCTCATCTGGCTGTTTACGTTTTGTAAATTGAGCAATTTCTTCTTGCTTGACCTCGCAAGCATCAAAACTTTATTAGCTTGTAGCATTTTATGGGGGATGTGAAAGACAGATTTTTTTAAGTAAAAGTGAGTCAATGAAGTCTGCAACAGCCTTCCTGCCAATGTCATCAGCCTCAATAAGATCCTTAGCTATGCCAGGCTTAACAGGCACACCGAAAGACAAAAAGTACAGTTCAATGTCTTCAAAACTAGAACTAAAAGGATTGGTGAAGCCTGAAACTGCCTCTAGTACTCATTCTACTTTGCATCTGAACAGATTGAATATTTCATTTCAGTGCATTGAAGAGTTGTTTCAATATTTTGAGCTCTGATATGATGAGTAGTACACCATTCCATCTGTAGTACGAAGCGTAGTTCTAGTTGCTGAATAATACCTCTTTATTGTTTGCCTGATAGTTATGTCAAAAGCATTTCTCAAGCAAAGAACCAATGGTTGTGACACACTAAACCCATTTTGTTCGAGAAGTTCTCTGCATCTGCGATGTGTATCAAATTTATGAGTGTCATCAGTTACACAGGTACATATTATGCGTAGTTGTTGTGATCGTTTGCAATGAACATTGGAAACAAGGCATACAGTTAGAGATGACATGCAATTCAAAGTTGTTTTCTTTGTAGCCCTAATCAGTGTCAACACCATCTGAATCATACCCATATACCTTGCCCAGAACTGAGTTGTTTCAGTGACTGTCTTTCAGAACTTCCGATTTAAATGCATGGTATCTATACTGTTAATGTGAGCAAACGGCGAAGGTTGATAGATCACATTATATTATTAGTTTAAGTGACCATAAATTAATAAGGAACTTCAATTTATTTCAGCCTTATAAGTTTTCTAAATTCTCTGACAGACTTTATACATGTATAGTCAACAACTTCTGTACAGATACTCAGAATAACTTAGTATCATTTGGTAACACGCATAACAGTTAAAGCTCAAGGCATTTATTAAATGAATACTTGAAATAGGTAAACCTTGTTAAAAGAAGTACATAAACCTGTGCAAGCAAGCAAATAAGTATAAACAGGGCTTGTTAGAGACATTAACTTAAATTTTTAATGCTATTTTGAAGGTAACATACATAACATGGACCTGAAAAACAGTGTAAGAGACCATGATAAAGAACTTTAAATCATTTAAGTAGCAGCCTTATAGATATACTATATTCTGTGACAGATGTAATACACCTATAGTCAATAAATACCATACAGATACTCGGAAATAACGCAGGAAACACTAAGTAACATATACAACGGTAATTACTCAAGACATTTATAAAATTATTACTAAAAATATGTAACTGTGTTATAAGAAGTTCATAAACCTGTGTTAGCATCCAAATTTGTACGAACATGTCATGTTTGAGTTATTATCAGGGACGTTTAATGCTATTTTGGGGGGTAACGTATATAACTTGCTGTTACATGTTAACGCTGCCACTCTCAGAGGGCTAACATCTTTTATTTTGTGTCTTATATAATGTAGTTTCAGAAAATCATAGTGTACAAAATTCCCCCTGGGGGGGGAGGGGGGTCTATAGCCAGCTCAAGGCCTAAAAGACAAAGAAACTAGCAAATCGAAAAAAAAAAATGAAAAAAAAAAAAAACTTAAATGCTACTGGACTCGAAACCACATCTTCTGAGTGCTAAAACACAAGACTATCCACTAGGCTATCGGGGAATTTTGATTAAATTCACTCAGATTAGTAATAATAGAACAATCTCAAGCGCACTTTTTACGAAGATTCACGAAGACCGAGTAAAAGGTCATTGAATATTCATATGTCTCGGGTCAATTTTGACAAACAATAACATACACTTGTTTGATGACTACATACTGATTGTTCAAGTTGCAATTTAAACATATTAACACCCTGACAGGCAAATTTCAGGGGATATAGCAACCAGCCTGGCATACGTCCGTCTTGTCTCTCTGTCCATCCATAGACAAAATCTTGTGTGCTCAATAACTTTAATACCCTTTGAGATATTTTGATAATATTTGGTTGGCATCTATATAAGATCAAGACAGTAAGTCACATGCAAGTATGATTGCTTTCCCCTGCTTGTCTTTTGAGTTATCTCCCTTGAAAGAACTTTAAGGGGAAAGCTTGAGCGCTTAATAACTCTTATACCCTTTGAGATATTTTGCTAATATTTGGCATTCATATATATCAGGTGAAGACGATGTGTCACATGCTAGAATGGTTGCCTCCTCTAGCTGTCCTTTTGAGTTATCTCCCTTCAACAAACTTGACAGGGGAAAGCTTGTGCGCTCAATAAATTAATGGTAATAGGTAGGCATACATATCAGATCTAGATGATGTGTCTTGTGCAAGCATGGTTGCTCTCCCTTGCTTCCTGTTTAATTGTCTCTCTTGAAAGAACTTAAAGTGGAAACCTTGTTAATCCATAACTATTATTTAGATGATTCATGGCAGGCATATTTATCAGGGCAATGTGGCATATTATGTGCAGTAATAAATAGTTGTCTCCTTTGCTATATGCTTGAATTATCTTCCTTGCATGAACATTTAATGGGAAAGCTAGTGTGTTCCATAACACTAACACTGTTTTAGATTTTTGTATGATTGCTCTTCAGGGATTTCATTTTGACTTACCTCCCTTGGATGAATTTAAAGGTAAAAATAAAATTGTTTCTCTACAGTTGCTTGCAGTGACACTCAGTACTATCTAATCTAATATATACTATTGACATAAAGTTAAGCATATTCCATTTTTGATAACACCACTAGGTTTGAGAAACGGTAAGAGCGGAAACCTTTGAGAGATACAAAGACTTTATTGTGGTAGACAACAAAAGCAGAATACCAGTGATTTGATAAAGAAAAGCTGTGGAACTCTGACTTGTTTATAGGCTGCAAACACCTTACAAAAATTACCCATAGATTTTACAAAATTCAACGAGCAAGCCGTTGGTGAGTTGGGGAGTTAATCACAGAGATGCGCATGTGTACTTGCAACTGTTAGGTATAAACATCCCATTTGCGATGAAAAAGATCGACCAGCTGTATTTTTACCTTTGTTTCGTCTTCTCTAAAGGAAAAAATGCATTTTACGTGTCGAACCCGACGTTTAGCCAATGCGAATGGGCAAATGGGGAATTTTACACTACTGGGCCTTAGGAAAATTGAATTCTATGGGTAGTTGGTGTACGGAACTTTCTGATTACATGGGTGGTTGGTGTCGGAAAAAATTGAATTCCATGGGTGGTTGATGTCGGAGGAAATTGAATTCCATGGGTGGTTGGGTAAAAAAAAAAGTGCCTTCTTCCCCCCCCCCAGGTGTTTTTTTCTGGAATAGCCCTCATCAAATTACAGTAGAACTTTGATGGCTTGAACTGGCTTGGGATCATGAAAAGTAGTTCTAGCCAAGGGTAGTTCCAGCCATTCAGGGTTGATTATGCATAAAATGACCTAAAGGGACCATGATAATAGCTCTCGCCAGCTAGGGTGAATGATCCATTGAAGTTCTACTGTAATAGGTTTCATCCCATTTCACTACCAATAGCTAGGGTTAATCCTTGTCCTACTGAACTTGGACTTATCCTTTTTAGAAAACAGTGTGTATCCAGATCAGCTGGCTTCTGATGAAGCCATCTGATCAGGATCCACACTGTTTTCAACTCTACTAAAAATACTGGTTATAACAGAAATGTTACATGTAAATAGGATAAAAGTTGGGGAGGAGTGTAGTGCATAAAAATATTCAGCATGACAAAGGTTAAATTAATACCAGGCCTCTAGATAAGACTGCACAATAATAATAAAAAAAAAATCTTATTTCCCGACAATTGTATGCTGAATTTTTCACCTATCTGAACCTATGTAATATATACTGTATACAAACCATCTTCATCTTCGTCTCCGTCATCATCAACTCCTGCCAAAGATTTTAACTCCTTGATCACCTCTTCATCCCTCAGAGTGGCATCGAATCCGAGGAACGCATCTTGTAAGGCCTCCGATAGCTGCCCTTCTTTGTAAGGTAGTGTTGACTTCAGAAAGTCTGGTAGTTTATTTGAGCAGTACTGGGCAACCTCCGCACCTAAAATTGTACATTACCTTCTTCAGAAAAGCAAAATTTTAGATTTAATGTTTGGGGGCAAAATTATAACAGATTTTCCTTCAATTGGGAGCTTGACTGAGTCTGTATGGCTGAGTCATGAGTTTTGTACACTATCTCACCGAGGTGAACATCTTACCAAGTTTAATAAAAATCCTTCCAGTGGTTACAAAAAGAAGATATGGAGCAGACACAATATCAAGGTTCATACAGGCAAGTTTGAGAAATTTCAAGGACTTTTCAAGGACTTCTAAAGACTACATGTATCATACAGTTTTCAAGGACAAGAAGTTTAGGAAAAATCCTGATTTAAGCGTTAAAATTCTACTTCAGAAATTCTAGACTGAGATAATGGAGACATTAGTACTGGAAATTTTGATGAGTGGAAAACTAGTATAAAATTGTTGTGCTTTTATTTGGTGCAGCATTTGCTTTTTGCTGCACCAAACAAAGGCAAATCAATGTTATACTGATTTAAATCTCTACCAACAGTGCTAAGTTGTACAGAAAATGGCAGAATTCAAGGACTTCTCAAGACTTTTGAGAGATTTTCCAGTACTTTTCAAGGCAGATTAAATTTTCAAGGACTTTTCTAGAAAGCCCTCTTAATTCAAGTACTTTTCAAGCCTATGCGAACCCTGAATATTTATTATTTAAGGCTAAATTCCCCCCACCCCAAACGACTGATCTTGACCTTTAGCCTGCATATGAGTCAGCACTGAGATGAATATTTGACCAAAGTTTAATGAAAATCTTTCATAGGGCCCAGGAGATAATAGAGCAGACACGCCAAGTGTGACAGATGGGCAGACTGACTGATGGAGGGACAGACAAGGGCCATTCCTATAATCTGTGTGGATTTGAATGTTTGTGTTGATGCTTTATGTCTCAGTCAACAACTTTTTCAGTCATGTTGGGACGATTTCCTGTCTTCCTGCGTTGAACCAGTACTAAGCAGTGGAAAAGTGTCTTGCTCAAGGACACAACACAGTAACTCCAGTGAGTCTCAAATGAGCAACCCTTCTATCTCCAGGCTAACACTCTACCATATGTTTCAGTGTAAAGTACTTAAGGACATTTAATAGTTTTAGAATTGAAAGAGAAAGCCTTGTCTGAATTTGCTAGTCACCAGATCTTTCCGAGCCCACTGGTTGGATGAGACATGGCCACTGTCAGCCAAATTGGTTTGTGGTTTAACCCTTAAAGCGGCACCTATAATTTGCAGCAGAAGACAATTTAAAATTTTGCCGCTTTTTCAAAAATTACAAATAAGGCATGATATTTCTTGAGAATCGTCTCCTGGCAGACGATTCTCATGAATTATCATACCTTTTTTTTAAATTAGGAAAGATGTCGAAAAATTTGTCGTCTGCTGCAGTCGTGTTTGGTTTGTTTTTTGTTTGATCTGATTCTTTACGTCCCATCAACAATCTTTCAGTTAAACAGGGACGGGTCTTCCTGGGTTGAACCAGTACTAAGCTAGGATAATGTTTGGTTTGTGGTTTAATATCCCAGTCAACAGCTGGTCAGGTCATGCAAGTTAACCACACTTTTCCTGAGCAAGCTTAGACTAAGTGGTTAACCTGGGTCGTACTTGATTCATACTGTTCTATGTGTTCAGAGTACTCCCAGAAGATGATGTGAATCAAGTGAGACAGCACATTTCGGCGTACTCCTTAGACTATTCTATGAATCAAGTGCGCTAGAACATGTGCAGAACAATAAACAAAAATGGCTATTTAATTCATGAACAACGAAAGTAGCAATTCCGAATCTGATAGCAACTCAAAACAGGAAATGGTTATACTGGCACTATTCCTGTAAGAGTGTCTTGTTTTAAAGCAAATATTTGTGTAAGTTTTTATTCCCTTCAGCCTTTCCGCCATTTTTGTTTGATCACCTGACCTCTCTACTCCGGCCACACCACCTCGGAAGGTGGTGTACTTGGAACAGCTTCTGCACAGCTGTTCTCTGATACTTGATTGGAATTCTGCCTGTCCAGAGTAAAAAGTGTACTCCTAACAGGTGAATCAAGTACGACCCTGTACTCAGTGCACTTACTTTCACTTTTAAATCTAACTGACAACAGCCCCTCTTGGATGAGTGGAAGGAGGAGAATGACAGTAAAAAATATTTCATGATTAATCTCCACCAAATTATGGAGCCTAGACCACTGATTGCACTACAGCCTCAGGGCCTGGCCCCATATTTGTTACAGGTCAGAACCTATTTGCAGGTGTACAAGTAGACCATTAGTGGATCATAAACAAGTTTCAGAAAAATCTTCCCAGAAGTCTGAGAGTTGAGTATAAAATTAGAGACATTGCTTCTAGCACAAATTTCTGCCTCCAAAATTGGCAAGCAAGAACAATTCTATAAGAGGGAGCATGTTTACCAGCACTTGTTATACATGTACAAGTCTGGCATCTTGCATTCATATCTTTTTTTTTACTTGATTCTTTATATCCCAGTCAACAATTTTTCAGTATGGGACAGGTCTTCCTGGGTTGAACCAGTACTAAGCAAGGACTTATGTCTTGCTCAAGGACAATGCAGTGAGGCTCAAACCCGCAACGCCTCAATCTCGAGTCAAGCACTCTACCACTGAGCTCCTTGTTTTAACATCAATCAAGTACTTACAAGCTGTATGTCACAGTATGACAATCAGTATGTGTAGATTCTAATCAGACAGCGTCTTCAGATCTACGCTATTTCAGTACTTGACTGTATGTCAGATGTCCATGTTCCTCTCATGTTTTGAACAGAATCACATTAACTCTTGCATGCAGCTGATGCTGGGTAATTTATCATGATTTTTTTGTCGTCTGCTGACTTTAACTGTTTCAAAAAATTATCTCAGGAACACTATCAGAGTGTCAAACAGTTTGGATCCAGATCAGGCCAGTCATTCTGGGTCCAAACTGTTAGCTAACATCAGCAGAAGACGACTAAAAATTGCTGGGCAGCTAAAGTTATAAATTGTAAACATTAGCTAGAATTTAGCAAATTAATAATAGCCAAAGGTACACAAGTGGGCATGTGAGCCCATCAAAGACTGCGCTGTCTGATCAGTCCTCAAAGGGCACTCTGTGGGTAGCCAAGGGTCTAATGTTTGTTACTTCAGGCCGATATCATAACTAAGACTGATCAGACTGTGTAGATACACAGACTTATTTGAATGTTTGCTGTACGAACATGCCAACTTGTACAGTACAACCTGTGTAAAATGGCCACTCTCAAAACCACTGGAAATTGGTTTTGAACATCAATACTTTTGACCATTTTTCAATAATTCGTTTGCTTGATTGGATTCTTTACGTCCCATCAATAATCTTTCAGTTATGTAGGGACGGGTCATCCTTGGTTGAACCAGTACTAAGCTAGGATTAATGTGTCTTGCTCAAGAACACAACGCAGTGAAGCAGGTGCGGCTCAACCCGCTGCCCCTCCGTCTTGAGTCAAGCATTCTACCACTGAGCCGCTGTGCTCCCTAGTAAAACCGCTGTAAAACGGCCACTCTCAAAAAGATAGGAAATTGGTTTTGAATACCAATTATGGCTTAATGCAGGTCAAAAGTATTGCAGAATGCTCCAAGCCGAGCATTCTGCAATACTTGCGACCTTCATGATTAAGCTACCATTTGTCATTTTAAAAGATCTTTGTTTTGTCTATTTTTGAGTGGCCGTTTTACACAGGTTTTACTTGTACATTATGCTGGACACCATCTCATTTATTGTCCTACCTCCATGGCCATCATATACAGCGAAATAGGACGTTTCTGTTTCAGGATCAAAGTCTGGCATACAGTTGTGGGAATCCTGTAAAGATATGTTAGAAACCTTTAACTCTTTGCCATGCTGGGTAATTTTTAGGGCTGGCTAATCAATGCCAAAATGCTAATCGATAATCGGTCCTTAATTTTGATTTACAGTAAACCCCGGCGTCTTAAGCGGCAACTCAAAAAGAATACCAAAAATGTGTTTTAAGACCGATTATCACTAAATGCGTGTCAAAAGTATTGCAGAATGCTCCAAAAGAGCATTCTGCAATACTTTCGACCTTCATTTAGCTATCAGTTGTCGTTAAGACCTATGTTTTGTCTATTTTGAGTGACCGCTGAAGACAGGTTTTACTGTATAACTGATTAATAATCATCGCTCAAAACTTGAAAGAAGGTCTCAAAATAGTTTGACAACTTTTGCATGGTCAATGAAATGGATTTCCCAATCAAATTGCTAGGCAACACTCAGTAGTGTATCTTAATTATTCAAACACAACAGGTTTCAATTAAAAGTTGGACTCTGTGCTCAAAACAAGCCTTCATCCACTCTGTTGGTAGAAAATTTACTTGCTAATTGGCAATTTAGCTCACGGTTGGCCATGGTTGTTTGACATCATACAAAAAGGAAGTAAAGTATGCATGACATGAGCATCATTGTGTAAAAGAAGACCCACAGTAAATCGTTGGTAAAATTGAAAGCTTTTAGACCCAGATTCACCACAGAGAAAAAAAAAATGCATACTAGGTTGTTTATCTGATGACTATTTTATAATATTGTGCTACTTTAAACCACAGAAGCGCAAGTATAATTTTTCTAACAATCAGTTGTTGAGTATATCAGCTCTGCAGGTTTCCTACGGCGTAACTTCAGACAATGTACAAAAGAGGCCAAGGCAGCAACATACACCACGATGGTCAGACCAGTGCTTGACTACGCATCCACTGTATGAGATCCACATCAACAAGGAGACATCAAGATTCTTGAGCAAGTTCAACAACGAGCAGCCAGATATGTGTACAATGATTATACCATTGTACAACTGGTTGTGTCTCAGCGATGGTGAGAGACATCGGCTGGGAATGTCTTCAAGATCGTCGTTCCATAGCCAGACTGAGCCTCCTATACAAGATGCAACATGGGTTAGTGGATGTGGACACTACATCTTACTTACACAAGGAGACAGGGGAACACGAGGTAGTAGAGGATTCTTTCAGGAGAGAATAAACAGCAAGGTCTACTACAATTCCTTCTTCCCTCGGACTATTTGGGAATGGAACAACCTGCCAGGAAACTTCACAGCCGCTGCCTCCTTGGAAGAGTTCCGAGCCAGTCTAACTGCTAGACTGCCCTAGCCTGATCCATGCCAGCCAACAAGATGAACAGATTATGATATTGTACATAGTTTTAGCCTGTTTTTAACCAACAGTTTTGGGACTCTGCTGTTTTTACCCGTCATAGCCAGTCCCGCAGGACCTAGTACGTTCATTCATGATCCCGGTCCTTTACCCAGAAGAAGAACATGCCTTCTGGATAATGAGATTAAGCTCTGTACCTGTGTTAAGGGTAACCAGACCCTACCTAAACTGACTAGCTTTTACAGCAGCGGCTACAGAGGGGATTCATGTGGTTCGTTGGAACCCCCCTTTTGAGACAAAATTATTCCATTTTCATGAGGAATTTCCAGTTAAATCAGCGTAAACTATTAAGTTATCAGGTACAATTTTCAAATCGAACCCCCCCCCCCCTTTGTAAATTTGAACCCTCTAGCAAGAAATCCTGGATCCACCCCTGCTTCTACTATTTATTTTATGTCCCCGGGCCAGCCCAAATGTGACCCAAATGGAACCCGGTTGCACTGCCGATATGGGTCCCACTGGGACATTGGAAGCCAAATAAATAGGGCTGGCATGATTAATCGAAATATCGGTTAATTGGTCAATATACAATAGAAAAACGATTATCGATATGAAAATTAAAAAATCCGTTACTTATAATGGATGTTCTATTTATTCATTCAATTAAAATCCATGCGTAATTGCCTCGTGTGATGTTTTGTTTAGACCGGATGTGCATTGTCATTAACAGTAGATGTGTATAAATTGCTGTAACAAAGTAGTAAAACGTTGTACTCTGCAGGCTAACTCAACATCTGATTGTTAGAAAATTAGTTATACTTGCACTTTTCTGTTTTAAAGAGTACAAAATTAAGAAATGTTCTTCAGATGAACAATCTAGCATGCAAGTTGTTTTTCTCCGCAGTTAAATTCAAGTTTAGAAGCTTTCAATTTTACCGATGTTTACAGCAGGTCTTATTTTACATAAAAGCGTTTGTGTCATGCATACTTGACTTCCTTTTGCATGACGTCACGCAACATGAAGTTGACAACAACAAATGGCCGACTGCGAGTTTCATTACCGACTTTGGCAATTAGCAAGTCAATTTTCTTCCAACAGAATGGATGTCGACTTGTTATGAGCAAAGGTGTCACCTTTTATTTGAAACCTATTATCTTTTAAATATATAACACATGCGTTGCGAAATGATTGATAAATCAATGCCATTGACTATGCAAAAGTTGTAAAAACGTTCCGAGACCGTCTATCAAGTCTGAGCGATTACTAATCGGTTATATATTGAAATGCAAGGACCGATTATCGATTAGCCTTTTGGCTTCGATTAGCCAGCTCTACAAATAAACTGATCTTGTCGCACAACACATCTACATCGTTACACTTAGTTGTCATACTTGACATTTCTTTATTGGTGCGCAAGAGAGAAATTTAAAGAGAAAAATAATAGTTAAAGACAGAAGCATTAGATAAGGCTGTAAGAGGGCGTAAGAATGCACTAGTAATTAATTATAGAAAGAAGAACAGAAAAAAGTTGTTCCCAGCCACTTTTTGCCCATCAGAGTGAGACCAATCCGCCTTCCCTAGGGGTACCTGGGTGCAAGACCCGATGACACAGCTCACCACTCCTCATCTGGGTTTACATTCATGGCTGGGGGATGAATCCCCATTAGGTTAGGTTAGACAGCTCCCTCTTGAAGGATACCAAGGAGGGAGCCTCAGCTGCTGCTGCTGGTAGTCTGTTCCAAAGTGGGATTGTCCGCGGAAAGAAGCTGTACTTGGTGGATGTAGAGTACTGCTGATACTTGTACTTGTGAACTGTTCTGGTTCTGGAACTAGTCTGTGTCAGGTAGTCTGTGGGTGGGATATCTATTAGCCCATGCACAAATTTGTAAAGAACAATCAGCTGCAGTTTACTTCTTCTAATTTCATGTGACTCCCAGCCGAGATAGTCAAGCATGTTGGTGACGCTGCTGGTTTTCCTGTATCGATTTGTGACTAAACGTGCAGATCTTCTCTGGACCATTTCAATCGGGTGTTTCTGGTCTGGTTGGTATGGACTCCAGCAATTTTGGGAAAAGGCCCCAGGCCAAAATTGGGGAAAAAAGATCAACTTAACATCAAAATTGGGAGAAATTAAAGACATAGAACATTACAAGGGTAGCAAAATATATCCTAAAAAGTTATTTTAGATTGTATTATGCCAAGCATACCACTTAAGCACAAGTGTTTAAGTATCATTCTGATATGGGTCAGTGTTTCTCATAAGTAGTAGTGGTCTCTAAAAAAAAAAAGTTAAAAAAAAAAAAATTTTTTTTTTACTTTTCTTAATTGGGAAAAAAGGTGGCCATTTTTTTACGAGTTATCTGATTGGCCAAAAAGCAATGCGGCATTTTCCAGCTTTCAGCTAATTGAACCGCGTAAATGACGCAATGTGATCTCTGCCAATCAGATAACCTGTAGACAAAACACGAAAACGAAAGTAACAGAAAGCGGAAGTGGTTAATTAGCTTGTTGAATGATGTCTGTTTGCGAGAAAAGTACAAACTATCTACATTTTTCCTGCAAAGGTGTTCTTCAAACTTGTGGACTATATCCTTAGATAGAGTAATCACTGTACTATCGAACGACGGTGGGGTTGAAGAAAAACTAATACGTTTGAGGGGGAGGAGATCCGTCCGAACGAGTTGACCCAGTTTCCACTTCAATACCATGTCTCTATTTATACTTTTTGAAACGAACACTATCTTATAAATTGATTTTTTCGATGTTTTCATGCATTTTGAGCTTCGTTGATATGCCGATGGGGCTTTCAACTTATTATGCTTGCTTCCTGTCCGTTCGACCATTCCTGTCGATTCGATCACCATGGTAAATCGGAATTATAGCTCGCGACGAGTATTGGTTCATCCGAAAAGACGCACATACCGAAGCGAGAGTTTACAAATCAAAGAAAGAATGCGAAAAAAACAGGTAAGTTGCAAATAAAATCAAGAAAACAATACTTTACCTCTAAAGTTCCCAAAATATTCCATGAAAACAGTTTTATTAGCAAAAATAAATAAGTTAATACGCCTTGAAGTCACTCACTTTTTTGCTGACGAATTTTGCTCCGATCAATGAGACGCTTGTTCGGCCTAGATACATTTTTTCTGAAAACTACAGTGCAGTTCACCCGATAAATTCTGCTACTTTTTATAAACTATCAACCGTTTGGTTCCTTTCTAGAAATAAAAATCCTGACACTGATTTTGGTTTTTGTTTAAGGCTAAACCCACCAGGCTAGAGAGAAAATACCGGAACTACAATGAAGAGGCCCTTGTATCAGCCTACAAACTAGTGAAAAATGAGGGTGTTCCTGTAAGAAGAGCTGCAAAATTATTTAATGTACCCATCACTACACTAAGAGACAGAGTTGCAGGGAGAATTGATCCTGAAAACTTTGCCCAAGAGACTCTGTTCACAAAAGATGAAGAGAAAAAACTAGTGGAACATATTAAAATGAGGTCGGAACTTGGATATGGGTTATCAAATTGCTATTTACAGAGACTGGCTGGGAAAATGGCACATGATTTAAAGAAAAGGTCCAAAAAAAACACCATTGACCAATTCCTGGCTGTATGCTTTTCTAAGCAGATGGGACAGTGAGATAAAGTCAATCAAACCCCGTCAGCTGGAGAGCACGAGAGCTAAAAACACAACACCAGAAATAGTGGATTCTTACTTTGAAAATTTAAAACATGTTCTACAGGAAAATAGTCTTGGTGACAAGCCTCATAGGATTTTTAATATAGATGAGACTGGGCTTCAGCCTGAACATAAGCCACCAAATGTCATAGGATCAGTTGGCAATAAAGTACAGCAAATCACCTCACCAAGAAGTACTACAACCACTGTAATTGGCAATTGGCTGCGCTAATGCTATGGGGGTAGCATTGCCTCCATTTTTCATCTTCAAAGGCAAGAGGTGGAATCCAGATCTAATGAAAGGTGCCTCTGTTGGGGCTGCAGGCACTATGTCAGATAGTGGTTGGGTAAATGGGGACATATTTAGAAAATATCTTGAGGAACACTTTCTCCCACTTGTTTCCCTGCCAAGTAAAGAAGATCCTATTCTTCTTATATATGCTGGCGATGCTTCCCACAAAAACCCAGAAACAATCAGATGGGCACGGGAAAAGGGTATCATATTATTTATACTACCGGCAGTCCGGCACACAGTTCCCATCTGTTACAGCCGTTGGATGTAGCTGTCTTCGGGCCAATGAAAAAGCACTACTACAATGAATGTTCTAAATATTTATTTAACCATATGGGAAGGATAATAACAAAATATGAAATTTGTGCCCTTGCTTCAACTGCATACTTAAAAGCATTTAGCCCGCTGACTATTCAGTCAGGGTTTAGAAAATCAGGCATATACCCATTTCAGAAAAATTCTATTTCAAAAGAACAAATGGTACCCTGTGAGAGTTTCAGGGAGAAAAATCCAATTAAAAAACTGAAAGCCATCAATGCTGGACCAGAGGCAGTTGAGGATTACCTACGTGAAAATGAAGAAAAAATACAACAAGCTGCTGCTGAACAATACAAAGAGCCTGAAATTAAAGAAAAAAACCTAACCCATCAGGAAGAGCAATAACTGAGGATGCTTACCTTTTAGCTTTAAATGAGTAAGAAAAAAATAAAGTGAGTATGGAAAAGCCATCTAAACTGTCCAAGAAAAAAAAGGAAACAGAAAAGAAACACAAGCCATATGCAAGCCCTAAACCATCTACCAGTGGAATTCAAAATAGGCTACCTTCTCAGAGTGAAGATTTCACAGAGAGTGATGATGATATGGAAATAATGGACGATGAGAAATGCTGTGTTTGTGGCTGTTTTTCACCCCCTGACCTAAAAAAAATGTCAATACATAAAGCTTGTCAGCTGGGCACAGTGTGGGGCATGTGCGCATTGGGTTCACCTGGCTTTCTGCACTGAAGAAAGAGTTGTCAGAAGACAGAGTGAATTCCTCTGTCCACATTGCAGGCAAAATTAGCCAAGTTAATTATAATGAAAAATCAAATTATAAAAAAAAGATAAAAAAAATTAACAAAAAAAATGTAAGCAAAGTTACAATTTTGAAAACTATTTTTAGATCTTATGGTTGTGGCAAGGTTCCACTTGAAAGTGGCTTCTGGGCTACGCATTGTGGAACTTAGCCAAACTTACCTATTTATCTTCCCTCCCCCCCCCCCAAAAAAAAATAAAAATAAAAATGTTAAGAATGTTCCTATTTGAAGTAGCTCTGTTGGTTGACCTTTTTAAAACTATTTTGAGCTTTTATGGTGTTGGCAAGGTTCCACTTGAAAGTGGCTTCTGGGCTACGAATTGTGGAACTCAGCCAAACTTACCTATTTCTCTTTCCAAAAAAAAAAATAATAATAATAAAAAAAACATACAAAAAAAAACATACAAAAAAAAATAATACAAGAAAAAAAAAACATGAAAAAATATGTTTACAAAGGTCCTACTTGAAGTGGGTGACCTTTATTAAATCATTTTGAGCTTTTATGGTGGAGGCAAGGTTCCAGGTAATACTTTGCCAACTTACCTATTAAATAACTAGTAAATCCATCAAAATGCCTGCATTTTTCTACTGAAAAATAGTGACTGTGATATCGCCATTTGTGACACATTTGGAGCATGCAAAATTCAATATTTCCTTATTCAAAGACCGAAAAAGATATGATGTTTCCCAAGAATTAAAAACCAAGACTGGACTTTAGATTGACATCAATATCCTTGTGCTCTCCAGATGCTGACCTATTGTGATCAAAGGAAAATGAAAAGAAAACACCGCCCAGTTGTTAGTTTGTTTTGTTTTCTATGACACTATCATTTAATTGTTGGCCTTTTATGAAAAAACGAAAGAAAATCGGCGGTAGAGACATTACTGAATAATTCAGATGGCTCGGATCAATTGAACTGGACTGTAGATTTACGCATCACGCCTGACCTTGGCCCTACACCCATCATCCAATCAGAGTGCTCGAACTGACAGGAAGCGTCTTAGTGATCCAGACAAATGACCTCAATCGATAAAGGTACGATGTTTACGAATGTTGAGTTGCAGTTAGGTTTATGTTTGTTTTATTCCTTGTTACAAATGTTTAGTCAATATTTTCGCCAAAAAATAAAAACGATAGGTTGTAACAGTTACGCGCATGCGCGGAGAACGTGATAAGGTGGTCGAATGGACAGCAAACCAGGCTAATTGAGGTTTGGGACTCAAGTGCCAGTGGGTTGCACAGACCAGGCGTGGGTGCAGATAAAACCAATGTCCTGAAAATAAAGATAACAGAAACTTGTAAACAGCCATCTTTAGAATACATGGAGTTGAATGGGATTGGTTAATTGTGTACCAACACAGCAGATCTGAGATCTGACAGTAAAACAAGACATTCTACTTTCGTTTATGAATGAGCCTGCGGATTATTCACCTCTTGAGTCATGCGCCATCCTTGCATAGATGAAACGCCGTATTTGTATTTTCCAAAGCCCTTATCGGCCGACTTCTTTTCTGTAACTGGAGATGATAAGTAAACTCCCATTTCTGACAGTAGGAGACAATGAAAATTGCTAATTTTCTTTACTTCCCACGTGAAACATCTTTTCGCGGTTTTACCGGAAGGTCACGTGACTTGATTAACACGACCAGCTCGTTTTAAATGTTTCTGCAAATAACTAGTGCATCCGGACATAATCGGTGCATGTGCAAAGTCAAAACGTCACCAGGTCAAAACTCCACAAACTAAAACGTCCCCGAATTGGTCAAACGCCCCGTTCAAACGACCCCAATTTTAATATAAATGGTAAAAATCGGTAGAAACCTGATCGTTTTCTAGATGAACTGTTTCACCTTTTCAGGAAAATGCTGTTTAATATTTAGAAAGATTGTTTCATTCACTTGCCATCAATCCATATGGTATAGACAGTTATCAGGAAATGTCCTCTGTGGTTATCTGGTGTGGTAAACACTCAAGGTCGTTCATTGAAAGGCAGGGTGTCAGACAGGGTGGTATCATTTCGCCAACAGGGTATAAGATTCGTATTGATCCTCTCTTGAACTTGCTGCAGAGGATGCGGGTTGGGCTTACTATAGGGACAGTGTACTGTGGGGTTCCCACCGTAGCTGATGACTTGCTATGCTTGTCTCGCTCTATTATTGAGCTTCAGGCGATGCTAATTACACAGGGATACGGGTGTGACTAAAACGCTGACTTTCACTGCAGAACTGCTGACCGTTTACCTTATCAAAAGCTGACCAAAAGCTGACCAAAGTGGCTAAAATGCTGACCAGAGGCAGTGCTGACCAGACAAATCACCTGTCCCATTATTAGGTTTAATTGGTGATAATTGATGATAATTCTCGGGACCGCCGTGACGTCACAGCCTTAGCGACACAGGTAAACAAATGTACCGCGGTGATATGAACGGTGAATTTTAACATTACGGGTAACGGGAAAATGATGAAAAATGGGCCGTATTTATTCAAATTCACCGATTTCTTCATCAGTCTGCGCTTATTTCCAAGGGAAAACATTGTCTTTTGTCCCGCCACGATTATTTTGATTATAAAAACACCGATTTTTCACAAATTATTGAAAAAAATCGGGTGTGGGTGGGGTGAACAGCCATCGGTTTGCGATCATTTAGACGTGAAAGAAATGAGTGTCACTAATATCTTAGGAGCTTTAACACATTAAAACGGTCTTTCAATTCCATATACATTGAGATATTATCAATTCCAGATAGATAAATGACTTTTTTGAATCTAAATTCTGACACATCACACCTCCAAGTTTGACACTCAACACCTTTAATTGGTACAATTGTACTACAATATGCAGCTTGTCATAAGCGCTAAGCTTTTCCAGATATTTCCCCAGTAATAATTATTATATGGCATTCCAGCATAGATGAAACAACAATAGCTCAAGATTTGTATCAAGACATGCGCGGATCCAGGAATTTTCGTCAGGGGGTGGGGACCAGGTCCATCTGTCATAAAAATCCCTGACAACGTTTTTGTTAGTTCTTTTTTAGTAGTACTCCACTTATTTTACAGAATGCCAATGGTTTATTTCAAAGAAAATTATAATTTTCTGAGGTTCCAGAGGGGCTCCAACATTTTTTCCAGGGGGGGGGGGCGGGGTCCAACTTTTTCTAGGGGGGGGGTCCAATTGCTTATTCCCTATTGAATCCCATATATAACTTGTGTTTTTCCAGGGGGGTCCGGGCCCCTTGCCCCCCCCCCCTGGACCAGTGCATGCAATATTTTGCTGTGGAAAAAATTAGCTATGAGAAAAAGTGATCAATTTTGACCCCCCCCCCCTCCCCTGGGTATTCCTAAATGTATATATGGTGTCTGGGAAAACAATCATAGTGGCCTGACCAGGATCTTAATTGTTTTTGGATTTTTTAATGGGAGTACAGTGGCTCAGTGGTAGAGTGCTTGACTCAAGACCGAAGGGCCACGGGTTCGAGCCTCACTGGTGTCACTGTGTTGTGGTCCTTGAGCAAGACACATTTATCTTAGCTTAGAACTGGTTCAACCCATGAAGGCCCGTCCTTATATAACTGAAAGATTGTTGATGGGACGTAAAGAATCAAATAAAAAAAAATTGTTTTTCCAGGTTCTGACAATTTGGGTCAAGTCCATTGTATTTTACCTTTTGCATTAAAACTTTACCTGACATGTCATCTGCTGATAACCTTTGCAAACGGTTTGGACCAAGATCAGGCTCCACATTCTGTTTGACACTTTAGAAGTTATGACAAGTTGAAGCTGAACCGATGTATTTTAACTTTGCGTTAAACCTTTACCTGACTTTGTCATCTGCTGATAACCCTTTGCAAACAATTTTGACCTAGATCAGGCTCGACATTCTGTCATGGCCTTATCAGGGTCCAGACTGTTTGACACTTTAAAGGTTATGACAAGCTGAAGTTGAACCGATATATTTTAACAGTGCATTAAACATTTACATGACATTGTCATCTGCTGATAACCCTTTGCAAACAATTTGGATCGAGATCAGGCCGATATTCTGTCAGGCCTTATCGGGGTCCAGACTGTTTGACACTTTAAAGGTTATGACAAGCTGAAGTTGAACCGAAATATTTTAACAATGCGTTAAACATTTACATGACATTGTCATCTGCTGATAACTCTTTGCAAACAGTTTGGACCTAGATCAGGACAGATATTCTGTCCAGGCCTTATCGGGGTCCAGACTGTTTGACACTTTAAAGGTTATGACAAGTTAAACAGATATATTTTGACTTTGTGTTAAACCTTTACCTGACTTTGTCATCTGCTGATAACCCTTTGCAAACAATTTAGACCCAGATCAGGCTCGACATTCTGTCAAGGCCTTATCAGGGTCCAGACTGTTTGACACTTTAAAGGTTATGACAAGCTGAAGTTGAACCGATATATTTTAACAATGCATTAAACATTTACATGACATTGTCATCTGCTGATAACCCTTTGCAAACAATTTGGATCGAGATCAGGCCGATATTCTGTCAGGCCTTATCGGGGTCCAGACTGTTTGACACTTTAAAGGTTATGACAAGCTGAAGTTGAACCGAAATATTTTAACAATGCGTTAAACATTTACATGACATTGTCATCTGCTGATAACTCTTTGCAAACAGTTTGGACCCAGATCAGGACAGATATTCTGTCCAGGCCTTATTGGGGTCCAGACTGTTTGACACTTTAAAGGTTATGACAAGTTAAACAGATATATTTTGACTTTGTGTTAAACCTTTACCTGACTTTGTCATCTGCTGATAACCCTTTACAAACAATTTAGACCCAGATCAGGCTCGACATTCTGTCAAGGCCTTATCAGGGTCCAGACTGTTTGACACTTTAAAGGTTATGACAAGCTGAAGTTGAACCGAAATATTTTAACAATGCGTTAAACATTTACATGACATTGTCATCTGCTGATAACCCTTTGCAAACAATTTGGACCCAGATCAGGCCGATATTCTGTCAGGGCCTTATCAGGGTCCAGACTGTATGACACTTTATAAGTTATGACAAGCTGAAGTTGAACGAATGTAGGACAAAACATCCCGGGACAAAACATCCCATGCCATTTTTTGCCACCCCGGACAAAACATCCCGCATCAATTTGCCACCCCGGACAAAACATCCCATGCAGTTTTTGTCACCCCGGACAAAACATCCCATGCCATTTTTGCCGCCCCGGACAAACATCTCATGCTACTTCTGCCACCCCGGACAAAACATCCCACACTCTGTTTAAGGCCTATGAAAGTGCATAAAACATCCCATTTAGTTAATTGTCACTATTATTATCGATATTCTTAATGTACCATACCTATTGAAATGATTGGAGATCAAAGGTAGATAGATAATTAGACTAATTAGACATATGTTTCTCTTGTTTGACCCAAACTGTAAATGATTTCTTTTAAGATGTAATTGGCTTCTTAACACACAAATTTAGTTGTTTGTCACAAGAAGTTATAATTATCTTTAATTAAATTCTATTTACATTGTGAAACTGCCTTTCAATCAATTTAAGATCTAGTTTATATCATTTGGACAGTCATACTAGGGCATTCCAATACCAATACCAATATTTATTCAGCATAAAACATTACATATAATGTTTATAGCCCTAATACATATAAACTGTGAAAGACAATGTTAATTTACAGAAGAGCATGTTGCCCAGTAGACTAATGGGGTCAAGCTGACGTCATCGAATGACGTCACCAATAAGGGCACATTTGTTTCAATTCGGCACCTATGGGTATCGCATTGAAACAAATTTGACCTCGAGCTGGCCCCATGGGTCTTCTGGGATATATCCAGCAATATATTTATATACAGGTGTTGTATAAATTACATATGTAAACTTTTTTCTGTTTTTTTTTTTTTCTTATCTTTTTTAGATTTGTCTCGCCATTTTTTCTTGACATCATGGAATTCTAATTTTCTGAGCAAAATAAATATACTTAGACAGATTGCAAATAACTTTCTTTGAATTTGACGACAAGAGACTCTCAAATTTGTGGATTGTTGGCCAATGACAATAATATGGTTTAAAATATTTTTTCCTTAGATCTCTGAACTTTGGGCAAACAAGTAAGAAATGGTATTCACTTTCTATTGTTTTCATGTCACAAGATTTGCAGAGTCTCTGGTCTCGTGGTATATTCTCATATCTCCCTGTTTCAATAAGCAAGTCATGTGATGAAGTTCTAAACCGTGAAAGCGCGTATTTGTATTTATTTTCCATCGATATTTTCAAGTATTTCTCTAGCGTAAAATTATGCTTGAATATACTGTATGATTGAAGGCGACTGGAGTTATTTATATCCGAGTACCATTTTTGATTGTACATATCTAATATTCTTTGTTTTATGAACTCGAAGGGTATTTCAATTATATGCTGTTGGTTCCAGATGTATTCTAGGCCATGTTGCTGTAATATATTTTTAATTTGGTATGCCCAGTTCATCCCTTTATAATGCGAGTTTGCGTCCGTGTCCGCTTGAAGAATGAGATAAATGCGTTTAAGCAGTGAAAGGTCGCTTTGGCCGAGAACCTTAATCCAGTATTTGACCATGATTATTTTACGGTACACGTTAAAAGGTACCCTACCGATTTCGCCATAGAGTGCAGTAAGATTTGTTGACTTTTTAACTCCCAGGACTCGACGTAAAAACTTTGTATGAATCAGTTCAATATCAGATGCATCATGTATTCCCCATAATTCGGCGCCAAAATTTAATATAGACCCTACGAGGGTATCGAAAAGTTTACATTTCTGAGGTACTGACAATTCTGCATTATTAAAGATGGTGAACAGATTAAAAAGAGCACGAGACGCATGTTGTGCAATACACTTTTGTGATCGGTACCAACTGCCGTTTTTGAATAGTGTGATCCCAAGATATTTGAATGAGTCAACCAGTTCAATTTTAGTGTCATATAGTAAAAAAATCATGGTATGTTCGTCTTCCTTTTTCAAATATCATCGCTTTCGTTTTTGATGTGTTGATTTTTAAACCCCATTCTGTGCAATAGTGCTCTATATCCGTAAGTAATGACTGTAATGTGTCAGGTGTTTTCGCGAATACTACTTGGTCGTCTGCAAACAGGATCAGAAAGAGCTTTAGTTCATTAACCGTGAATATACCATCTAGATTTGAGTTGATGTTTTCTAGGATGTCGTTCACAAAAAGCATGAACAATAATGGTGAGCCTGGGTCCCCTTGTTTTAGGCCAATGTATGAACTAAAAAATTCCGAGAAAGTGTTCTTATATCTGATGTATAGCTTGACGGTAGAGTACATGGACTTTATTGCCTTAACTAGCTTGCAGCTGACATGTTCTGATAGTAGTTTCAGCCATAAATGTGATCGGTCTATTTTGTCAAAGCATTTCTCGAAGTCTATAAACACGCAGTATAATTTCTCCTTCGAGCTAAGTACCTTTGATATTATCGAATGCAGAATGAATACGCAGTCTGTAGTTGATTTGCCTTTCTGGAAGCCGAATTGATTGTCTGTGATTGTTTCGTTTTTCTCTGACCATTTAGTGAGTCTGTTTAAAAGTAACTGTGAGTAAATCTTAGCGAGTATATTGATTAAAGTGATTCCGCGATAATTTTGTGCATCATTGATATCTCCCTTTTTGAATATAGGGGTTATTATGCTTTCACCCCATGAGCTTGGGTATGTACTTGTTTGGAATATTTTGTTGTAGAGATTTAGCAATAATGGACTTGTCTGTTCGAATGATGCTTTGATGATTTCACTGGATATATTATCGATGCCAGGGGCTTTGTTATTATTTTGCGAAAATACTGCCGATCGAAGTTCCGTTATGGTGATTTCGCAGTCTAGTTCATCGTCCGTTATATTTGCATTTAAGGTTGGATCAGTTGAGTTCTGTTCGGTTTGTTCTCCAAACATATTTTTAAAATGATTGCAAAGCTGCTCAATATTAAGAGAGGTCGCAGAAGTGTGTTTCGATTTGCACGTTTTTCTTATGTGTTTCCAAAATTTGCGTGTGTTCTTTTTTGCAAGGTCATTTAAACGTTGACCTTCTACGATCCTGTGGTGTTGTTGTGCTTTTTTCTTGACACGGTTGTACTTTGTTCTTGCTCGTGTGAACTTAAGTCGCGTGTGGTCGTTTTTTGTTCGGTTGAAGATATTTCTCGCATTGGTAAATTCGTGTTTTGCAGTTTTGCAATCTTCATTAAACCAATGTTTGTTCGATTGTCGACGGTGCGCGTTATTTGTTTGACAGAATGTTTTTCCAAAAATTTGAAAGGCTCTTTCATGCAAAAATCGAGTAAACGATTGTACTGTGTCGTCGACCGATGTACCTGCTACGTCCGATGTCAGGCTTTGAATGTATTCCTGATTTTCGCATAAAAGGGTTTGAAAATCGCCAATTTTTTCAGCGTCCCACACGATTTTGCGAGATATTTCTGCGTTGGAGTCGTCATTTTCTCGCGTTTCAGCTAGGTTATGATCTATTAATCTGATATTAAAAGAAATCGGCGCGTGATCGGAGTGTTCATTATGCTCGAGGATATCGAAATATGAAATGTTTTCAAAATCTTCGAAGTTCAGAAGTAAATAATCAACGGTGCTTTGGCCGCGGTGGCTGCAAAAAGTAAACTTGCCAATGTTTGTATCGTTAAAAAGGCGTCCGTTTGCTATGAGTAGACCTGTAGATTTGCATAAATCAAGTATAGTCCGCCCGTTATAATCTAAGATTATGTCCTGATTTGCACGAGATGGGATGTCAAAAGAATTTGCATATAAAACATTTTGGTCTAAGTACTTGTCAAAATCAAAGAAGTCTTTTTCTGTGGCAGTCCTAGCGTTTAGGTCTCCACATACGAATACTTTTCCTTGATCATTATATTTAATAATATCTTGTTCAAGTTGATCATATAAGTCAATATTTGATGAGGTTAATACCTTTGAGTCTGTTGGTGGTACATATATGTGGCAAATATATACTTCTTGGTCAAAGGGGAATAACTGTTCATTTACTTTAATCCATAGAATACCAGTTTGATCGGTTTTCACTATACTAATGCAGTTTTTCAAGTTATTCTTATAATAAAACGCTAAACCTCCACTATAGCGTCCTTTAGTTGTATTTTTGGTTTTATTGCCTGGAATAAGTTCACTACAAAATCCAGGAATATCGAAATTCATAGTTTCTTTGTTTGAAAGCCATGTTTCGCTTAAAAACACTAAGTCATAGCTAGATATATAATCCAAAAAATCTGTATCTGCTATTTTCCGTTTCAGTCCGTGTACGTTCCAAGAAAGAACCTTAAGTGATCGCTCTTCATGACCCCACTAGTGTTCCATCCGCTGGTCGCTGGTGTACTCCTTACCATTAATGAGCAGAGTTTTACCATTAAATCTGACGGATTTACCCTCGTCCTTTGCTTTTTTCATGATAGGGTACAGTGGTTTCCTAGCTTCCCTGATGTCCTTTGGTATTTGTATCCCGATTCCCAAGTTTGCTGCTTTCAGTTCGTCTGTACAGTTGTAAGATGTTTGTCTCACCTTTTCACGTTCACCGTAATAGTGAAATTTTACAACGATAGGTCGTGGTTTGGTTGATCTTTGACCCACTCTGTGTGCTCTGTCAAATAGGATATTTTCCACGTTCTCCATGTGTAGAATGTCTCTTAACAGCTCTTTCACTTTCATTCCACAGTCCTCTTTTTCGCCACCCTCCTGTATTCCATAAAACATTAGGTTTTCGCGCATTGACCTAGATTCAAGGTCACACAGTTTCTTGTCAATCTCAACACCCTTATCACTCAGCTCCTTGGAAGTTTTATTGAATGAGTCACAGCTCTTTTTCAAGTGTTTAATATCATCTTTTGCAGTTTTAATGTCTTTCTTGTTTGATTCGGATTCACTTGCTGAGAATTGACACGATTTCTCTGTCTCACTTATTCTTGTATCCATTGTTTTCATTTTGGATTCTAGATCAGACACCTTTTTATTTATGGAATTGACTGTCTGCTTTATCTCATCAATTGACTGTAGCTTAGTTTCATTCACTGCTAGTACATGTCATAGTAGATGAAGGTCACAAATGAGACTTACCCTGAAGAAGTAGTCTGAATATGGGATGTTTTGTCCGGGGTGGCAAAAATGGCATGGGATGTTATGTCCGGGGTGACAAAAACGGCATGGGATGTTATGTCCGGGGTGACAAAAACAGCGTGGGATGTTTTGACCGGGGTGGCAAATCTTTGTGGGATGTTTTGTCCGGGGTGTAAAAAAATGGCATGGGATGTTTTGTCCCGGGATGTTTTGTCCGGCTCCCAAGTTGAACAGATATATTTAAACTTTGCGTTAAACTTTTACATGACATTGTCATCTGCTGATAACTCTTTGCATACAGTTTGGACCAAGATCAGGACCGACATTCTGTCCAGGCCTTATCGGGGTCCAGACTGTTTGACACTTTAAAGGTTATGACAAGTTGAACAGATATATTTTGATTTTGCGTTAAACCTTTACTTGACATTGTCATCTGCTGATAACCTTTTCAAAACATTTGGACCCAGGATCAGGCCCCGGATCAGGCCTGACATTCTGACATCAAAAGTCCATACTCATAATGTACTCACTTTGCACTGAAAGTTCAGGTCAGGTCCTTTCAGTAACCAATATTCTCTTCTGTCTGTCTGTCTGTCTGTCTGTCTGTCTGTCTGTCTGTCTGTCTGTCTATCTATCTATCTATCTATCTATCTATCTATCTGCGACACCCTCATTGACTGAGTGTTTTGAGTTATTATTATTATTCAGATTAATTGTCTATGCTTTATTGTCTATGCGTGATTAACATATCAGTACTTAAATGTTCTTTTGTTGTCTAACAGTCTTGTTGCTTAACTGTTGACATAATAGTGCCAGCGGATTCCCGTAAGTTACTAACGTGACAGCAAAGACCGATATTTCTAAGTGTTTGTCATTATTATTTGGGAAGCTAAAACTCTGTATTTTCTTGTCTTTCATCGTGTTATGCTTGTTGCAACCTACTGCAAACTACGATTTGGCCATTATTGAAGATTATCTTGCGGGAAACGCAAAAATCAAAATATCGATAAAAAAAACAAAATGGCGTCGTTGTCATATTCGGCGAGCCTTGGCAACTGTTGCTAACCGGAAGTGCGGTCCCGAGAATAAACAATTTACTGAGAATTATCCGTCTAGTTAACCAAGCTTTTACAAAGCCTATAGCTGGAGCAAAGGAGAATGAACTGCATCAAAGAGTGTGCGGCAGTAATGCATTTAAATAATTTGCCTAAGCCTTAAAAAAGGTTTGTTTTATCTTTCAAATTGAACCATAAAACGAAAACTTGCAATGAACATCCAATTAAATGTGCTCCTCAGAAACAAGAGCCACCACTATATAGCATGGTTCCAGTCTGATCATTTTTCCTTTTTTATTTTTCCGTTTCTAAGTCAATATCAGGCTCAGCCGAAATTAATAACGGACTACCGATGCCTTTCTAATCTTATTTTTTAGAATAGTTGCATAAGAAAATATTGGCAAAAAATATTGACGAATGGACCCAGGCTAGCCACTACTCAAGAAGGAGTGGGGTTTTTTTTAGTTCAGAAGGGTACGCAAGTTTATTTAAAAAAATTAAACGGTTTCGTCATCGTTATCAAGTGATAACTAATTTCTAATAGACCATGACTTCTGAACTTAAAATTCTGTTGTTGTTTTTTTCTTTTTTTTAGTAGATGATCTATTTCAAACCATTGGGTCCGAGAATTTCACAGTAGGCTACCAGCATCTAAACACATACAAATTTCGGAATAATTTTCTGAACTATTCCCCTTGTGATTTCAACAATATTTTGACTAAGGGCTGTTTCACATATGCACCGAATCCGAACCGAAACCGTAACGGCCACCGAATTGCATCGTTTCGTTTTCGGCAGACCTTTCACATATGAACCGAAACCGTGGACGAAATGTAAGAAAATGCCTGTATATTTTGGACTAATTTCCCTCTCAGATAGCATAAATACCTTTACAATACAAATTGTTTCATGCCACTGCAATTAAGTTCGTGGTCTTTATAGTCGCTCTGGGTATTGTCCCACAGACTTCTGAGTCAAGAGTATTGTGCTTGTAAAATAATCGCACAATTGTCTCGCTGGACAATCCATCAATGGCTTTAATGATTACTAAGTTATATACAACGCACTTGGTTGTGTATGTGCAGATTTTATCAAAATTACCTGTCGTATTTGCTGAAATTCGGCCACCAAAACCGAAAAAAAAATAAAATCAAATTCACGCACGTTTTCGGTTCGGCGTTCGGTTTCGGATCGGTTTCGGCGCATATGTGAAAGCGCTCATAGGGTTTAAGGCATTTTAATTTTTCGGTTCGGTTTCGGTTCGGTTTCGGTGTGTATGTGAAATGGCCTTAACCTTACCAGAACAAAACCAGACCTGTTTACTAAGTTACCTATTTTGCGTACTTTCTACGGACAAGCGCGGATCCAGGATTTTTTGCCAGGGGGGCGACCAGGCCTGACTGTCAACAATGTTTTTGGTTTTTGTTGTTGTTTTTTTAGTCCTCAACTTATTTTACAATTTTACAGGGGGTGTCCAATGGTTATTTCAAGGAAACTATAATTTCCCAAGGTTTCAAAGGGGGTCCAACATTTTCCAAATGGTTATTTCTATAGAAACTCATTTAACCTGTGATTTTCCAGAGGGGTCCGGACACCTATCCCCTCCTCTGGATCCACACATGACGCATTTGTGCACTAAAATGCGATCTACTGAAAATAATGTATGCGTAATTCTGATAGATGCTTATCTCTTTGGCATTGATCAGAGAAAATTGTGCAGATTCGTCTCGCTAAGTTATATGGTATGCTTGTTTTCGTATGCTTCGGATGGCAAGAATAAAAGTTTAGATATTGCTTAGAGTCTGTTTCTTTGAAAAATATATCTGTACTTATGTGATTATTTGATTTTATAAGTAATACATCCATCTTTCATTGCTATATTCTATTGTAAAATTTAAATCTGAATGTAGTTCATTTCAAACTGAGTGAAATGTCTTTAAATTTTCTTCTCCTTTAGTCCATAAAATGAAACAGTCATCCAAAAACCGTTTCCAGTTATCTTTGATATATCTAGCCAAGTCTTTGCCGAATTTTATTAATTTAAATTAGCCAAGATTTTGGCCAGAAAGTAGTATAAACAAGTTGTTTTGTGTTTAACTCTATGCACGCTAGGTGCCACTTTTGTTGTCTGCTGATAACGGTGTCAAACAGTCTGGACCCAGATCAGGCCAGAATAGAGTAAAATGTTTTATACCAGTATACTAAAACCAAGTTCTAATTAGTCACTTTTCAAACTCATTATTTCTGACCAAACGCTAATAAAATTGAAATGAATTTTTGCCTATATATGTGAATTTCAATGGGCAAACGTTTAGCAGTGTTTTTGAACAGTTTTCTTTTACTTCAAAGTTTTTTGGATTAAAAATGCAAAAATCCATTTTTTTTTTTTAAAAAAAATGGTTTTGGGAGTAGTTTTTTTTTTATAAAATTGAAGTTTAGGTGGTTACAAACTGGTCTGTACGACTGATAAAACACCAAACAATTGAAATTTTGCTTATGGTGGATTTTTAAGCATTTTTTTAAAATGTTGCATTTTTCAAATTTTTTCGAGATTTTTGAAATTCACCAGTATTTCCTGGTAAAGTTGTTAAATGCACTTAATTTTATTTGAACACTGTAGGCCAAACACAGTAGAACTTGATAAGTCCATTTTTGGCGAAATAAGTTTTACGACTACTGTACACTTCCGGTTTCAATGTGAGAAATTAAAAATCGATTTGGTAGCATAATATATATATTGTTTTTTTTCAATTTTCAAATAAGGACGGTGACTTCTGGTGATATAAATAATCGCTGAAAATTTCAATTCTGTGTCGCTGATATTAAAGCTTACAGAGCAGTGCAAAGTCTCTATGTAAATTGCATGCCTAAAGCTGAATTTCAATGATTAACCTGCTAAAAGTGTTTGTCTTATGTTGTTGAGTAGCGAAAACGACGAGTCCGATGGAATCAAAACTTTTGAGGTTTATTCTTCTTATATCATGCTAGCCAGTAAGATCTTCAAACAAACAAAAACGTTAATTTGTGTTATGGTTTATATCGTAGAAAAAGTGTGACTTTTTGAAATGAGGGTACCTTTTCTCTAGCTTCGTCTGTGCAAGAATTACACGTTACTTTTAAATGAAATAACTTGCAGAGTCTTGGCAAAGTATTGCTTCGCTTAAAAAAAACATGAATTTTGTATACCCTATGTTTCACTTTCTGAATTAGCGTAAAAATGAAAGGTGACCAATTAGCAGTTGGTTTTAGTATACTTTTATAAGACTTGTATATCATTTCTACTTGTTTTTCGCTAGAAAAGAATCATGTCAAATCTGCATCAGAAAGTGTTCTTCACTTAAGATATTTACTAACTTTATTGACTTATGTAAGTATAGAGGGAAAACTTGAGGACCTAGATGAGCAGCAGTCTGAACTAGGTCTACACTGTTTGTGGGAGAGGCTTCGAAAACATTTCAGCAGACAGCCAAATAGACAACATTTTTGTGACAGATGCTTTACAGGCTAAGTTGCATCTCAGTCTGACTCCTGGTTCGGGAGGATTCCTGGGAACAAAAATATGAAAAGCTCACGATGGACAGACAGACGGACGGAAATATATTTTACAGTTTATAATCCACTATTGAGTTGCTCTAATTAGCGTGTAGATATGATCAATTTGTACCAATTTTATCTCAAAGGAATAAGATCATTAAAACATATTGAGGCAAAGATGGCATGGATAATTTTCCATATTTCACACTCTGTCAATATTAATTATCTAATAATGATCTAATATAAGTAAGTAAGTTTATTTCTACTTTAGCCATAACATGGTCATGTGTAGTATATATATCAATACATAAATACAAAATTCATACACACAGCCGAAGGTCATGGGTGTACTAACCCCCAAATTGCCAATCACAAAAAGGTTTAGCCTGTATTGCAAAACAACATGAACCCTGGTCTAAAAGCTCACTTAGGATCAGTCCGATCAGGGACCACACTGTTTGCTTCAATTATCAAATTTAGTAAAGTGCCTTCAAACATGTATATATCCAATACATATCTGTCATATCTACGATTCTACAGTAGCAAATGGCACTTTTAGTACACAAATATTATTGGCATGATGAGGATTGACATTTGATATGCGACAGGACTCCAGTTAAGAGTTTGTAACAGAAATTTAATTTTCCTATTTCTCAACCAAAAGATATGTTGTGGGTCTCAAAAGAACCATCTCAATGAGACGGTTCCTTTGAGCACCCAAAACACAAGTTAAAACTGATGGGTAAGAAAATATTTACAATTTTACTCTGAAATCCTTGTTCATCCAAACCTATGTGCGAACACACAAGCTGTTCATACTCAGTGCAACCATTATATATATACACAAGATGTACAGGGTATCTACATGTGGCACCATGTAGAGATCAAACATACATCATGCAAATGCTGCACTGCTATTGATTAACAGGTTGCACCCTTAATTAAAAGCCAACACTGAGGCTCACCATGACAGCTTTTAGCACCTATCAGTTATAATTGGTATACCAATACCTTCACATTGATACCATCTGATGATGATAAGATTAGACCAACATGTACACAGAGCTATGTTTGGAATGACCAAATAAAAAGACTGATAAGCTAACCAGAGAAATTCACATGAAGCAGTTGTTAGTGGATTTTATGCTTTGCTTTTCATTTGACAGACCAGTGACAGACAACTGCCCTATTTTAGTTTTAAAAAAAATGTACAAGATTGAAAAAAATATTACCAGCGGCTTCAAGCTGTACCCACCTGATTTCAACCGAGATGCAAATGATTTAAAAGCATATTAATTTTTAATGAGTACCACAAAAAAACACAATCGGTCAGCCTGAACGCCCATCGTGTTCAATCAAACTGTTTGCTGCCTGAATCAACGAGCCATGGGTTTTTAAAACATTCAAGATACCGTTGAGTAGACAGTGAAAAAAGATCAGACTGGCTGATTCAGAGGTTGTCATTAAAAGAGTGAAACCTGACCAGACTGTTGGACTGACTCCTAGATCAATTTGAGTCTCATTATATGCTCAAACATATTTGTTTGATTTATAGCTTACTTCATCGTTAGTGCTGAAAAAAGTGTCAGTCAAGGTACCGTTCATGCATGTACGTGTGCATGTATGCGACAGTAACACATTTTAATAATTTGCCCATGACTTAAAATGCTTGTTTTATTTTTTCAAAATTTGTCAATAAATTTCAGAAATAACAGTCATCTCATGAGAAAAAGCTGTTTGAAATCAGCTAATAATGAAGATGCACATCAGTCTATGCATCCGCACGGTAGGTTCTGTGCATGCAACTAATAAGAATATTGAGAATGTATTGAGCCATACCTGGCCGAGACACTCCAAAGACAAGTGTTCTCGTAAGTTTAAATAGCCTGGGTTCCAGTCTGATCATGTTTCTTCTTTTTTATTGTTCCGTTTCTTGGTCAAAATGAATCAAAATAAATAACTGACTACCGATACCTTTGATGTTGCATCTTTTTATTCTCTTTTTTTTAGAATATAAGCATAAGAAAGAAAATATTGCCATAATATTGACGACTAGACCCAAGCTAAGTTTAAAGTGCTCAGCTCAGGACCTTTCAGTGGATTTGTTGTACATGCAAGATACTCAAATTTACCCATTTTCCCACCAGTCAGACACGTTTACTTCGTCTGAATATGTTCTAAGGTATCAAATATTGCAAAATACCCAGATAAGATTGCTCCCTAAGGATCAGTCTGATCCGGGTTCTTAGTGATTGCTTCCATGATCATGATAAAAGTCTAGTCTGAATTACACTTGAATATCTGCAGCAGATGTAAATAGCAGACAACATTTAGGACAAAACAATTTGGTTAAAAGGTGGTTAACTCATTGCATGCTGGGTAATTCATCATACTTTTGTTTTCGTCAACTTACTTTTCAAAATTAACTTTAAAAAGGAAGTAAAAACTTCAGGAACGCTACCATAGTGTATTTTTGTTAGTTTGTTTTGTTGCTTTACGTCCCTAGCCAACAGCTATGGTCATGGCGGGACACTCAGTTCACCTTACCACATTTTTTCCTGGACAAGCTTCAACAAGCGGTTGACCAGTACTTCCTGGACATATTTTCGCTTGTAATTGACAACAACCCTTCTTGAATGATTCAGCGAAAGGGAGGAGAATGACAGTAGAATTATTTCATGATCAATCTCTACGGGCCGGGATCAAACTCGCGACCCTGGAACTGCTGTCAGACACGCATCTGTAGTCAGACACGCCACGTTACCGACTGCGCTTCGCGGCACGGTCTACCTTAGTGTCAACCTTTTTAGATCCAGATCAGCTCCGACCCAATGTCGGGCTTGATACGGGTCCAAACAGTTCGCAAATGCTATTAGCACATGCAAAACATCCCCGTTGGTAAGGAAAAAGTTAAATAGTATATGTATTGTCTGAATTTATATGAATAGTACGTGATTGTTTGGATTACACATGCATAGAATGCATGCATGCCAATCTAGTGGGGTTTAGAGGCCGCCTATATATTTTGTCCTCATTAGGCATCAAAGACATTGGCGAAACTACATAGACGGCAGGCTTGTCCTAGCCTTTGCTGTTCGCTATTGTACTTGATAATATATAAACATCTGGCTCAAATGTGAAGTTAGCTTGTGGTTCTAATAATCACATGGCAACGCAAAAATGCTCCATAACTGGAGTTTAATTTGAAAAGTAATATCGAGTTCAACTCTCTAAATTCTGATTAAAAGAGATGATACGATACAGAAGTTGAAATTTCAAGGTCAGGATTTGTCATGTGTAAGATCAATCGTTGTCTAATAGTTTCTGATCTTGTGACTTCAGAACTTGAAAACTCTCATTACAAAGTATCGGCATCTAAATGCATAATTTTCGATTTTCGCCACTGTTGGTTTCCCTTGCATTTCAATTTCTAAACTCAAAATGTTGACTTTCTATTTCAATATTTTGATTGAAAACCAAAATTTTAACTACTGAACAATACATTGAATTGCTTACTTTTGACCGTATATAATATATGCGCAACATTACCATCCAAAATAAAACATATGCATCACATGACAAAAATCCACAAAATACAGCGAACCGAAATCAGCTTGTACATAGAATGACAGAAACTAGCAGTTTCATGTCTTTGCTGCGTGCTAAGTTGGTAGCTAATAACCATTTGTTTCCCTATAGGGACAGTGAACCTGGCACACCGAATAGATGACCAGGTGGCTGATCAGAGTCTCCAATCTATTATCATGAATATTAATCATTTTGGTGTAATTTTTCACTGAAAGATGAGATAACATAGAACATGTGTAATATGCCTTCACAGTAAACAGTTGGAGGTAGGACAGTGTGCAGCCAATAATTATCATTAATTAGTGACCACTGTTACAATTATGGAGCAAGATGTGTTTCCCTGGGAAAGCGATGTTTGCCTTTAAGCATTGCTCTGACAAATGAAGCATATGAAAGACATCATAACTCCTAAATAAACTCACAAAAAGATTTAAAATGCAAAATAAAACAATAATAAATCAACTCTATGGTAAGTCTCTATAATTTCCAAGAAGATTTTGTTGTTAGTAATTTATTTTTTTTTATCTTCTGACAAAATCACAGGTATATAATTTTGGCGTAGTCTCTGCTTCCAACCATCTGTTGTCGGTCTGTTTTTTGTCTGTCCAGAACCAATCTCATATGTGTTATTTGTATATACAGTATGTATATTTGTTAAGTTATACAGCTTTGAATCAGTGGGGGCTATATTGGATTTGGGTTGTCTGCCATTCCGTGTTTCGGTCCTTCCGTCCGGCTGTCCGTCATAATTTTGTTTCCGCTCAATATCTTGAGAAATACTATATAGAATCTTACTAAATTTTGTATGTGCATTTATATTGACAGGATCTAGATTGGGATTGTTAGACACACTTTTTTGATTATTTGTACCAGAGTAATGGCCCTTTATTTACGCCAAAATTTCGTTTCCGCTCTATATCTTGAGAATCAATTGGTAGAATTTCACCAAATTCTTTATATGCATTCATCTTGGCAAAATCTAGCTTGGGATGTTACACGTCATTTTTCACAATTTGTACCAGAGTTTTGGCCCTTAATTTAGGCCGAAATTTCGTTTCCGCTCAATATCTTGTGAACTAACTGACATTTTTCACCAAATTTTATATATGCTTTCATAATGACAAGATCTAGCTTGGGATTGTTACATGTCATTTTTCCCAGATTTGTACCAGAGTAATGGTCCTTGATTTGTGTCAAAATTTCGTTTCCGCTCAAAATCCTGAGAACCAATTGATAGAATTTCACCAAATGTTATATCTGCATTCATCTTGGCAAGATCTAGCTAAGGATTGTTAGACATCATTTTTTGCATATTTGTATCAGAGTTATGGCCCTTTATTTACACAGAAGTTTTGTTTCCTCTCAATATCTTGAGAACGAATTGATAGAATTTCACCAAATTTTATATATGCATTCATATTGGCAAGATCTAACTTGCACTTGTTACATGTCATTTTTCGCACATTTGTACAAGAGTGATGGCCCTTTATTTATGCCAAAGTTTTGTTTCCGCTCAATATCCTGAGAACAAATTGACAGAAATTCACCAAATTTTATTTGTGCATTCATATTGACAAGATCTAGGTGGGAATTGATTGTTATTTTTTGCTTATTTGTAATAATGCAATGGCCCTGGATTGATGTCAGAATTTTGTTCTGCTCAATATCTTTAGATTTTACTGCATAATATCTTTGGAACTTGACCTTTTTACCGCATGAAAAGCGCTGCAGCGGGGCTACAGTCAGATTCTCTGACAATTTTAGTTAAGTACAGTTTTGTATTGATTTAGCTCTAGCCTTTTTTTACTTATTTAGAGGGTCATTTAAAATTTGCATGATGTTATATTGTTTTGGCAAGCAAATATGGGGAAAATCTGGCATGGTGTTTTGCTTTGCTTTTTTTGACCAGTCCATTCCTTTTCCACAATACTATGAAATTTTAACAAAATTAGATCAAACAGGTACAACCGCGCAAGTAGCAAGTTAGCAAAAGCACATCTAGAGTCGCGTCATCGCAAGACCACTGGTTCAGATTTCAAAGACTCGCCGAACAAGGTGGCGTAATAAGTGACAAGCTCGTCAAAATAAGAGAAACCGCAATCCATATTTAGCAACATTCCCGCTTGTAGCGAGTAGGCGGGGCTAAATGGTTGTCAAAAAACCATGATCATTTGGTCAGAAGACGGAGCGAAACGGTTGTAAACATTAATGTGCCACACCGTGGCAAAATAAACTGTCCGTTTGTGAGCACGAAGTCGAGAGGTACAGGCTGATCAGGATCATTATATGGGCACTTGATAGCTATTTAAAGGACCTGCAGACAGCGTAGTGTAACAAGATCCTTGAGCACAAGGCTGATCTGAGTCTTCCACTAGCACACATATCATAGTTTCGTTTGGTGCGGACCCCCAATCCCCCTCTGGATCTGCACATGGCTAGCTACGAAATTTCCACAACAGCAGCCAATCCAGTGCTGACATTGTACCTCTCGTAAACCAAACTGGTGAGGATTTTGCGGCCAGAGCAGGCGCCACTGTCAACCAAGTCAATTACAATCAAATGAACTGGTTTACACCACCGTATTATGGATTTGGAGGTTGTTTTCTGGGGGTACATTCATATGCTCCAGGACCTCCCCTGTAAACTGTAAAACAAGTTGAGGGCACAAATAGAAACGTTGTCCAGGCTGTTTCCCCCCCCCCCCCGACAAAAACTCCTGGGTCCGCGCATGGAACCTATGCTATCCTCAAATATCTGTAGTGATGCTTCTAGGGTACAAGATTGCTGGAATCTTACGAAAAACTCTAGTCAGAACGAATATAAATATGCCCTGCGCCCAAATGCTTTATATTTAAATAGCTAGTTTCATACATGCCTGTTTAGTTGACCGTAACCTACAAACATGCGCGGATAGTACAGAGAGGGGGACAGGGGTCCAGCCCCGCTGAAAAATCACAAAAAGGGGTTCTTAACAATACTAGTCTCGATCCCCTGAAAAATCGCAAAGCTGCAAAGCCAGCATTTAATGTTGGGCCATCATCCGCCCGCCAGAGAAATGCATTTAATGGCGTTTCGCTGGTCCGCATTAGTGGCATTGGATTCTTTCTCCTCTTCTCCCACCATGAACAAAAAACAAAAACAACAACAAAAACGTTGTCATATCTGTAGCTGGACCCTCTCTGACAAAGCTGTCTGGATCCGCGCATGACAAATATAGTTTGGTTGACCGTAACTACAAATATCGGCAATTATTTCCTACGGAAGAGGTTCCGTTCCATACATCGACGCAGATATTTCTTTACAAGCGTCAATGTGAAAAGCATACATGTATTTAAAACTCATAGATCCAGATAAGGAAATTTTATACGCATAAATGGTAAGTATTTTCTTACCCATCTATTTAAACTGTGTTTTGGGTGCTCAAAAGAACCGTCTCATTGAGACGGTTCTTTTGAGCACCCACAAAATATGTTTTGGATGAGACATAAAAAGTAGCTTTACAATACGAGGTTGTAAGATAAATAAAATCACTGATTTTTCAGCCAGCTGGGCTTTATAAAAGCTTGGTTAACTAGACGGATAATTCTCAGTAAATTGTTATTACACTGTTTATTATCATCAATTATCACCAATTAAACCTAATAATGGGACAGGTGATTTGTCTGGTCAGCACTGCCTCTGGTCAGCATTTTAGTCACTTTGGTCAGCTTTCGGTCAGCTTTTGATAAGGTAAACAGTCAGCAGTTCTGCAGTGAAAGTCAGCGTTTTAGCTAGGCCCCAGGGATACTTTGCTGGCCTTGAAAGGTACATCATCAGTGATACAAAAACAAAGGTGTTCATTGTCAACAGCCCACTGGACACAGACACTTGGAATAAGGCTGGAATTTTCTCAATAAATGGTAAACTCATCGAGGTCGTGGAAGAGTGTACTCATTTGGGGATTCGGTATCCAATTCTGGCCACTCAACTACTGTCGAGGACAGAAGTAAGTCTGCTCGCGGGTGTGCATACTCTCTAATGGGGGCAGGTCTTCATGGTGAAAATGGGGGTAATCCCAGGGTTTCACTGTCTCCTTGGAATACCTATGATCTACCACGTCTTACATATGGATAAGATGTGTTGACATTATCAAATTCAGAAATTCAAAAACTCAATCAATTTCACAAAAATCCTCAAGCAGGTCATGCATCTCCACGAGAGAACAGCTGACACGGCAGTATATATACTGTCGGGTCAGCTGCCTCTGGTGGCAGATCTACATAAGCGTGTCTTGGGCACGTTGGAAAGTGTGCTTCGTAGTAATTCAATGAGAGGGAACTTGCAGAACGCCAAATTCTACTCAAAGACAAAAAATCTAACAGTTGGTTTGTTTATGTCTGTCCAATCCTATCTCAGTACAATGTACCAAGTACCATTGACCTTTTAAACACTGAAATTTCCAAAGAATCATGGAAGCAGATCGTGGATAAACATGTCAGTGCATATTGGGTTGATAAAATAAAACTTGAGGCAAGTGAAAAATCGCCACTCAAATTTATGAATACTCAAAATTACAAAATTGGTGAGGTACATTATCTTTGGGAAAATGCAGGCTTTAACCTTATGGCAATCAAGAAAGCAGGCTTCAAAGCAAAACTTATGACAGGCACATATTTTCTGCAGTCAAATCGTGCCAAATTCAATCAGTATTCTGTCGACCCAACGTGTCTACTGTGTGGTGATGCCACTGAGGATATAATTCACTTCCTATTCAAGTGTCGATGTTTGTTAGAGCCCCGTGACCAGTTTATGGAAAAGATCAGTAGTATTTTGATTGAATACAAAGGAACCAAAGAACAAAAGAAATTTTTAAAGACTGACTTAGTAGCAGCACTTATTTTGGACTGTACAGCAATAAATCTGAAAGCCAGTGAAACCCGTAGGGAAGACTTTCTACACAAGTTTGAATCAGTCTCCAGAGGATTGTGCTTTGCACTGCATTGTAGGCGCTTCAGTCTACTCAATAATATGAATAACTAAATCAATACGAATTAATAAACATTTCTAAATGGTGGGGTGTTATTAAGGGCTTATTCACTTATGTGAAGTTCTCTGGGACAGACAGTGGAGGAATCTACCGACAACAACAACAACAACAGCAATATAGCTTTAATACAATGCGAAGATGCCTACTACTTGATGATGCCCTGGGATTGGTACTTACTATCAAAATAGGTAGCGGGTGCCGATAGGAGTCTAGGTCGCCTACCCCTTTTTAGACACGACTGAGGCGTACCATTTCCAGAAAAAGTAAAACAAAAATACCACATTGTATTAAGATAATTCTATATATTTAACAACAGAACGGTATAAAATCATGTGTATGTCATAAATACAGACTGTTTTGATATGAAAAAGTAATTATTGTAATAAAGCATATCATTACTTAGCCCATGACCCGCCCTCTTCCGTTTGCTTTCAGCCGACAAGGACCATATTCAGTGTGGTATATTATCCATAACCCTAACTTTGTGAGACTCATTCCCATAACTTGATGAGAGGAAATTGCAGTCCAAAATGTTAACTTCACCAAATTTATTTTTATTTTTAGAACCCTAAATAAAACTGAGATAAGAATATTGACAAAACATTATGTAGATTTCAAATAGTAGCTGTTTCACAGAAAAGTGGCGACTGCAGAAAACACCGACCAGGCTGCACATGTACATTGAAGCCTGGCCAAAAATTGCACTGCTTGTCTCGAAATGCTTTTTGAAAACGACAGCATGACCAAACGGCACATGAATATATATACGCTGATCTGAGTGTCTCCTCTGTTTGAGAAGATAAAGATAAAGATAAAGATAAAGAAGCCTTGTTTAACGTCGCTTATAATGTAACAGACAACATTAGCTCACGAGCTATTCTGCGACATAACAGTTATATCTTTAACAGATACTTACCTGTCTTTATCTCCCTAGCACAACCCCTTTTATGCGAGCGTCAGCAAGGGAGCTGCTAGTACCATTTTTTACACCTTTGGTATGGTGCGGCCGCGGATTCGAACCCACGACCTCCCGCTCCGAAAGCGGACGCTCTACCAACTGAGCTATCGAGGCGGTAGAATGTGGAGACTGATCAGCCTATACATCTGTAACGTGTGATCAATCAAATGCTTCCCAGATAATTTTGAAAAAAATCTAACAAAAATGCTGCTAATAAAATCCAGTTTTCCCATATAAACGTATCCATGGCTAAAAAAAGAAATGCGAGACTCTTAAATGTAATGCAGCAAAATGCTACATAAAATGTACATTTCAGGATGTGAAATCAACACAGGAAACAGCTGGGTAAGGTCTAAATAGGTTATACAATGTTTGTGTTTGTTATGAAATATACACTCTGGAGCTCCGTTCCCTCGTATATATTCGGGAGCTCCGCTCCCTCGTATACATGTATATTCCATAACCAACACAAAACATTTAATAACCTATACTTATTTACTTACTAACTGGCGTTCACCGTCTAAACAGTCAAGCCAGCACCAGAGATGAAGGTTGCAGTCTTCTACAGGCCATCCCTTATTCCATAGAGTTAAGTCTAAACTGAAGTCGAGGTTGGTCACACAGTCTTCCTTATTTGCTCCAGCCGTTGGCATCGCTGCAGGATGTACTCTGTTGTCCCCTGCTTCTGGCCACAATCACACATGGGGGTGTTGACAGCTTGAGCTTGGGACACATGTGGGCATTTAATCTGTTGTGCCCTGTACGAAGTCTGAAGATGATGACTTGCTCCCATCTCTTCAGAAATCGATAGTCATCTTTACTTGACTTTGGGTTTGTGAGTGTCTTGATGGCTGTTGCTTTTTCCTGATGTGTGACTATGTTCGAGGGCTGGTTTCCAGTGGCTACAAGCTTGGCAAGAACATATGTTCTTTCATTTCCAGGTACGCCACAGTGTACTGGTATCCTTTGGAGACAAACAGAAATAGTGAGTGAGTATGATCAGGAAATGCCACAATCACAAACTGCAGATATACCCATGGCACACAACAATCACGAGTCACCAGGAAGACAAACTAGGCAAAGCAACCAGCTCTCTCTTCCACCCATCAAGATGATTGCAAAACTAGAATGGACAAAAGTAACGCAGAACAAAACATAGAACAATTACAGAATCAGCCAATTTCCGTTTTAAAGGGTTGTTGGGTGATAATTTTCATTTTTATTCAAATTTTGATGGAACATTCTGTAAGCAAACAGTGGATACCCTGATTAGACGCCGCGGTCTGCGGCGTCCGCTCTGGGTCTGCACTGTTTGCCTATTTCCCACAAAAAGGACGCTAGGCTTGTATGGGTTCATGTAAACTTAACAAAATTCGTGTGATAGTTCTAGTAGGCTACTACACTCACTGTAAATGTTCAAAATTTAAAACTTGTTTAAAAATACAAAAGTTTCTTACTTTATACATTTCATCTTTAACCCTTTTCAGATCAGAAACCCTTCTAGTTCTGCTCTGTTTTCTAAGACAAAAGCGATCTTCAGAGAAAAATACATTTTTTAAATCAAAACCTGTAAACCCTCAAAATATACAATGAATTCCAAAATAATTGCGTAAACGGTTCGTTAATTTATAGATGATCGTGACACGATTTATCCTTTAGATAATACAATCTTTGCCTACTAGTGTCGTCTGCTGATAATCTTGGCAAACAGTTTAGACCCAGACGCGACCTTACGTTGGGCCACATCTGTATCCAAAGCGTTTGACAAACCGATTGTATTCCTGAAAGAATTTTGAAAAAAGTTGATTTTAAAAAATCAGCAAACGACAAAAAAGCATACAAAATAAACCAGTAGGCAAAGAGTTAACACTTAATGCGCCAATCACAACAAAAGTCGTCTGCTTTTCTCGTCTGCTGAAATGTTTAAAACGCCTCTATGGCAAACAATGTGGACCCAGATCAGACTGCTCCTATAGGAGCAGTCTGTTCTGGGTTCACGCTGTTTGCTTTTATACTTAATTCGTCAGTAATGTAAGGTAATTATTTGCAGCAGACGACTTCAGCAGACGACATTTTCAGATGCATTTTTTCTTGGCGCTTTAAGGGTTAACTTAGCTGGGTGGTTGCCATTCACCTCAATATACATTCAAATTGATCGATTATTTTTGTATCTTTTGTAAGGAGGGTAAGAGTTGCATGCTTGTTTGACTGTTGATATGTATTTTGCTTGCTTTTTTGTCGTAATACTATTTTCAAAATTAACGTTTTCAAAATATATATCAGGAATATCATCAGAGTGTCTTGAACAGTTTTTGATCCATATCAGACCCGGCGTTTTTCGGGTCTAATCTGGGTCGAGGTTTTCAGCAGACGACACGAGCAGGTAAGAATTGGATATAGAGACAGGGAAGTAATATAAACTGGGTTCTTCTGTTTTTGTGCTTATTTTTTATCTATCATTAAGGCCCCGCGAAAGGTAGGCGTTAAGTTATTTCCATTTTGTTATGTATATATTTATAATTGATACTATTTAGACTATTTGTGTGTGTATGCAAAGACTATTTGTGTGTGTATGCAAAACACATCTCTACTCCCTTGCACATACGTCAATTTTAACCCTTGCCAAGTTCTCACGTGCGTGGATACAGAGGGAGGGGGGGGGGGGCAGGAGGTCCGGACCCCCCCCCCTGAAAAATCACAAAAATTATAGGGTGTCTCAGCAAACCTGACCCGGATCCCCTAAAAAATCACAAAGCTACTTAGCCAACATTCAATGTTCGACCATCATCGGCACGCCAGCGATGATGGTCCGCTTACAGTGGTATTAGAACCCTCTCTCCCCTCATCAACTAAAAACAAAAAAAAACGTCCCTCTGGCAAAACTTTCTGGATCCGCGCATGGGCACTCCACCCAAAATTTTATCCTGCTAGTCTGCAGTATTCCAGCTGTAAGTATGTGTATTTTCAACCAGGGAGGATAAAAGTGTAGATCCTGATCTGATAGCTACATCAGTAGCCAGCTGACCTAAATATACAGTGTTTTCAAAAGGGGATTAATCCGAGTTCAGCAGCAGCAGAGTTAACCCATTATCAGATGACGTATGGGTCGAATTTTCCATGATTTCGCGTTTTGAAAATGGCTAATTTCATTGCAAACAATGAAGATCCTTCCATTCCATTTTGATGCACTGTTGTCGTCTGCGGATATTTTTTGCAAACAGTTTAGCCCCAAAACAGGCCCGACAAAACCGTTACGTCGGGCATGATCTGGATCCACACTGTTTGACACTAGATCTGTGTTCCAGTAGGCAAAGAGTTGATAGGGCATCCTAGTATAAGCATTGGTCCAGATTAGCAAAATTGTGTGCGTACACTTATGTTGATTTTTTGAATCCATTAGTTCAAACATTGGTTTACATTCAAAGCACTAAGGCAGATGATGATGTATTGCTACGAGTAGCAACCACCTAAAAGTTTAGGGCTTATAGCATAAGTGTGCACAATTGTCTAGTTCAATTTAATAGACCATTTCGGCATATGGGCTGATTGAATAACACAGGTCGTATACATACTAACTTAATGTATACTTAAAACCAAAAGTAACTTTACATTGTTAATGTATATACATTTTCAGGGTATTGTTGATTGATATATTAAATGTGTTTGTTTCATATAAATTTCCAGTCAATCATTCATGAGACAGTTAAAATTCGTGGTTTTCGTTGTCATAATTGCAACCACAAGGCCCTAATGAAACAGGCA
Source organism: Loripinus fragilis (assembly GCA_964019695.1). Taxonomy (NCBI): domain Eukaryota; kingdom Metazoa; phylum Mollusca; class Bivalvia; order Lucinida; family Lucinidae; genus Loripinus; species Loripinus fragilis. The sequence continues at coordinate 24,261,656 of OZ026518.1, forward strand.
ACGGGGCAAAATAAACTTTTCTAAAACACATCTGTTTTTGATGAGTTACTGTAGTTTTGAGATTGAACAAATTTAAATTTTAAAGACCCAGTCAGAAAGCCATGCTATCATGGCTATTGAATTGTTGTTTAAATTTCAAATCAGTCCGGATAACCCTACGAGTAACATAAATTAAAGTGGCGTTCGTACGTCCATACCCTTTTTGTGAACTTTACAGTGCTTATTTTTAGGAGATGATGCATTGATAAGTTAGGGGTCTTTTTATGCAAATCAAATATCTATGTGTCTTGTTCCACATATGAATTAAGGATGAGGTTGGCGCCGTTAAAGCGGTTTAAGCCCCCCAGTAAAATATTTTTCTGGCCGTTCCAAGGCGGTACTTCTTATGTGGATCTTTTATATTTTTAGCTCACCTGAGTCATTGGCTCAGGGTGGGCTATTGTGATCATTGGATGTCCGTCGTCTGTCGTCCGTCGTGTGTCGTCCGTCGTCAACAATTGCTTGAAACGACATCTCTTCCTATACTACTGGCTGGATTTTAACCAAACTTGGTAGGAATATCCTTATATGACCCTTTTTTAAAATTGTTCAAATGGTTCCGGTCCATTGCATATCTAGGTCACACTGGCAAAAATAGATTTTCAAGATGAAAACTTTAAAAATCTTCTTTTCTAAAACTACAAGGCCTAGAGCTTTGATATGTGGTATGTAGCATCACCTGGTAAATCTCTACCAAGTTTGTTCAAATTATATCCCTGGGGCCAAAAATGGCCCAGCCCCGGGGGTCAAATGTTTTACATAGGCTTATATAGGGAGCAACATGAAAAAATCTTCTTGTCTGAAACCACAAGGCCTAGAGCCTTGATATTTGATATGTAGTATTATCTAGTAGACCTCTACCAAGTTTGTTCAAATTATAGTCCTGGGGCCAAAAATGGCCCCGCCCTGGGGGTCACATGTTTTACATAGGCATATATAGGGAGCAACATGAAAAAATCTTCTTGTCTGAAACCACGAGGCCTAGAGCCTTGATATTTGGTATGTAGCATCACCTAGTAAATCTCTACCAAGTTTGTTCAAATTATAGCCCTGGGGCCAAAAATGGCCCCAGCCCCGGGGGTCAAATGTTTTTCATAGGCTTATATAGGGAGCAACATGAAAAAATCTTCTTGTCTGAAACCTTGATATTTGGTGAGTAGTATCATCTAGTAGATCTCTACCAAGTTTGTTCAAATTATAGTCCTTGGGCCAAAAATGGCCCCGCCCTGGGGTCACATGTTTTACATACTGGCTAATATAGGGAGCAAAATGATAAAATCTTCTTGTCTACAACCACAAATCCTAGAGCCTTGATTTTTTATGTGTAGTATAATCTAGTGGACCTCTACCAAGTTTATTCAAATTATAGTCCTGGGGCCAAAAATGACCCCGCCTCAGGGGTCACAGGTTTTACATAGGCTTTTATAAAGAATAACATGAAAAAATATTCTTTTCTGAAACCACAAGGCCTAGAGCCTTGATATTTGGTATGAAGCATCATCTGGTAGACCTCTACCTAGTTTGTTCAAATTAGATCCATGTGGCCAAAAATGGCCAAGCCCCAGGGATCACATGCTTTACATGGGCTTTTATATGGAGAAACATAAAAATCTTCTTGTCTAAAACCATTAGGCCTAGAGCTTTGATATTTGGTATGTAGCATCACCTTATAAACCTCTAACTAGTTTGTTCAAATTATGCCCCTGGGGCCAAAAATGACTCCGCCCAAGGGGTTACATGCTTTACATAGACTAATATAGGGAGAAACATGAAAAAAACTTCTTGTCTGAAATCACAAGGCCTAGAGCCTTGATATTTGGTATAAGCATCATCTAGTGGACCTCTATCAAGATTGTTTAAATAATATCCCTGAGGCCAAAAATGGCCCCGCCCCATGAGTCACATGCTTTACATGGGCTTAAATAGGGAGAAACATGGACAAATCTTCTTGTCTGAAACCATTAGACCTAGAGCCATGATATTTGGTATGTAGCATCACCTTGTGGATTATGCTCCTGGAGCCAAAAATGGCTCCGCCGCGGGGTCACATGTTTTACATTGGCTTATATAGGCAAAAACATCAAAACCTCTTCTTATCTGCAATCATAAGGCTTAGAGCCTTGATATTTGGTTTATAGCATCACCTAGTGGACCGCTACCAAGTTTGTTCAAATTATGCCCCTGGGGCCAAAATGGCCCTGCGCCAGGGTCGCCAGGGACATGTTCAGCTTTCTACAGATGCCTATATGTAAGCTTTAAACAAAACTCAGGTGAGCGCTTTAGGGCCACTTGGCCCTCTTTTTCTGTCTTGTGTTTGCTATATCTTTGCGCGAGTCGGTTTATATGTGTTTTGTGGTCACCTGCTGGGAAAGGGCTGACCTCTTAGCTTTCTAACTGTGATTTTGTCACTTTCCCATTGGTATCCTGGGTCAGGTGTGGTACTTGGTTGTATCGATTCCTGATCTTTGCACCCTTACTTACTTTTTCAATGGAATTTCCCTTTACAAATTGTTTGCCATTATTCTTCCAAACCGATTGGAATTTTTATCAGACTATCTTGTCACATACTCTGAGCAGCGGTCGAAACTAATCACTGATTAACAAATTCAAACGTCACGAGAGAAAAAGCTATTAGAAAGGACTTAAGTTTACTATCGTTTTAATTCAAAGGGAGATAATTTCAATGTGAACCAACTTTAAGATGCTGCCAAAAACTAACCATACGTCAGAGACAAAATATCTGGCAGTATTTTAGGGGCAATCGATGGCCCTTAAGATAGCGTGTTCGAATTCTGGGTTTTCTTAAGATTGTATTAGGGTAAGGCTGATTTTGTGTTTTAATGAAAGCACAGATAACTCGAAAGAATATTAGTTTACCTAAGCTGTTTTCGTGAATTGTGTCAGTTTTCGTGAAATATGTTAGGACGGTTATCAGATGCTCAATGTAATATCTTATTTTGTTAAAAGAAAAAACAGTAAAGATATATTTGGTAATTAAAAGTGTAAAGTTACTTTTGGTTTTAAGTATAGTTATTTGTAGGTGAACACACACAAGCTATATGTGAGCTCTTTCTCGTATGAACAATTGATCTATGTAGATGTATTTCCAGTTGCTACACTGACCATACATTTCAGAGCAACACAATTTACTATTATTACTAAATGATATGTACAACATGTACTATATGTTATGTCTTTAGTATTTACCGAGTACTCAAAAATTCACTTCTTAATAAATTATACGAGAGTGAATATACACTTGATCCTTAAAATATGTCAATTGCAGCACTGTGGTATGCATGGAAAATGTAAAGGAGGATCTTAACAAGTATTTTAACGAAGATGTGACCTAAAGGTATCATAACATTTTTTTTGGAAAAAAAACATAGGCGTCTTAATCGCCTGATGTTAGTAACTATCATTAAATAAATTTGAACATGTGATGCAGTAACAGTTTTCCTGTTGATATGACATCAAAGTCAAAGAAACAACATTCCATAACATAGTGTAATTCATCACCAAATATTTACATTCTCAGTGTAGTTGCCTTACATGAATCCTACATTTCTAGCTGCTTGCATTTCTCGATACAAAACATTGAAATGTCATGTGATCTAGACCGCGCCTCTAGGCGGAGTAACGTCAACGTCAGCCAATAACTTGCTTTGTTTATCGACGTTTGCGTGAAGTAATTCACGTATCGTCACGACGTTATGTACACAAGTTTCGCTCCCTGGCTGTTCCAACACCTCCGTTACAAATACAATATTCCATTTTATAAGGGTAACTAGCGGGTTGGGTGGAAGATAATTAAGAAAATTTGATTGATAATATAGAATGTAAATATAAGGATTGAAATTCATATTTTACGCTGGCACTGGATGATGAAAAACATTAGCTATTTTAATGTTTCCGAGAAGCCCTTTGGGCTTGACAAACATTAAAATACATGTAGTTAAGTGGGAAAACTGACTGGACAGGGAAAGAATGGGCTGGCCTGAAATTATTTTGGGAAAGAATGGACTGGCCCATTCTTTCCCCGCGGAAAAACTACTGACTGGGGGGGGGGGGGGGAATTCCGGCCTGTTACAGGAACTACACAGATTACATTTTCCGAGATTTATCTATATTGGCCCATATGCCTATTTCTATTGGTAATTTATTATTACAGAGGCGAAAATCTATAAATGATCTGTGCATTTTGGGTGACATTCTATTCAAATATATTCAAGTTTATGCTGTCTTGAAAACTCTATAATTCAGGCACTTTGGTGATTCGTTAATTGATGTTGACCATGACTGCTTGTATTGGTCCTGAATCTTTAAAAAGACAGTTTTGGACAGCCAAGAACTATTTTGCGGATGCTGATATATCCAAATATTGCTCAATCCTACTTCATCTAAGACATATTTAACAGTTTGCAGCCATGGAAAATCATAATGGTACTAAAAAAAATATTATATATGAAAATCGGCCCAGCTCATCATGGGTGTTTTTTTTAACATACGTATACATTTCATAAGGTCTGTGTAAACCTATTCAATAGCACTAAGATCCCCGTATTCCCATACCTCACAACCATATGTTAAAATATGGATAATAGAGTTATCAAAATTTTCAATTGACTATCTATAGGCAACTCTAATGGACCTCTGACACTTTGATAGTGTTTCTGCCTATTTTTCAGATTGTTCCCAAAACTTCCCTATGCTTCAAATATATCTGGTTTCCTCTTAAATAAGATGTTTGATGTATTTGAAATGAAGTAAACAAACAAACCCCTATGGTAAAACAGGAGACGCTACTAAAGGGGGTAGGGGTTGCAAAATTCGACTTTCCCAAAACATTTAGTAATCCATTATTTTTATGCGTAACGGTTTTATAACATCAATACTTGATAACAAAGTCACATTAAAGATCTTTTAAAGTCAAAAATCATGAAGATTATTATGATTAGTTGTTAAGCCATTCTTGCAGTTGAAAAATGCTGAGCACTCTCTATTTGATGATACACTGGATTTAATATCAGAATACATATTTTTATTATTGTCAAAATCTTTTCAGATATATTATAGCTAAGTAATTTCCCCCATAAACCTACCTGACAGACATTGAAACACGCTTTAGTAAAATCAATGAAAGCACAAAATAGTTTTAGTTTTCTAACTTTAAGGTATTCTATATGTGCATGTATAACACATATATTATCTGTTGTATAATTTGATGCATGAAATCCACACTGGTTTCATTGAGTATATTGTTGACATCTAGAAAGTATTAAGCCATGTATTAAACATTGCTGTAAACAATTTTCTCGCACACCAGATCAGGATTTCCGTTATTTTTACCAATGTGAGATAATTCTTATCTCATACCCGTACCAACCCGTGGGAAAAATAAAAACGAACAGCCGCACGTCGGCCGCACGCTGGTCACACGTCGATCCGTGACGTCATTGTAATTTTAAAATGACGTCATCATGTCCCATATCAGCGAATTCAGGATTTTCTGGAAGCCCTTTTCATGTTTTTCCAATATAAAATGTGGTACTTAGTGGTGAGCAAGAAGAAGAATCAATTATTCATGTAATGATGGGATAGAAAAATCCGTCCCTTGCGATCACCTTTTGGCATCACTCGGCAAGGCTCGTGATGCCAATCGGTGATCCTCAGGACGGATTTTTCTATCCCACCCTCACTTCATGATGGATTCTTATATACCCAACTGAGTATGGTAATTGGACGATAATTCTCAGGAAGAGTCTCCTTTGTTTTTGTATAAAGGTTTGAAAACACAAATTAACAACGATTCTGGTATGTTTCCGGTATCAAGAATCATGTTGAACAGTTAACATATATAGGTAACAGGACTGGACAGAATATTTTGATATATTCTTTACTAATTAAGCCATGAAATTTCCAACAATGTGGCATTTTGACAAGTGTAGACTCAGACGAGCCTGTGCGCCCCCTTTTAAGCTTTCAAACAATAAATGATGTGCAGTCAGTAGCTCAACGGTCATAGAATATTCAAGCGACAAGCAAAGGCTCTGATCAGACTGCGCGTATTTCGTCTGTCCCTGGCCATTTTTTAACTTCTTGATACAATTCATGATTTCATCTTCTGTAACTTCAATATTAAGTGCATCAGAATTAAAGTTTGGAACAACCAACTTTTCTCGAGAATCATTTACATCATCATGTTCAGTACTATTCATATCCTTTAAAATAATCAAATAGTGTAGGCCCCTGTGTCGAAATTTGGGCTCCCGTGTGCACTTTTTGGTAAAAGTGATTCTTATCGATTTTCAACTAGAAAAATATATGCAGCGTAAGGAAAAAGATGTTTACAATTTTTTCTTGCAGTATTAATGTCACAGTGACGTCACAAAATGGGGTACCGTCTTTTCACTTGCACCAAAGAGCTTATATGTGATGTTATTATTTACACACCTAAAAAAGCTTATTTTTATGTTTGTTGCGTTGAAATTGTTCACAACGTCTATGGAAACACTAGAATGAAAATTTGCTTCAATATGGACTTCAATTTTACATGAAATTGACGTCAATTTGACGTCAATGTGTTCGAAAAACACATTGCATACAAAAAATAATAATTCTGGAAATTTGCGTGTGTCTTGCGACTAAAATCAGATCAAAGCATAACTGTATGTTCCTGGCTTAGCTTTTTGAAACTAGTTAGCTCTCTGATGGTTGGAGCGTTCAGCTGCTACAGCGTGTTAACTACGTTACCCTACATTTTTAAACATAATAAATGTAATCAAGGTTGTTAAGGTAATACTTGAATTATTCAAATTGGACAAACGTTCACGTATCATACAAGAACATTTTATTCCTTACATATATTTATGTTTATAAAAGTTATATTGGCCCATTGTAATGTTATTTATGTTACATTTTAAGCTACTCCATTTAAAATCACTGAACTTCTGTTAAACAATTTTCTTTGATAAGCTTCCCAGTTTACTTTCAGGTTTTAAATACACCTTCCAAAAGACAAGTAATGAACCATTATATAGCTGCAAACAGTTTGTTTGTATCACAAATACTGTAAGTTAAATATGATGACCCTTAACAAAAAGTTCATTCTTTAATTAAGCATGAAATTCAATTGGAAAATCTTTAAACACAAAATATGAATATTCTCTTGATAAGCCAGAGCAAAAAGCCATGCTTAACTTCATTTCCGGTGTGAAATATTAGTTTTTGTTTGTTTGTTTGTATGGCATCATGTAACGTATATTACAACTTTCAAGACTGCATATACATTGCTTTATTCCGTATATTATACGTCATAGGATACTTTATTTCATCTCAAAACTGACTGTTCTTGTTAAATAGATATCAAGGTACCAGTCTGTCTGAAAAAATGATTTATCAGTTTGCATTTAAGTTCCAACTAATTATCCATGCACATTTACATTTGCAAAATAGTATATATTTGAACTTTTTACATCTACAAAGAAATGATTTGCCCAAAATTATAGATTTTAAAATTCATAACAAAGGAAATAATAGCACTCAAGTCACAGCACTTAGAAGGATACATTTCGATGTTCTGTCATTTATTTAAATAATATAATAGTACTGTACAAAATATATTATATTGTCATATGTTTATACAAAATGTTAACAAAGACGATATATAATTAAGCCAGAAAAGCTTATATATTGTGCTAAATTTATAGTCTTGTAATATTTTTCTGAAGAATTCTAAGTTTAATTGAGCTACTTCTATTCAGTTATTTAAAGTGTCTGTAACTAGTTATTGGTGACTGTATCGAAATCAATTTGTATCCTGACTTTTAGCTGTGTATGCATATGGTAACGCATTACAGAAGCTTTTAAATTAATTTTAGCTTATATACAGTATAGCTTTCTTTGTGCAATCAACAAAGCTGTCCATGACATTAAGTAAGTACCTTGGACCACTTGCTCAACCAATAATATCTAAAGAACTGCTATATTGATGAGAAACATGCATTTCACTGGAAATAGAGAAAGTTGTTTATAATGGTGAGTTTTACTTTAAGGCCACATTAGATATGGTCATATACAAGGAAATAGGTCAGTTGTTACTAAGATACCAATTTAAATAAAGACGTTTTAGCTAAAATTGTATCCTGCTAAATTTTAACAGGTGACATTCAAGTTATTGTCAAGTAGATTTTACAATGGTTTTTAGAATGATGGATAGAAATGTGAAATATTAAAAAAAATGTAGTCAAGAGATTAGATCTGATTTAGTTTTAGCAATAAATGTTTATATACCTGATGTTAATTCCCACTAAACAGAACGTTGGCAAATAGTACAGGAACCTCACAAACATGATAAATGCAATAATGAATAACAATGTTTTACATATATATGTGTACTTATATGAGTTGATAACTTGCCAGGACATAGATTTAAAAGGGGCATACACAATGCTAACTATTCAGCACTATGATGACACTTTTCTCAGTATCAACGTTGTCACCACTGATAGTCGCACATGCAAAGTTTAAAAAGTGTGCATGAACTTATGCATATCTAATTTGCCATGTATACTTTTATTCAGTTATCTCTTAAGGAAATTATTTCATTTAAATGTACTGGCTATCATTATAAATCTCAGAGGTTGATTTAGCAGTGCCTCATTGTCAATTGTATAATGTGTGTGTATGGTATAGTTTACGAAACGTTGAATGCTATATTTCACATATGTTCTTTGACAGTAGCGCAAGTATAAATCACGTTGTTTTTAGATGAAAAAATATTTTTAGACTCTTTTACAGTAATTCATAAATAAATATTTGGTCTAGCAAATGCATTGTTTAATCACTCATGATAACGCAGAGGGGCTAGCATTCTAAAATTTGGCCATCAACCTCCATACTACTTTGTGTATAGAAGCAGCGAAGGCTCTCGTAAGTCGACTTACACATATGCACAGGCTCACCTGAGCCTTCATTGCTCAACACTGCGAAAAGTACCAATACCAAATGGGATTATTCCTTTGATCTGTTCTTTCGTTACTGGTAAATCTATTTTGTTTGATTTGAACTATGCAGCGATTATTATTAGGCTACAATTTTGTATCAACGATAATGTTCACATTTGACATGCTAAATATCGATTCGATATTATCTGCAACACAATTCCGCTGTCAGACTAATAGGTCTAATTGATGAATAATGCAAAACAAATAATTTATTAAAAGCCATTATTTGTTGTGAGTCAGCTATTTTAGCAATGGCTACAATATACATTTAAACTAACAATGTCTGTTTTTTTTTCTAAGTGATAAACATATATATTTCAAATGTATGACTAAAATGAACTATTAGAACAAATATTGTTCTGTTTGAATGCTTTACAATAGTTTAGAACCAGACAGAACAGATGATGCAATATGTCCTTGAAATTCTCTTGTTATACGTTTTACCATCTTAAATGGTATTCTTTTGTCGCCAAACTAGACATCGTTCTGATATAAAGCAGTTTTAAACTTAGGGTGTGTGTCATACCTTTGGACAAAAATCGTTAAGTTTTTAAATCATTTCAGTTTATTTTTTCAAAAGACAAGGATAAAGTACTGTTTTAAATTCACAATTCTCGATTTTGATATATGCTTGAATTGACCAACAATGACAAATTCTGAAAAAGGTTTTATTCTTGAATGGTATCAGCACAGTAGTTGTAATAAATAGATGGCGTAAACAATATGTGATAAATTTACTAAGCTAGTCCATGCTTGATGTTATTGTGTTATCTAAAATACGATACAATATAATACAATACATTTTATTCAGCATTAAACATATAACAATATTTATAAACTACACAATAAGTTAACATTATAATGTAGAAAAACAACAACAATACTTTTCTGGAGGAGCATCTAGCATTTATTCTGATATGTTTGATGACTTTATATGTGTCTTTTATATATTATTTCACGTATAAAAGAGGCAAATATATCAGTGTCAGTGAGATAAAAGATTTCATTTAATAAGAATTTAGGAAAATAAAATGCTGTTTACGTATTTGATAAAACGCACAGACTTGAAAAAATCGTCATATGTGAATAAAGTTCAAATTTGATTCTTTTATTCATCCATGCGTTGTGGGCATTTTCCTTTAATGACAATTAATGGCAGTTAGATGGCAATAAATGTCCCACTAGCAGTGTAAACTTAAATAGCTTTCCTTTGTAATTTAAAAATGTATTTAAAAGAAAGTAACGTATATCACATGTAATATAAGATCTTTTTAATTTGATAACATCATATTGCTTGTCATGTGTTTACAATTCAGAGTTTATATTGTCATGTAAGAATAAGGAGTAATTAGATAAGATTTTCAATTATTTTACAGTAACGTAGAGAATTTTGCTATTGCTTGGTATAGCCCCAACCGCTAAAGAGTTAAAATACATTAATTCGTGGCTTGTAGAATGTGGTTTTAGAACATTATAGTGTACAAAACTCCCCCAGGAGGTATTTTGGTAGTCAAATATCTAGTGACAGTAATACATTTAATAGTTATACATTTAAAGTAACATATATAACTGTAACATCATAGTGCTGTATTATTTAAATGCATACCGGCTGTTTCATTCATTTAAAGATGTTTTAAGGCAAACAGCATGTCGATAAATGATAATACGGTATAACTTGGTATTTGCAAAGTAGGATTTGAAACTATAATAGGGTAACGTAGTTAACATGTCTGTCTAAATATAGGTCAGAGAGCTAACGTATGTCATTTTGCATCTTATATAATATAGTTTCAGAAAATTATAGAGAACAATATTTTCCCTGCTGTGTGGAGATTAGGGTCTAGCTATTTGAGCTTTCACTATCACATAATTTTCATTTTTGGTACTGACGTCACTTTTCCATGTACAGACATCATTTGAAGTAAATGTAACCTCTTTGAAATCCAGAGTCAGGGGTTATGCTCCGAAATCAACATGTCGCCAGTAAAATTAACACAACTGATCAAACAATTCATGTTTATGCCTTCTGGGACTTCATAATACTCCATTTTAAACCTTAAATAAGCTAAAAATGGGTACGTCACTTTGTGACGTCACAGTGCCGTTTAAACGCCAAAGAAAAATTGTAAACATCTTTTTTCTTAAACAGAATACATTTTTCTACAAGAAAATGTATGTTTGACACTTTTACCAAAAAATGCACACGGAATTACACAGCGGCCTACACTAAAATAAACTATCAAGCTTAATGTCTGAATTGTTTGGCATCCTGTTCAAACTATTTACATAATTTCAAAAGGATCCGTTTTTTTTTAGATTATTTTGGGTGATTTTTGTTTCATTTGTCATAACTTATTTCTTATCATGCGCTTATAATTTGTAATACTTCTAATTATTTCTCGCTTGTAAATTTTGCTCCTGATCAGACGCTCCCTGTAGTTATGATGGGTTGTGTTAATATTAAATATTCGCCTTGCAAGGTGATATTTCTGCTGTGTTTGTCGGAACTTATTATTGAACCATGGTTTACTGTTTGTGCTTGTTTGTTCGTTATAGTGACTAAACTTCTGCTTTGAAAATGTGTTGTTGCATGTTGTTGTAAATAAATCTTCGGTTTCAAACATAATTGCATTTATAGAAGCTTTATTGGGCTGTGTTATATCATTCAATGTATTAAGAATTTTATTCACTTTATTCTGATTCAGGTTTTCAAAAAATAACATATTTTTTCCTCCCGACTGCTTGCTGTAGCCTGAGTTGGCATTATATTACCTATACGAGAGAATATGATCGCATTATGAGCGTCTGAATAAAGTGGACAATATTCTTTAACTTCGAAATTTGTCAAAAACGCAATAGAGTAGGATGAATATACAACATAATCAACAACAAAATTATCTCTACATGATGTTTGTCCTACACCTTGTTTAGCATCCTATTCAAACTATTTACAAAACTATTTCAAAAGGATCCAAATTCAAATCGCCAAAAGATCTGTTATTTAATATAAACATATCATTATTTTTGCAAAATTCAATTAATTGCTTTCCAAATTATTTACTTTACTATCTTCTGAAACTATTCGTGTCAGTATTTAATCTGCCCACCATATCTATACTATCAGATATAAACACTTATTCTGAGTTCACCCATCGCATTTCATCATCTGTAATTGTTATATCAGAAAGAGCAGAGGTTCTGGCGATAAAGTTTCCAAGGAGATATGCATATTTAATTGCCCTAGTAAATGATTCTTATTCATAGTTCAATTGTTCTAGAATAACTGACTGTGTATGCTGGTGGGATATATACTATTTCTGCCTTGTTTGTCAAAACTTATTGTTGAACCATAGTTTACTGTTTGTGCTTGGGTTTTTTTCATTAAAGTGGCTGACCTTCTGCTTTGAAAATATGCTGTTTCGCGTTGTTTTTAAAATAAATCTTCGATTTCAAACATAATTGCATTTTTTAGAATCTTTATTGGGCTGTGTTATATCATTCAATGCATTAAGAATTTCATTCAATTTATTCTGATTCAGGTAAAGCTAGACCAAGCTTTTTATTTCTTCCCTATGTTTATGCTTATCATGCGAACGACTGCTTGCTGTAGCCTGAGTTGCCATTATATTATCTTTAAGAGAGAATTTGATCGCATTATGAGCATCTGAATAAAGTGGACAAAATTCTTTAATTTCGAAATTTGTCAAAAACGCAGTAGAGCAGGATGTACATATAACATATTCAACAACAAAATGATCGTCCTACACCTTTATCGCCAAAAGCTCTGCCATTTAATATGAGCATATCATTATTTTTGCAAAAATCGATTAATTGCTTTCCTAATGAATTTACTTTACTATCTTTTGAAACTCTATTCGTGTCAGTAACTCTCTTCATCATATATGTACTATCAGACATAAATACTAATTCTAACTAAAGCTTTAATATTAGACGAAGTCTTAAAATTTCATTGTTGACCTAGAAAAGTTGACTTGATCTCTGTATGGAAGAAAGTACATGTCATAATAATGATTATTGGGCTATTAAATCGATTTAGTTGTATAAACCGTTGGTTTTTTGCACCAATCATTGGTTTTAAACATGATTGTCACGTTGACGCTGAAAGTATGATAGTCAGAACGCAAGAAATGTCAATAATATCCGCAAATATTATTGACTTTACGGAATGAAAATTCTTCGCAAGCGAAGATTTGTCGATATTTATAGATCACATGATAAGCTATTAAGGTAGCACACAACCATTGTTTTTACACTAGTCGCAACAAACTGCGAACAATGGGTTGCTCCCGTTGTGGGGTTCTGTAGTTGGTCTGTGTTTTGTTGTGCGATACTTTGTGTCCATTTTGTTTTTGCAATCATCTTGATAGGGAGGGAAGAGCTGGTTGCTTTTGTTAGTTTGTCTTCATGTTTCTCCTGATTGTTGTGTTGCTCTTCCTTGCGGCGCCAAGGGTTCGTCTGCAGTTTGTGATTGTGGTATTTCTGATCATACTCACCTTCTTTATTAAATGTGCGTCGTTTGCGTTTAATTACTCGTGTTACCCATATCAAACATGTTTTCTTCACTCCGTCGTATATCTTTTTTAAAGACATTTCTTGTCTAACATAAACCATAATATATACCCACAATATGTATCTATATGTTCAAGAAATTATTATAAATTGTTTTTAATCAGAACATCAATACCACCTGATTTACGCATGCCATTTTGTTTTTGATTCTGTTGGACAACTACAAATTTATTAACAGTCAAACATCAAGCTCATCCAGTTTTGTTTCTACACATGTAACAATGTCATCAGTCTGAATAGGTACATTGACTTCTGGAATGTTTAGCTTGGATTTCAATCCACATACATTCAGATAAAGAAGATCAATGTTTATTTCTGGCGCCTTCACACACTTCTGACATCATTTTGTCTTTAGATGCACCTGGCAAATTTCTTTCAGTGGCAGAGCTTCTTCCTGGATGAGACCCTAGCTGAGAATTCTTTTCTTTCTCCAAACATTCTATCCTTGACCAAAACTGCTTTCTTCTTCTGGTTTATTGCTTATATTAACATTTTATTATATATTTATAATGTTAGAGTTTTTTTTAATTAGGAAAAAAACAGTTTGGTATTCAAAATAAGCGTATTAACGGTTTAGTCGAAGTGTAAAATGGAAAAAGCGGAACAGCCAGCTTGAAGATGGACAGTCATCACAACAACAGTATAACGTCTGGTGAATGAGTTCAATGTTCGAAGCGTAATGCACGGGCAAGTGAGCTTGGCAGTTTTCAATCTAATTTGTGCAAATTCATGAGGCTATGAACGGTTACAAAAATCTAAAGATTCATTAAAGGATTGCTTCGAAAATGAAAATATATACTGAATATAATGCACACCGAAACCTTTTAGTTTTGAGTCACACAAAATTCCTTTCAACTAAAGTTTTTCAAACCTAAGGGTTTTCACTTTAATTGTTGGGCTTGGGCACAAAAAGAAAAGGAAGTTTAAAGCAGATATGTTTTAAAAATAGAAATCCGATGGTAATACAATGGGTGCAATCGTAACTTTAACTGGTAGAATCAGAAAAGTAATTACTACAATGGCAACACTATCACAATAGTAATTAGGGGACTATCGTTGCATACCCGCTTTCTTCAGGTCTAAACTATTTCTCAGTTTGTCATTGTTATTATAGGGCTTCATGGCGAGAGAACCTGACTTGGTTGCGTGGGAACAACAAAGGCACAGACCAGCCTGCGCTTTCACTATTCTAGCTAGTCTCTGTAGCTGAGCAGGATAGTTTAGTCGCTCCCTGGTAGCAAACCCAGATGACAGGTTTTCGCGCTACGAGGCTCACTTATTTTACCCTTTCCGTACCAGATACCCCTAAAGGGGCACTTTGGCAAACAGCGAATACCCAGATGAAATACTGCATACTGAGGCATTTCATCAGAGTCTACACTGTTTGCTAAGACAAAATCGATATTCAGAGAAAGAAATACATTTTTTTGGAAATTATAACCTTTGACCTCTTTATACATGATGGACCGTCCCAAGTGTATTGTATAAAACCAGAAGGAAGTATCCATTGGTACAGAAAGGGTTAAACGTGCAAATATTGTCATTTGAGCCGTGACATGAAATTTCCAACAATGTGGTATGTGCGACCAGCAAAGGCTCAGACCAGCCTGCGCATACGCGCAGCCTGATCAGAGCCTTTGCTAGACGCATGAATATTCTACAAATATTAAGCTACTGGCTAAACAGAATTTGGAGTTTCTAAGCTTAAGAGGAGATTGCACAGGCTCGTCTGAGTCTACACATGTCAAAATGCCACATTATTGGAAATCACATGTCACAGCTCATTTCAACACGGAGATGTTTATGTGATGCTATTCTTTATCCATTTCTAGAGTATGGCAAGATGGCATCCGAAAAGGATGATACAATAGAAGAACTAGTGTACGCTATCAAAGAACACGATTTTGCATTATGCAAGAGTATTCTAGAACGTGATATTGACGTCAATGAACGACATACGGTAAGCTTTTTGCGTTGAAATAAGGTTTCAATCATAACGCAAATAACATGAAGGTTCACTGTTTCCTAGCGTGCTCGTATATTATTGATAAAAAAGGAGATAACATGCGAGGCTTGGCGAACGTTTAACCACATTTTCACTATAAGTTAAATAGATTAAATAATACACGGCGCGAATATTTAATTCTAACTTTCATACATGGCATCAGATTGACTTTGAAACCGTATTGTTCGCATCACTGCTAAGAGTTTTATTCGTTATGTGTGCAACTTTGTTATGTAACCGTACAGCTCCCAATAAACAACTCTTGCAATACCCTTAGCTCGAACTATTTTGTAGTTCCAAAGGTAGAAGTATGGGCCTGTTTTAGGGTAAATGACGCCACTAAGTCCAATTCCAAAATAAGGACATCGATCCCAAGATGGCTGCCATCTGGTCCCTGTGACCTCGGATGACCCTGTGTCGCAATCAGTTACACCTGGGAGGGTGTGTCAAGACCCTAGAAGGTAGCATCACGTCCTAGATTATCTCCTCATTATCTCCACCCCTCATTTGTTCATCTTTCGTTACCCCCCTCTCCTACTTCTCCTCCTTTTTCTTTTGTATCATTGCACTCACCAACTTCCTCATTCTCCATCCATCCTCCCTCCTTCTCCTCCTCATACTCCCTCCTGCGAATTTCCTCCTCCTCCCTCTTCCACCCCATTCTCCCTCCTCTTCCTCCTTCTCTATCCACCTTCCCCACTCTCCTTTCATACTCCTACTTCTACCCACCTTATGCAAATTCCAGGATAACTTTCAAATAAATTCATGCTTTGTGCATGCAAGTAACGAATATTCATCTATATGATCTGTTCAGTGCTTAAGTGTACATGCTGTTACTTTTCAGACTATAAAAAGACATGCTACATCTAGATTCCTTCTGCTCCATCTCCTTCTACTACTACTCCTCCTTCTCATCCAAATGACTTCCCTTCATGCGCAAAATGTGCAGTTAAAGGAATGTCTATACTACCTATGACCGCTATCACCACCACCACAACCACAACCACCATCACCACCTCCTACACCACCATCAACATCACCATCACAACCACCACCTGCAGCACCACCACCACTTCCACCACCACAACCACCATCACCACCTCCTACACCACCATCACCACCACCATCACAACCACCAACTGCAGCACCACCAACACCTCCACCTCCAACTCCATCTCTACCACCACCACCACAACCACCATCACCACCTCCTACACCACCATCACCACCACCATCACAACCACCAACTGCAGCACCACCAACACCTCCACCTCCAACTCCATCTCTACCACCACCACCACAACCACCATCACCACCTCCTACAACACCATCACCACCACCATCACAACGACCACCTGCAGCACCACCATCACCTCCACCTCCAACTCCATCTCTACCACCACCACCACAACCACCATCACCACCTCCTACACCACCATCAACATCACCATCACAACCATCACCTGCAGCACAACCAGCACCATCTTCACCACCACCACCTCTCTCATCCTCTCCACCTCCTCAATTGTCAACCCTACGAAGTTGATCTTGGATAATGGCAGGCTATACCAGACCAGACCATCCCAGACTGTACCAGTGGATAGCAATTTCACATAGACAAATTCGTCACCTCTTCATGCAGCCTCCAATATTTTAACGCCCATGCATGTCATACAATCAGTGAAGGTGCAATATACGTTCCCTCCCAGAAGACTGTTATAGTTATTTTATATGTCAATGTTTGATCCAGATATTCCAAGTAATCAGTCGAATTCTTCCATCGGGCCAGCGTCAAACTGATACCCTTCTTCATTTGTTTGTCATCTTTCCATTCTCCAATAGAAACACTCATCTATCCCTTCCATCATTTACACTGAATAATGACCATTTCCAAGATATAATCTGCATCAAGACGAAGTGACTTTTGATATTCTATGATAAAAATGAAGAAATCTCTCATCTCTCCTTATATATTTTGGTCGCTTCAAGGTCTCTTCTGATTGGTCAATTATTATACATCAAATACTTTGTGCATGCGGACAGCAAAGACTTTGATGAGTCAATATCTTTGGTCATTATCGTATTTTCGTGAATGTCTCTTATAAACACACATCCAGCCAAAGAAGCTGAAACTGAACCTTCATCTACCTCTATGATGGGTGCATTTTTCAAAAAGCTTATATCTTACTCCTGCATGTTCAAAGATAATGAAGCCAAAGCGTGACATTGGAGGTGAAAAATGAAACTGTTGTCATAGGTGAAATTGTTACTCCAAACAAATTGGGGGTACTTAAAGTTTTCAAATTTGTTTAAGTTTAGAAAATAGGAGCAAAAATATAAATTTTCTGAACATTTTCTTTCAGAATTTTTTTTGCAAAAATTGTTAATTATGGCTATATTCTGTGTAGGTTGTTTTTATAGGAAATCTTGATGAAATGTCTTGAATTTCATGACAAGCACTTAACAGCAAGTGAATGAGTGATTTTTACCAAATTGAATTGCCTAATTGTAACAAAAATCATATTTTACTGTCATTTTGCCTCATTATTTTAGTAGAAGAGCTCTCAAAATGTTCAAATTTTTAAAACAGGTGACTGAATCTCAGTAAAATTTGTGTTGAAATGATAATACATGGTAAAAAAACTAAGCTACAAATCAATATGTAAGCATGGATGTAATGGTTATCTATGTAGAAAAATGGGCAAAAAAAAAATAAGAATATGTGTTACACTCCTTAGTTTGATTTGTTTATGAGTCAGAATTTGGAACTAACAGGGCTAAGACATAAATATAGTATTGCATACAAAGAGGTGACTTCCCTTGCATAGTGTTGACATGATTTTATTGCAGATTATTGGCCCTTTTGTAAAGAAATGTCTGATCTAATACTAAGGAGTGTAACATTTTGTACAAATGCTTTGGTCTTCAAAAACCTATAAATTCTAGCTTTAACATTATTAAATGACGCAATTTCCTTTCTACTATATAAGAATCTCATAATCAGTGTTACAGCACAAACAAAAATTGTCTCCCCAAGATCTTGAATTAGTGTGTTAAGATATGTTGTATGTTCTTTCTCTAAATGCTTAAACTGATTGCAAATAATATTTTCTTCTCTAATAATTTTAGCAATTGAACACTTTCTGTATGTAACATAATTAAATACCATTTAACTAGCTGCCAAAGGGAATAAAAAAAGTATGGTTGCATACCAGTTTCTGATATTGATACTCCAATCATGAACCAATCGAACAGGTCCCTTTTATATAAGTTTCTAAATGATTTATCCCAAATGCTAATCAAGATTTAAAGAAATGCATCAAAAGAACTGTTCTAAATCTTGGAAATGAATGGTCAGAGTCAATTAAAAGTGAAATGTTGCTGGTTTGGAAAAGAAAGAAGCTCTTAAAAGGCATTAAAACAAAAATCACTAAGGAGTGTAACGCTTTGTGGCGTGATGTCATAGAAATAATTAGTTTAGTTAGAAAATAGGATTATATTGGTCAATTTTATCTTTTCATATTTATCAGAACACATGATTTTCAAGATTAAATATTGTCCTGAATGCCTAGATAGATAAAATTTCAAGAAAATGGATTGTCAAAATCACCAATTTTAGGTGATTTCAATGCAGTACAGCTTTATTTACACTTTGAACATAAAATGGTGCTACTAAAATTGTCAGAGGGACATTGCTCTATAATAATAATGGTAAATAAATTGAAATTATACTGCTACTGGTATAGAAATAACCCACAGAAGTGTTTTGCAAGAAAGTGTTACACTCCTTAGCGGCTTTTATGGATGATATGAAGAAAATTAAGACCAAGATAAAAACTCACACTGTATGAAACTCTATTATGGGTCAAACACTTTTCATATGAGGCATATTAGCTCACAAAATATAACCTTGGAAAAGGTTATGAGGCTTGAAATGTCAAGTTTTACACTCTTTAGTTTAAAGGGTGCTCTACAACCAGTTCTGCTTATTCTTTTATGAATGCTTATAAAGCAGCTGTAAAACTTGAAATGAAATATATTAAGATTGGTCAGTGCTGCAGACCACATTTAATGTTATAATCTTTTCAAATATTTATGTCAAATCAACTCTGGGTAAAATCTCTTCATTTTTACTGCACCTGAATTTTAGACTAGTCCTGTTGAACAATGCATAAAAATAACATAGGTAATGATGAAAAGGCATGATTTTTTCTATTTTCATTAAGTTGAAAAGAATGGGTAATCACAAAGTTGGCTAATATATATGGCAACATCCACAGTTTTGTATAAATGCACAAGTGAAATTCAGTAATGAAAAAAGTGTCATGCAAAAGGTGTTACACTCCTTTTTAGCTAGATTTACTGGCATAAATTTTTTATTACTTGTTCGATTTTAATAAAATTTTGCATGATGAACATAGGGACCATAACACATATTTTAGCTATGTTTGGTCCTTAAAATCTAGGCAAAAGTGTGCATAGGATGCCGTAAAGTGAAAAGCTTCATTATTTTTTAACATACCTCGTCCTCGAGAGAGAAAGATGAAGGTAAAACAAAATATAGCTATGACACAGTTGACGTCAAAACATCACTTTCTAACAATGGAAGAATCCACCTTAAAAACCCTTCATTATCTAATAAATTGTGACCGTACTGAGCAAATGCCCAAGTATTCAATGAGACACTGCTATCTGCAGAGTAAATGTCATCAGCAAACGACAAAAAGCAGCATACAATAGATTGCATTACCATTAGGGGTCTTCCCAGGCTGTATATATCCTTTCTGTTGCAATAGCAAATTAGAATCTGCCATGAAATGAAAATCTTTGAATAACTTTTAAAGAAGGTAGCATCAATGAATAATTTTGTAAACTTTCAGATTAGTGAAATCATCCAAATGTTTAAAGCTGCATAGTCTGTAACTTTTAATCTTCTAATTTTAGAAATAAAGTTTCTATTTTTCAAGAATACAGTAAAAATACTCAAATTCAGGTAAATATTTTACCATTTTCGTAAATCTTAACAAATTATCACTATCAAAACAACAGCATTTATGTTAAAAATCAACTGTCTTGAATTATTGGAGGAACTTAACCCTGCCCTTCACTATAGTGTAGATTTTATTTTCTTGTCCTTTGGGATCATGGGTTTCAAACTATTAGAGGGTCACTGATGACGCCTAAATTGCAGAAACTAGCTATATAGTCTGGTCCATGAAATATGTTTACTCTAGTTTCAGTTCTTTGGTGCAGTCTTTTCTTCCAAAGGAAACATTTTTAAGAACATATTAAATAATTACCAACTAGAGAAAAACACCTGTTTTTATCAGATAATTCACTTTTCCATGCAGTTTTTAGCTGTACTGAACATGTTGATTGTGAAAACATAACTTAATTCTATTTTTACAAATGATTTAAAAAGAAAAGATTTTTTTTTTTCGAAAAATGTTCATAGTTACAGACCTAGTCTCTTTAAGGAATGTTTTAACTGAGGCGTTGACTGATGATGGTTTGTGTCAAAGGATATCATTTCTTAAAAGCTCACATTGAGCACACTGTGTGTAGGTGATTCCAAAATACAACCCTTTACAAATGAAAATATTTACCATGGCAACAGTGTTAGACCCCAAGCTATGATTACTTTTCAAACATCCTTTGGTTTCTCAACAATGTCCAACCCTACATAGTCTGGACAGTTTGTAGTAAGTACTACGTAAGTTAGTTTACAGTTGACCCTCCTTAAATCGAAGTCCCATACATGCCCGGATCGAGAAAATTTTGTCAGAGGGGGTCCAACTTTGACAACTTTTTTTTATTTGATGAGGGGTGGGTGGGTCCAAATAGCACTATAAGCGGGCCATCATCGGCCCGCCAGCGAAACGCCATTTAAATGGCGTTTCGCTGGCGTACTGATGATGGCACAACATTGGATGCTGTCTCTGTAGCTTCGTAATTTTTCAGGAGATCTGGACTAGAATTTCCATTTAAATGGCGTTTCGATGGCGTACTGATGATTGCACAACATTGAATGCTGTCTCTGTAGCTTCGTAACTGTTCAGGGGATCTGGACTAGAATTGCTAAGAAACCCTGTATTTTCTGATTTTTCAGGGGGGGGGGGGTCCGGACCCCAGTCCCCTTTCTCTGGATCCCCACATGTCATGGGACCAAACATTTTACATTGTTTATTTGTCGTTCGATTGAAAAATTGGTCTGTAGCAGGAAATACAGTGCAAAAGCTAAAGTTGATTATTTTCGCTGCTACATATCTGAAAATATACAGTACACTGCACCATGGAAACATGCCATTTTAATGTACATGAACCATTTCACTGAGATATGCTGTATGAGGTACATCTGCACACAAACAAGTGCAATCTTTTGAGTACGTTCAAGTCAACATTTCTTTGGATAGGAAATAGGGAAACACTTGTTAGTGTAAACAAAGTCAGATAAATATGAACCCACCTTACATATATCCTAAATTTACTTTGCCTTTAGGAGTTACTTTGAGTTATCATGATTCAAGTTAGTTAAATTCAATGGTCCCAAAGGTGACCAAGCCAGTTAGGTTTCGCTGGATTATTATTATTATTATTATTATTATTATTATTATTATTATTATTATTATTATTCTTATTATTAGGAGACTGGAAGAACGCTTCTTCATGAGTGTGTGGGCCAGAACATTTTTCTACTTGAGATCCTGAAATATGGGCCTGTTCTTGATATATTTGACAAGGTACGTGTTTTCTTGGATATTCATACGCGCTGAGACATTTTAGAGAGATAAGTTGTTTCCCCTAACTTGCCCAAAAAGGTTGGGAAATTGTTCAATTAAAAAATAAAGGGAAAAACATTATTCAGTAAAATTTCTAATGAATAAAGGGGTACTTGCATCTGTGCACACGCATGGATTTTCTTTAAACTTTGAATAATAATGACTCATTATATACAAACTATGAAAATGTATGTATTGAATTAGATAGTTAAGAATAAGGCTTAGGAAGCAACCCTGACGTACTCCACCTTTGAGGTGGCACCTGTCTCTAAATTTCCATGTCCTAAATCTATAGTTTTGTTTATTTCTAAAATAGTAAATGAGTATGATCAGGAAATACCACAATCACAAACTGCAGACAACCCCGTGGCACCGTGAGGAAGAGCCGCTCAACCATCACGAGACACCAGGAAGACAAATTAAGCAAAGCAATCAGCTCTCTCTTCCCCATCAAGATGATTGCAATACTAAAATGGACATAAAGTAACGTACAACAAAACATAGAACAATTACAGACTCCCACAATGGGAGTAACAATAAACAGAAAGTCAACAACAACAGAACCACCGCCTTAGAATGGACAGCAGCCTAAGCCACCGGGGGGCTTAAATGCATTTTACTGGTACCAAATCTTCGCCCTAGATTCTGCTGTTGTTGAAGTACAAAAAATGTTCAGCTCGCATGGAGTTGTCATCTAGATTGATTCCAAAATACCATATAATAGGCATTATATTAATACCAGGAAACCATTTGGATAAATTATGGTTTACGTTTTCTGAAGAAGTGATTATAAAATTTCAATATTATTTTTCAAAAATTTACAAAACATTCAACATTAAATTCCAAAGAAAGATATGTTTTAGTCTTTGTCAAGATATCATATTATCACAAAAACATGCCATATATATCCTTCTGATCTGAGCCAAATTTCATGAAAATCCAAAACCGGTAACTTTGTCATTTCCTACCTCTTATGGGTATAGGTCAGTTTTAGCAAAATTAATAATTTAGTTGAAATGAATCAATAACTCGATAAAAGGAGGTTGTTTTTAAATCTACTTCCTCTTTTCTTAAAGAAATACATGATTAGACAATTTCAAATGATTTAATGGCTGGAAATGCCAAAGGCCATGGCCCCATGTCATGGATCTATTGGGCCTAGACAATGTGTATCACTTCCCCAAGTCCTGCATGATATTGTTTAAGAAACATAATATCCTATCAATAAACGTGTGGAAACAAGAAGACCAAATATTTCTATACATCCCAACTGAACTAGTGTAACCACATTTTGGTGTCGTGACCAGGATTAAGTGTAACAGAGTCATATCAAAGGTATCATAGAACAGTGTTCTACATGAATAAGTGAGGTCCAGAAACGAAACTGTATGCCTAGAATATACAGCCAGCCAAAGAATAAATGTTGCCATTTTATGGAAATCAGCATCAGTTTTACAAAACAGAATAAACAGAGAAGATTTAAGCATTAATTTAGCAATACCTTTGAAGCCAAGAGTTCTCTGTGACCAAAATGGTTAGTTTTAACCAATAGGTTTGACAGGCGCTCATTCTTGTGAACCAGGGCGAAGATTTGGTACCAGTAAAATGCATTTAAGCCCCCCGGTGGCTTAGGCTGCTGTCCGTTCTAAGGCGGTGGTTCTGTTGTTGTTGACTTTCTGTTTATTTTTACTCCCATTGTGGGAGTCTGTAATTGTTCTATGTTTTGTTGTACGTTACTTTATGTCCATTTTAGTATTGCAATCATCTTGATGGGGAAGAGAGAGCTGATTGCTTTGCTTAATTTGTCTTCCTGGTGTCTCGTGATGGTTGAGCGGCTCTTCCTCACGGTGCCACGGGGTTGTCTGCAGTTTTTGATTGTGGTATTTCCTGATCATACTCATTTACTATTTTTTATTAATGAGGCTTACAATTATAAAACCATAGATATAAGGTTCTTCTCCTGTATGAACTGACTTGTCATAAGGTTTCTCTTCTGTATGAATAAAAATTCTTAATAATGTTACATATTAAGTGTAACATTGGTTAGATGTAGTTTTAACGTTCGTAACTAGATGTGGTAAGTCCGTTGTCACCATATTGTATCGTTTTGGGTAATATTATTCTGTAAGCACTTGATTAAATTAGAATCATGGCACTTAATATCAAAGAATATTTTTTTTTCTTTTTCCAATCAGTAATAGGGAAAAACACTGAACATATCAACTTCTACCAATAAACGTACTAGCATGGTGATTCAAACTAAGCAAGTAGTCAAGTATATTTTACACTGAAACATAATTATTGAATTTTTTTTTACATTTCGATGAATACGGGCCATGTGTTTACATCAAGTTGAAAAAATATGTTACCTGTCCTTGAAGTTCATGAAATTTTGTCTACATATTCTTAACATATATGGAAAGTTTATATGTTGAAATGGTATCTTGGCAAAGACCGCAACATGCAAAAATTTTAATTCCAAATTTGACTGAGTACAAAATATACAGTTGAAAATTGGGGTACCATCTCATAAAAATGAATGCCCAGCCGCTATCCTAATACATACAAAGCCATTTATTGTATCAACGAACTTATCAATGATATAGCTATTTAATAAAACATTTCTGCGTCCGTTACATGATATGTCAATTACTTAAGAAATGATTATAACTGGATACCCTAAGGTATTGTAGTGATATCATTCATGACGTCATAAATTAGCAATGAAATTGCATAAAAACTCAAATGCACCATAAATATAAAAGTCATACCCCAGACAATTAATAAACATAATATAATCAAATTCCAAGCGTGGGCAGACTCCCATGTTAATTTTCCATACCATGAAAGAGCCCCTTTGAAAAAAAAATACTTGAAGATAACTATGAATAATGAAATTTTGATATTTAGAAAGAAAGAAAAGAAACAGCAACAAAAGCCTGCTTGTTTCTCAGTTACTAGTACGCAATACTATATAGAACAATGGGAAAAGGCAATTTTGGGATGAAACTCTTATAAAATTGATGCTTAATTTCTTGTTCCGAGGTTATAAAACATTTCAATGCTCAACTCAACTGAGCAGGAAATTTATCCTGCTCATAAATGTTAAAATGCAATAATAAGCATTTTAACATTTATTAGCGTTTTAATAGTTATTAGCAAGAAAATACAACATTTGAAAGGCTTAAAGCAAGAAACTTCTTTATCTGTTGGTATTTTAGTTTTTATATGAGCAGTTGAAATTTCTTTTCCAGTTGAGTTGAGCATGAAAAAAAGTTGTAAATCCTCGGGGCAAGATGATATTGTCTTTAAATCAATGCAGTTTTAATAAACTTAAAAGAATTCAACATACCAGGAAGCTTTGTGTGATATCAAAAGATTTTCATATAGTTGATGAGCTTTTTCCCACTATTGTCGGGGATATTTGCAGCGTTCGATCTGGGTATGCACTGCTTGCCTGTGACCCATTGAACGGATGCTAGGCATATATGGGTTAACGTTTGTTTGGAATCAATTTAAATACAGTGCAGTACCCTTTTTAATACTTTGGCTTTTTTTCTAATTTTGGACAAGCTTGGCGTAGAATGCTTAATTTAGGTATATTGTTATTATTTGATCGGAAGGCTCGGATAACTTTACACCAATTCATCACAGAGGAGTTTTCCCCCAGATTCAGGCTCATAAAATGTAAGAGTAACAGTCTTGAAACTTGGTCAGCAAAAGTGTGCTAAATTATGACAAGCATATATACTTGTAATTGGGGACACAGTGTTAAAGCTGCATACTCCGTAACTATGAACATTTTTCGAATTTTTTTATTTTCTTTTTAAATCATTTGTAAAAGCAGAATTAAGCTATGTTTTCACAATAAAAATGCTCAGTACAGCTGAAAACTGCATAGAAAAGTGAATTATCTTATCAAATAGGTGTATTTTTCTCTTGTTGGTAATTATTTGCGTCCCTCCAATAATTATAGACCGTTGAATTTTAACATAAATGCAATTGTTTTGATAGTGATAATTTGTTAAGATTTACGAAAATGGTAAAATGTTTACCTGAATTTGAGTATTTTTACTGTGTTCTTGAAAAAATTATTTTTAAAATTAGAAGATCAAAAGTTACAGACTATGCAGCTTTAAGCTCATAATCGACGAAATGTGGATTACCTGGTATATACCTATATGACAAGAATATGTTATTGGGGGTACAGAGTTTAAGAAACATTTTTCAAGCTTGATCCATGATGGAATGCTTTCGCATAATTTATAATTTACCTATAAGCCTGGTTATACGGGGAATTTAGGTCGGTTAGTGAGTTTACGTTTAATGTCCCGCCAACAGCTAAGGTCATTTGGAGACGGGTAATGACTTAAAGTCTCATCCGATAGACTGGAGGGGCCGAAAAGGAAAGCAGGTTAATATTGTAGCTTATTATATAATCTATAAATAAACATCTCCCGATTGCCTCAGATTCCTATTCAGTTGAACTGATATAACTGCATGTTGCATGGGCTGGGGGTTTTCCCATTTTATATTAGTTACTAAATTAGACTTCATAAAAATTTTCCATAACATGTGTGCTATCAGAATGAAACTTGCATGACTTGCTGTAATTCAATTCTGTGAGCAAAATCAGCACTAACTGTTTCATCATATATATGTTACTGAAGACTTTGCTGTGGAACCCTTAATGCACTAATGAATTCTTCCTTCTGGATTGATGCAATAAATTTAGAATGGTCCATTGTATAACTCAAGGGTTCACAGATTACAATTTCTGAATAAAATGTAGTTTTTTTTCTCTGAAGATCATTTTTTCTCAGCAAACAGTGTAGACCCTGATGAAATGCCACATTATGTAGCATTTAATCTGGGTCTTCATTGTCTGCAGTTATAAGTAAAAATAGATTATGCATTAATTCCTCTTTTAACTGAATGAAATCGGTTAGTCATCATGTTAAAAAAGAAATTCAAGATTGTCCAAGACATAGTCCATGTCCAAGATTGTGTTGCTGTTGTTGCTTTTTTCTGTTTTTTTTTTTTTGAAATTATACATTAAAACAATTGTTGACTTATGAGGCATTGGACATGATGTGATGTAGACCTGAGAATACCAATTTTTACCTCGGCTTGGCCTGGGTCAATATTGGCACTCTCAGGTTGACATCATAGCATGTCCAATGCCTCAATAGTCAATAATTGTATAATATATTACAGGAGGGGTACACGCCTCTGCATATTGCAGCCAGAGATGGGTTTACAGAATCTCTCTTCATATTGGTCGCTCATGGAGCAGATATCAATGCTAAATATGATGTACGTATCTCGTTGTCTGTCCAGCCCTCAGTATGTCCGTCTATCTTTCTGTCGTCTGTATTTTTGTATGCCTGTCTGTCTATCTATCGTTGTATGTACGAATCACCCCTCAATACACGTACATATATAGCGTATGTCACTCTCATTAATTACCCAAGTATCTCTTCCCTTCCCTAGAGACACAGTCACATACATTTGATTGCAAAACAATGGATACTCGTACAGTCAATTGCCCAGTTTCGAATCACTTTTACTTCAAGGCGGATTCAAAATATTTGCTTAGAGGAAATAAGATTTTGGCTTTACTGTTGCAAAGCACTATCCTTCCTCGAAATAATAAAGATAAGTTTGTTTCACTCGAATTCTGCTACGATTCATACAATGTCTTTGAAGTAGACCGCCAATTTTCCCGCTTCCTGGTCATTTTCTAGTTTCGAATCACTTCTGCAATTCTAAAAAACAATACCTTCTGATTGTTGTGTAAAAGGAATTGACACTGATTTACCATTAATCTCCAATTCAGAGTTGGGGTAATTAAAATTGTAATTGTAATTAATCCCAATTTAATTACATTTTCTAGAGTAATTGCATGTAAATGTAATTAAGACATTTCTTTAATTACTGTAATTGAATGTAATTAATTACATGGCCAAAAATGGGAGTAATTAACAATTACTTTCAATTACTTTTTAATTACATGTATTTTTCAGATCAGTTATGAACTTCAGTTACTAAAGATTATCATAGTTACTTAAAATACTGCTAAATGAATTGTTCTTGGCCTTTGTAAATGCATATATCATTTGTTGTACTAGTTGAATGCAACATGAAACAAAAGAGAATTGGGACTAGTCATGCTAGTATCTATAGACATAAAAATAGAATATAGCAATTTTACAGCAGACACAGACTGTATGTTACTTCTACTATTCCTTTTTTAAGCAATTTATTTTTTGTTTATACATGGACCTTCAATAGTTAAGTTACCAAAACAATACAAAACAAAGAAGGTGTGAAAATCTCAACAATAGTATTTATTCAGTTGTTAATAGTTAATAGTGTTAGTTAGTGAATTGACTCCTTGAAGGCATTTGTTAAATTTTCACATCTAGGATCAACACACTCATATGCTAAGGTGCATGACCCAATCTATCCACTACATTTTTTAAAGCCCTTAAACTGCTCATTTGCCATTTTCAATAATAATTATAATAATAATAATGAATAAAAAATAATCATGAAATTAATAATCATAAAATGTGATTCAGAAAATCATATTGAAATTTACTCATTCAGTGAACCTGGGGCCCATCATTGTTAATAAAAAACGAAAATAAAATAGATGTTCCAGTGGTGACTGAACTAGCGACCTCTAGCTTGTCAAGCCAGCATTTTAACAGGCTAGTAATATTTTAGTTTGTCACTATCTGATATTCCTTTTGTACTTTTTTGCCAACTTCCAGAACTCATAGGGCCACACAGATTTTTTTTATCAACACTTTTTGAAAACGGTTATTCTCTGGCATTTAAACTAGTTTAACAAAATAATTTCCATGGTTTATCGTCCACAGTTGTAAGACTTTTCTCAAGCCAATGTGTATTCCTGACCTTGATTCTGTGGTTAACAGCTTGTTTGAGAACTTTGGCAATTTATCCCCCTCCCCCCTCCACCCAAAACTAAAAATAATAATAGTTTCTGTATTTTCTCTTGTGTGATCATGTCATCAATCACAAAATACAACAACTGATTTTGTACATTTCATTTCGTTTAAGTTGCATCACTTGACAATAACTTGATACAAGAGAAAAAAAATGAAATCAACCTAATAGACATATACTGAATTTAGAATATCAAGGTTACTCAGACTTTTAGGAGATTTTGACTCATTTCAAATATCTCTGAAATTAAAATCTGATGAAGCTCTCTTAGTGGCAGTGAAATGTAATTGTAATGTAATTAATTACATTTGGCAAAGTAATTGTATGTAATTAATTACTTTGCTCAAAAGCCATGTAATTGTAATTGTAATTTAATTGAACAATTTTCAAATGTAATTGTATGTAATTAATTACTTTCTTAAAGTAATTGACCCCAAGTCTGCTCCAATCAAAAGTTAATCAGCTCATTGAACAGAAAGGAGACTTTCGGGTCTGTGTTTTATTTATTGACAAATGATACATAATGTAAGAGTAGATTTTAAGTATCTGAAAATAAGAAATAAATCCTATTATGGATGATCATGTATTCCAATTTTGTTAGGATATTTGTTGAAATAAAATCTAGGGTCTAGAATAAATTTAAGGAAATTAGCTATTTATTACAATTATGATAGGTCTCTTTATGACTCCTGTAGTAGCCTGCAGCCAGCTTAGTCTAGACCTCACCGGGTTACCTGTTCATCCAGGCATAAAAATAACAGACAGCAGTCAGCTCACCCAATAGATATTAACCCTTAAAACACCAGCAAAACACATGTATCTAGAAACGTCATTTGGTTACATTATTGACATTCTAATCTGGGTCCACCACTGTCGAAGAGACTTCTAAAATCTTTCACAGACAACAGAGCAGACTAATTTTGTTGTGATTTGCGCTTTAAGAACTAACCATGTTAAAACTTTTTCCCATTAACCCATTTAAACCGAATGGAATGTCCAACTTTTATAAATTGGGCCTGCCCTATTCTGTTTAAGGGTTGTTTTCTGGTATTTTCATTTCTGTTCCATTTATAATAGAAAATTTGATAAACAATCAGTGGAGACCCTGATCAGATTCCACATTCTGCGGTGTCTGATTTAGATCTGCACTGATTGCATATGTCCCAGAAAAAGACTTATATTAGGCCACTGGCTACCTATCATATGGTTTACCTCCACCCCCAGGCGGAATTTTGTAGACCATATGTTTCTTAAAGCTCAATGTATTGCAAGGATTTTGCAACACGTTAGCCCTCTGAAAATGGCAGCGTTAAGCTGTAACAGCCTGCTACATACGTTAACCTACAAAATATTTGAACATTAACATTCTTTTTAAGACTTCAGATAATTGCAAAATATAAGGTAAGATTTCAAAATTGGTTATATCTCCTAAGTAAGCTACTACTGGGCCATAGATATTGACATTTGAAAACAAATATAGTCACCCCGATGTTGTGTATGTTACATTTTTTTCATTGAACCCCCTTTTAAATGATAAATGAATCGAATATGGTTTGTCTTAAATTTTATTGAAACCAGTTTATGTTTATTAACTTGGTATTATGTTAAAAAAAATATTTACCTTTTCAAAACTGCAAGCATTATGTTTCTTTCTTATATACTTTTTGAGTTATTTGATATTGAACATAGTAGCCCCATATCACACAAAAAATGTCAAATGTAATCATCTAGGCCTGGCGCTGGCTATAATACCTCCTCCATCCCGAGGGAATTTTGTACACTATAGTTTCAAGATACTACATTATGTAAGGCACAAACTGAAATATGTTAGCTCTCTGAGAGTGGTAGCGTTAGCGTGTTACACCATGTTACGTACGTTACCCACAAAATAACATTGTATTTTCCTAATAATGTCTCAAACATGACATATTAACACTTTTTTAAGTCTGGCACAGGTTAAAGAACTTCTCATAACACAGTAACATAATTTAAGCATTTATTTTATAAATGTTTGAGTTTTTGCCGTTGTATATGATACTTAGTGTTTGATATTTCCAAGTATCAGTATGGCAGTTATTGACGATACCTGTATTACATCCGTCAGTGATAATAGCCAATCTATAAAGCTGTTATTCAAATGAATTGAAGTTCGTTCCTTATTATGGTGTCTTACACTATTTTACAGCCCAGGTTACTTATGTTACCATCCAAATACCATTAAATGTTCAAGATAAGGTCTCCAACACAACCAGCTTGTACTTATTGGCATGCTGGCACAGGTCTATGTACTTCTTTTTACTCTGGCCTATTTACTGAGGAAGTAACTCAAAACATAACCTACCATAAACCCTATTTTTTATAGAGACATCAAATATAGTTAACATAACACTTATGGAAAGTTTGTAACATACAGTGCAAAATGTGAGTAACAACTTAAAGATAAAAAAATCTATCAGGTAGAAGTTATAGAGCTGTTTCTTGCCATTCTAGCAACTCTTCGTATATTATCCAATGGTTTAAAGAATTTTCCAATACAGCTCATTAATCCTCTATCAGATTCATCTTGCAAGGATTTTGCAATATTCTATCACTCTGATAATGGCACCATTACCTTGTAACAGCCAATTACATATATTAACCATCAACATCTTTGATAATGTATCTAAATAAC
Organism: Loripinus fragilis; assembly: GCA_964019695.1. Lineage (NCBI taxonomy): Eukaryota > Metazoa > Mollusca > Bivalvia > Lucinida > Lucinidae > Loripinus > Loripinus fragilis. The sequence continues at coordinate 24,293,720 of OZ026518.1, forward strand.
ATGACTTCTAAAAAGTGCAAACCATAGGGAAAGATTTCCAAATTGGCTATATCATCCAAGTAAGCTAGTTTTGCATCACAGATATGGGCCTTTAAAAACAAATATGCACCCCAAAAGTGTTACGTATGTTATATTTTTTCAGTATTCCTATATAAATGATTTATGAAACTAATGTAGTTTGATATTTTCTAAATGTGTATGTGCTTACTAATTCATTTTGTATTAAAGAATTTTTATGTACCGTTCGGAAGCTGGAAATATTTTGTTTCTATCTTTTATAAGGTTTGAATTGTTGAGTTTTGAACATGGTAACCCGATATCAAACAAAATGTGAAATATAATTCTGTGGCTCTTTTTTTAGGGTACAATCAAGTTTTCTTTCACAAAAAGGTACTCGATTTCCTTACCATTTATTTTCCACACATCTTGTCCATATCCGGAAAGCCTCGCGTGTTTTCATGGGAAAGACTTGATAGTTAAATCTTTGTATGTACAAAAAAGCAGGATGGAAGTAAACTCATGTCCATGCCATTTAAAATAGTCAGTATATATGTATGGCTTTGGTACTTTTTTCAGAAACATGTCATACTGCAGCTTATTCACATTTACTAAAATAACACATGTTAGGGCTTCATGTCACTAATGAGTGCCTAGAGAAATTCTTTGTGTGTTTTCCTACCCTGCTTAGAATGTATACTAAAGAGGAACTAGTGGGGAGAGGTTCTCTATCGATTTGATAGGAAAAACCTCTCCATGGTACTTACACATTGGCACATTGGTAGTGTCACAATCTGTTAAATAGTGTATGACTGTAGATCTCGTCCCCTGTTTTCAGGCCAATGTTGTTGACATTCAGAAGGAGCACCTTTTGTTGCATATACCAGTGTTGAACAAACCACCAAGGTTATCCTCAGTGAGAATGATTGTAAGTCTTTTTAGACTGTTGCTTATACATTGTATATATGTATCAGTGACAAAGCCAACACGCCCTGCCTTTAGTGCCTAGTTGAATACTGGTTCCATCAGACCCTTGACGGTGGCAGGAAAAGCTATTATGCTCTGTAGTATGGTATTACCATCTAAGTTATGTGCAGCACTACATGGCCAATCTAATGTTGGTTCAGTTTGTGATTGCAAGCCATGCAGAAGTTTGGACTTGTCAGTTTTGGTGGAAATTCTATCAGGAGTTTACAGTGATCATGGTACAACTCCCAGAAGGAACGGCAGTGTCAACTCAAGGTCAACATTATGTCCAATAGAAAGAGGGTCAGGCTAACCAATGACGCGCCTATAAGCTCTCATCTGGTTGACTACGTTTTGTAAATTGGACAATTTGTTTTTGACCTCGCAAGCCTCAAAACTTCATTAGCTTGTAGCATTTTATGGGGTTGTGAGACAGATTTTCAACTAAAAGTGAGTCATTGAAGTCTGCAACAGCCTCCTGCAAATGTCATCAGCCCAAATAAGATCCTTAGCTTTGCCAGGCTCAACAGGAACACAGAAAGACAAAAAGTACAGTTCATCATGACATTGTCGTCAAAACTAGAACTAAAAGGATGGTTCAACTTTGCATCTGAGCAGATTAAATATTTGATTGTTCAACTTTGCATCTGAGCAGATTAAATATTTGATTGTTCAACTTTGCATCTGAGCAGATTAAATATTTGATTTCAGTGCATTGAAGAGTTGTTTCAATATATTGAGCTCTGATGTGATGAGTAATACACCATTGCATCTGTAGTATAAGCGTAGTTCTAGCTGCTGAAGCCTATAATACCTATTTGACTTGGCACAGGGTTTATTGTTTGCCTGATAGTTATGTCAAAAGCATTTTTCAAGGAAAGAACCAATGATTGTGACACACTAAAACCATTTTGTTCGAGAAGTTCTTTGCATCTGTGATGTGTATCAGACAAATTTATGAGTGTAATCAGTTACAAAGGTACATATTGTGTGTAGTTGTTGTGATTGTGTGCAGTGAACATTGGGAAAAAGGCATACAGATAGAGCTGGCATGCAATTCAAAGTTATGTTCCTTGTAGTCCTTATCAGTGTCAATACCATCTGAACTATATACATATACATTGCCAAGAACTGAGCTGTTTCACAGTGATTGTCTTTCAGAACATCCGCTTTTAATGCATGGTATCTACTGTTTATATGAACAAGCGGCGAAGGTTGATAGATCACATTATAAAAATAGTTTAAATCATCATAGATTAATAAGGAACTTCAATTTATTTCAGCCTTATAAATTTTCGAAATTCTCTGACAGACTTTATATATGTATAATCAACAATTGCTATACAGACACAGAATAACCTATGTATCATTTGGTAACACACATAACAGTTAAAGCTCAAGGCATTTATTAAATGAATACTTAAAATGGGTAAACCTTGTAGCTGCCTTATGGATTATTTCTTAATATATATCTCAATGAAACATGTATTCTATTCTCGTGCTTGAGAATGCACGTTTGATCTAGACCAGGTCCGACATCTTTATTGGACATGATCTGGTTCAAACTGTTTGCAAAGGTTATCATCATATATGTGGCCATATCGCTACATAATTTTATATGCATTGTTAAAAAAACAAGCTTTTAAAATGAATAGCTAATGTTCGAATACATTCATGTTTTATGTAGACAGAATGAAAGACAAAAAAGAGATAAAAATATCAAAATTATGAAATTATGCAAAACATCAAATTATGAAATTCATTCCATTTAAGGACTCTACAACGGTACATGAAACTTGTGTCATGTGTTATACAGGTATTGAACTTCTTTGTGCACAAGGAGTTTTGAGGTACCTCTTGGTCAGAATGCCTACTGCACATGGGTCTTTAAGTTAAGTGCACATGGGTCGCAGATGAAAGTAAAAGTCTTGTGCACACTTCTCTCTGGCGTAGTGCACATGGGATGCCTTTTATGTCAAGTGTTTCTCTGGCGTCACTGTACAAATATCCAGCTGTATACCTCTCAGGTTTACACGATTTCGGTTCCCCCACTATCATTCTCGGGTGTGTTTAGCTAGTTTAGTGTTCTGGTCACGCTGCTGGTAACCTTTATTAAGAACATGTAGAGTTTTTTCATTTAACAAATAATGCTGGTATTGCCTATATTCGTACAAATGTGCAGTTTACAATGATAGTTTCGAATCCAAGATATGACTTTGGGATCAAAGATCAAGTCAACCATACTCAAATTCTGTCTCCTCGGTATAAGTGGGCCTTGGTGTTTGTCAAATGGCAAGATAACATAATTACAGCTACCACTTTGTTGTTTCTCGATCACTGACTGATCTGCTAGAGCAGCATTTTTCATCTGCTTTGCAAACATTTTCTGCCGAGTTCTGACCAGTAAAGGGTCGTGTCTGATCTAGATAAAAGATATATATGCCACACTGATGTTATTGCTAAAAGGCTCTTTTAAAGATTAATTCTGAAAAAAAATCAGCACACGACAAAATATGCAAACATACCTAGCAAGCAAGTTGTTAACCTTATAGTGTCCATCACTTCAAAAGAAGTCTGTTTTGTCGTCTGCTGAAATGTTTTAGAATCCTCTGATAAACAGTGTACATCCAGATCAGACTGCTCATGTAGCAGTCTGATCTAGGTCCAGACTGTTTGCCACTTTACATAATTTATTCAATAAGGTTAGCGCATATATGCAGCAGATGACTTTAGTAGACGACATTTCCAGATGCATTTTGGAGACGCTTAAAGGGTTAATAGCAGTTTGTTTTGTTTTTTTAATATAGGAAAACTCGCCGACTCCCCTCGACCTTGCATTACAAGACGATTTCACACAGACGACGAGTGAATATCTTCAGTTTTTAGGTGCACAGTTATCACAGAAAGCCACGGTAAATAATTACTTGCTATGCTTCCATCACATAAATTCATGATAAACTAACTGCTGGTTATGCTTTTATCACAGAAAGTCGTGTTTAATTGATCATTTACTATTCCTTTATCACAGGAAGCCATGGTAAATTAATCACTTGCTATGCTTTTAATCACAGAAAGCCATGGTAAATTAATAACTTGCTATGCTTTATCACAGGATGCCACTGTTATAATAATAATAACTTGCTTTAAAACTTTTATCACAGAAAGCAATGGTAAATTAATCACTCGCTATGCTTTTATCACAGAAAGTCATGGTAAATTAATTACTTGCTATGCTTTTATCACAGAAAGCCTTGGTAAATTAATAACTTGCTATGCTTTAATCACAGAAGCCATGGTAAATTAATTACTTGCTATCCTGATTTCACAGGAAGCCACTGTTATTTAATTACTTGCTATGCTTTTATCGCAGGAAACCACTGTTATTTAATTACTTACTATGCTTTTATCGCAGGAAGCCACGGTAAATTAATTACTTGCTATGCTTCTATCACAGAAAGACACTTTTAGCCACTGTTACTTAATAACTTGCTATGCTTTTATCGCAGGAAGCCATGGTAATTAATTACTTGCTATGCTTTTATCACAGAAAACCACTGTAAGTTTATTACTTGCTATGCTTTAATCACAGAAAGCCATGGTAAATTAATTACTTGCTATGCTTTTATCACAGGAAGCCACTGTTATTTAATTACTTGCTATGCTTTTATCGCAGGAAGCCACGGTAAATTAATAACTTACTATGCTTCTATCACAGAAAGCCATGGTTAATTAATCACTGCTTTGCCTTCATCACATGAAGTCATGGTAAATTATTTACTTGTTATGTTTCATCACAGAAAGGCAAAGTAAATTAATCACTTTCTATACTTTTAGCAGGTGAGAGAAATACAATACCATTTTCCCCTTGTATTCAGGTTTACAACCAGCTTCATTTTAATCTTGTGTACACTGTAGGACTCTAAAAACGCAAAATAAAATGTTGTTGTTTTTTTGCACCCAGAACGTTTTAGTCTTCTTAACAAGTAAGATCGGCTGGTAATTTAAGAATACTGCTTATTGATTTTTAAAGCATGTAGATTAGAGCACGTCTGAACTTCAATATTAATTTCTCCAATCTGCTTTGATGCTGCTGTTAGTTTTGGCCACCTCTTCGCCCCACCCCCTGATGTGAACGCTTTCAACGCTAGTGGTGAAACTATGTCAGGACGCCAAGATATCATTTATGTTGAAGCTAACACTGCAATATGTTGGCTTTCAGTTGGCAGCCAATCAGTGAACAGTCTTGGATCCGTAGCCATTCAGTCACCTATTAATTGCAGATCAGTCATACACGATTTCAGAACCAGTCCGTGACTGATCAGTGGCTTGTCAGCGACTGATCAGAGACTTTTAGAAAACCTTTCCAACTAATCCATGATCGAAATCAGTTGCAGTGTTTATGCTCAAAAGAGTGACCACGACTGATTTTGATTGGCGACCGCTTTGCGACCTTGTTGCAACCTTTGTTAAACAACATCCCAACTTTAGGGTTCATTAACCTTCATTGGGCAAGAGGTGAAAATCTAGGACACCTTTTAAAAAGTGCTGCTTTATTTTATGACTCATACAGATATCTAACCAACCATTTATTTGAAAGCATTCATTTTTAACAATCTTTACAATGTAAAGTTGACCAATTATTTGTATTCTGTGGCTCTTCTTCGTGATGTAATACATTGGTCTGCAGTTAGTGATTATTGGCATACTCACTTTTGGACTCTATAGCTTAATGGCCTTGGTCAGAGTTGGAAATCATGGACACGGTAAGATTTTTTAATATTTTTTTTCTCAAATTGAATAATATTCATGCATTTACATTTGCCAGGTTCTGAGGAAGCTGTTCAAACATCTCCTGAGATATAAGGCAAATGAGCCGTGACATGAGATTTTCAACAATTTGACATTTACAAGTGTAGACTCAGACGAGCCTCTGCAGCCTTCTTTTAAGCTTTGAAACTCCAAATGTTTTTCACACAGTAGCTTAACAATCATAGTATACTCAAGCGACTAGCAAAGGCTCTGATCAGATTGCGCGTATGCGCAGGCTGATCTGAGGCTTTGCTGGTCACACATACCACATTGTTGGAAATCTCATGCACTGGCTCAAATGTTAATGCAATGAAACGAACAAGTGTGTTTGTTATTCTAGCATATTTTACCTGATTCCATGAAAAGGACCACTGAAAACACTGCGAAAATACAATTTGTCTTTCACCGTTCTTTTTCAAACAAAAGGGTGCTAGCGTTAAACTTTCGAAAGTCATAACGTCGTTACAACGTCATAACAAGTGCAACGTTTTTTATGAACAAAAACGGTGACATAATGATCATTCGGGGCAGCAACACTTTCCTGTGTAATGTCAGACAGTCAAGAGCTCATTTTCAGTATTATCAAATTAAAACCCATGTTCAAACAGCACGTGAATCTCATGATCTGAACATAGATTTTCATTAATTTGACAACGGCTTTGCGTAACAAATGTTATGCAATAATTTGTTTTTAAACAGCCTGTTTTCATGTTTTATTTAAGGCTGACCTTCTTTCTGAAACTCCAGACCTTATGGTTCATGGCCCAAGAAGAAACAAAAAGTCAAAATTTATGACATTTTTTTTAAAAAAAAAAAGTGCTGTGCTATTTGTCTAATTCATGCAGACATCTTACTAACCATACATTATTCGAAAGTGTACATATTTGGACTATTAGAACTTTTTACGGCTGGGCGAGACTTCCACTGACCAGCTTTAGACACTTGGGTCCATGCCCTAGGGTTAGACTGGAGGACAAAATCTAGGATATCTTACTTTGATAAAGTTACAGTTTGGACTGACTTTCTCTCTGTGACTTTGGACCCTAGGGTTTATGGCCCAGGTTATGCTAGACATCTTGCTAACCATCTATTATAAAGCATTTATACTTGGACAATTGATGCCATTCATAACTGGCTTCTATTTCTCATAAACTTGATCCCAAAATCTAGGATTTTTATAGAATTTGTCGTATTTGAAAAACAAGTATTATTTAGGGCTGAGTTTCTCTCTATTAGTTCGAAACTTAGGGTTCATGACATAGAATGGGTTTTCATCATGGTGTAGTAATTTGATTAGAGTGTTTTTCCATGCTGATACATTGCATTAGTCAGATGGCCTCCATGCGAGCTGAACATTTTTTGTACTTCAACAACAGCAGAATCTAGGGCGAAGATTTGGTACCAGTAAAATGCATTTAAGCCCCCCGGTGGCTTAGACTGCTGTCCGTTCTAAGGCGGTGGTTCTGTTGTTGTTGACTTTCTGTTTATTGTTACTCCCTTTGTGGGAGTCTGTAATTGTTCTATGTTTTGTTGTACGTTGCTTTATGTCCATTTTAGTATTGCAATCATCTTGATAGGGAAGAGAGAGCTGATTGCTTTGCTTAATTTGTCTTCCTGGTGTCTCGTGATGGTTGAGCGGCTCTTCCTCACGGTGCCACGGGGTTGTCTGCAGTTTGTGATTGTGGTATTTCCTGATCATACTCATTTACTATTTTAGAGGTAAAACTCTATGATATTTTAAAAAGTGTTGTTATATTGTTCTGTCTTATGTGCTGTCTTACAACCAATTTTTAGAAAGCATTAACACTTGGACAAGTATTTCTTTCCATGGAAGGGCCAAAAATACGAGGGGCGTTCATTTAATTCTATCACCATACGCCTCCATACCACATGGCTGTAAAAACTAGTGGAAATTACATAACCTGAACCAGCTGGATATTTCGCCAAACTCCAAATGGTGCTTTAGCGGTCATCTTAAAAAGTTGCTAAAAAAATAAGGGAGTATGACCAAAAATGACACATTCCCATACTGCAGATCAGCCCTAAGCACCGCGAGTAAGAGACATTGAATACTAACAGCCACATGATAGCAATAGTACAATTATAACAAACCATTCAGCTCTCTCTTTCTCTCGAGGTGCATTCTGGTTGACAAAGTAGCAAAAAGAAAAAGCTGATAAAATCTGCTTAACTGCTTGTACATATATACTAATTTCCTCTTTGTTCATTTTCAGGGCTCAACAGAGAAACACGAGCAGATAATCCATGGATACGAATCTGGGTAAGATTCCAATGGAGAAAGTATGTGTGCGGGAGGGGACTTGGTGTGAGTATGTGAAAGAGAGAGATTTCATTCGAATGGCAAGAGCAGAAGTCTATTATATCAAGAAGAACCCTTTAGTATAGTGGAATACCAATATTCTAAAGCCTAGCCACACGAAATCAGCTCTAATGGGCTTCAGAGACCAACTAGAATATAAGTTGCGCGTTTAGCAGATGTGCAAACTGAGCTGTGTCTTTGTTTTTTGCATGAAAAATAACATGTTTTATCTTTAGATGGCATATACTTCTTTTGTGGATCATTTGTGTTATTTGTGTTTTGCGCTTGTGATTTTATCAGCATCTGAACTATGAGTGAGGTTGGTGCGCTGTGAAACCGGTTAAAGCCCTCCAGTAAAATATTTTTACTGACCTTTCTTTTGTGGATCATTTATGTTATTTCTGTCTTGTTTTTTTATGCTTTCGTAAACGTCTGTTCATTGATGCCTTGTGGTCGACTTCTGGGAAAGGGCTGACCTCTTGGCTCTCGTTTGTGATGTCTAATTGTGACGTCGTCACTTTCCCATTGGTATCCTGGGTCAGGTGTGGTGCTTGATTGTATCGATTCCTGATCTTTGCCCTTTTTAATACTTTGTATGTAACAATTACAGTTGACTCCTGATTACTCAAAGTTTCCATAAGCCAGAGGGTTCACGTTGTATTAACGAAGCTTTAGTGATTAGTTAAAAAACAAATATTTTAAAAGGCCACCTGATACAAATGCGTAGTTTAAAGTTATTTTTCTTATTTCTCAGCCAAGCATATGCTGTGGGTGCTAAAAAATACCGTCTCAATGAGTCAGTTCTTTTGAGCATCAGCAGTGCATAATTAAGCTGCTTGATAAAAAATAACAAATTTAAGTTAATTAAAACATATTGCAGAGTTTTACCATTCCTAGTCACGACGTCACATGATAAAGACACATAGACATAAAAGCAAACAAACAATAAGCAAACTGTTTCATTATCTTTGGTGAATCCAGAGGGTGGAACAGGGGGTTGTTGTTAGAGCCCTATGATGCTTGGACAATGTATGAAATGGGCGTGCTATGAAGCGACAATGTCTTCAGCTGGACAGCTAAAGCTTGGCATATAAAATATAAACCTCCCTTCCCAGTGGCTATAGGTTTTCGTAGAAATACTGATACGGACCCCCTTGAGGACCCCCTGCAGAAGCAATTGGACTGGACTCCTTGGTTCAATTGCTTCTCGAGGGAGGTGCGTACACCTCTCTGTAAATACGTTAATGATTAAAATATCGTTGTCAGGAAAAGTAACGAAGAAGGCAAAGATCAGGAATCGATACAATCAAGAATCACACCTGACCCAGGACATCCCGCCAGAATTTCTGGATCTGCATGCTCATGATTATTATGGCGGAAATGACCACCAATGCTAAAAAGTCTATAAATGAAATTGCCAAACTGGTGCGTCAATTTAAAAAAATAATGGCACACAATTGAATGCTCGACACCATCTTTAAAAATGTTCTAACTGAGCGATTGAAGAAATGTGGCCATAGCATACAGAGACATAACAGAGCGATGATATGCCAAAATGGTCATCCTATTTGTTTGGTTCCCATTTTTTAATATCTGAAGAGTTTGCCACATGTGTTTATTTTATTTTTATTTATTTCAGAAAAATATTTTTTGAAGGAAGAACCGTTTCATCTGGAAGTGCTTCACATTTTGAGAAACTTGACATAAATGTTAAAAATCGCTCTCCAACACAGATTAACTTCTTCTGCAGAAGAATAGAACAACAGTATCAGGATATTGAGAACTTCACACCAAAAGTATGTTGAGTCATATTTTTCAACAATTAGGTCACTGTCTAGCCACGCCCCAACTGGATCCTATCACATTGAGCTCTACAAGAGACCCGAACATTGTATACCATGTGGCGATACAGTGACATAATAGCTGAATAATAGAATCAATTTTCAACAATTACAAGATAACGTATGGATTAGCCTATACCATTTTGGTGAGTATCACATTGTCGAGCTTCACAAAGTAATGATGTAGATGAAGACTCAGATTAAAATTTAGACATCTTGACCAGCTGGATATGTCAGCATGGGCGTTTGAAGGAGGGTTTGCGCAAAAGAAATACATACCCTAAATATCATGATATAACGATTTAATAGTCACTTTTAAAACGCACATGAGATGATATTCGTTGGGATGAAAAGTGTCAGGTAGATCGTGAGGTCTGGCAGGTATTACCTCGTTGTAAGAGCATTTTGACGCCTGAACAAGGTTTGAAACAGGCGTGCTATGAAGCGACAATGTCTTCAGCTGGACAGCCAAAGCTTGGCATATAAACTATTGACCTATGATTTCCCAGGCTATTGCAGCCAATAAACGTCAGTAAATGTGTACAAACAAAATGCTCATAACATGAGCTACACTGTATATATGTACAACTATGGTCCAAAGCCAGCAAGATGGCTGGAGGAGGTGCCTCCGCTTTACAATAGCGCTGAGCAGTTATAAAACTAAACCGAACTAAATGATCGTTCCAAACCCTGGTTTGTAACACGTTCTAGCCTCAGTGCTAGGAACGTAGCTAAGATGTAGCCCTGAACAAATCTATAAACGATATGCTCCAAGCATATAACGTTATGAAGCATCACCTCGTATGTGCGTCGGGCTATCTAAGACTATCGCTTAGAACCTGGTTAGGACGTTTAACGTTTCCAACCCCTCTTATGCTTCCAGCCTAGCTGAAAGTTACAAGCATCAAACAGTCTCAGAGCTAGTGTTTGGAGGAATAGCGTTTCCAAACCTATGTTTCCAGCCCAGCTGAAAACTCTACAAGCATCCTGACTCTCTGAGACAATAGCTCAGAACCAGGTTTAGAGAAATAGCGTTTCCAAACCTTATGTTTCCAGCTCAGCATGTTAGGAACTCTACAAACTTCGAACAGGCCTGTTGTAAGCTCTCTCAACTTGTATGAGAGTTAACTGTTAAGTTTTTTATTATCATTTATGCCACAAAGACCTCTATAGCTCCAAGAACATTACATACCCTGACTAACGAATCACCTCGAGAGACAGGTGATAATAGAATAGGCATAGACAGAGATATATGTCCAAATTAACCGTTCATTACTTTCAAACAAAATTCCTCAGGTTATACCTGTCAAACTTATTAATTGTTTAACGCACATAAAGGTTTATGCACGATAAGCTACCTTGCACCCCTTTCAGATAATATTCACAACATAATGATTTATCTACTATTATTTTCAATAAATAAAAAAGTATGTTACTTACATAAAAATTCCATAAAACAACAAACAACTGCATATTCTCAGCGCAGATTATCCTGACAAAAAGATATAACGAGGTAGACCTAGACCTATTGAAAGAATGTGAAACTGAAATGCAAGCCCCATTTAAACCAGTCAATCTGCCACAAACCCGATCCAAGTTGGATGTAAAATAAGAACAACATAGCAATCCAAATTTCATTTAAATCTAAAAAAGTTATTCTGTAAGCAAACAGTGCAGAACCTGACCAGACATCATCTGATCTGGTTCATCACTGTTTGCCATTGTCCTATAAAAGGATGCGAAGCTTAACCCTACGTATACTGGAAACCTCCAAATTGGTACTTAAAACAACGAGTGAAGATCCAGATGAAATAACTGTTTATTAAGGTAAAACAATCGCTAGTGACAAAATACTTCTTCATTGAGAAATGACCACCTGTCACCCCTTAGAATATATAATAGACAATTCCGTTCTTAGTGCTTTTACCTAATTGGGAAATCCATCAGAATACAAAGGGTTAAATGGGATCAAATGGGTAAGATGAGCTGGTTCCTATCTTTTTGCAGGTACCAATACCCACCGAAGTAAGCGGTCAAACAGAGGCCCTGCGCCAAGATGAGCTTAGGTCTGATATTTTCCAAATTAAGATGGACGAACCAGGGAAGGTTGATATCACTGTCCCTGTATACCATTGCAGAGAAAACAGAGCCAACTATCCGGGACTTATTGTTAAAGTCAGTCATAAAACAACAGGAAGCCAAGACAGAGTAGAGGAGTTCTCAATTATAGAATATATGAATGGGAAGGTAGGTAGACGAGTAGACGTACAGTTGATGCATCGCTTCATATTGAATTTATTAGATGCATTTTCGCACATGCGATAACTACAAAAGTAAGTAAGGGTGCAAAGATCAGGAATCGATACAATCAAGTACCACACCTGACCCAGGATACCAATGGGACAGTGAAAAACTCACAGTTAGCGAAATACAAACGAGTGCCAAGAGGTCAGCCCTTTCCCAGCAGGTGACCACAAGGCACATATAAACAGACATGCACAAAGGCATAGCAAAAACAAGACAGAAAAAAACCATAAAATATCCACAAAAGAAATACCGCCTGGGAACGGTCAGTAAGATATTTTACTGGAGGGCTTAAACCGGTTTCATGGCGCCATCCTCACCCTTAATTCAGATGTGGATCAAGACACATAGATGTTTGGTTTGCATGAAAGACCCCTAACTTATCAATGCATCATCTCCTAGAACATATAAATCAAGATAAAACAAGGAGATAAAGCAAAGATAAGGACTCAACAGTAAATAAAACTGAATACCGGAGCAAAAGAAATCCAACAGGTAAACCCTGGTGGGTCCGAGCATCAGGCCCCTACCATCTCATCAATAGATAAGTCTTTAAGTCGGAAACGTCATAGAGTCTAAAATCGGACCCACTGGCATGCAATTAAAGAGAAAAGCAAAGTTGCCAAACGTGAAGTTGGCATCTACTGACCTATACCATTTCATGTGAGTAAACCATTATACCAAAGACACTCAGGGTTGATTGTTAAATACAACATTGGTGAAAAACTCTTCTGCAGCAGGGCATATCAGAACCTATATTTAATGGTAATTTGGTTTATAAATTCAAAAGAACTGTTTGAAAATTTAATTTTCGTGATCAATTCAAAAATATAATCAAATGGGATATCATGCGACAGTCTGCATGTCTGGTTGTAAACCAAATCACAGTTTATAGCTATGATTTCCTCCTTCATTGCACGACGGTCGGTCAGGTCTCAGACCTAATGACGGCTCTGGCGTAAGGCTTTAATCAGTGGGATGGTGCCTGATGTTTGTCTGTAGCTGGGCCCACCATGCTTAAGCTTGAGGTTTCATTTAGCTCTTACTATTCGTGAGTGGTGAGCCCTTTTCCTTCTTTCATCATAGTGTGTTTTGATTAGATTGTTTTGTTATCATGATATATTGCAATAGTTTGGAAGCGTCTATGGGAGCTTAACATATCTGTGCTTCAACAACAGCAGAATCAAGTGCGAAGATTTGGTGCGAATAAAATGCATTTAAGTCCCCCGGTGGCTTAGGCTACTGTCCGTTCTGTTGTTGTTGATTTGTTGTTGATTGTTTCTCCCTTTGTGGGATTCTGTAAATTTTCTATGTTTTTTGTGTCTTACTTTGTGTCCATTCTAGTTTTGCAATCATCTTGATGGGGAAAAGAAAGCTGGTTGTTTTGCTTAGTTTGTCTTCCTGGTGTCTCGTGATTGCTGTGTGGCTCTTCCTCACGATGCCTCTGTGTTTTCTGCAGTTTGTGATTGTGTTATTTCCTGATCATACTTACTATCTAACCCTGTATTCTAATAAACTTTCCCACAACAACATTGATACAATATGTATGGGACTTCCAATTATGTACTTTAATGGGTCAACGGTGTTATTTTTTAAATTATGATGTTTTCTGTCCCTGAAGCTTGCTTTAACCTGAGCAAACAGTGCAGACCTGATGAAATGCAGCATCATGCTGCATTTTCATCTGAGTCTTTATAGTTTGCTAAAATACCCGTCCAGAATACAAAGGCTTAAAGGAAGAACAGCTCATCAGAGACTGTGATTGTCGCATTCCATGGCCATACTCACTTGCTATTTGGTGTTTGATCTATATATAGTATTAAAGTTAAAGGTATCCGCAAATATACTGTCCACAAAAAGTAGGTGATATTGTGACATAAAAAATCTAGAAATTAAAATCCTAATTTGTCGCATTACTAACTTTGTGTTTTCATATGCCAATATGTAAGCCAGTTTTTTCTGCATAATTTGACGACTGAAAATTTAGTAATGTGACCTTAAGGACGTGCCAAAGACACTAGGGGTTAAGACCCAAATTTCACAAAAAGTATCAAATATTTTGACATGCTTTCGAAAATGCATGCTAAAGATGCATTTTGGATATCTTCGTTTTTTAAGATTTTTTTCATGTACCATAATTGTTATTTGTAGGAAATAGGGCTTTGACAAAAATGTAAAACATAGCACAATTCACTAAAAAGTGACAAATTTTAGCCTCATATCCCTGAAATCGACAAAAAAGAGATCAAAAGAGATTGAATTTACTTAACATAAAAAAATAATGAATAACGGATATTTGATTTAAATAAATACATAGCCATTGCATAATCCGCCACCCTGATATTGACATGTGAAAATTGAAAGGCTAACCCTGGTCTAAATATGGTTGTCCAAGGAACACGTGACCAGATTAGATTAATCCTAGATTTTTTTCATATTGTCAGTTAGATGACTTGGCTAATTAATACTAGCTGTTTCAGGTTTATGACATTAGTTTGGTAAATGCTATGATTTAAAATATTCGAATATCCCCTACTTTTTGTGAACAATATACTTCTTAGACGCTATAGATGTCATAGTATGTAGTACTTGATTTATTCAGTATGTAAGCTTCAAATGTCACTTTATGGATTGACTGTTCATATTGGGTAAATAACCCATAAAGTAATCATAGAACATGCGAACTTATTAAATCAAATACAATAACACAGTTTTAGATAAACAAAAATTTTCAGCGTAAAATTGTAAATATTTTCTTACCCATCAGTTTTAACATATGTTTTGGGTGCTCAAAAGAACCGCCTCATTGATACGGTTCTTTTGTGTACCCACAGCATATATTCTGGTTAAGAGATAAGAAAATTATAATTTCATTACGCACTCTTAACTAAAGTTAAGAAATAAGAAAATTAAAAGGATCATTGACGGTTTGGGCCTTATACGCCTATTTTTCTGATTCCCAGAACGCTGCGTTTGAGCTTCTAGTGTGTTGCATGTAGTATCAGTGCAATAGGTGACTCTAATGGCAAGAGCCAGCTAGCAAAATATTTTCAAAATTCCTACCCACTCGAGAGTTATGGCGGGTAGAAAGGGGAGGGGGTCTGAAATTTCAAGAAAATAAAAAGTGCTTTAAAAAGTGTTCTTGTACTTTTTCTTGATTTATTTGGTAGGCATGGTAATATCTATTGAACATACCATATGCAGAGTATTAACGAATCACGATAATTGATGAAATTGTTTTAAAAACAAAATATGTTTTGTAATAAAATGATTTTGGGGAGATAATTTAGAAGTTACCTACATTTACCGTAAATAATACAAAACTGAAAGCTCAACAAAAGAAATAAATATTTTTGAAGGATTGAAAGTGTTTCATTTAGCATTGGAAAGTGAAACTGATTCTAACTAGATCCTATTAATATAACTTTTGCTTTGTTTAAAGGGCATAGCATGTTGAATGTATTGAAAGTGTCCGAATATTTATGGTATACATATGCATGTATATCCCTATATGAGACAATATATTGAACACTAAAGTATTTACCCGTTATAACTCTTTGCATGCCAGTGGATAATTTTGTCGTCTGCCAATAGCCTTTTGCAAACAGTTTGAACCCAAATGAAGACCAACAGAATGTCGGTCTTGATCAGGATCCAAACTGTTTGACACTCTGATGGTGGTCCTGAGTGGTTTATTTTTAGAAACTTAATTTTGAAGAAAGTCAGCAGACGAAAATAAAAACATGAACAATTCCCTAGCATGCAAATAGATAAGTACAGGACGTTTGCAAAATAATGTGTCATTTAATAACAGTGAGATTTATTCTTATGAAAAAATGCATAAAACCTTCCTAATTCTACTTTTAATCTTTAAGTACTTTATATTAAACTAGCACAGAATACAAATCAATTTAGGAGGTCGGTTCTAGAGAACTTCATTGCTGTCATTAATTTCTTATTTGGTAGAAAATGCATTTTATGGGCTTAGGCCCTTGGTTTTCGGGCTGCTGCACATCTTTCCCCCCCCTTGTGCCAGAAAGCCACTTCCATACAATGTGTAAAATATGGTAACACATATACATGGAAAAGCTTTTGCTGGCACACGGGGGGGAATGATATTTTAAAAAATGTTTTCGGATTTCTATAAATCTTAATGTAAAACTGATTTTTCTACCCAAAATTTTACATCTTTGAAGCATTTAATATCGAAAACGGATTTCACAGCCATAAAGTACTCAGGTCAGGGTAACTTCAAGGTGAAGAAAGGGATGATTGACAAACTTTTATTTTTACTGAAAACCATGGGCATTTACCCATAGCAAGTGTCAATGATCCTTTCGTTACGCACTCTTAACTAAAGTTCTGCTGAATAAATTGTGTACCTTGGTAACTTAACACATACCGCTGTTATTTTTTATATTTCACTGAGTTTTTCACGTTTGCAGGTGAAAATAAAAAATGTAGATGTTGGTATAGACGACGGAATTCCACTCGCATCTGTTGCTGTTTTCCATAGGATCCAGATAGACACGGCATCAGTGCAGGCCAATACTCAGCACACACTGACATCGACGACAGACAATAACTTCAAAGTCTCAACAACAGAAAACACTTTTCAAGAAGAAACCAAAGTAAACTTACAGGTAAGAGCTTCAATGATGTTGAGTGCGAATCTGACCATGAAGTTATAAAACTTTTTTTTCATGCTAAACTAAGCATGCAATTTATTATGCTCATAAAATTCCCAACGCCAACAATTGCTGGTATTTTAACATTTATAACCAGATTAGATGCACTGATAGTTTTAAAGCAAGAAACTCTTTTATTCATCTGCATTTAACTTAAATGGACAGTTGAAATGGCATGCTCAATTGAATTGAACACGAAAAAAGTTTTATGACCACAGGGTCTGATAAGGCTACTATAAATTATATTTTGGGTCTTGTACCATGTTTTCTTACAAAGTAAAGAAGAGTGCAAATATCAGGAAATGATACAATCAAGTACAACACCTGACCAGAGACACCATATGGAGAAGTGACAAAAAAACAAGAAAACATCACACACAAGAGAGCCAAGAGGTCAGCCCTTTCCCAGCAGGTGATCATATGGCTGCAAAGAAAAAGACAAAACAGCACAACAACTGTAAAACATAAATGACAAAAGGATCCACAAAAGAAGCACCGCCTAGGAATGGTCAGTAAAAAAAACTGGAGGGCTTAAACATGTTTAACGTTACTAACTTCACCCTTAATTCTGATGTGGATCAAGACACATAAATGTTTACATGAAAGATCCCTAACTTATTGATGCATTATCTCCTAGTACATACATACAAATCAAGATATAAAAAGGAGATAAAACAAAGATAAAGACTCAGCAGAACATACTATAGAATACCAGAGCAAAAGCATTCCAACAGTTTGAAAGATGAATTACATAACATCCTTAAGAGTTTGGAAGAGGGTCTGGATGGGGGTGTCTGAAAATCATTAAATCATTAAAATTTTGGCATCTTAATCACTTAAGCATCACTAAAACCGCTTTTGACAATATTTGTTTCCAAAAATACTTTAGTGTAGAAAATGTTATCATTGTATCGCTAAATACTGTAATACCAATCACTGTTATTGTTTAGCTACCAAAGATGTCTCAATAAACGGATTATTTATAGCCATTCAGTGATTGCAACTTTTTTTAACGTAGAGTTTTGGGCAATGCATACCGGGTATATATATATTGACACAAACCCCACTTTTCAGTCGTGATATGCCTTAGCAGACAGGTCGATTCTTTGAGTATCACTCCTGCGCAGACAATGGTAAATTTTATGTATATGAAAAAAAAACTTTAATTGCCTTTTTCTAGGTGTTGCGAGTTTGATCCAGGTTTGCTCTCATACTTTTGTGGAGATTGATCATGAAATAATTTCTACGGTCATTCTCCTCCCTTCCACTGAATGAATCATTCAAGAAGGGTTGTTGTCAGTTACGAGCAAAAGTAGGTGCACGAAGTACTGGTTAACCGCTTGTTCAAGCTTGCCCAGGAAAAAGTGTGGTTAGGTGAACTGCCCCTCCCGTAATGACCATAGCTGTTGACTGGGACGTAAAGCACCAAAACAAACAAAGAAAACAAAACCGCCATTTTTCGTGATATTCGTTAAATTTTAGGCTGTGTTTAAAGAACTAAATTCTGAGACATTAAAAGAGGTACCACTGCCTGGGGGCTTTTCTGGGCAGATCAAAGGCTAATCTTTATGAGTTGATTATGACCTCCTTTCAGGGGGGTAATAAAGTGGTCCCATGAAGGGTTTAGGTATTTTCTGATAAAATATTGATATTCACCTTTGTGTAAGAAATTTCGTTTTATACAGGTAAGTCCCCTTTATGGGCCCCCTTTAATCCAGTGAGGTACTGAAACTGTCTCATATCAGTTAATCCTTTAATAATCTCTACTGGATAGGAATATACGTCTTTAATCTGTAATCAAGACTTTTTATCCTCATTGTATTCTAAGGCCGAAAATCGTTACATTTTAGACCAAAAAAGTCTCTAAACGTTATTGGGGGGTGCTAAATCGCTAGTTGAATATGGCTAAAATTGCTAACTGAGAAACACCATTTAGGCCATCTTGGAAACTTTCAGACCTTTAATGCTCTTAAGGAGAGGGTCTGTCATTAGGCACTACTGCTTCCAACGGAAATACGAGTGAAATATCAAAAAGTAAGTGAGTAATAAATTCATGTGTACTATCAAAAAGTAAATTGAGTATTAATTACTTTACTTTTTGATATTTCACATGAATTTTGAATATGGCCAGGAAATGCCACAATCACACACTGCAGACCAACCCACGGCACTGTGAGGAAGAGACGCAGAATACTAACAGCTATATGACAGCAAGAAGTCAATCAAAGTAAAGCACCCAGCTTTCTCTCTTACTCGGCGCATGGTTGCAAAACTATAAAGGAGACTAGGTACTGCATAACAAAACAAGGACCAAACACACAACTCCTACACACAATGACAGCAACTATTTCGATATCCCATCTATAGGTACTCAAAGTTGAAGAAGAAACTGAATCCAGTACAGAAGACGTTATTACTCACACAGATTTTTGTTCTGTCACGTCTTCAAAACAACCTGAAGAAGACATTATCACAATATTTATTCCCAAACCCAGAGGACAAACCCAGAATGGCTATCAACATGTTGCGATGAGCTGTAACCAGGCAGATAAAGCAGAGTATCCACAAAACTGGCATGAACGAACAGAAGATATAACAGAAACCCCTAATGGCTGGAACCTACCAAATTCTAAATTTGGAACGTAAGTAGATATTAATTTGATTTTTGAAATGTTCATGGAATCATGAATACTTTGGGTCTCGGCTTCACGTTAATTTTGCAAGAGACCCGAACTATTCATGATTCCATGAACATGAACATTCCAAAAATTGAATGTTTTGCTTATCTTTACACTTTATTATAAATATCTGAAATATAGAAATTATTTATAATTTAGGAAACAAAACAGTTTTATATTGAATATGTAATGGTATTTACGGTTTTGTTGGAGTGTAAAGCGGAAAAGCTGAACAGCCACTTTGAAGACGGACAACCATTAGAGCAAATAATAGGCTTGTTTTGCATGTGCGACTCAGGTGTGGCTCGCTGTCAATCACAACACCAGTGTCACTTCTGGTGAATGAATTCTATGTTCGGAGCATATTGCACTGGCAAGTGTGCTTGCCAGCTGCCAATCAAATCCATGTCATTCATGAGGTTATGAACGGTTGTGAAATCTAAAGGTTCATTAAAGGGCCCCAGGGGTTTGGGGGATCTGAGGAGAATGGCTATTTATTTTCAGGGAGCTGGGGAGCACTGGTAATTTTAAGGTGAGCTAGGGAGCAAGCTCATAGTTTTGGGGATTTAGGGAGCTATGTCAAAATGCAAAAAAATAAGGAAAAGTCTCCATTTTGTTTGATTTTCTTTAAATTTCTTCTGCTTCTGGGGGGAGGGCAGACCCCCCTTGTTCATTCTACATGTGTTCTTTTATTTTCGTACTAACATGCTCATCTAGATTGATCTAAGAGAGAAATATGACAATTAAGTTTTGTTGTTGATTTATTATCCTTAAAATTGTTGATTTTTAGATTGGTAATAACATACTTTGGGACGCCAAAATTGCACCAGATCACACCATTTTTGTCATTTTTTTTTCGGCGGGAGCATGCTTCTGAACCGCCCTAGCAACAGGGTGGCTACACACTGTTACATGGTTATCCATAAAATATCATTCCTTATTTGTTATTTTTGAAAAAGCAGCAAAATTTGAAATTATCGTCTGTTGTTAATTATATTTGGCGCTTTAAGGGTTAACATTTTCTAATAATTTAATTGGATTGAGTTGAATTAATTTACTTATCAGCGCTGCAGTTGTGATGAAAATAAAACACAGTCATTTAGAATGACCAAATTTGCCAAACTTTGAAATATGTATGATTTTGATCCTCTCATTCTGTCCCTTTTGATGTTGTGTCACCTGTCTATTTCTTTACTTTTAAGCTACATTGGTCTGATAGTGAAAAGGATACACCCAACGAAGCTGAAGAGGCTTGTTTGTCAACTTTTTTCAATGGTATTAGGTAAGAGCGTCTGTTGCACATTATTTGCAATGACAAGAGAACTGAATTTGAACGCCTCCTCTACAAGACAGTTTATTCTGCGATGTGTACTCTGTCGATTCGATCTAGCAAATGAAGTAATTGAAAGACATGGAAAATATAACTTTGTTCTTGAAAAATGTGTTAAATCGAGGAATATCAAAATATCTACGTGTGTTAAGTATTATGTAAGTTTTGAAATAGACTATGGGAAACTAGCTTCACGAATAAACCGTTTTTCAATCCAGTATCAAGCTGATCATGATAATTTTACTGACGCCATCGTGGAGGCAAGCACTGGCTCTAGAAACCCAACAGGAAGAGCATATCTAGTGAAGAGAGAGTTTACAACAGCTGAAATCAGTGACTTTTCCTTTGGGTAAGTATAGCCCACACTAACCAATTTTAGCATCATATACTCATGTCCAATGAAAACGCACCACTCTTCAGATGTGCAAAGTTGTGGCCTATCATAAGTTGTGCAAATTTGTGTTATTTATATTTATTATCTAGGACAAATGCAAAGGTTCGCACAAAAAATTCAATTCAAGTGACCCTGTTTACACATGACGTAACGTCAGCCTCCAAATTGCGCTAATTGATTTTGGGCGTATATAAAAAGACCCTAAAATCTCGTTTAATTTTTTTCTGTTTGCCAGTAGATCCCCTGTCATTTCGCCACAACTTTGACAGTTGTGGGGCAACACCTAACGCTACACTAATGCGAACAATGTCACTATGTAAGCTTAAATATGGCGTGGTCCAACAAAACTCGACATAAAATGTTAAATTGCGATTTTCTACAGTCCCAGTGTTCTACACAATGCTTATTTCCATCGTACAAACTCACACACATGCAAAACGTCATAAAATCCTCTAAAAATTGACGTTGCATCATTGACGTCAACTTTGAACGCATAGTCAGCCATTGTTCGCAACGCTAGAGCTTTAAATCTTCTAAAATGTGTGTTCATATGTTGGTGCGAGTATTATCTAACATTAAGTTCAACACAGATAATCTTAGATTTTTGTATACGAGCTTTTAGAGATTTACATTTATGAAAAAAAGAACGTTGATACCTTCGCTCCTTCGATGTTAAGGACCAGCGACAGGAGCAAGAAATATTCATGCTACGACCTTGTCGTAATTTTGAATCAGTAAAAGAAGGATAACTTGAATGTCTCGATTTTACGCGCCAGTCAAAATTATGCTAGTGACGTCATATCGTGACGTTGTAGCCGCTTTCAAGGCCAGTTATCAATTTAGAGATTCTTTGCAATTTATGCTCAGAAAATGCGAAAATAATGCGTTTGAAAATTCTGACACATCTGATGGCTGGTTGTGTGACTTTCAGTTTTGACGGTTGTTTTGTTAAACGCTTCCAGTACGTGTCATCAGTGATCATTCCGTCTAAAGACCTATCAATAACTTACGGAATTGCTATAGTACAATAAGACGCAGTTGTGAAAATAAAATTTTATGTCGTTAAAAAGATATAGTCATTTTTGTAGGTGGTGCGTTTTCATTGGACATGAGTATATATTGATTAGTTTCTTGTCTACCAGTTAAACCGTTTTGAAGGTTTTCAAAGAGATGTTCCCTTTGATTTCCCACAGCATTTACTCTGGTTAAGAAATAAGTAGATTATCAACTGATAATGATATACATGACCCGTGTTAACTCTTTGCCTACTGGGTAATTTTGCATCTGCATTTCTTTAAAAAAAAAATAAAATAAAAAAACTCCTTAAGGAATACCATCACAGTGTCAAACAGTTTTGGACTCTGTCAGGCCCAACGTTTTGGGTCGTAACTGTTTGCAAAAGTTATCAGCAGACGACAATAGTAGACAAAGAGATGAAACTAATGCTAATTTCTATCCAGCGTCAGAAGAAAATATGTTGAACATACGATTTGATCACGTTTAGCAGAATGGTTGTGTTATTGGCCTTCTCCCTTAATTCAAACATAATTATAGTAACAATTACTAGATCTACACTACTGTGGTCATTCTCACGCTAAGTGTAAACCAATATTCTTGAGTGACTGATTGTAGTTAAGTGCAGACTTGCAGTTATCAAAATTGATATGATCTCTTGAGCACGTCACTGCTGCTTCCACGTGGGCTACAAATAAGAATTTGTCATCCCTGTACGAGAGGCACCCAGCATAGGTTGTTGGTATGATATTCTTTCATTCAAATTAAGCAACAAGCACTGGGGAGTGCAAATCCAGTACCGGGTTGTTCTTCATGCTCCTGTTTTGGCAGTATAGTCATTACCTGTAGCGATACAAGTATTAGCTTTTCAAAAAAGCTGGCAGTCGTTTAGCCCTATCATTGTATGTATTCTTGTCCACTGCATGCTTTCATTTTGAACTTCTATAGCTTTTTCATGTACATTTATTCTAAGCTCTGATTATTAACATCTGAACTGTGCTTTTTTACCATTTAACACATGCTTCAAGCGCGGATGTTACTTGATCTTTTGAAAGCACCTGGCTTATGCATGGTATATTACGGTAATGTATCTAGCATGCGACACATTAATGGAAAATCATTTAACAACACTAGAAAGCACATTTTTCTTAAAACTGATGCCAGAAAATCAAGGTCACAGTGGTCGCTTAACTGTATATGTACAGACTCCATGACCCCCATGATGTGTTCACAAACCAAATTTGGGATTCCTAGGATTTATGCTACTGACACGATTTTTCTAGATCTGATGGCAGTGGTAAAGGTGCGTGACGCTCCATGACCCTAAATCCATTAAGACACGAATTTTGGCATTCCTACCTAAAATAATATAGGAGATATACTCCGGATATGATATGAATACTCAGACACTTAGGACACTAAGGACAGGCAGTTTGATTACTATATGCCTCCCTTTGGGGGCATAAAAACTGTTTTTCATGACCGTCATAAGACAGTGCCTGAATTCATAGTAATTCTATGTGTCAGATGTGGATAACAATCATATAAGTACGTTTACTGATGTGAAGTTCGCTCGCACTCTTTGCCAATCAAAGACATTTTGACTTTGGGACGTTTTACTTTCGCAAGCTTTTTTTAAAAGCTAATACTTATTGCATTTATATAAGCGGCAGGGCAAATTAACGGCTTCTTTGTGAAAATTAAATTCGCAACTGAGATTGCCTCGCGCTATTGGTAGCCCTACAGATTTCATGGACAAATTACTTCGCGCTGTAGGTCAACCCATGATATTTGGTACCCCACTAGTTGTTCGGCAGTGAATAAAATATAGCCTAAGCACGGCATAAAGGTTTGGTCAAAACCTGAATTTGATTGTGTAGATCTATGTTTTGATTGAAGTTTATATAAGCGGCCGGCCATGGCCGACCGCAACAACACTTCAATTGCTTCAAACAATGATTTGGCTGTATTCACTCCTCTGCCTCGACGACCGCCCAACATTCCTGAATCAAAGTTGACGTATTTGTACAGTGAAAGTACTTATATGCGCCGACCCAGAACGCTTTATAAGAGAGGGGGTCCATCTTTGTCAACGGTTTTTGCTTTTCTTTTTTTTTGGGGGGGGGGGCGGGGGCGTGGATTAGGGTTGGAGAGAGGATACAAATAGCAATAAAAAGTGGTCATCATCGGTCAACCAGCGAAAGGGGCTGATGATGGCCAAACATAGAATACTGGCTTGATAGCATTAGGTTTTTTTTGGAGATCAGAACTAGTATTTCTAAGAAACTCTATATTGTTTAGATTTTTCTGGGGGTCTTGACCCCTGTCCCCTCCTCTGGGTCCGCGCATGACTTTCTTGATCCCAAGAGTCTCTGATTACCTCCCTTGAATGAGGATGAATAGATCCATTGTTGCACCACTAGCAGCTGGGCACAAATGGTTAACGACTTGGATTAAATTACTAGATCTTATTAATATTAACTTTAACTATGCTAAACCTATGCTAATACCCTGTTTAAAAAAAAAACACCTGTCCGGCTTGCATTCAATATCCAACATCATGCAGTGGCAACATGTGAACACACCAAACCGCGCCTTAGGGGTGTCCAGTTTACCCAAAACTTCATTCAAATGAACATAGAAGACTGGTTAGATATCCCATGTGCCGATCCAGAAAACTCCATCAGGGAGGGGGTCCTGACAACGTTTTCTTCTTTCTAATCATCAACGTATTACACAGAGGGCTGTATGGACCTCCCTTGAAAAGCCATCGGACCAAAGGGGTCTAATTACTTTTTGAGGGGCAAGGATCTAGAAAGTTTTCTCAGAGAGCGTCCAACTTTGACTACTTTTTAGTTGATAAGGGAAGAGAGGATCCAAATACCACTATAAGAGGACCATCATCAGCTTGCCAGCGAAACGTCATTTAAATGGCATTTCGCTGGCGGGCCGAGGGTGGCCCAACATGGAATGCTGGCTAGGTTTCTTTGTGGTTTTACAGAAGATCCGGACCAGTATCGTTAAGAAATCCTATATTTTTGTGATTCTTAAGGGGGGTCAGGACCCCCTGCCCCCCCCCCCTCTGGATCCACACATTAGTGGGGGGGGGGGGGTCCATAAGCACCTGTAAGGAAACCTAAAGCCACTTGTGATTGTCCAGGGGGTGAGAGGCAGACACCTTGTCCCTCTCTAGATCCGCCTTTGTATCTAGGTTGATCTAAATCTTCATTTTCGTTGGTTACATAAAGGAAATTCCTTGTTTTGCTACATGTATATACCATATTTTACTTTTTAGACGACATTTGAAGGTATGTGTCCCTATTGTGTTTACTGCAGTCAGGAATGAAGACCACCCAGGTAAGTAAACTATATAGTCAACCCTTTATGCCAACCATCCCAGAAAATATGACATTTCTGGATAAGATGATATACCACAAACAGATTCTGCATTTTTTGCCATTGTAAAAGAAGCCATTTACAGCAAATGAATGATATTTACATTTTATTTGTGAGTGGGTAGCAAATCAAAAAAATAAACTGAAATGCTAGGAATTCAATAGCTCAAGAGTGCAATGTTTTGCTGTAATGACTTTTGTAGGCATGACCATAGTAAGTTCGTATTTGATAGAAATAAATAGTATATGATTAATACTTGAAACTGAAAAATAAATGAACCTTGCGATAGATTAACATATTTTACAAAGTATATAGAGAAAACTGGGTGAGTGTCTTTTGATATCAAGTGTCGCGAATCTCGCGATATTTATTGTAATCTCATCACACTAATAACGTTGCGTCGACTACTTAACGTCGCGACGTTAGCAACATCAGTAACTAGGCAAGGACAGAACGGACATGACTGTCATTAGAACAGATAAAATGGAAAGTCCATAATAACAGACTGAGGATAAACAGGGAACAGCCAGATGCTGGAAGTAAACTGGGAAGACTTTTATTATAATTTATTACTGTGATATATTTAACTTTTCTGTAGCGAAGCACACAATTAAAGAATGATCAACAGATGTGGTTAATTCTCTTTGCCACATGTGGCGCTGAAACCCGGGAACAAACCAGTGACCTTTAGAACATTGTAAATTCATACTAATTAGATGTAAATTTTCGAATATAGAATGACATCCGAAACTTTGGAATTAGAAAGGCTAAAATGCAAAACTTTACTAGAACAAAATATTATACAGGCGCAGAAGCTGCTGTTGGAAAATTTTCAAAATGTGAACCTTTCTGAACTTACTATCAAACTAAATAAATGTATACAGAACTTAAATATAAATAGTCATGATTTAGAAGAAATACACGAAAAACTGTCTCTGATAGCAACAAAGGAAAATGAAGACGAAATTCTGGAGCAAATAGAAATTGACTTTGATTGTATTATTTCTGCAATAGACATCAGAATAGAACTTTAGGTAATCGAGAAGGAAACGAAATTTAAGATAAAGGATTTAGAAACTTCAGCAAAATTACCTTTAACCAAAAAACATGACACACTTATTTCAAAAGCTGAATCACAGATGACTATATTAAGAAGAAATCAAATTAAAACAATGCAATATTTTGATATAGATTCACAACAGAAGGATGAATTAATAGATGTAGAAAAAATAGCTTCAAACAAAGAATGCATTGTTGGTGGTGAGGATGCTGATGTCAGCATTATGAGAACTAATGAGATAGCAAAGCGAACTACATTAGAGGCGAGCAACAGTTGTCAGCCAAATGGATATAAGTCTATCTGTAAGAGACCAATGGGTCATCAAGAACAGACAGTTCTTCAGGGGCAGGTTGCACTTAAAGAAACCTTGGTGTCAGTTACAGTGGCTTCAAAGGGAGCACTGAAAATTCAAAAACTAAATGGGCAGAAACAGAAGAAAAGAAAGAAAAATAAGGTGAAATTTTCAGCTCGTTCGAAGAGAACGCTGAACAGTAGAAACTGGAGAAAGTCTCAATTTCATAGAAAACTCTTTCACAAGAAACGAAAGCCAGGTTTTCAAAAGGGCAATGTTCTGCAAAGAAAAAAGGCAGCTAAAAAATGGCATACATATTATAGATGTAAAGCGCAAAACGCTTATGGTGTAAGAAATTCAGTTCCAATTTGCTACAGGCTATGGTGGAAAGAAAGGCGCAAGAGGCTTTTCATTAAAGTTACACGAGCATGTCAAAGAAGAAAAGCGATATGGTGCGACCAGAAAATGGGAAATAACAAGGAAAAGAGAAGTCGAAAGAAATCTGTTGGAGCGAAACGAAGACGCAAATGTTCGAGAAAAATGAAAGGTTGCAAAATATAATCCCCGCTGGATGAGCAGAAAAAAGTAAGCAGAAGAAAAACACAAATCTAGAGACAAAGTCTGGATTTTAATGCCGTTGATAACTATTACAATTTGATTTGATTTGATTTAAATGATAACATTTAAGATCATTTAAGGAACATTTTGCGTGTTGTGAGTGTTGCGAATCTCGCGATATTTATTGTAATCTCATCACACTAATTACGTTGCGTCGACTACTTAACGTCGCGACGTTAGCAACATCAGTAACTAGGCAAGGACAGAACGGACATGACTGTCATTAGAACAGATAAAATGGAAAGTCCATAATAACAGACTGAGGATAAACAGGGAACAGCCAGATGCTGGAAGTAAACTTGGAAGACTTTTATTATAATTTGTTACTGTGATATATTTAACCTTTCTGTAGCGAAGAACACAATTAAAGAATGATTAACAGATGTGGTTAATTCTCTTTGCCACATCGTGATGCCAACAAGCATTCTCAAAGCCTTGCCTAGTACGAAATAGAAAAAGTTTTTTGATGTGCTTTCCCCCCTAGTGATCAAGCTAATCCTTTTTTCATACAGTTTTAGTTTAACATTCCACACACCATATAGAAATTTCATGCTTGATCAAAGGGAGGGGGGGGGGAGACTGTCGAAATGCTCAAAAATATTTTTTATAAAAGCTCATTAGTCATTAATTTTGTACAAACATGTAGCTTAATATCCATTCGCAATGGCATGTATGCAGTTTGTAGTAATGATACACCTCAATGAACAGGTCTGATTGGTTAAACTATAAACAGAACAGGTATTATCTGTGTGTAGGACATTTACAGGTAGTAGTAAAAAGGCATGCATGGACAACATATTCATTTACCAAAAACGATGACATATTATAGACACGAATTTTATGCAAAGCAACACTTTCATTCCAAGTTTTATGCTGCAAACATTATTTCCATGTATTTAGATGCATACCTGACAAACTTTGGCTTTTTAAGAAAATAGTCACAAAAATACCCCATCCCCTCAACATAATGTCTTTGAATTTATGAGTATATTTATTTTGTTAGGTGCACTGAATGTCAGGCTTCAATTAAAGTAAAAAACTAAAGTTGTCAATAATATATAGTCGCAGCCATATGCTCTCAAAATTTGGGTAGATTAAATAGGAAACTGTTCTTGGTCCTTATCTTTCTGTTACGCACTTTTAACTGAAGCCCTGATATTACATTGTATTATCAGAAGCATAAAAAAGTCATTGATTTACTATACCCTTCCGTACTGTACCTTAATGTGAATATCTTAAATAGTCAGGTGGCTCTGTCGTTGCGCTAATTACACCAAACTGGATTCCTTCTAGACTGTTAAAGTTTTGCTTAACAATAATTCATCTAAATAGTTTTTCTGGCAGACTGTTAACATGTATGGCTACAGATGCGTATCTGGCTGCAGATCCAAGGGTCGCGAGTTCCATCCTGTCCAGGTCCCATACTTTCGTGGAGACTTATCATGAAATAATTTCTACTGTCATTCTCTTCCCTTCCACTGAATCATTCAAAAACTACCATTTGGATACATATCAGGCCCCACATTATTCCGTGCATGATCTGTGGCGCCACCTATAATTTGCAGCAGACGACGATTTCAAATTCTTCCGCTTTTTCAAAAGTAACCAATAAGGCATGATGTTTCATAAGAATCGTCTGCAGGCAGATGATTCTCATGAAATATCATACCTTATTTTATTCAAAAATAAGGAAAGATGTCACAAAATTTGTCGTCTACTACAGTCGTGATTAACGCTTTAAGGGTTAACTGTTTCCAAAGGTTATCAGCAGATGACACTGTTAGACAAAGAGTAAAAGTAGGCGTGGTTTTGTTGTGAATTGACACTGGTGCAAGCGCATGAATTGAATAGCCATAAAACTATCCTTAAGACGTGCATCCACCATCCGTGTCTGATTTTGTGGTTGGATGCAGCAAAAGCTGTCTTGATACGAAATGTACACGTTGCTTAGTTAAGCAATAAGTACCTAAAGCTGGGTTCAACAAGGGAATAACTGTATTCAAAAGTTTCATTTGGATAGGTATAACGTTGGCTATACGGCCGGAAGTTTTAAGGTGACGTGTGAGGCCCATTTGTATAATATGTCTGGTTTCTAAATGTTTTAGGCGAGTTTCTTAACAACGTACTTTTGAAGAAAATCAGCAAAATGATTGGTTCCCGTTGGTTTGAGGTGATGGTTCATATTGGGGTACCAATCCAGGAAGTAAGAGCTGGACCTGGCACGCCTGATGCGATCTTTTTGGTAAGTCATGTATTTCTAAAAGCTATGGTTTGTCTCTATAAACCAACTATCTGCAATATCAAATATATCTATTATAGCTTAAATAGGAGTTCAGTAAAGCAGATGTAATTTTACGTTTCATGAGCTAGCTTAATGTAGGACGCGTTCCTGGGGCATTTTATAGAGTACGCATTCTTGAGGTGGTACTTCCCCTGTATGGGGTCAGGGTTAAAGCCCTGTGGCAGAAAGAAAATGGTTTTATAGCATTCCAAAGCGCTGATTTCAGCACTTACGACTTACAACTAAACTCTATTAGCTGCATTTTCCTTCCAAAAATCAAATTAAATACAGTAAAGGGCCATCCAAAAAGACCAAAACATGGTTTTTAAGACCGATTATCACTTAATGCAGGTCAAAAGTAATGCAGCATTCTGCAATACTTTTGATCTTCATTAAGCTACCATTTGTCATTAAGATCGGATTTTTGTCTTTTTTGAGTGGTCCCTTAAGACAGGTTTTACTGTAACGAAAAAACTATACTTGCTGCGTCAATTTGTACGCAAATGCGTATTTGCGTACACGCAGGTAGGGTCCAGAATGTAAACATGAACTAGAAGGAGTCAATTGATAGATGGGCCCATCAAAACTCACACATACATTAATACTGCATATTATTGCATTTTACTAGCAATCCAAAACAAGTGTTGTCAGCAATCGGTTTTCCAAATATAAACTATAGTAAGAATTCGACCTCAGATGGATCCAAGATTGGACGAGTTTACGCAGTAGCACATGAAAGGTAACTCAGACTGTAACAGTTGTTTCTAAACAAAATATCGACGGTTCGCGCTATCGACGTTGAATTGAAAACAGGTAAGATATATTTGTTATTTCATACGGCTTTCCATATCTCGTGCCACAACATGGAGTAGTCTAACCTTTGATCTGTCCAAGGTCGATAGCAGTGATCTCAAACGTCCTTGTCATCTACACACCATAAGTTATAATTTAGCCAAAAATAATTTTATGAACATATCCTATATCAAAAAAATAAAAAGATCAGCTTGTGTTGCAAGGCGTCACACAGATTTTAAGCATATTTGACCATGACCTTTGACTCCAATGTCATATGGGTGATCTGTAAACTTCTTCGTCAATAAACACCATATAAAATTAATATACTGCTTATGAAACCCCTCCTTTATAAAATTAAAAGAGGCGTTGAAGTTACAATTCTTGTGACAGATTTTAAGTATATTTGCTCAAAGTCCAAATTAATCATCTGAAACATTTGCTATGTGCGATCATTGGTAAAATATGAACATCCTCCATCCAAAAATGAAGGTCATGTGCGGATCCAGAGGGGGGGACCGGGGTACGGACCCCTGAAAAATCGCAAAAATATAGGGTTTCTTAGCAATTCTGGTCCAGATCCCCTGTAAAATTTCGAAGCTACCGAGCCAGCATTCAAATTTGTGCCATCATCAGCATGCCAGCAAAACGTTTCGCTGTCGGGCCGATGATGGCCTGCTTATAGTGGTATTTGGATCCTCCCACCCCTCATCAACAAAAAAAGCGTTGTCAAAGCATCTGTCAGCTTGGCATTTGATTCCAAATAAGAGTCATATCGATGATTTGAAAGTTCAGTTGTAATTTGCACACCATAGGCAATCATTGTGCCAAATATCAGCACCTGCTGTCAAAACATGAAAGAGGAGTTCGCCTTTCCAACCTGTAAGTCAGATTATAAGTATATATGCCCTTGACCATTAACACCAAGGTCATCGGTAATCTGAAAACTTTGATGTAATTTACTGATTCTGTGCAATTATTGCGCCAAATATGAGCACCCTATGTCAAAAAGTGAAAGAAGTGTTCGCAATCCAAGCCGTATGACCAATTTTAAGTACAGTAAAACCTGTCTTAAGCGGTTATTCAAAAAGAAGACCAAAAATTGGTTTTCAAGACCGATATTCGCTTAATGCAGGTCAAAACTATTGCAGAATGCTCCAAGGGGAACATTCTGCAATACGTTCGACCTTCATTAAGCTACCATTTGTCATTAAGATCTTTGTTTTGTCAATTTTTGAGTGGCCGCTTAAGACAGGATTTACTGTGTATGTTTGTTTGTTTGATTTGATTCTTTACGTCCCATAAACAATCGTTCAGATATAAAGGGTCTTCCTGGGTCGAACCAGTACTATACTAGGATTAATGTTCTTGCTCAAGGACACCGTTGAGGCTTGAACCTGCAGCCCCTCGGTCTCGAGTCAAGCACTCTACCACTGAGCCACTGCGCTCCCTTACTGTGTATGTGACTTTGAGCTTTGACTCCTATATAAGTAATATAGGTGATACTTAAACCTCTGTTGTAATCTACATGCCATAGGCAATCATTGTGCAAAATATGAACACCCTGGGTCAAAAATGAGTTTTCAAAAAGTGATTATGATAGACAATATATGCAGCAAATGATACATAATGGCAAATCTGAACTAATGCGATTTCAAAGTAATAGTAATGTCATGTGATACTATAATTTTACACCAGTGCTCATGTATTAATGAATTTTCAGAAGAAAAAAAAAACAATAAAAAGCTCGCCAAGTAACCTTTTAAGAATTCCCCTATTTTGTTTATAAATTCAATAATTTATTGGCACCTATAGGCTGCCTATGTAAAACTATCTAATTGGATACAGCAGGGTAAACTGCGCAGTTTTGATTTGTATTTAACTTGCACAGACTTTTTAGTCATCAACGCATTTCACAGAGTGTCATACAGACATCTATCGAGAAGCAATTGGACCCAAAGGTCCAATTGCTTCCCATAGTATTTCTTAGGAAACCTATAGCCACTTGTGATTTTCCAGGTGGTTCAGGACGCCCAGTCTGACTCTCTGGATCAGTGTATGATTATTTATTTTACAGCAATTAAAACAATGGCGAGAAACGAAGGTAAACGCAGATGATCGAGGTGTGAAAGATTTGATTATTGGTCTTACCAATACAGACTTGAGAGACACTCGAAATATGATTGTTAAAGAGCTCCAGAAGTAGTATGTATTACACTAAAACCCCTGAAATTTGAACTGCAATTGATCGAAATACTCGTTAATTCGAATTAAATTTCAGACACAATGAATTCAGAGAATTTGGCCTAATTATAAACTATTTTGATAACTGTATATAAAAAACGTATGTTTTGGAATCGTAAAAGAAATGTCTTCCTGCTCAAGACGTAAAAGAAATGTCTTCCTGGGACGCTTCTTTTATGCACCCAAAACATACGTTTGATAGGGAAAATCATTTTGAGGGGTTATATACTTTTATGCCTACCTCCCTATAATATGAACTACTGATAATTCAAAATATAAAATTTAGTCCTTTAAGACTTCAAATTTACGAGATTCTACAATGAAGTGTTATCTACTTAGATTATTCACTCGACAGTAAAACATATGGTCAAGGTAATGTGATAAATTAGTATAATTAAAAACAATCACAATCATCAGCATTTGATACCGTAATTCCAGACATGCAGTCATTCATAAGGTAGGATACTTCTATCTGCCTATCACTCAAAAGAATAATATTTTTCTTCCTTTGATTACTCTCCTACACTTTTGTTTTAATATAAACTCACAGAAGTTCCTGGATTCGCTGATATGGAACATTACGTGGATAAATAACATTTAGCATTAAAATGCCACTCCTCGATTATTAATCCCCTGCCGCGCAGCGGATGGGGGGGTTATAATTTATAGGAATGGCATTCGTCTGTCAGTCAGTAAGTCAGTCTGTCAGCCTGTGTAACACTTTTGTGTCCGTGCCATATCTCCTGTATGCTTTCACTGATTTCATTAAACTTCACTCAAATGTTCCTCTCAGTGAGACGGTGTGCAGAACCCATTATTCAGCTACCCAGACTCAAGGTCAATGTCACAGTTTAAGGTCATGGGATTTACCATTGTAATTCTTGTCTGCTCCAAAGTCGTGTGATTTACCTTTCAATTTGTGTCCGCTCCATATTTCCTGAAACCTTTGAACAAAATGTTCCTCTCAGTGACATATTGTTTGCAGAACCAATAGCTCAGCTATGCAGAGTCAATGACAAGGTCACACTTCAAGGTCATGCGATTTACCCTTGAAGTTCCTGTCCGCTCTATATCTCCTGAATTCTTTGAACGATCTCGGTGAGACAATGTGCAGAACCCATGACTCAGCTGCACTGACTCAAGGTGAAGGTCACACTTCAAGGTCGTGGGATTTATCCTTAAATTTCATGTCCACTCCATATCTCCCAAAGCCTTTGAAAGATTTTTATTAAACTTTGGTCAAATGTTAATCTCAGTGATATGGTGTGCAGAGCCCATGACTCAGCCATCCAGATTCAAGGTTAAGGTCACACTTCAAGGTCATGGGATTTCCCCTTGAATATCGTGTATGCTCCGTATCTCCTGAACCCTTTGAAATATTTTCATTAAACTTCACCCAAATCTTCCTCTAAGTAAGACGATACGCAAAGTTTAAGACTCAGCTACGCAGACTCGATGGCAATGTCACCCTTTGAGTTCATGGGATTAAACCCTTCAATTTCATGTCCACTGCTTATCTGCTGAAACCTTCGAACGATTTTAATTAACCTTCACTCAAATGTTCCCCTAAGTGGGGCAGTGTGAAGAACCCATGACTCAGCTATGCAGAATCAATGTCAAGGTCATGGGATTCTGCGGTGGGATATTTAGCTGTCCTACAGACTGCTGTCTTGTTATTATAAAGCCTATTTAATCTTCTTTCAGTGTTTCAAGGCCTGCTACTGATGAACAGAGTTCATTCTACAGCTGGCTAAGTACGTTTCAAAATACAGAGGGACAAGTTCAAATAGATTGTAAAAGACTTTGTAGAGAATCTGGTAAGCGAATCAGACCATTATGAATATTGTCATACTAACATTGTGGCAAACATGTGAGAGAGTCGCAGATTCGTCTGTGCAAGTGTGAATCACCTGAAAAAAGGTTGTATATTTGAAACGTTCTATTCATTTGAAATGTGGGGCTCAAAATACATTTCATACGAGTATGGTTTTAACCATTAAATACTCCTTCTATAGTACCCCCTACACGCCCAAAAGAAAAAAAGATGCAAAAATGCCATTTTTTATGCTTGACCAATAAAAATCTAGCTAGGCTTCATCAATGCTCTCAATAGTATGTGTGCCAATAATGGAGACCTATTCCTCTAGGCAAAAGCTTCATGGTCATGTTGGAAAGCTTCAAACAGCAAAAAAGCATCTCACAACACACTTGTGTTGTTGTTGTTGTTGTTGTTTTCTTCAATAACAACATCATTTAACCCATAAGCCTAGTGTCTTTTTATGTGACATAGGCAAACGGTGCAGACCCAGACCAGACGCAGCAGAATGGGGCATCTGATCAGGGTCTCCACTATTTGCGTACGGAATGTTTTATCAAAATTTGTATAAAACTTTTAAAAATACAACCTATAAGTAAGTAAGGGTGCAAAGATCAGGAATCGATACAATCAAGTACCACAGCTGACCCAGGATATCAATGGGAAAGTGACAAACTCACAGTTATACACAACAAACGAGAGCAAAGAGGTCAGCCATTTCCCAGCAGGTGACCACAAGGCACAAATAAACAGACGCACACAAAGGCATAACCAACACAAGGCAGAAAAAATCATAAAAGATCCACAAAAAGTACCTCCTTGGAACGGTCAGTAAAATATTTTACTGGAGGGCTTAAACCAGTTTCATGGCGCCAACCTCACCCATAAAACAGAAATGGGCTTGTCCAATTGATAAGAGTGGGAAATTCCATTCAGCTTTAATGGGTTTAAATTGCTGTATTGCTGGTATCAGTTAAATTGTAATTTCTATTTAGGTGTACATGTACAAAATATGGGTCTATGACAGTTAATCGACAGACAAAACATCGACATCACTCACTAATAACAGACGCAATAATTGAAAGACGCGATAATTGATAGACGCAACTAATCAATGACATGTCATGTCGTCGTTTTGTCTAACATGTTTTTTTCAAATAAACAGTAGTCAATGAAAGAGGGATCAAGATGAGTTAAGGACAACTAATTTCATATGCGATTCAGCAGTGTAGTGGGCGAGCCACATCCCAACGTCTACAAATTTCTTGAGACTTTGTGAGCTCTTTTTGATCTCTTCTGAGTAGAGAAACTCCCAAACCCCCAAAGAAACGGACTTTGCAAGAAACAAATTAATCCAGGATGTAGTCCAGAAGCACGAGACCCATTCTGTTCTGGATTTCCTCCAGGGAATTGCACGCAAAATCACATATAAATAGAATAGAAAAGCATCGGGATTAGCTCCTGTTAGAAAGACTATAATAAAATTGATAATGAAATAAAATAATAAAATAAATATGATCAAACTAAATTATCCATTCAAAGACAACTTAGATATATATGACTGCATTAATAAGGCATGTTGATGTTTGTCCAGGTTTGTCGATCATTTATGTAGATTATTTGTCATGTCCTATTTTTGTCATATCTATCTTATGTCCATCTGTTTTGTCTGCATCGTTTTGTCGGTATCCCCAAAATATGAAACGTCTGCATTTTTGTAAAGGGTTTATTTTTCCAGTGGTTGCCTGTGCAGGTACAAAATTGTCACATAGACAAAGCGCTGGCCAAGGTGACGTTGATACGTTACGTTGAGACCGCGTTATTCTACGTTTACCTGGAATTTTTAATAGAGAAAGTATCAGTATATGTAAGATTTGAAATTATCTCCAACGAACAAGCCACAAGCCTTGTGTTGATCAGTGTTGCGTTATATTTTTATAAATGCCGAAGATTATAAAATAAAATATAGACTGACCCAAGTGTCAGAACCAGGCGTTCAATTATAGAAGAAAAAATGAACTGACCCAAGTGTCAGGAATATGCGATGATAATTACAGAAAAAAGAATGAACTGACCCAAGTGTCAGATGGTGCATTTACCAAAGATAAAGAAGTAACGTTTGAAGAAGTTTCAAAATTATCTGCAGAACTCTGGAAAAAGCGCTTATGTGAATTGTTTAGTTAATGTGTGCGTAATTTTTTACGTTACTTATTTCTGTCTAGTTGATGTACGTCTAAAACAGGACATTCTAAGATCGCTTCCTTTGGTAACTATCTTGGAGTGGG
This sequence comes from Loripinus fragilis, assembly GCA_964019695.1. Taxonomy (NCBI): domain Eukaryota; kingdom Metazoa; phylum Mollusca; class Bivalvia; order Lucinida; family Lucinidae; genus Loripinus; species Loripinus fragilis. Next base: position 24,330,845 of record OZ026518.1, read on the forward strand.
AACTTGTTTTAGGAAAGGAGTCAGAAAACACAACGTAGCTATTGTCGTAATATTCATGTATGTCGATGTTTTTTGTACATAAAGTACTTGGAAAATTGTGAACTAGTTGCGTGCATTATTTTTTCCTGGTGTATTGTCAACGCATAACGAGTTTTTCTAATAAAGTTTTCCCTCTTCCGTCTTGACCATCTTTATGACTTAACACTGATTAATATTTCACGTGCTACTTAGTAGTCTGGTCCAATCTTTGATCAGTCTGAGATCAAAATGGGACTATACTCAGTCATTGAATACGATGTGCAATCATCCAAAGAATGCGTATTTTCTCTGGTGGGTATCACATCATATCCAGTTGTGGATTCTATGGGTGCATTCTGCAATAACTTCGACCTCCATTAAGCTATCCCTTTCCATTAAGACCTTGGTTTTGTCCATTTTAAGTGGCTGTTTAAGACAGGTTTTACTGTATTCTTAATTTCAAATTCACTTTTTAAACGTGCATGAACAGCTATCTAGTGAGGCTACAGGTCTGATATTTTGGCCACTGCAATCATCTATGTCCAACTTTTTGTATGTGAACAGTAGCAAGGTAATGTTTTAGATGGCATTCTGAGCCTTAGCTTATCAACTTTTGTGATAGGTACCATGATCTCAAGTGCTGACTGTGGCATATATTCTTTTCCAGTGATGTCGCCATTCGATGACAGATTTTTATATTGCGTATCAGAATGGATTGTACCACGTGATGACATTCCCATCTGTTTAGGTCTGAAAAACTCGAAATCTGAAGACATGAAAAATATTGAACCACCATCACGAAGAATATGTGAGGTACTCTTTTTTTCAAAATGTCCCACCTAGCAAATTCTGATGCTTTGTATACACAATGGAGAGACAATGAACATATGAAGATATTTGATATCTAGAAAATATTTTTGACAAAAGACAGAATTTTGAAATTAGCAATGTTTTCACTTTTCTTCTTTTTAAGAATTTTGTGTTTTTACACAGTTTGTGTCAGGTTTCTTTAGTAGTTAAGTATACAAGGTAACAACAGTTTCTGTCTCCTTTTAGAGAAATACCATGCCCAATGACGACTGTTTACCTTAGTTTAATTGTCCATTTCCCATACATGTTACTGAAATAGCACTCACAGTTGATGATCAAAATAAATTCTCATTCAAAACAAAGCAGGGTTATTATATATATATTAAGGAAAAAAGAGGAAGCGCCTTTTTGTTTTAAATATATAGAATAGGGTGCAAAAGTGACTGTTTTATATATATTTGTTGAATGTGCTAAGTGTCTCTAGTCGTTATTTCAACAAAATAAAACGAACGTTTCATTTCGGGAAATAGCTCGACTTATGGATAAAAATCCTTTAAATATTCATACATGTTAACGAAAACATTAGAAATGAGAGAAAAAATGCAGAAAAATAAGGGGTGTACCTACAAAATTACTGTTATTCACTAGAGAACTAAACTACAGTTATCTCAGCTTCTCATTTCTATAGAGAACCATACTTGGTACCAAATTAAGGCTTAGACATAGTCCATTTACCAAAGGGTCCTTATATGCAAAAGATCTAATTTGATTATTCATTATAATTAATGAAAACAAGAGAATTTATAGAAAATCGTAGAAACAAAATGGGAGTGTGCCCACAAAATTGCTTATATTTCAGTTGCTCATTGTCCTAGAGTATCAAACTTGGTACCAAATAAATGCTAAGACACACCCAATTTACCTAATGATAAGGTGTGAAAATTATCTAATTATTGTATTCATGAATATTAATGAACACATTAGAAATGAGAGACAATCCTAGTAAAAATAATGGGGTGTACCTGCAAAACTACTCATATTTCAGCTGCCATTCATCATTAACTTCAAAACGTTGTACCTAATCAAAGCCAAATTAATTTTATTTTGTTCTATTATTTGATTTGCATATCTGAGCGTGGTACCAGATCATCAGACATGTCTTATATAATGGCACCTCTCTACAGGTAGCACCAGACTTGTAACCACCCTTCTTCCGTCTACACTCGACTAGTAAATTGTTGATTGCAGTGCCAATTGACCAGAAGGCATGGCCTATAGTTAGGTACCACGTCAACAGGCATGGTCTATAGTCAGGCAAAACACCAATAGGCATGGTTGAGAATGAGGCACCACGCCAGAGGCGTCACCTTTAGTGAGGCAACACACAAGCAGGCATGGCTGATAGTGAGGCACCGCACCAGAAGGCATTGCCTGTAGTGAGGCACTACACCAGAAGCATGGCCTATACTGAGGCACCACACCAGCACAACAGGGCTAATATTGAGGCACCACATCAGAAGGTATGGCCTATAGTGAGGCATCACACCAGCAGAAACGGCTGATAGTGAGACGCCATACCAACAGGTATGGCAGATAGAGAAGCACAACACCAGCTAACATGAAGGATTGAGTGGCAAAAACCCAGCAAGCATCCATCTTGCAGCAGCATTCAACCAGTAGGCATATTTCAACAGCAGCAGTTTGTGTGGCAGTAAATACACTCGGCCAGCAGACATATATGTTGCAGCTGTAGCAGCGTAGCAACTTTCTGGAGTGGCATTCGACCAGGCAACTGTCTTGCCTAATGAAAGTTCACACTGTTAGTTGACATGTCTGATGGACGGGAATCAGTCTTGTAAGTTTTCTCCTTGATTTTCAATGGACCTGGATGTATGTAAGATTGAATGTTACCAAGTCCGCAGGCATATCTGTTAAAGTTTTACCAAACGGCAGCCATGTATTGCCACGGGGTCATCACATCAGACATCCTTACCATCACAAGTGTTTAATTGTGTGGTAATGAACTAGCACACTTGCCTGTTAACGATACACAGGGACAGCAGTCATCTGTGTATGTTACATCGCACTACCAATAATGTATGTTGTAATTGCACCTGGCTAACAGGAATGCTGGGCACTGATGCACTGGAGCAGCAGGCATGTCTGTTCAAGTTGCACCTATCCAGTGTGCATGTCTTTTCTTCTTGCGCTAGACCATCAGCCCAGTCATCGTTGCCACAGGGTCAGCAGACATATTTTACATCACGCACTTTTTGATTATGTGGCACAGGACCATCACACATGTCTGAAACCAAGCGTTTTTTTTCTGTACCAGCTTCACAAGACTAACAGGTCTGGTGCAGCGCTCATGTCTCTTTAAACTCTGCTATTAAACAGCAGGAATGTTGGTTACAATTGCAATCTACCAGCATGCATCTCACTAGCATATATGTTTGAATCAGTTGCAACTGACTTGCAAGCACATCTGTAGTTGTGGGGGCTGAATCAGCAGGTATATATGTAACATTTGCGTCAGACCTGCAGTTATATCCCTTTGATCATACCCAACCACAACGTTTTCAGTTATATGGGCCGTTCAGTATACCCTGGCATTTATCTCTTCATCTTTTGGACAGAGTGTTTTCCCAAAGTAGGAACTATGATATTATGGTATTATCAGTTCTAGCAAAAGGTAGTCTGGAAAGTGGTGCATGGATTGATGAATACAATTACCAAAACAATGACAAAAATAACATTACCAAAAGTATGAGTGTTATTTTTCCGTACAGTGTATCATAGCAAAAACCATGTAATTCCCCACTCTTATTGCTGCCGTCTTGGACCTCATTTTGAATATATCAAAATGCAGAAAACAACAACAATATGCCAGTCAAATTCTCCAAATACAACCACTGTTGAAAACTATCGGAAAATAGTTATTTATTGCCATCGATGAATTTTGCTTAAGATGGCGACCATCTTGGACACCATCTTAATATTTGAACCTTCTGAACCAAACCAATTTTCCATTTTAATCGTTTGAATCATTGGCCTCTAAACCACCATAAAAAGTCAAAATTAAATGCTTTTTATCGAGTTTACTTGTCAGATAGGTCTTAATAACCTTACTGGCGGCCATCTTGGACGCCATCTTGAACGCCATCTTTAATATTTAAACTCTGGGAATCAAACCAACTTTCCATTGGAATTGTTTGCATCATTAAATAACCTCTAACATTCATAAAAATAAAAAATAAAATGATTTTTATTGAGTATGTTGGTCAAATAGGTCTTTGGAGCCTGACGGCCATTTTGGACGCCATCTTTAATATTCAACCTTCTGAATCAAAACAATGGTCCATTTCACCATTTTGTATCATTTAGCCTCTAATCATCCATAATGAAAGTCAAATTAAAATGCTCTTTATCTAGTATTTGGTCATATACGTCTAATGAGCCATAATGACGGAGGAGCCTAACTGACGGCCATTTCGGATGCCATCTTTAATATTTCAAAACTCTCAATGATGCCAGAGTGGCATCAGTTGGATTCATCAAGTACAATGTCTGAACAATAAGAATCAGCAAAGAAAAAAAACTTTAAAATCAAGTTCCAGGTCATTCTGGTTTTCTACCGGACTAATACCAAATATCAATAGTGTAGGCCTTCTGGTTTCAGACAAGAAGATTGTTTCACGCTTTCCCTATATAAGCCTATGTAAAACAATTGACCCCCAGGGAAGGATTATTTTTGGCCCAATGGCTTTAATTCTGACAAACTTGGTAGAGGCCCACAAGGTGAAGCTACATACCAAATATCAATGCTCTAGGCCTTGTGGTTTCAGACACGATTTTTTTCACATTTTCAGATAAGAAGATGTTTCACGTTTTCCCTATATAAGTCAATGTAAAACATTTGACCCTGGGGCGGGGCCATCTCTGGCCACAGGGGTATAATTCGAACAAACTTGGTAGAGGTCTACTAGGTGATGCTACATACCAATTATTATTAGTCTAGGCCTTATGGTTTCAGAGAAGAAGATTTTTTTTTTCATATTTTCCCTATATGAGGGTCTGGATGGGGGGGTCTGGTATTCACTATTCATTAAAAATTTAGCCCATTATTCATCTCATTAAAATTTTGGGTTATTCATTAAAATAAGACCAATTATTCATTAAAACCATTCATTAAAATAAACTTAAAAATACCAATATTTCTACGGACACGGCATTGGTAAAAATAATGCTTAAAAATATAGTTTATATGTTTTAAGATTTGAGTGAGCGAAGCGACCGAGGAAAAACTTCTGTATTTTTATAGCGTAAATGACATTTAAGAGTGAAAAAGCAATGATAGTAGGACATTTTCAAGAAAAAGTAGGGAAATGTAGGAACACAAGGAAAAGTAGGGCCTATTTGAAAGCCTGATTTATCAATTTTCTATCAAAATTAGCATGATAAAAGTTGTAACAATATAACCACCAAAACAGAATAACTTTTGAAAACTGAGAAATTAAATGGCCTGATAAGAGTTTAATTTATAAAAACCGAGCGAGCGAGGAAATTTTAATGAAGTTATAGGGACAATTAAAACATGACACACCTGCTGGGAAGCCAAAGTTAATGGCGACCCCCCCCCCCCTTCTAGCCACATGGAAATGCATATGACTCCCCTACTTTTTAGCCCCCAGTCTTTTAAGTGCCCTTCAACAAAAAAGTGGGGAAAAAGTAGCGATAAAAATTTGGAAGGAGTAGTGAAAAAGTAGGGATTATTGGTGTAAAAAGTAGGGATAGCAGGGCTTTTCCAAGTACAAAATTTATCACAATGAGTAGTTAGAAATAAATTCCACACTAAATAAGCAGGATAATAGCTGTGAAAATAGTACAAGCTAAACAGAGAGCCCTTTTCGGTGAAACTAAAAAAATGATGTTTTGCAGCATGCTCCCTGAAAAAAATCATTAGTTAATCTATTAAATCCGAGCGAGCGAGGAAAAAATTCTGGAATGTTTACGAGTAAATGACATTTTAGAGTGAAAAATGAGGGATAGTAGGGCATTTTTAAGAAAAAGTAGGAGCAAATCAAAAAGTAGGTCCCACTTGTAAGTCTCCCCCCCCCCTTACTGAAAAAAAAGACATTTTTGCAGATGAACGAAAACGGACTGAGTACAGATAGAATAGACACATTTTTTGAGACAATTTATCAATAGATTATGAGGCAACTCACCAACACTTTATGAGACAATTCACTGAGAAACTTTGAGTCAACTCACAGACACCTCATCATTTTATGAGACAATTTAATTCACAGACACTTTAATGATTTTTAAATTTAAATCTAAATAAATTTTGTTGGGGAATTGTCTCAGAAAATGTTGTTGAATTGTTCCGAAATCTATGTTTTTGAGTTGTTTTCTCTATAAATTCTCTTGATTTCCCCGAGTCACACTGTAATGGTAACAGGTCGTTTTGGTCCCGCCTGAGACATTTTGACATGGATTGTTTCAGCCTGAGTTGTGAAAGGGCCCTTTTTACATTTCAGCCTGTTTTATTCACAAAACTTAACACCTGCCCATCTGTCCATTTTTACACATATAATAATGCATACATTATCACTTTCAGACTTTGGCCAAAACAACCAAAGACCGAAATGACTCACTCTGAAAATTGGCCGAAATGACCCACCTACCAAGTCCGAAACGACCAACCCCCTAAATTTGGACCTACATTTTTCTTTCACAGTTTTGAGATCAGAATCATAGAATGTGAGCATAACAGGAACCCCAGGGGGTTTTCTGATATTTTCACACATACGTAGGCTCGGGCTATTTTTGGGGGTTAAAAATTCTGAATTTCAATATTTTTTGGGGTTTTCAGAAAAATTAATATTTTTGAGGGGTATGAAGATTTTGTGGATATTTTTTGGGGGTCATCACAAAATTGGGCTAGTTTTTGGGTCATTTCTATGCATTTTAGGGTCTTTTTTTAAGGTCAAGGTACAGAATTGAGATATTTTTTGGGTTGCAAAAATTTCAAATATTTTTTGGGGTGCTTGAAATTCCTGATATTTTTTTGGGGTGGGTCCGTGCCTACATATGAGGAAAAAATTAGAGTACCCCCACCCCCCTGGGACAGGAACCACATGATTACTTCCTGTATCTTTTTCTCGAGTTTTGGGGACTTTTCTGTTTCAATCTCTATTTCAGATGCCATTTTGTATGGATTTTCGCTAAATTATGTCTCTTAGCTTTATAAATTGTAGAATAACCTTATGATAATCAATCAGTTACAAAGGGTGGGAGCAATTTTAAAGAACAAACTCACAAGTCAATATTTTATAAGTACATGTATAGGCTTTAACAAATGCATTGATATTTTTTTTGGATTTTTTAGCATTATTCATTATACATTAAAATCTGATTATTCACTATTCATTAATCTTTTCTACTATTCATTAAAATTAATAGGATTATTCATTATTTTTAGGCCCTCATTATTCACTATTCATTATTTTTTTTGGCTCATAATTCACTTTTCATTATAAAAAAAGGCCATTATTCACTAATCATTATACCCCATCTAGACCCTCCTATATAAGCCTATGTAAAACATGTGACCCCGGGGACGTTCATTTTTAGCCCCATGGCTATAATTCTAACAAACTTGGTAGAGGTCCACTAGGTGATGCTACATGCCAAATATCAAGGCCCTAGGCTTTGTGGTTTCAGACAAGATTTTTCACATTTTCCCTATATAAGCCCATGTAAAACATGTGGCCCCTGGGGCCTGCCCAATTGTGGCCCCAGGATTATAATTTGAACAAACTTAATAGAGGTCCACTGATGATGCTAAATACCAAATATCAAGAGTCTAGGATTTCCGGTTTCAGACAAGAAGATTTTTAAAGTTTTCATCTCTAAAATCTATTTTTAGCCTCTTTGACCTAGATATGCAACGGACCAAAACCATTTGAACAATTTTGGTAGAGGGCCACCCAAGGATAATTTGTGTGAAATTATTTCAAAATTATGCATGGGGTTTAGGAGAAGTTGTCGTTTAAGTCAAAAGTTAACAGATGGACGACGGACGGAAGAAGACCGATCACAAAAGCTCACCTTGTCACTTCATGACATGTGACCTAAAATTGAATTCAAATAAATGGGTATGCACCCATAAGATCACTTATAGCTCTGTTACTAATTATGGTATACTACTAAATGTGAATTAAATTTTAGCATTAATCTGGTACCAATTAGTCTGGTAGTATAAAACACTTAGAAGCTGAGATAAAGCTAATTTTGTTGGTATATTCTTTCATTTTTATGGGGGTTTTACCTCTTATATTTAATGTATTTATTAATATTCATGAATATGCGAATTAGATAACTGGCATATCTGTCAATTAATTAAAAGTGGCTTGTCAAAGCGTTATAAGGTCTCAGTTTCTAAAATTATATATACAGTCAGACATAAGTTAAGCATCACCCGAACATTATTTCAGAGACGGTTTTCGTGTACAAATTTCAACAGAAGAGCAACCAGTTTGTAATATTTTGTTACCCTTGTCTTCATTTGGTCTGCTGAACAAATCAGAATACCATTTGGTCATTTTGCTGAATTTCTACAGTGCCCTGTATACACCAACACCTATTTTTGGGGTATATCCTTAAAAGTGTCACAGCTTAACCCAAAGTGCTTACTTTGAATTCAAATAAATGCAGAAATAATCAAGACTTATTTTTCAAACTAGTGCCAAACTGATTCTGTCAAACTCAAGGTTTCATGTCAGTTATAGAGGATCATGGAGATAGTTAATCGCGTGTTTATAATTTTTGCATTATCACTATATACCATTCTTTACACATCTATAACTTTTATTCTTTTAGAGGTATGAATCTGAAATTTTCAGACAGAGCTTGTCTTTGATATTGTAACAATATGACACTAACACTTTACATGTCTAAGCGTTTTGAAAATACCATAATGGGCTAGAGAGTATGGATATTTAGGGGTAAGTGTGTATTTACCATGACTCGAATCGAAATTTGCTGTAAATTGTCACTTTATCAATTTTCAAAAATAAAACAAGAAAATATTCATGACTGGAAAGCTTCCTCGTTTTCTAGGAAACTATTTAGGCGATGCTTAACTTATGTCTGACTGTATATATCCTCCCATGTCTCCAAGAGTAATTGCACTTTGTTCATAAAAATATGGCATTTTGGATTTGTGAGATTTTGTCATGGTAAAATATTACAAGAGAGTCTGGATGGGGGGTCTGATATTCACTATTCCTAAAAAATTTAGCCCATTATTCATCTCATTAAAATTTTGGGTTATTCATTAAAATAAGACCAATTATTCATTATACCCCCCGCAAACTTTGTTTGTAGGGGGTATACTGTTTTCACGTTGTCCGTCCGTCCGTCCGTAACGCTTTGTTTCCTTAATAACTCGAAGAGTCATTGCTGGATTTTCATCAAACCTTGCAAACATGTTCATATATGCAAGACAAATACTTTAGGCAAAAAAGTAAGGGCTAGGGGCCAATTCTATTAGAGTTATTTTCCTTTGTAGTTCTAAATGGCTTTTAATATAGTGCTTTGTGCTTATGCTATTATAGGCCATATACGGGCCAATCAACTCCTACCACAGCTTTTGATGGAACAATTTGATACTTTTCCTATACAATGTAGACACATTGAACATATGCATGAAGGAGTTTAGTTTAGAAAAAATAATTTTTGACAAATGACAGCTGTGAGAACTTAGACAATTTTTCCCTAATAAGGTGTTTGTATATGCATAGACAGTGCCTTTATGGGCCGATCAACTCCTACCACAGCTTTTTATGGAGCAATTTGATACTTTGCCTATACAATGAAGACACATTTAACATATGCATGAAGGAATTTTGGTTTAGAAAAAATATTTTTTGACAAAATGACAGCTGTGAGAACTTAGACAATTCTCCCTAATAAGGCTTTTGTATATGCATAGATGGTGCCTTCATGGGCCGATCAACTCCTACCACAGCTTTTGATGGAACAATTTGAGACTTTGCCTATACAATTTAAACACATTGAACATATGCATGAAGGAGTTTTGTTCAGAAAAAATAATTTTTGACGAAATGACAGCTGTGAGAACTTAGACAATTTTTCCCTTATTAGGCTTTTGTATATGCATAGATTGTGCCTTCATGGGCCGATCAACTCCTACTACAGCTTTTGATGGAACAATTTGATACTTTGCCGATACAATGCAGACACTTTGAACATATGCATGAAGGAGTTTGGTTCACAAAAAATAATTTTGACAAAATGACAGCTGTGAGAACTTAGACAATTATTCCCTTATATGGCTTTTGTATATGCATTGATAGTGCCTTTATGGGCCGATCAACTTTTGATGAAGCAATTTGATACTTTGTCAATACAATGTAGACACAATGAACATATGCATGAAGGAGTTTATAAGTTTTGTTAAACTTAGACAATTATTCCCTTATATGGCTTTTGTATATGCATGGATAGTGCCTTTATGGGCAGATCAACTCCTACTACAGCTTTTGATGGAGCAATTTGATACTTTGCGGATACAATGTAGACACATTGAACATATGCATGAAGGAGTTTATAATTTTTGTTTACACAGATTCTACTGAAATCTTCTTATCAAAACTGAAGTCTTCTTGTTCGAACTATAACTTGCCAAGTTTTTTCACTGACTCTTACTGTGCGGGGGGTATCTAATAAGCATTGCTTATTGACTTTTTTCATTAAAAGCAAGAAAGGAGGCAAAGAAATCTGATTATTTACTATTCATTAATGTTTTCAATTCATTAAAAATAGGAATATTCATTAATTTTCAGGCCCTCATTATTCACTATTCATTATTTTTTTGGCTCATTATTCACTATTCATTATAAAAAAGGGGCCATTATTCACTAATCATTATACCCAATCCAGACCCTCTTACAACAGCAGGAACATCAGGCCTCAAGGTTATAAAACTTGAGTACAGTCTCAAGCTCAAAATAAAGGGCAATGATTGGCTGCTTGCGGACACCTGTCCGCAAGCAGCCAATCATTGCCCTTTATTTTGAGTTTGAGAATGAACTTAGGTTTTATAACCTTGAGGCCTGTATCCTCTGGACATATTTCTATAATTGGACTCCGTCGTGAGAAAGCTTGACTTGCATGCGAACAAAAAATATGCAGACCAACCTGCGAATCTGCAGTCTGGTTATCACTTATATTATTCGCCTATTTAAAAGTTTGATATCTAAACTTGTGAAATTTCAACATTCTAGCTAGTATCTGTAGCTTAATAAGTTGGTTTGAGAATTATGCAATCGGACATCCCGAAGACATTTTTCTGGGGCCTCGTCACATCCTGAAGACAGGTTTTCTGACGACCGTAAGATACCCTTATGGGCCTCGTCACGAGAAAACCTGTCTTCAGGGTTTGCAACTTGGTCATGCTCTAATTATCCTGCGTAGCTACATAAACTAGACAGAAACTCGACATTTCGCATGTGGCAAGTTAGAATACAGTGAATAACAAATGTGCTGACTCGCAGGCTGGTCAGCGCCGTTCTTGTCCGCATGCAACAAAATCAGTTTTTCTTGCGACAATTATAATAATATATTTTCTTTTACTATCAAAAGAAGCTGCATTTGTTAAGAAGAGCTGAAAAAGGCGACAACCCTTGGAAGTTTACAGAAAAACTGATAAAGGAAATAAAATTTGCAAAAAATTACCAGGCTGTGGAGGATATAAGGCAAACAATACAGGATTGGTGAGTACTATACTTATCATTAACCCTAAAAGCGCCACCTACAATTTGCAGCAGACGACAATTTCAAATTTTGCCGCTTTTTCAAAAATAACCAATAAGGTATGATATTTCATGAGAATTGTCTGCTGGCAGACAATTCTTATGTAATATCATACCTTATTTTTGTCAAAAATTGAGAAAAATGTCGCAAAATTTGTCGTCTGCTGCAGTCGTGATTGGCGCTTAAAGGGTTAACTCTTCACGTTGTGGGTATATATTTTTTTTTGCTTTTCTTGTTGTCTGCAGGGCTCGAGGTTATAAAACTTTTTACATGCTCTACACAACTGAGCACAAAATTTCAGCTGGTTATAAAAACTAAAATAACGACAAATGATGAAGTTTATTGCTTTTAGGTCCCTCAGATGTTATATTTATCCTGCTTATAAATGTTAAAATGTCAATAATTGTTGGCATTTAACATTTATGAGCAGGCTAAATTTCGTGCTCATCTGAGTTGAGCATTAAACAAGTTTTATAACCTCGGGGCTGATTTATTTTGATTTTTTTAGGGGGGGGAGGATTTTTTTCAGAATTAACCTTTCAAAAAAATCTATCAGCGTGTCAAACGGTTTGGGTCCAAATGGTCTTTCTTAATTACTATTTTCGTTGATTTCTTTTACATGTGTACAGCACAGGACCTCAAGATATACCAATCAAGACGTTATAATCAATTTATAAATCATGAGATGGTTGAAAATTTCTCAATAAATATAGCATACTTGACTCAAAGTGTAATTCTCTCTGTCGTGTTGACAACTTATAAATGTCTCGGCAAACAACGCAGCGACATAGTTGCCACTTCGTTTGTTGAGACATCAGTAATCAACAATACGTATACACCCTAAAATTCTGTGTCTTGATTACAATATTCTTTTGTTTCTTTGGCATAGGTACAATACAGGACCTCAAGATATAGAATCATTTTTTAATCAGGAGATGGTTCAAAAGTTCTCTAATAAATATACCATACTTTACTCAAAATGAACTTTTCTTTTCAATAAAAAATGAAATGGTGTTGATATCTAATGTCCCAGCAAGCTTGTTAAGCCATCAGTTATCAACACCCTTTAAAATATTTTTTCCAACTCTTGATTAACAATTTTGCATTTTTATAGGTACAACACAGGACCTCAAGATATACCCACCAAAACATTGGAATCAATCAGGAAGTGGCTGAAAAGTTCTCATTAACTTTCCTTGCTGGCGGTAACTTTTGTCGTCTGCTGTAATCTTTGCAAACGATCTGGATTCAAACTGTTCCACACTCTGATAGTGTTCCGGAGAGGGTTTTTTTAAGGTTAATATTGAAAAACCAACAGACGACAAAAATCATGAAAAATTATCCAGCATGCAAGATACGATAAGCTCAGATAAAACAAACGACATTGAACGTAATTCTTACTCGTCAGTTTTAACATTGGTTTTGTGTGCTCAGAAGACTCAAGTTCCAAGGCGGTACTTCTTTTGTGGATCTTTTATGTTTTTGTTCTGTCTTGTGTATGCTGTGTCTTTGTGCGCGTCTGTTTATGTGTGCTTTGTGGTCGCCTGCTGGGGGGGGGGGCTGCCTCTTGGCTCTCGTTTGTGGTGTCTACTGTGAATTTGTCACTTTCCCATTGGTATCCTGGGTCAAGTGTGGTACTTGATTGTATCGATCCCTGATCTTTGCACCCTTACTTACTTTCATCGAGGCTGTTCTTTTGAGAACCCACAAGAAAGGTAGAGAAATAACAATATTAATTTTCAACTAAGCACTCTATGGACTCTTGTTTAATGAACATTGTGCTTGCTCAAGTGGATATTCATTTAAAGCAAATATTGCCGATATTGGGTAAAACTGTTTCCGTTGCTAGAGTTATAAAACATTTTTCATGCTCAACTCAACTGAGTATGTAATCAATCCACCAATGAACAACAATTACTGATATTTTAACATTTATTAGGTTGAGAGTTTTAAAGCAAAAACATCTTTATATTTCATTTTTATAAGCAATTGATATAACATGCTCAGTTGAGTTGAAGTTGAAAAAGTGTTTAAAGCTTGAGTCTGATAACTATGTTACAAGACCCATATTCATACTGGAGAGTTGGCGGATGCTGGGGCGGGCCATTTTTGTCCCTAGCGGCATAATTTGAACAAACTTGGTAGATGCCCACTAGATGATGCTACATTCCAAGTATCAAGGCTTGGGGTTTCAGACAAGAAGATTTTTTTATGTTTTTCATATTTATTTCCATGTAAAACGCGACCCCATGGCGGGGCCATTTTTGCCGTTAGGGGCACAATTTGAACAAACATAGATGTTCACAGGTGATGCTACATACCAAATATCAAGGCTCTATGCCTTGTGATTTCTGACAAGATTATTTCGTACATCTATTTTAGCCCATGTGACCTAGATATGCAATGGACCAGAGCCATTGAACAATTATTTAAGAGGAACATATAAAATTATTCCTGCCAAGTTTGGTCAAAATCCAACAGTATTTTAGGGCCTTTGAAGCGATTGTTGACAACACACATTGGACAACCAACGATCACAATAGCCCACCTAGTATCTAGGGCTCATGCAAGGTAAAAACTTCCAACCACCTGTTAACTGTGAAATGCCTACAAAATATAGTGCCATAATTTTCATAAATTTAGGTGAATATACTGTTGAATTAAGGCAATTTAATAATAATCAAACAATTGTTTTTCAATACATCTTTTTATCACATGACGTCATGTCTGGGAGTGAAATAACTCCATGCAATAAAATTGATAAACCATAATGCTGTCCAGTTTAACGTTGCATAAAATATGGCAAAATATTGATGTTTTCACACCCAAAATGTGATTTTTAAGTTAGTTTAATGTCATGTGATAAATAGAATCTAACATTCGTGCTCCTGTAATATTGAATTTATTAAATAAACTCGTTGCAAAAGAGATAAAATGCTTGGCCAGCCTCGCATTTTATCTCTTTTCCTCAACTTGTTTAATAAGTATTAAGTTCAATAAAACATGAGCACTCATATGAGATCCTCTATGTTCACCAGCTCCCTTGGGAGGTGTTGAAAACATTAGGCTTCTCCCTCGCTTTTTGACATCTCCCTTAGAATCTGGCAAATGAGCCAGTGCATGAGACTTCCAACAATGTGGTATGTGCGACCAGTAAACCCTCATATCAGCCTGCGCATACGCGCAGTCTGATGAGAGCCTTTGCTAGTAGCTTGAGTATTCTATGATTGTTAAGCTTCTGACTGAACACCATTTGGAGTTTCTAAGCTTAAAAGGAGGCTGCAGAGTCTAAACATGTCAAAATGCCACATTGTTTGAAACCACAAGCCACGGCTCAAATGTTAATGCATGACAAGCGAGACATGAGGGTCCGATTCACTCACCGGAGTCCTGGCTCATGAGGAAATACTTTTTACAAGGGTTAAAGTTCAAAATTTCCAAAATCCTGAACTTTCGTAACTCCAATCTTAAAACTTGCAATATGCCCAATAAATATTCACAATTTCAAGTTTAAATGAACAAATGTCCTTAGACACACTGAAAATAAACGAGAAGCTATTATGATCTCCCTAATTCAGCAGTTTGAGGCCGACTTTCTGTGGAAAGTCAGCCTAAATATCCTGAATTCAGGAATAATCCTAAAAATTTCACCCATGTTTTAGCTCTGACAGCAACAATTTTCATCAGTACTGTTTGTGCAATTTGGCAGAGGACATAATACTGCAGCATGAGGCACATTTCTGTGAAATAATTTTGATTTGGGCCCCATGATTCAGGAGTCATTAAAGATATTTCTTATTTTAGTTCTGGTGTCCATTTTGTTTAGTTGACCTGAATTTCAAGCAATTTTGATAAGTCAAAACAAGGAACATTTCATTGTAAATATTCTTAATTCAGATGTCATTTAAAAACATTTTTTTTTTATTATTTCTGGCTGCAAATTCTGAACAGTTTTGGCTAATTTGGGCAGAGGGCATATCTGCCGTGATTATTAGTATCTTTACTTTGGACCAGAGATGTTTAAAAGATATTTCTATTTTTAGCTCTGGTGACCATTTAGTTCAGCTTTCCATTTGTGTGATATTGGTAAGAACATTTCTGAAATAATTTTGTCAATGGACCAGTTGTTCCGACACAAAGAGCTGTCGTCATCAAGAATTTCTATTTTTAGCTCTGGCTACCATTTTGTTGAGAAGAGTGAACTTTTGTGCAATCTTGGTAGACAAAGAGGGCATTATGAAGAACATATGATTTTTTTAACTTGGACCAGTGGGTTAGATGTCATTTGAAGATATTTAAATTTTTAGCTGTTGCGGCCATTTTATTTAGTTGAGACAGTTGTAGGAATTAGCAGCTGAGGAGGCGTTCCCCCACTTGCATAAAAACTGGGGCGCATTTCTAACACACAAGAGGGGGTGACTTTAACTTTACCAAATTGACATATTCTTTAAATATTCTTCTTGTGCAATGTGTTTTCCCTCAACTTTCTCTACAGCTTGGTTCAAATCAGACCTACTCAATGTATTCAGATCATGACCAGTTTCTGATTTCTTTAAGAAATTGGTGATCTTCACACGTGTTGAAGATGACAACATTTTGCTCCATATTGCCCTATTAATTTCATAGAGGGATAGCATAAATTAATCAAAACCTCATGCAATACCGTATGTTTTTTTTTGCTTCTATAAAAGTTCGCACCATAATGACTTGTATGCAATATTATTTGCTAAGCGGCATGATAGAAAATTATTCCAAAATACTATCAAATTGCCATTGTGCTTGCTAATGTATGGTATAGCAGCCCCAAGTAGAGTAATTGATACTGAACAAATCACAATGGTATGAAGGAAAGAAAGTGGTTACTTCCCTTGAACTGCCTTGGTAACCAATAAACAACATTTCTATGGCCGACGCATATACAAATCTGACCCAGACTTATCTACAGGTTTGGTGGCCATTTTATTTGGCGGAGTGGGACCATTTTGCAATTTTGGTAGCGGGCATCGAGAATTTCTGTGAAATTATTTTGATTTTGGACCAGTGGCTCAGGATTTCTTGTCTACAGCTCTGGCAGCCCCTTCGTTTGGCGGAACAGAACCATTTGTGCAATTTTGGTAGAGGGCATAATGAAACATTTCTGTGAAATTATTTTGAATTTTGACCACTGTTCGGATGTTGCTTAAATATATTTATTATCTGCAGCTCTGGAGGCCCCTTTGTTCAGTGGAGCAGCCATTTGTGCAATTTTGGAAGAGGGCATAATGAGGAACATTTCTGTGAAATTATTTTGAATTTGGACCAGAGGTTCAGGAGGAAATGCCGTTTAAAGTTGAGAGAAAATTCCTGTGAAATTATTCATCTAAAGAAAAAAGTTTACGAACAGACGACAGACAAAGACCAATCACAATAGCTCACATGGAGCCTTTGGCTTGGGTGATCTAAAAAGTATTACTGACCACGTATGAGGTGCGAGGGACAAGGCTGGTTCACAATAGCTCACCTTGATCCTTTGGCTAAGGTTTTGTTTGTTTGATTTGATGTTTTACTTCCCAGTCAACAGCTATGGTCATGTCGGGACGGTTAGTTCACTTAACCACACTTATTTCATGGGCAAGCTTGACTAAGTGGTTAACCAGTACTTCCTGCTGTTAACTGACAACCCTTTATGAATCAGCGGAAGGGAGGAGAATGGCTGAAGAAATTTATTTCATCATCAATCTCCACGAATGTATGGGACTGGGCCGAGATCGAACTGGCAACCCCTGGATCCGCAGTCAGACACGTTACAGACTGCTCTACGCAGCCCAGACTGTAAGCTCACCTTTTTTGATCCCTATATTGACTTATATGCTTTAACTTGGACAATTGATATTCTAAAGCAGTTGAATTTCATACATTCAAAGGTCCTCAGAACCACAATTTTTTTTACTACATGTTGTAATGATAACACTAACAAAAACAACAGTTTCTTATTTTATTTCCAAAAACACTGTATTTATGTAGTGCATTTTATGCATCAGCAATAGTGACTTCTACTTCCACGCCTGGTTCTATACTGATGGATGTGATCTGTTTGACAATCTCAGATGGACTGTGAAGATCTATCAATCGCTTGTGAATACGCATCTGGTACCTAAAAATAGACAAAGTGTAAGTATGACCAGGAAATGAGACAATTACACATTGCAAACCTACCCTTTTTAACATAAAACTGTGATTGTTTTCTTATCTATCAGTTTAAACATGTGTTTTGGGTGCTCAAAGAAAACGTCTCTTAGAGACGGTTCTTTTGAGAATCCACATCATGTTTTGGTCAAGTATATATATTTTTTTTTTCTTCAATTAAGCACTCTATCTGGAGGCTTGCTAAGAATTTAGACAGGTACATTTGTATGCCACATCAAAAACTGTAAACTCAGACTGTGGTCTGGACTCATTCTTATTTAAGGGTTTTGTGTGGAATCTGGATATTAAAGCTTTAGTATAAATACAGTAAAACCTGTTTTAAGTGGCCACTCAAAAGAAGATCAAAAATTGATTTTCAAGACAGATTATCGCTTAATGCAGGTCAAAAAGTATGCGAGGAGCATTCTGCAATACTTTGACCTGCATTAAGCAATAATCCGTTTTAAGTCCTTTGTTTTGTCTAATTTGAGTGGCCACTTAAGACAGGTCTTACTGTACTTCTGGTAACCTCCAAAGTAGGCCCTTTATAAGTAGTCCTCGACGTGAGAAAACATGCTTCGCCGGGTTTGCGAACAACACAGGTGCAGACCAGCAACTGATCAGTGCCAGTGTTATTCGCTTTATGGAAAGTATCGTATGTAAACTTGCTACAGGTGAATTATCAATTTTCTGGCTAGGCTGTGTAGCTGAGGAGACTGATTTGAAACTTGCTTTGTCGGAAAACCCGTCTTTGTTTCAGGTGGGCCTCATCACAATAAAACTGATTTTTGTGCATCGGAACAACAAAGGGGCAGGCCAGCCTATGTATCTGCACAGTCTGTGCGGTGCCTTTGTGATTTACTTTCTAGACAGTATTATAGCTAGACTTGCAACATGTTGAATTACAATTCCAATATCATAGCTAGTCTCTGTAACTGAGCAGGTTGCTTGGTCTTATTTGCTCCCCGACTAGGGATATAAAAATACCATAGGTCTGACAGGATAAGCAAATATTTGGGTGTTAAATTGTAAATATTTCCTTACCCATCAGTTTTAACTCCGTTTTAGGTGCTAAAAAGAACCATCTCAATGAAATGTCACATTAAGATGGTTCTTTTGAGTATGCACAACATACGGTATCTTTTGATTAAGTAACAATAATATTTTAATTATACACACTTATCTGAGGGGCTGAATAAAATCAGCTGTGGCATGAGATATCCAAAAATTTGTTATGTGCAACCAGCAAAGGCTCAGACCAGCCTGCGCATACGCGCAGATTGATCAGAGCTTTTGCTAGTCGCTTGAATATTCTATTAATGTTAAGCTTCTGACCAAACACCATTTGGAGTTTCTAAGCTCAAAACAGTGCTGCACAGGCTCGTCTGAGTCTACACTTGTCAAAATGGCACATTGTTGGAAATCACATGTTGCGGCTCAAATATAATTGCAACTGTAACTTATGCAATGTGTGTAGCAGCTCCAGAGATACCCCAGGGTTCATACAGGCAAGTCTGAGTAAAATTCAAGGACTTCTAAAAGCCTCTCCTTCAGTTTGTACGGACTAAAATTTTATGAAAAATACTGATCTAAGTAATAAAATTCTACTTCAGAAAAGCTATACTGGGATAATGGAGACACAAGTACTAGAAAATTAGTATAAAATTGTTGCACCAAATAAAGGCACAACTATTTTATACTGATTTAGGTATCAATCAACAGGGCTAAGTCCTTCAGAAAATAGTAGAATTCAAGAACTTTTCCAGGCTTTTGAGTGCTTATATAAAATATAGCTGAAAAACTCGGGAATGCAAGACGTTTTGTGTATTTTTTTTTAAACTTATTTTCAATTTGCATTTTTACAAAACAGCTTATCATGCTTCTTATTCATCATTATTGGTTTTCCCGGCCTTTTGACTGCATTTAAATGAGCCACAACTGGAGATTTCCAACAATGTGGTATGTGCGATCAGCAAAGGATCAGACCAGCCTGGTATGCGCAGTCGGATCAGAGCCTTTGCTAGTCACTTGAATATTCTATGACTGTTAAGATGTGTTAATCTACTGACCGAACAGCATTTTGAGTTTCTGAGCCAAAAAGGAGGCTGCACAGGCTCGTCTGAGTTTACACTTGTCAATATGCCATTTGTTGGAAATCTCATGTCGCAGCTCAAATGTCCTTTCACCATTATCCTAGCAAATAATGTGGACCTCAACATGAGAAAACCTGTCTTCGGTGTTCACTTATTGGAAAGTATATCTAGACTTGCTACATGTACGAGCGAAATTTCAATTGTCTAGCTAGTCTGTGTAGCTGAGCAGGCTAGTTTGAACCTCACTTTCTAGGAAATCCAAGACAGGTTTTATCTCGTCAAGACCCATATTAGGCCATGCTAAAAAAAATTGTTGGTTAGCCACTTCCTACTCGGATGTTTTAGAGCTGGGTACAGCATGCCCATTTACGAACTGCAGTATGTAATTCACGCACGTAACGGCCATGCACGCACATATCATTTGGTACCTACAAGCAAAAACATACAGCAATTTTGTGCACGCATAACCAGTGATCGCTGTGCGTGAATCTCATGAAATTTTCAAGAAAACAAATCCCGTTTTTTAAAGAATTATCGGCTCAGATTTACTGCTGTTATATTGCATTTATAGTAAACTGTTTCAGCACGATATAACGAATCTTGAGCCACAGTCAACCACACTTCTATTAAAGTCAATATTGATTGGTTGTCTATTATTACTGAACCAATCAGCGTTACGCTTACATATGCGATGTAAAGTGGACAGGCTAAATCCAAGTACAGACGTGTGTTAGAAGGAAACTTGATAAACTGCTTGACACGTTTGTTTTTCACAGTTTTCCTATACCCCATTCTCTTACATTTGATAACCCTTTAGGATTCAGAGCTTTAAATTAAATATCCGAGGAACACAATCCTAAGAGGTATGTGACATTTACTGTTTTCTATTTTTCAAAAATGATCCATCATTCTTAAGAAGAGGGCTACCGGGATATGTTTGTTTCAGTTTCCGTCGACCCTCACTCTCTTCTTCATTTTTTCTTCACCCGAAACTTTCAAAGGCCAGGGTTATTGTGGTTGGGGGTGAATGAAACCGGGCTACGGCCCTAGGGGAACCAATGCCCTTATTTTTCTCAGGTTCTGACTTAGTTTTTTTGTGCAGAGGGTGGGGTTGTTACTTGCATGACTCATTTTTTAGCATTATTCATAGCATATCACTGTTACACATGTCTAAATGATCTGATTTCATGGCCCCTATTCTTTTACAATGAAAAACAGTTCTAAAATATGAGTAAACTCAAAAATGAACATGTACCCCCAAATGGAAACACCAGGGGGTACATGTACCCCCAAACAGAAATACATGTATGAGTGGGCATGCTGTGGGTAGGTAGGTAGCATTTTCTTTTTGCATATATATCAAAAAAACTTTGAGCAAAATAAAAAAAAAATGATATATTTTTGCCAAAGAGTGTCAGAAGAATATGCAGATTTCATCATTTATTCAATTGTTAGAGATGGAACACAAAAAGTAGGCAATTTGCTCAGGGGCAAAAAAAATCCTAATTCTGAGGCCATTGAAAGTTTTGGGTAGGGGGGGGGGGGGGGGGGGGGTAAATTGCTGGGTAGGTAGGAAATGGCAAACCAACAATTATTTAATTTAGGCCTAGTGCTAAATCTAGAAGCACTGTGACTAAATTTAAGGTACCATAAATGTATCTTTAATACCATTATGGAGATATATTACCTGTCCCATGTCTTGGAACCTTCACCGCAGGGTGTCTTTCTGGTGGTTATACGCAACACCTTGGTGGGCATTCGTACTGGCCCCTTGACCTTCAGACTTTTCTCTTTTGCTCCCTTGATCAGATCAGCACATACTGAAGATAAAAACAACCTATATTAGAACCAGTTCATGAGATTTAAGTTTATTTATCGCATGACATCACATCTGGGAGTGATATAACGCCATAAATATTTAGTCACACTATGTCATGATGTTCCCAATTTTTGTAAAATATGTGACCTCCAGGGCCATAATTTGAACAAACTTGGTAGAGGTTTAAAATTAATAGGTGATGCTACATACCAAATATCAAGGCTCTAGGCCTTGTGGTTTCAGACTAGATTTTTTCTCACTACATGAGCCTATTAAAAATATGTGACCCCCGGGGTGGGACCATATTTGGCCCCAGGGACATAAATTGACCAAACTTGGTAGAGATCTACTAGGTAATGCTACATACCAAATATCAAGACTAGGCCTTGTGGTTTCAGATAAGAAGATTTTTTTTCACATTATCACTATATAAGCCTATGTAATACATGTGACCTGGGAGCGGGCCATTTTTGGCCCCAGGGGCATAACTTGAACTTGTTAGCAGTCCACTAGATGATGCTACATACCAAATATCAAGGCTCTGTGCCAAACATATTTCTTCATGTTTTCCCTACCTGTGTATATAAGCCTATGTAAAACATGTGATCCCCAGGGCAGGGTCATTTTTGGCCCCATGGCCATAATTTGAACAAACTTGGTAGAGGTCTTCTAGATGATGCTACATATGGTAAACATACCAAATATCAAGGCTCTAGGCCTTCTGGTTTCAGATAAGAAGGTTTTTAAAGTTTTCATCTCGAAAATCTATTTTAGCCAGTGTGACCTAGATATGCAATGAACCAAAACCATTTGAACAATTATTAAAGAGGGCCATATAAGGATCATGTCTGCCGAGTTTGGTCAAAATCCATCTCGTAGTTTAGGAGTTGTCCTCTGAAGCAATTGTGGACAACAGACGACATCCAATGATCACAAAAGCACACCATGAGCCTATAAAGAAATACCTGTGTTTAGGGTAACCCGACCCTACTAAAATTTACTGGTGAAACCTAAAATCTTTTTTAGGTTTTCTGGAAGGAGGAAATATTTTGCCTTTCAAAAAGCATAAAGTTTTATTTTTTGCCAGACCCTACCCTACCTAAAATTTTCAGACCTGTTACCTGAAAGTTGGCTGAAACACACTTCTTTTTTTTATTTTGCCTTATTATTGTAACAGGGTACACCTCAGAGAGATAACAAATCATTGTATTCATTTGTCCCTATCTGGATCTTCATAGGTGCCAGGCCTTTAAACTTCCCTTTCTCACTAAAAGAGATAGCTAAGCTAGCTGCTTAGATATTCAGTTATTGTGTCATTTTGATGGAAAATGGTCCAACTTAATATTCTAAATAATTTATCGTAACAGGGTTCACCTCCCAGAGATGACGAATCATTGTATTCATTTGTCCCTAGTACCTGGATCTTTATCAGTGGCTTGTAACTTACACTTCACTTTCTTTAATAGTAGTAGTACTGTACCGGTAAGTTTCTTACTAAAAGAGCTTAGATCTTCCTAGTAAATATTCTTTCTAACCTATTGTAACAGGTTTCACCTCAGACAGATAAAAAATCATTGTATTCATTTGTCCCTATCTGGATCATCATTGGTGTCCTGTGACTTACAATTCATTTTCTTACTAAGAGCTTCATTAAGCAGTTCCCAAATCTTGTGCTATTTTGAATGAAGATAGTCCTACTAAATTAACCTATTGAAACAGTATACACCTCAGAGACTGACAGAGAGGTAACAAATCATAGCTTTGTCCCTATCTGGATCTTCATAAGTGCAAGGCCTGTAAACTTCATTTTCTTACAGAAAGAGCTAAGATACCCAGTTCTTGTGTCAGTTCGATTGAATATTATATAGTTCAACTAAATATTCATTCTTCTTGTAAGAGGGCTCACCTCAGAGAGATAACAAATCATAGTATTCATTTGTCCCTATCTGCATCATCATAGGTGGCCTGTATAAAACTTCCATTTCCATACAGAGCTTAGATACCCAGTTTTTTGTGTCAATTTTAATAAGAGGATAAAAAAAGAATGTTATATCGTCATTGTTATATACCTTCCTTTCAAGCACAAGCAGTTCCAAACAATTTTATTCAATTGTATGCAGAAATGTCCACCGTAACATAATGAAGCGTACAACGAATTCACACCGGATTGGTGGCAATCAAAAACATCAATATTATCGACGAACGTAGACCAAAAATAGTTAGAAACAGACTTTTCGATTGCCATAAGTCGCCCGACTGGCGACCATTGGCAATCGAAAACACTGGTAGTAGCGATTTCTGATCCGCGTTCGTCGATTGTTACGAGTTTTTGATTGCCGCATATCTGGTATGTAAACAAAATTCTTTTTTCAACAGAAATATGAAAAATGTATTAAATTATAAATAGTAACCCTTGTTTCGGATTGTTCTGGCTATGTATTCAGTAGGCCTATATTCAATAAACACTTCAGATATGCGGCAATCAAACACGTTTATACTATCGACAAACGTAGATCTAAGATAGTTAGAAACAGAGTTTTTGATTGCCGTTTGTAGCCCGACAGTAAATTATTCCTTGTAGCCATTATTTTGGATTGGTTTGGCTACGTATTCAGTAGGCCTATATTCAATAGGCCTTAGAAAGAATATTAGTATTAACATGATTAAGGGCTATGTAACCTTCATTGTTATATACCTTATGCGTGTTTACTATAGAAACTTGACGTGTTTCAAGCGCTGACAGTTGTACGTTTCATCTAAATTTAACGTGTCGCAAGGGATTGATACACGTCAAGTTTCTATAGTAAACACGCATAAGGTATATAACAATGAAGGTTACATAGCCCTTAATCATGTTAATACTAATATTCTTTCTAAGGCCTAAATGAAATATATGTGTGGTTCCTGTTGCATTCCAACAAAATTTAGGGTAGGTAGGTAGGGAAATAATTAAATTTTGTTATAACATTTAACAAAGAAAATTGTCAAAATCTGAAAAAAGTGCCCATTTTAGGTGTTTTTTCTCGAAAGACCATTTAAATGTTTAGGGTAGGGTTAAAAAAAATTAGGGTAGGTAGGCAACAGGAACCACACATACATTTCATTTAAGCCTAACCTATTGTAACAGGGTTCACCTCAGAGAGATAACAAATCATAGTATCATTTGTCCCTATCTGTATCACCATAGGTGGCCTGTATAAAACTTCCATTTCCATACAGAGCTTAGATACCCAGTTTTTGTGTCAATTTGAATGAAGGTTACATAGCTCTTAATCATGTTAATACAAATATTCTTTCTAACCCCTTGTAACAGGGTTCACCTCAGAGAGATAACAAATCATTGTGTTCATTTGTCCCTATCTGTATCATCATAGGTGGCCTGTATAAAACTTACATTTCCATACAGAGCTTAGATGCCCAGTTTTTTTTTTATATGTCAATTTGAATGAAAGTTACATTGCCCTTAATCATGTTAATACTAATATGCTTTCTTACCCCTTGTAACAGGGTTCACCTCAGAGAGATAACAAATCATAGTATTCATTTGTCCCTATCTGTATCATCATACGTGGCCTGTATAAAACTTTCATTTCCACACAGAGCCTAGATCCCAGTTTTTTGTGTCAATTTTAATGAAGGTTACATTGCCCTTAATCATGTTAATACAAATATTCTTTCTAACCTATTGTAGCAGGGTTCACCTCAGAGAGATAACAAATCATTGTGTTCATTTGTCCCTATCTGTATCATCACACACGGCCTGTATAAAACTTCCATCTCCACACAGAGCTTAGATACCCAGTTTTTTTATGTCAATTTGAATGAAGGTTACATTGTCCTTAATCATGTTAATACAAATATTCTTTCTAACCTATTGTAGCAGGGTTCACCTCAGAGAGATAACAAACCATTATATTCATTTGCCCCTATCTGTATCATCATACATGGCCTGTATAAAACTTCCATTTCCACACAGAGCTTAGATACCCAGTTTTTTATGTCAATTTAAATGTAGGTTACATTGTCCTTAATCATGTTAATACAAATATTCTTTCTAACCTATTGTTGCAGGGATCACCTCAGAGAGATAACAAATCATTATATTCATTTGTCCCTATCTGTATCATCATAGGTGGCCTGTATAAAACTTCCATTTCCATACAGAGCTTAGATACCCAGTTTTTGTGTCAATTTGAATGAAGGTTACATAGCCCTTAATCATGTTAATACAAATATTCTTTCTAACCTATTGTTGCAGGGTTCACCTCAGAGAGATAACAAATCATTATATTCATTTGTCCCTATCTGTATCATCATACATGGCCTGTTTAAAACTTCCATTTCCACACAGAGCTTAGATACCCAGTTTTTTGTGTCAATCTGAATGAAGGTTACATTGCCCTTAATCATGTTAATACAAATATTCTTTCTAACCTATTGTAGCAGGGTTCACCTCAGAGAGATAACAAATCATTATATTCATTTGTCCCTATCTGTATCATCATAGGTGGCCTGTATAAAACTTCCATTTCCACACACAGCCTAGATCCCAGTTTTTTTATGTCAATTTGAATGAAAGCTACATTGCCCTTAATCATGTTAATACAAATATTCTTTCTAACCTATTGTAACAGGGTTCACCTCAGAGAGATAACAAATCATAGTATTCATTTGTCCCTATCTGTATCATCATAGATGGCCTGTATAAAACTTCCATTTAGTGTCTGTGACAGTTAAATTCTATGATTTTAAGTCTGTATGTTCATGACATTGCCTAAACAAAGAACATCATCAGGTTTTAAGCCTTTAATGTCTTTTTTTTATCAGTTTTAAAACGTCTCAACCTCCATTTTTTATTCAATCTCAAATACTTGCAGATTATTTGTAAAGATCGGTTGTTTTTAAACTAGTATCTTATACATAAGCATGTTCATTATGCAATCATCAACTTTTGTAACTTTGTTAGTTCTATTAAAAACTGTCCACTTCTCTATAAATGGGACCAGTAATATTGTTTGCAACATGAATTATTTATGAGATATAAATGCATAAAGTGTCTTATACATAGATGTACATGTAGTGTCTGTGACAGACAACTGTTATGGCGAAGTGACATTTACAAATAGTTTGGCTGAAAACTTCAGGACAAGCAATAGTATTTTGTGGCCCATTATGTGACTTAAAAATAGCAACCATAAACAAATGTAATGAAATAGCAACCATAAACATATGTAATGACAACTGCAAATATGTGATAAGGAGATTCTAATTTTTAATCTTAGGTCAGAATGAACACCCGATTTTGACTACTCCACATAAAATGTTCCTTTTAAAATGTTCTGGTTTATTGATTTATTATTGTAATCTGTTCCATTCCATTTAGTTTGAAAGCTACATGTTCATACAATGGTTTGACCTAATAATGAATTTAGACTATTCAGATGATACTGTTAGCTGTACTTGTGGTGTCCAAACAAGATGTGGACATTGCTTGCAAAAATGATTTATTTCCTTCTATACTATTCTTAGAACGATGGAAATACACAGCTGATTTTTTATATGCTGTTAATATATTAAGAAATATCATGTAGTTAATGTGTCTCAACAGTAACGGCAATCTGGATGTTTCAGACCAATATATTAAAATCACTGGAAAAATACAGAAGATATCAACACCAAATTTTCACCCTTGTTTGCTGCAACATAAGTGCTTGCATCAAATCAATATTGCCTCTTGTGTAAGCAGTAGACTTTAATTAAGTCATGTTTATTTTTAAATACCTCTCTTGGGTGTAAATTGTCATAATTTTGCGCAAAAATAATAACATACCCCTAAAACAGTATTCAAAATCTTGTCAGGTACCATACTTTGCCACCAGAAGTGAAAGCAAATGCCTAATTATTGATTTTTGGCAAACTTTAGTATAGTCAAATCTTGCAGGATTTTTCTTAATTTCATAGTAAAAGTGTCATTTTAATTTCATGTCATTTTTTCCCATTATACATTAATTTCCACAAAAGAAACCCCATTTTCAAGGAAATATAATGTATATTGCTTGAGAAAATAAATGAACACATGCATTCTACACACAAAATGTTTTGACCGAAATGTCACATCTTATTTGCACTTGGCCATACAGGTATGCTAAAAATTATGGGTATTAAAGAAAGTATTTACAATTTTATGGAGAAATATTTTGTTTCTGATACAACACAGATATGGTGTAACGTGTGTAGACATCACCGATAAAACCTCATCAGTAAGAGATTTATTTAGCTGTTAGGCTGGGGAAAAGGGGGTACCACTGACTTGGTCGACAGGAGTCATTGCATCCATCCAATCTTTTCTCCTTTTTTTCAGTCTTACCAGTCTCACTTGTATGCCCTGAAATTTTCCATGGAAAATGGCTTTAGATAGCCTAGGGCTAGGGGATACTATGCCCAATTTATTCATGAATCTGAAAACAGCCACCCCTCATGGTGGGAGGATTTTTTTCCTTTAAAATAAGTTACTAATTTCAATTTGTTTGATGGAAGTTGGAACATCCAATCAAAGTTGTTGGACAAGCAAGTGTATATCATTTTAACACCCCTTCAAATAAGAATAAAGTATTTGATGAAAAATGATAAAATTTTGCTTCTGTAAAAAAAGCAAGTTGCAGATATACTCAACATCAGTGAAAAGTTACCAGTAAATCACATACACTTAACATAGGACAATATTTAGTTCATTCTGAACGAAGAACTGCGGATACTTCAACACTTAATTTTGTGGCATAGAGTCCAATGCATCACAACTATGTAAAACGGTACCCATCACACCAGATTGCATTATATTCAGGGCTGTAAAAATCCACTCGTCCGCTCGCCATGACGAGTGCCTCATCCTGCAGGACCAGTATTAATTTTGACAGTTTCCAATGTAAATTATTGAATTAACAATACATATGGGCATGTAGGACGAGTAGAAATTTTAAGAATTTTCCACCCCTGATATTCATTTCTTTGACGGACTCCTATAGTTTCCATTGCATTGTATAGGAAAATGCAAAGTTTTGGTGCTACCTTAATGTTTGATCTTCATTTTTTGCGTTTTATGAGAAAAACAAGACCATTTTGGTGGCGTTTTCAATGAAAATGTCTAGGGCATGTTCTGGCTGGTTGTCTTCTGAAAATGATGATTTCAAATTATTTAAAACTGCGAAAAAGATAAAATGCACATGCATCACGTGGACCATAGTTCCAGGGCTCGGGGAACTGTTTTATCTCTCCAAACCAGTTTGTCGTTGACCACAAACATGAACGTAACAGTAGCCAAAGCGCTGCATTTTATAATTTCCAACATATTGAAATTTCGATGCAGGTAACTTTTCATTGATGTTGAGAATATAAGCACTTGCTAAAATTAGCAAGGTGCAAAAAAGTTAAATTTGAACCCTGTACCAGTTTTGATTGTCTTGGTGCTTTATGTCCCAGTAAATTTTTTTCTTCAGTCATGTCGGAATGATTTCCTGTCTTCCTGGGTTGGACCAGTACTAAGCAGCAGAGAAACTTCTGAGAAAGTGTCTTACTCAAGGACACAACACAATGACTCCGCTGAGGATGAGTCAAAATAACAACCCTTCAATCCCCAGCCTAACGCTTTACCAACTGAGCCACTGCACTATGTGTACCTGTCTTGAGCAAGCAAAATTAGCTCTTCCTGGAAAGACCTACAAGTTTACAAATATCTATGTTTGTTTTTTTGCTGTACGTTCCAAGTCAACAGCTAAGGTCATTGCGAGACAGTCAGTTCACCTAATAACACTTTTTCCTGGGCAAGCTTGAACAAGCAGTTAACCAGTACTTCGTGCACATACTTTCTCTTTTAACAGACAACAAAGTAAGTAAGGGTGCAAAGATCAGGAATCGATACAATCAAGTACCACAACTGACCCAGGATACCAATGGGAAAGTGACAAACTCACAGCAGACACCACAAACGAGAGCCAAGAGGTCAGCCCTTTCCCAGCAGGTGACCACAAAGCACATATAAACAGACGCGCACAAAGACATAGCAAACACAAGACAGAACAAAAACAAAAGATCCACAAAAGAAGTACCGCCTTGGAACGGTCAGTAAAATATTTTACTGGAGGGCTTAAACCAGTTTTACGGCGCCAACCCTTCTTAATGAATCAGCGGAAAGGAGGAGAATGACCGTAGAAATTATTTCATGATCAATCTCCACGAAAGTATGGGACCGGGCCGGGATCGAACACAAATACCTATGACTGGTATAAGCTTGCTAACATAACCCTTTCCTTCATGAATATTCATGCTAAGCTCCACCCACTATGAATAATTATATAAACTTTCACGTTTTTCCATAGAACAAAGAAATTTACTTGTCAGGTCCACTAGTGTAGGATCATACCTAATCATATTTTTATATGCAAACAGAGTAGACCCTGATCAGGCAGCTCTTATAAGAGCTGCCTGATCTGGGTCTGCTCTAAAGACACATCTATTGGGTAAATGGATAAACTACTCAGTGATTTTGTTACCTGCGCATCCTGCATCTTTTGAGCATAAGTTTTTATTTCAGTGAGTCCCGGCGAGTCCCGGGATGCAATAGTATTGCAGACTTGTCATTGAAAAAAGTGTTTTGGACTCATAAGTTTGCAGTTGGGACTCATTGATTTTGGAAACAGCGAGTCCCAGGACCCATAAGCCCAAAATTGTAAATGAATCACTGAACTAGACTACAAGATAGGAAAAAATTTGACAAATTTCCTAACTGACCCAAACTGAAAAGTCTAAGAATAGGAAGTTACCTTTCTCCAAACTTTTGACATTCCTGCTAGTCAATGTGATCCTGATCCTGTGAATAGGAGCCTCATCAGTAGGTGCTTTGGAGTCTTTGGCATATGACTGAAAAAAAAAAGACAATAGCACAGGTTTAGTTAAACAAAATTTTCAGCATACAATTGTAAATATTTTCTACCCGAGCACCCTACTCTAATTTTTAGGGTTCACATTCATTTTTATCATCGGACATTTCTAGCAAATGCAAACTCTAATAGCTGTATTGAGATTTCCTATACCATGTTCCGCTCCATTTTGAGTGCACTTTTTCAAATGCAAATTGACATGTTTCGGTTGAATATGGCCAAAACACCGGGCCGCCTAGCGCAGTCAGTAACGTGTCTGGTAACAGATGCGAGTCTGACTGCAGATCCAGGGGTTGCGAGTTTGATCCCGGCCCGGTCTCATACTTTCGTGGAGATTGATCATGAAATATTTTCTACGGTCATTCTCCTCCCTTCCGCTGAATCATTCAAGAAGGGTTGTTGTCAGTTACAAGCGAAAGTATGTGCACGAAGTACTGGTTTACTGCTTGTTCAAGCTTGCCCAGGAAAAAGTGTGGTTAGGTGAACTGACCATCCCGCCATGACCATAGCTGTTGACTTGGGACGTAAAGCGAAAAACAGCCATGGTCCTTTTAAAGAACATATGGTGCCATCAAAATATCTCCAACGATAACATGATAAAAAAACTACCAAAATCTTAGTGAAAACTAGTGCACAGTGGGTTTTCACATTGACATCCATTAGCTGGTTTCCTGTGTAAAAATACACATCAGAATATTTGAAACAAGGTCGTGTTTTTACATGTAGACAAAACAAAATAAAAACGGGGACTTACCGGAACCGCATCACTCCGTTTGTATTGGTACTTAATAGGCAAGTAAAGTTTGACCCAAATGTAGAGAGTAGGTTTTTTTTCTTACAGGGCTGTTGCAGCGAATTCGCAAGTGTTCATGCAGAGGGAGAAAGCCAGAGGGGGACCCTCTGTGGGTGTGTGTTTAGAGGGGGGCTCACTCTACATTTTTTTTAAATTTCATACCTCTCTATGTGCGTTTTAATGGTTTAATGCATTTTGGAACAGATTTCAGCTCTGTTTGTTATGATTTCTGCTAGTTGAATACTAAAAAGAATAAAATAGGCAAGAAGATCTTTAACAAAAGTTTTAAACCATTTTGACGAGATATGGACATTTCTGTGCACAACTTAAACAGCACTGACAACAATCACGGGTTAAGGCACCACATGTTCAACATTTATTTGTGGTGATGCTTCAATGGTTGTGTTTGGCTGCCGATATATGCTAAGTTGCTAACCCAGCATAATCTGTTTCTTGTACCCTCTCCTCTATGGCATACATAGAAAGTAGCGGTTACTAGAAAGACCCGAATCTACTTTTTGACAGAAACGCCCAAAAACACCAAAGCATATCAAAAATGTATGCCATAGGGGTTGTGGGGATGAGGGCTGTAGAGCTGGTAGGCTAGATTGATCAGCAGTGGTATGGGGTCCGGGTGATTGGATTCTGTATCCAAAAAGTAGATTCTGGTATTTCTGGTGTCCCGAAAGTAGCCATTCAGAATAGGAATGCATGTCCGCAGTTTCAGATCGGTAATATTTTATAATATTGTATTAACATTTGATGTAAATACTTTATATAACTTATTTTCTTTATGTTTTCTTAATTTATAAGAGAGATCCGTGTTAAAATATCTGTGACATTAGTGACAATTTGTTGAGCCTGTAGTGTGTTTTGGTCAACTCTTACTTTGACCAACTCCTTCCTCTTGTTTTAGTTCCTTGTTCATTTTACAATATTCATTCTGGCTGCACTTTCTACTTTGGTCAACTCTCACATATGCGCCTTTTAAAGGGAAAAACACAGAAATTACGAGATTCTGTTTGATTTATTTTGATATTAGGGGGTTTAAATGAAAAAATTTGATTTGACCAGAGACAAATTAGCTGAGAACGAGTTGATAATAACTGGGTAGTTCATGCTTCAATCTAAAATAATAATCCTAATTTTCGATTATTAAACCCCATATAAATCAAAGATGGCTGCTTGTGGAAACAAAACTTTTGCAACCTCTGTGTTTTGATATTTATCTTTGTTGTTTTAGATACTTTTCAGGTAAAAATGCGCGCATCTCATTATATTATACCAGATACAATTCTGCGCATAGGTGATTTTGCTCATTTGACAAATGACGATGCTACTGAAAGTTATAAACGCGTATGAGACATTAAATTCGGCCTGTCAATGAAAATATAAACATAAATATAAAAAGACTAAATGAAAATGTAAATGAAGATGTGAAGGATAATAACTGAATTTATAAGTCTCATTAAATGGGACTACCAGCACCCTAGATAAGCTTTCAACCAATAGGGTACATTAACCCACTCACTTGCAACTCAATTGGGTATTTTCTCCTTTAATTGGGTAACAAAAAATAATTGAATAATTTTGAACACAGAAAATGCAAGAAGCTGAAAGAATCTACAATCAACATGTACACAACGTCGATGATACGATGTATTCACGATGAATCCAAGTCGTCCTGTTTCTTGTACCTACTGTGACATAATCAATTTGAGTATTACCACAATCACATTATCTATTGCACACAGTAGCTTAACATTCATAGAATAATCAAGCGACTAGCAAAGGCTCTGATCAGACTGCGCATATGCACTGGCTGAATTGTAATGTATATGGATTTGCCTACTTTTGGCTGTGTAAAATTGTAGATTGGGAGCAGGCGTTGCATTTTTAGGAAGGACCCAGACGAATAAGGGCGGATGAATAATGTTTCACAATTTCATTAACGGGGATTAAAATAAAACTGTGTAACCGTTAACGCCTCATTGACTCTTGCTTAAAGGCATTATCTTTCAATCACTCAGAGGATTAAGGAAGGTGTGTGTATTTATTGAAGTTAATAATTGGTTAATTGGTTTAACTGGTACTTGGTACTCAATCAGTGTCATATTTCTGACTATTGGAATTTTCAACCTGGAACAGGCTGTTCTGTATTTCGGCCAATATTCTTCAGCAATCTGACAACATCGATTATAAAGATTATTAATAAAAATTATTTCACAATTCTTTATCATTTTCACCAAAATAATATTACAATATAATAAGCATCAGGCATTGGATCACTTGAATATCCCAGCATCCCAATGTCCACTGTATCCGATGCACATGCGAACACATTGACAGAAAAATGGCCTAAATATTCGTTTTTCATATAAACTATCATATATTGTGTTAAACTTGAACTAAATGCAAAAAACATTTAAGAAACATCTAAATTGTTTTTTCCGTGGCTTAATTGCTTCTGACTGAGGGCCGCTGATGTACCCTAGGTTAATATGCTTTAAAAACTCAGTCAAATGACTCAACTTTTTTTTTAATAAAGGGTCATTACATTTTCAATTGAATATAGACTTAGTGCATCGAATTTTCATAATCCAATGGTAAATTTAGTGCTTATATTTTATATAGAAATTGGTTTCCTTTGAATGGAATTTGTTTCCCAGACTCAGTTATGCATGTACGTTAAAAGCGCAATGATCAGCAAGTCAAATGCTGCCTGAGAATTACACAGTTAATTTGATTAAATATTGAATACTTTGTGTAAAAAATATATCAGTCTGTTAACATAAATTTAAGGAACAAAACTTAAGAACATAAGCATAATACATTTTGTAATACTGCTTGTGAATTATTTCTCGGTGTCTGCGATGTAATAACTTGCATAATAAACACGTTCAAATGGCCAGGGTTCATCCTAGGATGGGCCGGATCCATTTTGTGAGAAAACTATTAATGTTTTGCTAAAATGGACTTTATTTTTGGCTGGGCCCCATATACAAGCTATTCAAATCTCATGTCAATTATGCTCTAATGTGGATATTAAGGATTCTTGGGCCCATCAAATTTTGCAAAGGGCCCATAAAAATTTCAAATGGCCCATTAAAATATGGAAATTTGCATGTTTTTGAATGGGATATGGGCCATTGGCCCATCTTAAGGGCCCATTATCCTCCTGGGCTAGGATTAACCCTGAATGGCTGATGATGTACTGATGAGCTAAGAAGAAAAGCACCAAGAGTTCATAAGCAGCCTTATAATGCTTAATGGATTGACAACAACAACAATAATTATCAAATTTTATACTTATATTACAGTGTTCTGCCAAGGTTGCTAAGACATGGGGACAAATGTCTCAACAGCCCCGAAAATTAGGGGACATTTTTAAAATCAGTGAGACATTCGCTTTTTTTCTGAAAATACACTGGATCGACTTTAGAACGCGGTACCTGGGCACCACAGTTTGCCCACAGCGTAATAAGTGGTCATGATCGCTACAACGCGATACCCCACCCACCTGCCCACAGCACATCGATGCTGAAACTTTTCCGCTAAGCTAGTACTTGTTTATAAGGGAGCTAAATGCTGCATAACGCTAATATTTATGTATATGTATATATATATATATATATATATATATATATATATATATATATATATATATATATATATATATATATATATATATATATATATATATATGTATATATATATAGCAATAGTAAGGGAGATAATGCGCTTTTTTATACATGCTAAAAGTAGTTCGCAAATGCTCAATACTTTTGAAAAAACAAAAACAAAAAAAAGAAATGTGATTTTTTATAAGGATAATAATTAGGTTTAAATGCTGTTTTGGTGAGCTACACTAAACTCCAAGTTCACTCTGTGATTTAACAATGGATTTAAAGTATGCAAATTTCAGAACAATAAAACACTTAATTTAGATTGACTATTTTATGAAAATTCGGCCGTGACAAGATTCGCAATTAGGGTGTTTTGGCCGCGACTTTGCTGAAATTTCCGCGATATTCTCGCGGGATCGCGGCCTCGGCAGAACACTGTATTATCATACATTCTAAAGAATAAATCGAAGCTTTACAGATTGAGCGTAAATTAAGTACTTGAATTTGATATAGATGTTGGTTTTCGGTCGAGGGGCTAAGATATACATGTATAGATATTGGTTTTCGGTCGAGGTACTAAGCTTTTCGCTAACCGCTATGCGTTATAAGTCTATAAATCCACAATAAAGTGGCCTCAACATTTACCTTGTAACAAAATATCATAAATAATATATATGTAAAAGTAATAAGGTTGCAAAGATCAGGAATCGATACAATCAAGTACCACACCTGACCCAGGATACCAATGGGAAAGTGACAAACTCATAGAAGACACCACAAACGAGAGCCAAGAGGTCAGCCCTTTCCCAGCAGGTGACCACAAAGCACATATAAACAGACGCGCACAAAACATAGCAAACACAAGACAGAACAAAAACATAAAAGATCCACAAAAGAAGTACCGCCTTGGAACGGTCAGTAAAATATTTTACTGGAGGGCTTAAACCGGTTTAACGGCGCCAACCTCACCCTTAATTCAGATGTGGATCAAGACACATAAATATTTGGTTTGCATGAAAGACCCCTAACTTATCAATGCATCATCTCCTAAAACATATAAATCAAGATATAACAAGGAGATAAAGCAAGGATAAGGACTCAACAGTAAATTAAACTGAATACCGGAGCAAAAGAAATCCAACAGGTAAACCCCGGTGGGCCCGACAAACAGCCAAAGCATCAGGCCCCTACCATCTCATCAATAGATAAGTCTTTAAGTCGGAACCATCATAGAGTCACTGTCAGAAGTCCGACCCACCAGCGTGCAATTAAAGAGGAAAGCAAAGTTGCCAACCGTGATTGGGTTGACTACCAAGCATGCAGTCTGTTGCAATACATTAATGTTATAGCCAATCTTTTTATAATGGGAAATTATTTTAATGAACTGCGCTGAAAAATTATTAGAGCCAACAATCTTCTTCAACTTATACACCAAGTCACCATAGAAATCAGGTTCCGAAAGTCCTTGGCGCAAGAGAGATTTAAGTCCAACTTGGAATTTAGAAATCAAATCAAAGTATCGTCTATAAAATTTTGAAAATGTTTTGCGAAGTTTATGATACCGATAGCCCTGTTTAAGAAGTTTCTGAGTTAATAATTTATTGCGAGTGTTGAAGTCAGTAACAAAGCTGGATGCTCTAGCAAAACGAATGAGTTGAGAGATATAGACTCCATAGGATGTAGAACGAGGAACATCACCATCTAAAAATGGGAAATTGACAATTTCAAAATCAAAGTCGTCACGTTTATCATAAATTTTGGTAGAAACAATATCATTAGAAATTGACAAATGCAAGTCTAAAAATGCGGCTTCGGTATCAGAGGCATTGGCTTTATTAAGTTGGAGCTCTGAAGGGTATATTTGACTAACCATATTTTCAAAATAAACATTATTAATATTTAAAATATCGTCCAAATATCTGGAAGTAGTGTTAAACGCATCAATAACATCAGCCTGCTTATCATCAGAAAGAGACATCATAAAGTCCCTTTCATAACAAAACAGGAATAAATCTGCAACCAGGGGAGCACAATTAGTGCCCATAGGAATCCCAACTACTTGTCTATAGAGCTTGGTGCCAAATCGAATAAAAATGTTGTCCAACAAAAAGGTCAGCGCATCACATACATTTTGACACGACCATGCATGATATTTTTTAGGTTTTTCTGAAGTAAAAAATGCATTTCTGTCACTACATGCAAGGTAAGGAGAGCCTTCTCTCTGGAAGGTTCTTTCAATAAACCTAAACTACTAAAAACAAATACTAGGAGGGCATAATTCCCCTATAAACTTGATTTTTTAAGTTTGTTTGTTTGTTTTGTTGCTTTACGTCCCAAGTCGGTTCCGGGTCATTTCGGCCCATAACAAAATCGGCCCATGTCAATTTCGGCCCATAGCAATTTCGGCCCATAAATTTTGTCAACCTGGATTTCTGCAAAACAGATTTTATATTATTTAAAATATTTAAAATTGATAAATATAGTTATATTGAGAAAACAAACTGAAAATAG
The DNA here is from genome assembly GCA_964019695.1 of Loripinus fragilis. Taxonomy (NCBI): domain Eukaryota; kingdom Metazoa; phylum Mollusca; class Bivalvia; order Lucinida; family Lucinidae; genus Loripinus; species Loripinus fragilis. Next base: position 24,368,455 of record OZ026518.1, read on the forward strand.
ATTGACTTTACAAACTAGTAAAGACCAGAAAACGTTAAGACTGGTATCTTTATTAGAAGAAATAATAATCATAAATCACAATTATATTTTCCATTAGCAAATACAACTTGTTCAGTGAGTTAAACTGAATAATCGGATTAAGAAAGAATCGCTTGCGTTTCAAATGCGAGCAGGAAACGCTCTGGCCAGAGTGCGCAAATGAGAAGGCTCGTCTGAGCCTTTGCTGCCTGTTGCCTATGTGATGAATTCTTCTCTTACATACAAACTCCTAATCAATTAAAACGGACCATTCTTATTAATTGCTATGTTTGTGTGGATAATTACAGGTAAGCCGATCTAGTTATACCGTTTATAGACAAACATACCAATTATACATTATTATACCTGTGGGCCGAAATTGTATAGGCCGATTTGGTTATGGGCCGAAATTGACATGGGCCGAAATTGTTATGGGCCGAAATGTCCAGTGACCCCAAAGTCAACAGCTATGGTCATTGCGGGACGGTCAGTTCACCTTACCACACTTTATCCTGGGCAGGCTTGAACAAGCGGTTAACCAGTAATTTGTGCACATACTTTCGCTTGTAACTGACACAACCCTTCTTGAATGAATCAGCGGAAGGGAGGAAAATGACCGTAGAAATCATTTCATGATCAATCTCCATGAAAGTAGGGGACCGGACCGGGATCGAACTCGCGACCCCTGGATCTGCAGTCAGACACGCATCTGTAGCCAGACACGTTACCGACTGCGCTACGCGGCCCGGCCCTTTTTTTTTTTTTTTTTGCTTTCGGTAAATGTGTGGTTTTCGGTAATTCTACGGACGGATGAAAAACACCAAAATGAATTTTGTGAAATAAATAAAAAATAAAATTTGCCCGTTTACATTATCATTGGTCTGGGAATTGACCACCGAAGGAGAAAGACTATTCCAATGGGGAATAGTTCTGGGGGGAAATGCAGAATCCGAATTTAATTGCTGTCCGAGTTATGTTCTCTGCCATACAATCACCACCATGACCACGTGGTAAGCGATAAAATATGGTAATTCAAAACTATCGACATGTGTACGAAGTTAAAACTTCGTATGAATCGCATGTACACATTAGAAAACTACGGCTTATACCATTTTGGGTTATTTCTGGCCGACTTAATCAAAGAAATAGGCAATCTTTGAACAGAGGTGAGCCAGTTAAGTCCACGCAATGGCTGGTCCAAAGAAAAAGGACTTGTTGTCGAACTTTCTAAGGGCGTGCTTGATTCGGCCGTTCGGTGTGCACGGGGTGCAAGTCAAAACGTCCCCTAGTCAAAACGTCCCCAGTAAAAAATATTCCCGAATTGGTCAAAACGTCCCCAAACACGAAAAAAGATTGGTCAAAACGTCCCAATAAAACGTCCCAATCTTTCGACGAAATAAGGGGATTCTAACAAAGAAAAAGCTTGTGTTAGTGTCTGGCACTAATGTATGAAAGTTTGAAATGATGTTTTCACGTGACAGAAACGCGGATTCCGAGTGAAGCAAATCATTTCAAGCTTGTTCGTCTTAAATCACGACAGTCAGAAACATCGTCAAACAAACAACATACAAATGGATAGCGTCTCTGGAGAAATTTAACATTGTAGAAAAATGTGACTTTTTGAAATGAGGGTACCTTTACTCTAGCATCGTCTGCGTAAGAAGCACCAGTCATTTTTAAATGAAATGGCATGCAGAGTCTCGACAAAACCTTGGTTGATTTATAGGAGCATGAGTTTTGCATAACCGAATCTTAAGGGTGAGGTTGGCGCCGTTAAACCGGTTTAAGCCCTCCAGTAAAATATTTTACTGACCGTTCCAAGGCGGTACTTCTTTTGTGGATCTTTTATGTTTTTGTTCTGTCTTGTGTTTGCTATGTTTTGTGCGTGTCTGTTTATATGTGCTTTGTGGTCACCTGCTGGGAAAGGGCTGACCTCTTGGCTCTCGTTTGTGGTGTCTTCTGTGAGTTTGTCACTTTCCCATTGGTATCCTGGGTCAGGTGTGGTACTTGATTGTATCGATTCCTGATCTTTGCAACCTTATTACTTTCAAAGCTAGCGTTAAAATGCAAGGTGACCAATTAGAATTTTTGCAGATTGTATATATACTTCGTGCACATAATTTCGCTTGTAACTGACAACAACCCTTCTTGAATCAGCCGAAGGGAGGAGAATGGCCATAGAAGTTATTTCACGAACACACTCCACGAAAGTATGGCACAGGGCTGGGAGTGAACTCGCAAGCCCTGAATCTGCAGTCAGACACATATCTGCAGTCAGATATGTTACTGAAAGCACTACGAAGCCTGATAAAGTTAGGGAATGTGAGTATTCAGTGTGATGAAATTTATGTAAAGTCTGGCATTTTACTCTCGCATAAAAGGGGTTGTGCTAGGGAGATAAAGACAGGTAAGTATCTGTTAAAGATATAATTGTTATGTCGCAGAATAGCTCATGAGCTAATGTTGTCTGTTACATTATAAGCGACGTTAAATAAGGCTTCTTTATCTTTATCTTTATCTTTACTGGATTAAAGTTCATGTCCCAGGCATCTTCCAATTGCTCCAGTTTACAGAGTTCTTCATGTAAGATTTTTGCTTTAAAGATCATTTGAAAAGGTTTTAGAAATGAATTAAAATGAAACTACTTATATCATACAGCAAAATGCTGAAAAACGCATAAAAAATTCCAATTATTAAAAAAGTTATGGCTATTTGAATTTCAGACTTGGTTTTGGTTTTCCAATACAGACTTGGAAAGCTAAAAATAGATTCTATCCCACAATGCACCATTCTGTGATGTCATATGAGGATTTAAAAAGGTGGTTTAACTTCAAATATCTCAAACTGAGTATTTGAAAAGTTTATCTTCAGTTTGAAAATGCCAATGTTTTAATTGCCTAAATTACATTTTGATTGATTAAATGTTTTTGGGTAAATTTGCGTAGAAAAGCGATTATTTTAATTTTAAAGTTTTGTTTTGAAATTTTAAAATGTATTTTTTTTCCCTTCAGACAACATGTTTTTTGATAAACTTTTTAATGTTTCAAAATAAGTTAACATAAAAATTGGATGTGCTTATTTTTGTATTATTTAGAATTAGAAATGCATGGTAAAGGTGAATTTAAATTTTTATTTAAATTTGAATTTAAAGCATAACATTTTAATTAAATGAAATTTAACATAGAGAAAACCATTTATACGAGACCAATCTTTGTTGTTTTGCAGAAAAGCATACTAAAGTTTGACAACTCTTTGCATTTGCAAATATTTAAATTCAGTGAAAAATTTCAAAGTAAGTAAAGGTGCAAAGATCAGGAATCGATACAATCAAGTACCACACCTGACCCAGGATACCAATGGGAAAGTGACAAACTCACAGAAGACACCACAAACGAGAGCCAAGAGGTCAGCCCTTTCCCAGCAGGTGACCACAAAGCACATATAAACAGACGCGCACAGACATAGCAAACACAAGACAGAACAAAAACATAAAAGATCCACAAAAGAAGTACCGCCTTGGAACGGTCAGTAAAATATTTTACTGGAGGGCTTAAACCGGTTTAACGGCGCCAACCTCACCCTTAATTCAGATGTGGATCAAGACACATAGATATTTGGTTTGCATGAAAGACCCCTAACTTATCACTGCGTCATCTCCTAAAACATATAAATCAAGATTTAACAAGGAGATAAAGCAAGGATAAGGACTCAACAGTAAATTAAATTAAACTGAATACCGGAGCAAAAGAAATCCAACAGGTAAACCCCGGTGGGCCCGACAAACAGCCAAAGCATCAGGCCCCTACCATCTCATCAATAGATAAGTCTTTAAGTCGGAACCATCATAGAGTCTGAAGTCCGACCCACCGGCGTTCAATTAAAGAGGAAAGCAAAGTTGCCAACCGTGATTGGGTTGACTACCAAGCATGCAGTCTGTTGCAATACATTAATGTTATAGCCAATCTTTTTATAATGAGAAATTGTTTTAATGAACTGCGCTGAAAAATTATTAGAGCCAACAATCTTCTTCAATTTATACACCAAGTCACCATAGAAATCAGGTTCCGAAAGTCCTTGGCGCAAGAGAGATTTAAGTCCAACTTGGAATTAAGAAATCAAATCATAGTATCGTCTATAAAATTTTGAAAATGTTTTGCGATGTAAACCTCATATGACATCACAGAATAATGCATTGTTGGATAGAATCTATTTTTAGTTTTTCAAGTCTGTTTTGGGGGAAAATTTCTAGTCCGAAATTCAAATAGGCATAACTTCTGAATGGATAGGAGTTTTTAGATGCGGTTTTCAGAAATCTCTTTCTCACAATAACTGCTATTATCTGAAATATTTGGCTAAAAACTTATTCGTACCTTTTCAGTTGATCTTTAAACAGGGAGCTCATGCACAGATCCTTGCTTGAGTATGCCTTTAATGTTAGTTAGATATAAGATTGGCCCGAGAACAGAGCACTGATGTTATCCAAATTCTTTTCTTCATTTTAGTGTTTCTCCTTTTTATACTGTAGAGATGTGATGCTTGAAGTAGCTCTTTCATGGGCAACTTTATGAAAAGCTTAGCTAAAATGAATAAAGTCAGAATGAAAAATTAAGACTATGGCGCGACATGAGATTTTCAGCAATGTGGTATGTGCAACCAGCAAAGCCTCAGATCAGCATGCGCATATGCGTAGTCTCGGGTCGAATATTCTATGAGTGTTAAGCTACTGACCAAGCATCATTTGGAGTTTCTAATCTTAAAAGAAGACAGCACAGGTTCGTATGAGTCTACATTTGTCAAAATACCACATTGTTGGAAATTACGTGTCGCGGCTCAAATGAGTATGACCAGAAAATGTCACAGTCACAGACTGCAGACCAACCTATGACACCGTGAGGAAAAGGCACAAAACAGACAACCACAATGCATTGAATTAAAGTAAAGAGTAAAAAAAAAACCTGCTCTCTATTCCGTAGCAAGATGATTGCTTAACTAGAAAGGACACAAGAACCATACAACAAAATACAAGGACCAAACACAAACAAAAACACACATACAATGGGAGCAACAACAATACAATGAATAAACGCCAATAGAATCACCGGTTTAGAATGCACAGCAGCCAAGACCACTGTGTGCTTAAATATACTTTACTGGCCAAATCTTCGCCAACGTTTCTGCTGTTGTTAAAGCACAAACGTTTGTTTGTTTTTTAAACATATTTATTTCATTTTCATTACAAACAATTCACAATGTACTACACAATATAAAGGGTTAGAACGAGAGCATACTGCTTATTTAGTTCTTCTCCTTAAAATTTTGAGGTTTTCTAACTTTAGCAATGAATCATCACAGAGAAGCAATCAAATCTAATCATTAACATTCATTTATGAAACAAAGAAAAGGATTCTTACTCACAACCAGCCAGAAGCTAAAGAAACCCCCAAGTGGACCAAAAGTATGACCAGGAAATGCCAAAATCACACACAAGGCATACCAACTCAAGGAAGAACCACAAAACACTAATAGCCACAAGTATGCTTGCTTTCTTGGCTGCATGTATTTTTGAAAGTTTTTTCTATTAGTATGATGAACTGGGTCTTGCATGACCGCTTTTCTCAGAACCCGTGCTGTAGGTCATAGAGCACATTGAGATGAGTTCCTATACAACATGAACAATGCCTATTACTAAAAAAAATAGTAAGTGAGTATGATCAGGAAATACCACAATCACAAACCCCAGACAACCCCGGCATGGAACATGGAATGGAATATGGAATGGAACACAGAATGGAATGGAATAGGGAATGGAACACTGCATGGAACGGACGTCTGGAACAGAAGCATGGAATAGCACTGGAACCCGATACTTTTATCTGGAACAGCTGCATGGAACGGAAGTCTGGAACAGATGCATGGAACAGAGTTAAAATGGAAATACTTTGTCTGGAACAGCTGCATGGAACAGAAGTCTGGAACAGATGCATTGAACAGAGCTGGAACGGAAATACTTTGTCTGGAACAACTGCATGGAACGGAAGGAGCCTGAATTTTACATAACTGAATGAACTAATGGACATATTTTGATCAAACTAGCACAGATACATCATTGGGAATACCTTTATAAACAATGTGATTTGGTGGCATTGACCTAATACTAATAATTGTTGCCTCATGATGTGTGTATGTGTGTGCATGCGTGCCGCCCCATGCGTACATGCGTTTTCATACACGTACCAGACCAAGACACAGCCAATTTTTTTTTTTCTCTCCAAATCCCTTGATAATATGATCAGCTCTTCTGGATGAATACGTCGCACGGCTTTTCAGCATACGCGCAACGGGGATTGGTCGAAGCCAGTATGGGGTAGGTGGATAAACATGGTGACTCCAGTCGTTAATTAGGCCAACCCAATGTCTGAGGATGTTTTTCTAGAACACGATTTGATGCTACACCGCTAGTGACGTAGTACACGACACGTTTTGACTCAACATGGCGTCGATGGTAATGCATATCTTATAAATCAAGACTCAAACGTTAATTTATATATACTGAAGATTTATATGTTAACGATAACTTCCTTTTTTAACTCATGGTTGATTTTTAAATGGTTTGAATACTTAATGCGCGTGGTTACGGCACTAATTCGTTAAGAAAATGAGTTTTATCAAGTCGATTTTTCTCTCGCTGACAACTTTCACAAGTTCTGGGACCATAACGTAACCAGGAGCTTGACGTTGCTTTTTTCCTATATATTCGTATATCTTTTGGGAACCAAAGGAAAGGACGGTCACTCCGCTGCTGCACAAATTGTTTCCGGGTGAACCTTTCAACGGACAGGGTTCCCACAAGCTACTGAAAATCAACAAAAATGTTCTATGCATGGAAAAATCATGGAATTAAAAATACTGAATAATCATGGGAAAATCATAGAATTTTGTGAAATAATTTGATGAAACCAACAGTAGCCAGAAAACTAGCTGTCAGACACACAAAACTTGGGGTCCATGTATTCACCTCATCGGGCCGGATCACCGGATCGGGCCCAAAATTGGCCTATTCCTTTGCTTAACTGATTTTTTTCTTTACAAGAACGATGTATAGGAAAGAATAGTGTGTTGAGTGAGATTTGTTTGCATTTGAATATATTTATATTGATAAAAACGGCAAAAAACATACTCAACAGACTCTTTTTGCATGTTACAACACTCCTTATCGCACCTGAAAAAGGCATATTCTTTGCTTATTGAACATATTTTTTTTACGAGTAAGATTAATATAAGCAAGTTATGGTTCTTGATGAAAATAGTATGCATTGAAATAATGTATTTTAGTGAAATGATTATTATTAAAGATGGCAAAGACATACCCAATGGGCCGTTTTGCATAGGTCAGCTATTAATTCACACCTGTTGTGTTTAACTTAAAATGACCGTCTACTGTAATATTAATAGATGACATTCATAGATATATACTGCAGTTTATTATTTTGTAAAATGATTAACTACATGTATAATCAGAATCTATGTTTCAAATATAGATACAGCATTCCCAACATAAATAATTAATTTCTGAAGGGAATTGCGCCCCCCCTCCTCCACCATGGAATCCTGGATCCGCCCCTGGGTAGGAGATGAAAAAGATTTGTATTTTGTGACATGTTGAAAGGAAACCGAGATGTTCGAATCATCTCCTACAAGCAAATATTATTGCAAGTTAATGCATTCAACGGCAACTTAGTTACCAATAAGATAAACTACAGAAACGGCCAATGGAGACCTAATATTTCTTCCATAAATATTTTTTTTTTGTGCACTGGAAATATGAGACCCATAAAATGCTTTATTTAATATTTTTCGCTAAGTCCAAATCAACTCCTACCTTAAAGCAGTGAGGGTTCTAGCGAGAATGTGCCCATGCACAGACTCATATGCGTCTTCGCTGCTCGAGAGGAATATTAGGTTACCGAAAATTGTTATTTTTCTATTTTTCAGTGTTAGATTTTATTTCAGCGCCCATTTCTATCCCGTTTTAAAGCAATGAGAGCTCTAGAGAGAATATGCCCATGCGCAGACTCATATGAGCCTTCGCTGCTCGAGAGGATAAGTGTTATATTTCGATTATAGGCTTTGATAAACACCATTTTTGAGCGTATCTTACCCATCAATTTTAACTTGTGTTTTGGGTGCTCAAAAGAACCGTCTCATTGAGACGGTTCTTTTGAGTACTCACAATATAAGTTTTAGTTGAGAAATAAGAAAAATATTTTTCTTTACACACTCTTAACTAAAGGCTTGTTCTAATGTTGTCTGCTGATAGCATTTGTTAGATAAATATGTTAATGTCAATGTGTCAAAGACTGTCATAAGCTATTCTAATCTGTTTATTCTGATTGATTTTGAGCAGATGGACTTTAATTGGGAACACACGTGAAATTAACCATAAAAAGATTGCACAGCTAGCTAGTAGAGCTAGACGCATAAAATATTTTCTTCATATGCATATACACACCACACCGCCAGCAGTGAACGCTCTTGCGAGAATGCTCATTTGTACAGGCTCGACTTAGCATTCGCTGCTCGCATGTATGTTAAACTCTCTCGTCCACAAAGATTTGTTTAGTTTCTTGCATCTTCTGGTCCAGTTTAATTGTGATTGCTGATAACATACAGAATGGTTATGTTGCAAAGGGTACGAGTCTCAGGGATACAGATTAACCTTTTTTCAACAGGAGCAAGCTGGGCCCCTAAAACAAAATGATTGGGGGCCCAGCCCAAAACTAAGTAAGGGGCCCAGGATTCGGCGGAAAATGAAACCCATTTCAACACCATTGACAAGCATTCGCTCAACTCATAGTTGAAGTCAGAGATCCTCATACTCTGCATTCATATGAATTATTTACCATAGTAACAGTGTTTGGAATCAGCTGAATGAAAATTTGTAAACTTCCAACAGCTAGTATTAGATTTGACAAGACTTCATAGCTTTACGTACTGTCCCTTTTCAGGGACAAGCTGGGCCCCGAAACATTTAGTTTTAGGGGCCCAGCCCAAAATTTAGGGGCACTGGGCTACTGGGCCCCTGTTAGTCTTATTCCCTGAGTCTTAAAACGACTTTGAATCGTTGTGGATACAGCATACCTCTGACGCCGTATGCATGGCGATACAAGATTTATTTACCTACTTGCATCTTCTGGTCCGTTTTAATTGTGATTGGTGGTAACATTCAGAATGGTTATGTTGCAGAGGGTACAAGAAACCCCATGACTGAATCGTCGTTGATACAGTGTAGCTCTGATGCTGTATGCCTCGTTTAGCTTCTTGCATCTTCTGGTCCATTTTAACGAAATACTTGGAATCATAGTGAATACAGCTTGCTTGGACGCTGTACACATTTTGATTGAAGATTTTTTTGGCTTCTTGCATTTTATTTATATTTTATCCTCCGAGGATAGTTGATTTGAGCCGTGACATGAGATTTCCAACAATGTGGCATTTTGACGAAGGAACTCTAACTAATTTTCCGTCAGTAGTTAAATGTTTGTTGGAAACAAATATATCTAGAAACAAATCTTTAAAGTGTGCATAGGTATAATATGGGCTGTGACGCGAGAAAATTGGGTTTTTGATAAATTGATATTCAAAACAGTTTGCTCAGCTACATAGACTCGCTGAAAATCCGAAGATTGGGCGTACTCTGACTTCCCCATAAAATCTTGTACGCCCGTCAGCAATAGCCGTGGCGTATACATCGGTATTGAGAATTTGATCATTTGATCTTGCCGCCTACTTCAGAAAGTCAAGTGTGTGTAATGGCAGTTATTTTGATAAAGAATTCATTCAGTTAATGTCCAAAAGGTGCCCAGAACAACCTAAGACCGCCCACTGTCTGCTGTGCAGATTTAATTGACAGTTGTTAACACACTGGTCAATGTAAAAGCATCGGGGTTGTTGCTACAACAAGCTGTTGGTGGCAATTGTCCGCACTGGTGCTGGCGTAAAAGGTAAAAAATCTATACCTGTTGACTTTATGGTTTATTTATAAGCTTGCATTTATTTTATTTGTGATGGCACCTTGCGCACAGACCATTGGTAACATTGCAGTTTATGGCTCTGCCAAGCAATTGGTGATTTAATTCATGGTTTGGACAGCAAATCCAACACAGTTCTGGCGTTTTGCCATGGCAGGTGCTTTTTTCTAGTAAAATTGCCTAAATTGAGGGGAATATGCATGTCTTAACGCAGACGTTGTCATATTCCCATGAAATAACATCCAAAAAACGATTACCACTTTGTATTTTTTTCTTGGTAACGTAGCAAATGTTTTATTGAGGAATTTTATTACAACGCACTGGGGCATTTTTTAAAGACATTTGCTTGGTCTAATCTGAGCCTTCTTCCCATAGGGCTACTTGTTTTTTTGATACAACGACTAAGCAGTTCAAAAGTTACTTGTCCTGGGAGATGATGCATTGATAAGTTAAGGGTCTTTCATTCAAACCAGACATCTGTGTGTCTTGATCGACATCTGAACTAAGGGTGAGGTTGGTGCACCGTTAAACCGGTTTAAGCCCTCCAGTAATACCCCTATTCCACACAGGCCACGAATCGCCACGAATTGATTTTTTATTGATTCCCGGGGATTCGTGAGGTTTCATTAATTTTTTTTCTCCAATCGTCATGTTCTACGAGTCAGTCCCGATTCAGATACGATGTCGTTACGAATATTCGGGGGAATGGGTTCACTTCGGCTGGAATCGCGCAAGAATTCATTACGACTAGCAAAATAACATTAGATCATGCTGCATGAATGTTAAGGAATCAATTACGAATCAGTTAAGAGTATGCCGAATGCAGCACGAATTGGGCACGAATTAACAGAAATCCGCGACGATTCGCGAGAATTTCTCTCACAATAGTTATAAAAAAGGCCTATCCATGCTTCAGGGGCATCAGTTCCAAAATGAATGTTCCTCGTAAAGCAGCAGTAGAATTGATCCTGCAACTTGAGTGCTGAAAATGGCTTCATATATAGCTAGAAAAAAACAACTACGTTAAAGTCGAGAGGCCCTGGCCCTGCCTCTTTGACTTGGAAAAATATGGCAGTTCGCCACTGGCAAAATTACCAGCCAGGAGCTACTGACTGATCTTGATTGTGCTCCAGAATCTGCCAAATCTGTTTCAACTTCTTGGACTGGCTCACATGCGCGTGGTGGGGTAATTAATCTTAGGGAAAATCCTTCTACTATCTCTTCCATGGTTTTATTGCTTGGCTTAATATCCCGATTCTCCACGAATGAGCTAAGAGTAGCTACTGATGCCCCAAAACGCCTCCGAATCGATTACGATTCAGTTACGATGTCCAAGAATGCCTTAGGAATTCGGTACGAATCACACACGATTTTTCGAATCAGGGAATTCGTGGCCAAAGTTTTGAACAGTTCAAAACTTTTGAGCCGAATTCCCGATAGACCTACAAATTGCAAGAACTGACTACGGACTGTGCGAATCAGTTAAGATCTTCACGAACTGAGTACGATTCAGCCACGGATCCAAATATTTGTCAATTCGTGGGATTCTGGGCCTGTGTGGAATAGGGGTATAAGATATTTTACTGACCGTTCCAAGGCGGTACTTCTTTTGTGGATCTTTTATGTTTTTTTTCTGTCTTGTGTTTACTATGCCTTTGTGCGTCTGTTTATATGTGCCTTGTGGTCACCTGCTGGGAAAGGGCTGACCTCTTGGCTCCTCTGTCAAACTTTGAGTTTGTCACTTTACCATTGGTATCCTGGGTCAGGTGTGGTACTTGATTGTATAGATCCTGATCTTTGCATCCTTACTTACTTTGCAATTCACACATATGGAGTTTCATTCCTGTTCGGTTTGGTTCTTTTCGCTCTCGCTGTCCATTGTCACTTATTATCGGTGCGAATATAAACAAATTATCCGGGTATTAACCCTACATGTGATGGGTTTCTATAATGAAACAACCATTGGCCTTCAAAATGATAGCAATAAAGGGCCTGTTTGAAAGCTTTCTTCTGTTTTCTTTGCCTATTTTTAAAAGGTATACCATTTTTTTTAACTTGGTTAAAAATATGTCAATGCTATAATGTGTAAGTAACATAAAATTGTAGCATTGACTTAATTTTTTTTCTCTCTCTTTTATACGGTAATATCCTCACAACTGTGTTTCAAATCACAAAATAACATATCACACAGTCCATCTTGGGGTATGCCCTACCAGAGGGTGCATGAAAAGGGTGTAGACCAACAAGATAAAACAGGGGTGGATTTTTTTATGTCTACACCTTTCATCGATATTTGGGCATAATGTGACCGATGTGTTGAGACAAAGTTTGACGTCATTTTCTGCGTTTAAGCAGGGAACCATGTTATCAAAAGTCAAACCACTATTTTTCAATGGCAATTTCTCATTTATCAATGATATTACGGTGAATCAGCATCATGATTTATGACTACACAAACAAGAAGTAAGTCACTTAGTGACACTTACCCTCAGAAATGACATTCTGTTATTTTTCTTTGATGACGAGAGAAAAACGTATTGTAAACAATGTTGGGTGGGAAATTCTAAATGGCAATAATGCACACAACAGTCATTTGGAGGAAAGGGAATACACCGGTACTTGTAGTTAGTATACACCGGTAATAGACTCCTTTCACATTGTTAGTGCGCATGCGCCAAACTGTCTCGTTCCGCGTTATCTCCGCGAGATTACACTCGAAGGGGCAACCTTTATACGGCTACCAATACGCTACACAATGGAATATGGAAAAGATGAAAAGAAAAATAAATTTGCAAATAAAGATTAGACTTATAGTAAAAATAAAATGAGAAATATAACAAATAACTGATTAATTCAATATTCTTAAAATAAAACGGAATATTTGAGATCAGAATAATTGATTTCTAAGCATCCAAGACTAATTTTTTTCGACCCTCAAACTAGCCCAATTTTGTGATGACCCCAAAAAAATATCCACAAAATCTTCATACCCCAAAAAATATTCATTTTCAGAAAACCCCAAAAAATATTGAAATTCAGAATTTTGAACCCCCCCAAAAAATAGCCCGAGCCTACGTATGTGTGAAAATATCAGAGTACCCCCCTGGGGCTGGTGTAGGCCTATATATATTTATTTCGTAATATATCGTTTCATGTTTAATCATTTTATTTCTATTGCTTAAAAATTATAATAATCTATCAAAGTTGTGCCCGTGTGTTTAGAAAATTATTATGCGCATATGGAATTAGTGCACAAATCTCATGAACTAGTTCAAATAATGTTTTAGAATGCGCCTACAAGTCAAAGCCTACAGGTGCATTTTCACTATTTCTCTCGGATACTGGGTTCGAGCTATTTCTACACATTCTTAAGCAAAAACCTGCATGCATTTAAAATAAGATTACTTACATGATTTTATCATATCAATAATTTCCATCCATATTAATAATTCCATATAATAAGTATGCGAGCAGTGAAGTTCATCCTAGACTTATATATGGTTGCATTTCGTACACTTGACGTTTAAACATGGTCTTTCTTGGGCATAAACTCGGGTCCAGTAAAAATACAGTTTGGCCATCCCACGAGAAAATCTGTCTTCAGGGTTTCTTACTGAGAAAGACACAAACTAGTCTGCTCAACTACAGAGACTGGCTAGAAAAATGAAATTTTGCTTGAAGCAAGTCTAGAAATACTTTCCCACAAGCGGCTAGTAAAGTCGCTGATCAGACTACGTGGTTAAGAAGACAGACATGTGCCTTTGTTGTTCACATGCAACAAAGTCGGATTTTTCTCGCGCCATGCCCATTCTAATACCATGCATCCGGTTCTTCAATGTGTGAATTTTAGTAATGCCCAGGGCATGCAAGCAATAAAATCTAACACACGTCCGCCGGTCGGCACGCGTTCAAAGCCTGAATGATTTATGAGGTGATAAGTAGCTTTCTTTAAAGTTGATCGTGAGACACAGTCATAACTCCTTTATTAAAGCCTAAGTGGGTGCATAAACTGGGTGTGTCGTGAGTGCTTTATATGAAAATGAGCGAAGGACCACGGCACACCGACACCATAACCGGTGAGACCAAATTATTTCATTTTCATGGGATATTTAAGAAAAAAGAGATCAAATCAGCACACGCACCTTTAAAAATATGAACCCCCTTTCCAGAAATCCTTGATCCGTCACTGTTGTGCTTGCAGCATGCTCGCACGCCTATCTGTTAGCATGCATGCAGCAGTGTGCATGCTTATCTGGTGGGGCTAGATCTATTTTTGTCTACCGCTTTTCTTTGTGCGCGCTCGGACAAAACAATGGGTCCGAGGTGTGTGCGAGCAGCGAATGCCCTGATTACTGTGTATTTGCATATGCTCGTCTGAGTTGTCGATGTTCGCATATTAGTTGGCATGCATGTATTACAAATAGTTCAGGCGAATTCGTGATTTCATATGAGCATTTATAGTTGTGCGCCGATTTTAGCTTGATATCAAAGTATATTTTACGCTAATTATTGCGCAAATAATACGCAAGACTTAGAAAATATATATGAAAACAAAGATTTTATCTTATTTCATAAATATAGCAATCCCATTCTAGCTTTTAAGGACCAAAACTCGACTTATTAAGGAACAATATGTGTTTTGGCAATGTAACTAATAGGCAATCTGCCCCTTCATTTGCAAAAACGACTTTATCGATTTTTCAATTGAAGAGCGATTGCTAAGGGAGGTAACAATGTGAAAGGAGTCTATTAGTGAACCGGGGATACTAGCAACCACCAGTAAGGGAAATTTTTTCCTGCTTTCTGTGGCAGATGTTACACAATACTAATTATACTTTGATGAAATACAAAAAAAGCACATATCCATAATTAATTTTGACAATTGCTGAAGTTTCAGCTGTTACTATAACACTTTAACCTTGTCCTGCTGAACCCAGATTTATCCTTATTTAAAAGTATAGATCCAGATCAGCTGGCTCCTGACAAAGCCATCTGATCAGGATCCACACTGTTTTCCACTCTGATTGAAACATGCTTACTAGTGATCAATCTAGAGGGGAGCAGGCAATGGCCCCACTTTTTCACCAAATGGCCCCATGCTAAAGTTAGAGTGGGCCGTCTTTAACATTATGTGAATGGGAAAGTTTCATTTTCGTCTGAAATCAAATGAAAATGACCCCTTTAAAATTTCCTTGATTGATCACTGGCTTACAACTGGAATGCTGCAGGTTAACAGGTTAAATTTTGGGGAGGAGTGTAGTACATAAAAATATCCCGCATAGACAAGGGTTAACTCTTTGAATGCTGGGAAACTTTCCTGTCATTTTTTTTTTTTCAAAATTAACTTTTTCAATAAATCTTTCATATTATATTAGCAAAATATCAGAGAACAACTCCAAAATGGCATATTATTTATTAACACTGTGTCTGGGTCCTAAATGTTTGTGATAGTTGTCAGCAGACTGCCTTTGAAGATAAAGAGTTAAAGCGCTTACACCAAAAAATAGAATCTGGTGTATGTCGTCTGCTTTAGTCATCTGCTGCATATCTTTGCTGACATTATTTACTAACTTAGGATTAAGTTAGTGAGTTAGGTATGGAGGTAAACAGTGTGGACCCAGATTTGGCTGTTCCTATATGAGCTGCAGCAGTCTGATCCAGGGCTTTACTGTTTCACCTACAGATTTCTGGGGCATTTTGCCTGACTATTACCACGTACATGTAAGCAGACAACATTTGTTTGTGATTGGCGCTTTAAATATTAAGTAAGTCATCATAAAGTTTTTTCTGACTTCTATCTCTTTTGCATGGCAATAAATCTTTCAGGAACATTTAGTGTCAACAGTTTAGATCCCATCTGACAGTCTTGATCTGGGTCTGAACTGTTTGCGATGGTCAGCAGACAAGAAAAGTTGCCACTAGCAAGGAAAGAGTTAAGAATAAAGAGCTCAAAAACAACAGTCACCTGCAGCAGACATTAGCTGAGCTGCGACATGTGATTTCCAACAATGTGTCATTTTGACAAGTGTAGACTCAAACAAGCCAGTGCAGCCTCCTTTAACCTTATAAACTCCAAATGATGTTTGGTCAGTAGCTTTACAGTCAAAGAATATTTAAGCGACAAGTGAAGGCTCTTATCAGACTGCGCATGTTATGCGCAGGCTGATCTGAAGCTTTGCTGGTCGCACATACCACATTGGTGGAAATTTCATGTCACGGCTCAATTTTACTTCTTTTACTTTTCTAAAGAAGAAATAAGCCTTACATGCTGGAAATTTCAAGTGAATTACTGTGAACCAAGGACTTTTTTGTGTTTTAACAAACTATATGGTAAATGTTTTTAAATTTCAAACTGTTCTCAAATAATATGTTTGAAATTAGCACTGGAAATCACAAAATGCTTGTCAGAATGGCAAACAGTGAAGACTTTGATCAGACTGCTTCTTTAGAGGCAGTCTGATCTGGGTGTGCACTGTTTGTCTATGCCTATTTGGCAGGCAGCTAGTGTTCAAATTTAGAACATTTACTGTATATCAAGACAGTAGTATGCAGTTAAGGCCAAAAAATGTGTTTCAGGTTACATGAAATTTTAAAATAGGGAGGGTTGGTAGGATTTTTTTTGGGTTGTTAAAATATTTACATGGGGAAGATGGGGAAACAATATTGCCGAACAGGTGAATCGCTTAGAAATCCCCTAAAATGCTTTAAAATTAGGGGCAGGGGCATAAGATTAGGCAGGGTCCGGTAAGGCTTAAATGAAATATATGTGTGGTTCCTGTTGCCTACCTACCCTAATTTTTTTAATCCTACCCTAAACATTAAAATGGTCTTCGGAGAAAAAAATACCTAAAATGGGCACTTTTTCAGATTTTGTCACTATTTTCTTTGTTAAATGTTATAACAAAATTCAATAATTTCCCTACCTACCTACCCTAAATTTTGTTGGTATGCAACAGGAACCACACATATATTTCATTTAGGCCTAACCTGAAACACACAATTTTTTATTTTATGCCTAAACAGCCACTTTTTCATACTGATTGAGGCTTCCGTCCTTCACAACAAAAGTTTTGATTGGCGGGCAAGGGGTAAATGACATGTTTTCCTATTTTGCAGATGCTGATGTTAGTGTGCCTTGTTGCCTCAACTGTTGTGATAGATGGCTTCTATATCCCAGGAGTAGCCCCTGTAGAGTTCAAGATAGGAGATCCCGTAGAAGTGAAGGTACGCTAAATGTTCCTAAAATTTCAAGCAATTTTCTCTTTCTGTTCTCAAATAAAATCTTGCTTTTTTAGGGCTTGAGTTCACAAAATGCTTGTCATAAAAGAAAAACTGGTAATACCCTGATCAGACTGCTTCTGCCAGTGTTTTCCCTCTGACTTTTTAGCTCACCTGAGCCGAAGGCTCCGAGGTGAGCTATTAGTATACCAGTGACTCCCTCGTCCGTCCGTCCGTCAACATTTTCAAACATCTTCTCCTCTGGAACCACTGGGCCAATTGAACTCAAATTTCATATGCAGTCCTTTGCAAAGCCCCTACTTTTACCAATATTCTCTGAGAGTGTCTAACGGTTCACCAAATTAGCCCATCTAATCAATTTGCCATGCTTTCTGCAGACCACATTTATTTCCAGGAGAAATTGTAGAAATGGGCTGTTTATGGCCAGTTATACAATAGGGGTAATGTCATTAGAAAAGGTGTGAACAGCAAAAGCTCAGACCAGCCTGCACATCCATACAGTATGATCATACCTTGAAAATTATACTATGGAAAGTTTCAGCTAATTTAAAAACTTCCTACACACAAAATTTCAACAATTTAGCTATTCTCTGAAGCTGAGCAAGCTGACCTGCCTGATTGCATACAGTTTTTCTCTTGTCAAGGCTCATCACGATGCCCATTTAGTGGTGTTTTAGATGAAGTTTCTTCTCAGGACTGTTCACTAAATAGTCCAGATACCCAGTCTGATACTCTGATCAGACTACAAATGCTCTGACTGACCATAGTCTTCACTTGGCATTTAGAATAATACAAGTACGGTTCAAATCACCCAGTGTTTTGCAAGTGGGACTTTTGTCTTGTGCTGTCAAAAATGCAAACGTTTGGACACAGATCAGGTCCAACAAAATGCTGGGACCTAATCAGACTCAATCAATTTATTCATTTTTTTTTAAAATTTGGGCCTGTGGTTCAGGAAATGGTGTGGTTTTAAGACATTTCTTATCAAGAGCTTCCACAGTATTTAAAGCTGAGCGAAACCATTTGTGCAATTTTGGCATAAGCCATTTTGGGGAACACTTTTATGAAATTATTTTAAATTGGGTCCAGTGGTCCAGGAGGAGATATCATTGAAGGGATTTTCTAATCTAGAGCTCTGGAGGCCCTTTTCTTCAGTGGAGTGGAACCATTAGTGCAATTTTGGTAAAGGGTATTATGAGGAACAATTCTGTGAAATTATTTTGAATTTGTACCAGTAGTTCAGGAGATGTCATATGTAAGATCTCTTACCTGGAGCTCTGGCTGTCCTGTCCCGTGGAGCGGAATTATTTATGCAATTTTGAAAGTGGGCATCATGGGGAACATTCATGTGAATTTTATTGTAAATTTGGACCAGTGGTTCAGGAGGAAGATGCGGTTTAAAGAAAACTTTTACGGACACACGATGCACGACGGACGAAGATTCAGCTCAGGTGAGCCCCCCCCCCCCCCCCCCCCCAAAAAAAAAAAAACGAAGAACAAAAAACTGTCCACAAAGGTTATCAGCTGCCCTTAGCAGAATAAGAGAGAATCAATTGGATACATGTATGCTATGCAAATCTAAAATAGCAAGTTTCACACTTTGCTTACAGGGTAATATTTCATACAAATTTGTCGTCTGCTAATATTTCTAATCATTTTTTAAAAGAATCTTTCGGGATTACCACCTGAGTGTCAAAAAAAATTGAAACCAGATCAGGCCTGACACAGAGGTAGTTCGATCATTCAACTGCAGGTACTGCGGTTAGACTAAAGTTGATCAAACTCACTCTGGTTTAGTGTCACGTGATCACTTATCTATCTTCCTGTTCCTGTTTAGCCCTTGTCTGCGCATGTCCAGTTCCTGCTGGTCAACCATACCTTTTACTTTGGTCGATACTGGTTCTCCGCATTTGCCAAACTCTTAAAAATTAAGAAACCAGTATTTTGTTTCGATGGCAGTGATTGGCTGCCGATTAATGGTTTAACATGTGACGGGAACCAGACTTACCCGTTGAATGATCGAACTACCTCACAGTTAATGAGAGTGTATGGCTATATTTGCTACTTGAATATGTGCTGAGTACCAAAATATAATTTGCGGAATAGAGCATATGCCATTTTCATAAATATATATATAAGTAGCCCACTTTGCTCACTGGGTAATTTTCCATGCTATTTTGTCGTCTGCTGATATTTTAATCAACATTTTTAAAAAGAAGTCTTTCGGGAATACCATCTGAGTGTCCACCCTTTTTGGATCCAAATCTGTTTGCAAATGTTATCAGCAGACGACAGTTAATGAGAGCTCACTACAATAAAAAAAATAAAGTCTAGCTTTGATTACTTCCATATTCTTCATTTCTTATAAAAATCAAACAACCAGTCTAAAAACAAACTAAGCCATATAAGTGTATATCTGAGAAATGAATTGCACATTGAAAGTGTATTGAATTCTCTCTAAGACTAGTGCAACAGGTAAAAGAAAATTTGATCTGGAACCAGAGAGATTTTTACCTGCTAGACAGACTAATGGCTATTTTATGGCCCTTGTTCAGCTGCGCTTGACCAGTAGAGTAATTGAAATCATGTTTATGATGATAAGTCTAACTGTACCTGATTCCTCAGCAGTGAGAAAAAATCAGGGGCTTTGGGTCTGATTGTATGGAGACTCCTTAGGATGGGGGAACGAAAGTTTGTTCAAATGTTCCTGGTCACGTGACCAAGATGACCGCCATGCCCATATATGGTAAAAACCCTTTAAAAATCTTCTCCAGAACCAGAAGGCCGATGACCTTGTGACTTGGTACGTAGCATTGGGGATGTGGGGCCTACCAAGTTTGTTAAAATACTGATCCAAGGTTGACCTTGACCTACTTAACGTCAAGGTCAAAGTTGCTTCCTAATAGATTTAAATGGGAATTTTTTTGATAAGTTGATTTTTAGCTCACCTGAGCCGAAGGCTCCGAGGTGAGCTATTAGTATACCAGTGACTCCGTCGTCCGTCGTCCGTCCATCCATCCGTCCGTCAACATTTTCAAACATCTTCTCCTCTGAAACCACTGGGCCAATTGATCTCAAATTTAATATGGAGACTCCTTAGGATGGGGGAACTAAAGTTTGTTCAAATGTTTCTGGTCACATGACCAAGATGGCCGCCATGCCCATATATGGTAAAAACCCTTTAAAAATCTTCTTCTCCAGAACCAGAAGGCCGATGACCTTGGGACTTGGTATGTAGCATTGGGGATGTGGGGCCTACCAAGTTTGTTCAAATAATGATCCAAGGTTGACCTTGACCTACTTAACGTCAAGGTCAAATTTGCTTCCTAATAGATTTAAATGGGAGTTTTTTTGAAAAAGTTGATTTTTTGAATACTGATAAAGCCAAAGTGATTATTCTTACTTGATATGTTGAAAATAATGACACAATGGCTATAAATAAGTTTCAAAGGTCAAGGTTGACCTTTGCCCTTTCAGCCAAGGTCACTCATATTGTGGTCCCATCAGTATATTAAAACATAGTTTTCTCACAAACCATTGGCCCTATTGAGCTCAAATTTCATGTGAAGACTCCTTATGATAAGTCAGC
Source organism: Loripinus fragilis (assembly GCA_964019695.1). Classification (NCBI taxonomy): domain Eukaryota; kingdom Metazoa; phylum Mollusca; class Bivalvia; order Lucinida; family Lucinidae; genus Loripinus; species Loripinus fragilis. Next base: position 24,389,329 of record OZ026518.1, read on the forward strand.
CAAAATTTTTGCAAAATATTTTGGTCACATGACAAAGATGGCCGCCACGCCCATATATAGTAAAAACCTTTTTAAAAAAACTTCTTCTCCAGAACCAGAAGACCAGTGACCTTGAGACTTGGTATGTAGTATTGGGGATGTGGGGCCTACCAAGTTTGTTCAAATGATGATCCTAGGGTGACCTTGACCTACTTAAAGTCAAGGTCAAGTTTGCTTCCTAATGCATTTGAATGGGAAATTTTTTGAAAAGTTGATTTTTTGAATACTGTGGAAGCCAAAGTCATTATTCTCACTTGATATGTTCAATCTAGTGTCTATAAATAAGTTTCAAAGATCAAGGTTGATCTTTGATCTTTCAATCAAGGTCGCTTATATTGGAGTTCCATCAACATATTAAAACATAGTTTTCTCAGACAATTCTTGGCCAATTGAAACCAAATTTCATATGACAACTCCTTATGGTTGGTTAGCCAAAACTTATACAAATTGTTATGGTCACCTGACTAACATGGCCACCATGCCCATATATGGTAAAAAATCTTTAAATCTCTTCTTCTCTGGAACCAAAAGGCCATTGGGTTTGGGACTTGGTATGTAGGATCGGGGATGTGGGCCCTACCAGGTTAGCACAAATGATGAATCTAGGTTGACCTTGACTTACTTTATGGCAAGGTCAAATATGATTCCTAATGCATTTAAATGGAGAAAATCTTAAAATGTTCATTTTCTATACCTGAGCCGAATTCATAATTTAGTAAGTACCAAATGTCAAGCTGACCTGTGACCTTTTATCCAAGGCCACTTATTTGGACAGCCACAAACCTATCTAAACATCTTTTTTCTCAGAAATCACTGGGCTGTTTGATGGATTATTTATTAGATTGTTTAGGTCACTTGACCAAAATGTATATGGTAAAAACAAAATTTGTTCCATTATAAGCTGTAGTTGACCTTGACCTATTTTAAAATTATTAAGGAGATCAGGTGAGCGCCTCAGGACCTTCAGGTCCTCTAGTTATTTGGGGGACACTGTCCACTAAAATTCAATTTGGAGGTCATTTGTAAATTTTGGGGGTCACATATTTTTTTTTACTCAAATCACTATGTATTTTTCGTAATAAATTTTCTGTTGAACAGTTCGAATGAAATTATCTATTTTAGTCTTGTTTTCATTTGGCCAAAGGCTCTGCCTACAGATAAGAAATACATTTCTCTCTGATCAGGTCCAGCCAATCTAATGACCATTAATGTGTGTCTTTTGGTCTCATTGTCACTAACAAAACATTTTTCATGCTTAGTCTCGACGCTTGCAACTACCTTTTTAAGCTGTGACTGGAGTTGCTATTGTTTCAAAGCAGTCAAGTGGGACTTTGAACCTCCATGTCTAGCTAGGGTAGAGGTTCTTAAATTCACACATCCATTTGCAAAGGTATGACAACATGCATGACAAGTCCTTCCGCAAAGTTTATCATCGCATCGTAACCATGAGTAAAAGTCCAATTCTTTTTTCAGAAAACATCTGTGTTTTCTTACTTGTGGGCGCTGATTCTGCACTAGTGTATGCTTCATCCTTTAACAAATTTTGTTCTGTTTCTTCCCCTCCAGAAGATACGGTTGATTTCCCTTGCGTGGACTCCAAATCTTCCGTAGTGGAAGAAAAGAAAGAAGTTAAGGGTCAAGGACATTGAAGGTTCAAAGAACTCTGAAAATGTTCTGGGTGTGTGTTCATTTAAGCATGTACATGTATATAATAATAATAATAATAATAATAGAGAAAACATTCTAAAAGCGTTGTTTAAAATTTTAACAGGGTGTGAAATTGACAAGTGTGAAGACGCAGCTTCCCTATGAATTCTACAGAGCACCATTCTGTGAACCTGAGGGTGGCATTGAGTACAAGTCGGAAAATTTAGGTAAACACTATGCATTTTCAATTTCTCCATGGATTCTCCTAGGCCTAATTTGGGGCCATATATGGTCCCCTTCCCAATTATAAAAATCAGCAAAAACAAAATAGCAAAAAATATTTCAATAGCTACTTTTACATTACGGTGAACATTTCATGAAAGACGGACCAAAAAGTGAGTATGACCAGGAAATGCCACTATCACAGACTGCAGGCCAACCCACTGCACTGTGAGGAAGAGACACAGACAGCCACAAAACAATTAAAGTAAAGCCACCAGCTGTCTCCTCCTGATGATTGTTAAACTACAAACTTGTAACTACATCACAAAACAAGGACATTATTCAAAAAGTTCAAAACCCGAGCACACAACAGGAGCAACAACAAATAAACCAGGGAATTGGGAAAATTTGATGCAGTCTGAAAGAACTGGACCACCATTTTAAATGAATTAAAAATCATAAGAAATAAGCGGTGTAAAGCTGTAACATATGTGTTGCTTTAATTGCCCATCATAAAAACTCATGAATGTTTGCATAAAATGTGAATGAAAACATGTTTTCATTCACATTTTTATGCAAATTTTCATGCATCTGTAACTGCTCTTTGTTCGGATTTTCATGAATTCTTCACCAATCTGTAGAACTAAGAAATTGGGAATGATATACACCATTTTTGGAAGTTTTTGCTCAATTTTTAATTGGGAAGGGGCCAATGGGAAGAGGCAGATATTTGGCCCCAATCAGGCCTAAGATTCTCCCTGCAAACAACAGCAGAGTGATCCAGAGTCAAAACCTTGACATTTCCATTTTGATACGAATTTTCATTGAGTGATTATAAAGGCTGATACAAAATTTCATTGAGTGATTATAAAGGCTGATACAAATTTTCATTGAGTGATTGTAAAGGCTGATACAAATTTTCATTGAGTGATTATAAAGGTAAAAGCAACTTGTTACAGCTTTACTCTGATAAAAATGTTGATGGTTTTAAATCATTTTTAAACTGTAGATCCATTTCCTTTAGACAGCATCAAGTTTTTCTAGTTTCAATGGGTCAAATAGTATTTATCTTAATTCCACAGGCCCCTAGCCTCAACTTCAAGTTGGAAAGTCTCTGCATAGGGCTAGATAAGTTTTGGTTACATTGGTCCTGATCTGTCTCCAAACCAATTGACACGCTTTTAGTGTTTAGTGAAAGAATTTTTGGAAAATGTCTATTTTGAAGAAAGTCAGCAGGAGACAGCAAAAGCATGAAAACTTCCAAACATGCCATCGGACAAAAGTATTTCAATTATTGCAATTGTCCTGCAGGACGAGTGACTTACAATTTTCACTCATCCTGCAAACACATGAACTTGTCAGGGTTCCCACGAGCACTGGAAAACCTGGAAAACCTGGAAAATCACAAAAAAAAGTTCCATGCATGGAAAAATCATGGAATCTGAAAAAAACTGAAAAATCATGGAAAAATCATGGAATTTTGTGAAATAATTTGTGTGTTTGACTGGCTACTGGTGATTTAAGTCTTCATTATTGTTTCAAAATGCATGTTTGGTCCACAACAGGGCCTGCACTTGTTGTGTCTGATATTTTATAGTCAGATACATGTAGCCTTAAAAATATATGCAATTTAGGCAGGTCAGAAGTATTCTTTTATTCGTATATAAGGTCTAACCAAAAGATATTCATATGTTTTTTGAATGGAATGTAAAAGCCACATTGAATCTTTTGACATATCAGATTCTTAATTTGCAGGGTGAATCATATAAAACAGGCATTCAAGCTGGCCCTACAATTCATACTTTTTTGTTCCCCTACTTTTCCCTACATTTTCATGAAAATGCCTTACCCCTTTCCTCTTTAATTGCACGCCGGTGGGTCAGACTTCAGACTCTGACGGTTCCGACTTAAAGACCAATTTATTGATGAGATGGTAGGGGCCTGATGCTTTGGCTGTTGTCAGGCCCATTAGGGTTTACCTGTTGGATTTCTTTTGCTCCGGTATTCAGTTTTATGTACTGTTGAGCCCTTATCTTTGCTTTATCTCCGTTTTTATATCTTGATTTATATGTTCTAGGAGATGATGCATGGATAAGTTAGGGGTCTTTCATGCAAACCAAAATCTATGTGTCTTGATCCACATCTGAACTAAGGGTGAGGTTGGCGCTGTGAAACCGGTTTAAGCCCTCCAGTAAAATATTTTTACTGATCGTTCCAAGGTGGTACTTCTTTTGTGGATCATTTTTGTAATATGTCTTGTGATTGTCATGCTTTTACGTCTGTTCATCGCTGCCTTGTGGTCACCAGCTGGGAAAGGGCTGACCTCTTGGCTCTTATTTGTGATGTTTATTGTGGATTTGTTACTTTCCCATGTGGTATCCTGGGTCAGGTGTGGTACTTGATTGTATCGCTTCCTGATCTTTGCCATCTATCTTACTTTTACTATTCTAACTTTCTCACTTAAAATGTCATTTATGCAATAAAACACCAAAAATATTTCTCAGCTCGCTTCACTCGCTCAGATTTCTAAATAATTAAACTTAAAGTATCCTAACTTTCTCACTTAAATGTCATTTATGCAATAAAATCATCAAAAAAAATTCTCCGCTTGCTTCACTCGCTCAGATTTCTCAATAATTAAACTTAAAGTATCCAAACTTTCTCACTTAAATGTCATTTATGCAATAGAATCCTAAAAAAATTCTCCGTCGCTTCACTCGCTCAGATTTCTCAATAATTAAACTTGTTTTTTGGTAAATGACCACTCAATTTCTCTCTTTGAAGTTTTCAGCTGCATAATAAGTCATTCTGGTTTTGGATAATTTTATTGTCACCACATTTATCCTGCTTATTTTGATATATTATCATTGATTTAATGACTCATTGTTATGAATTATTGGTTTGAAAAAGCCCTACTTTCCCTACCTTTTACATTGGATAATCCCTACTTTTTCAAAAAAAATTATCCAAAACTTTTTCCCTACTTTTTCATGGAAGGGCACTTGAAAGCCTGAATAAAAGTTAATCAAAATACATCATCATAAAACTTTTGGAGCCATTTCAATTCAATCATCCAGGTAGAATGGTGTTTCTGATTTTAAAATTGGCCATATAAGTGACCTTTTCGGCTAGTTATTTGGGAAAAGCTATAGAATGATGAATCATTGAAAGAAATATTGAAAGAAATATTGAAAAGATATAAGAAAGACATGTATTATGCTCCTTGTGGTAAAGAATACTGAGGATGCTGGGAAGAGGGGAGGTTGGATGCTGCGCGTTAATTGATCATGGAAATTACATTATTGATCATGGAAAAATCATTGAAAAATCATGGAATTTTGTTTTTGAATTTCTGTGGGAACCCTGACTTGTCCTTTAAAAGCTTATGCAATAAAGAACATAAGGGTGTAATATGTAATTTGTCTTCCTCGAGCAATTCTTCCCCAAGCACTCGTCCTACAGGACGAGTGCTTTCTAAATTTCTCTCATAATTATGAGCAGACGAGTGGAATTTTGTCCCCTGCATGCATTGCACAGAGTTAATTTGAAGTGCTGATGATTTGAAGTAATAAATCTGGTCCAGAGCACTTTGAATTAAAAAGATTTGACTTTATATGAACAAATATGCGGTCACATATTCAGTCCTTTCTAAAGTTAAGAGTGTGTATCTAAAAAAAATCTTATTTCTCAGCCAAAACATATGTTGTGGGCACTCAAAAGAACTATTTCAATGAGACGGTTCTTTTGAGCACCCAAAACATATGTTTAAATTGATGGGTAAGAAAATATTTACAATTGTACGCTAAAAATATTTGTTTATCTAAACCTATGCATATTATCTTCTTTTTGTTAACAGGTGAGGTATTACGAGGTGATAGAATTGTCTCTACAAGATACAAGGTAATTGTTCTTTTCATGTTGTATTTGTCAAAACAATTAAGGAAAAAATGACACTTATACAATTTTTGACATGTAATAATTTTTACACTACACTTAAAATGTGTACCAAGATAGCTATTTTTCTTACTTCTCCGTGAAATAATATTTCTTATCCAATATGCTTAAAATTTAATATTTAACCCTATTACTCCATAATAACTCCTGTTCACAGCTTTGAAATAAGTGTTGGAAAATATTATGGAAAATGGAGTGTTTGCTCCTTTGGACCAAATGCTCCATTTTCCATAATATTTTCAAGAGTAGTCAAAATTTGACTTAATTTTTTGTGACTTTCAATGTTATCTAAAAATAGAAAATGATGTCATGATCTAAAAATAGCCTATCAAGTAAAGGGTCAAACATGCATGTGCAACTATTCATCGAGGCTAGAAAAGAGAACCGTCATCATTTTCCATTCTGAGTGTGGTAGCTAGGTTACAGTAAATGTTCTAAAATTTCGAACACAAGTTGCCTACCAAAAGGCTTAGGCAAACAGAGCAGACCCAGATCAGATTGCTTCTCTGATCAGGGTCTTCCCTGTTTGTTATTCTGACGAGGCTTTTGTGAATTCCAGCCCTGACTGCTAACATTTATTTTTGAGAACAGGAAGAGAAAAGTGTTCAAAAGTTTAGAACATTTGCTGTAATGTGAGGCTGCGCAGGTTTTGTCTAGTTTTGGCTGGTCCCTGTGATTTCATGAGATTTTCATATGAGCTTGGCTTTTATGTTGGGGATACCCAAAGGAAGGGCCAAATCATGAGAATCCCTGCCTCTATTGCATATAAATACCAAAGGCGCAGACCACCCTACACATCCACACAGTCTGATCAATACCATTATTAGGAATAATACACTTACTTCACTCAAATTTCCAAGAGGGTAGCTTAGTCTCTGCAGCTGGCCTGGTCTTGAAATTATAAGGCTTTTCATGTTTAGCTCAATTAAGCATACATTTCAACTGCTCATAAAATCTTTTAAAATACTGAAAAATAAGGATTTACCTTGCTTTAAAACTCTTAGATGTTGTATTTATTTTGCTAATAAATGTTAAAATGCCAACAATTGGTGGCATTTTAACATTTATTAGCAGGATAAAATTTAATGCTCAGTTGACATGGTTGAGTTGAGCATGGAATTTTTTTTATAGCATTGAGACCAGGCTTATGGTAGTCTTTAACAGAATCATAAACACCATAACAGATTTTCTCTCAATTAGGCCCAAAATATGTCAGCAAGATGAAATTCTAAGTAGCCTATGAATTCCATCAACATTAATTTCTCTTGAAAATGCAAGAATGTTAATGCTCAATTTAAGGTTGATAGAAGCACAATTTATTTAATGTTGTACTTTTGGTATGTTTTCCTCAGATCAAGGCACTGGAGACGCAGGCCTGTTCTGTATTGTGTGGTGAGAAATACCCAATACCATTGTCATCGTCCGAGTCTAAGATTCTTGCCGATCTTATCAGACAGGATTATTATGTTCACTTGTAAGTATAGACATTGGCATTTCTGTCATATGCTGATAACCTTTGCAAACTGTTTGGACCCGGATCAGGACCGACATAATGTCGGTCCTGATCTGGTTCCAAACAGTTTGATACTCTGAAAGTGTTCCAATAGAATTTTTTGAAAAAGTTAATTTTGAAAAAAATCAGATGATAATAAAATCATGAAAAACTACCTAGCTGGTACAGTGATGAACTTGTGACCAAGAGATTATGGGTAGTAATCACATTGCCGGCTTGATGTTGCTCTCTGGAGCAAGAAACTTAATCCTCACTGCTTGATTCTTGTTCAAACTTTACAAACATGGGGCATGACTGAAAAGTTAATAGGCTTCAGCTCAAATGTCTGAACATTTTTAAAAGGGGTGTTAAGCCCAATCAAAACAAACAAACATGCCTTGAAAAGAATTCATTTCCTTGAAAAGATCTTTCAAGTTATAAAATTCCATTTTGATACAACAAGATGTAAATGTGACTTGAATCACAAAAAGGATGGCAAATGACTTCACTTGGTGAGACATCCAAAAACTGATCAACCTGAAAGGAGATGAAACATCAATATTTGTATTTACACTTTTGATCATCCCTACGCAATGCAGTCTTTGGTGGAAAAGCTATTCTATTATTCTGCCAGCCAAGAGTAGAAGTGACGTCATGTTTTGTTTACAAAGTTATGGGACTTACCTTTCATGACAGGATAAATACACAATTGATCTATAAAATCGAGATAGCTCAAGTGGTAGCGAGGAGGATTACTAAACCACAAAGAACATTTTCTAGGTTCGAATCTCACTGGCTTCTCTTTTTTATTCATTTTTTTGGAGGGGTTGGGGAGTGGGGAGGTCTGATTTTATTATTCTGTTCATGTCTTATTTTTTTTCTTTTTATTTATTTTTTAATTATTTTTTTTATTTTTTATCCCTTTAACATGTATAAGGTACATATATAAAAACTTCTGTAACAACACAAGCTACTGTAAATTCGGAAATACACGCGAATGTGAGCGTTAAAAGACATATTTGCGACGTCAAAATTTGTGACTAGGGCAAGTAAACAACAGAGTGATTTCGCGATAATTTTATTTTCACGAAATTTTGCATGTTCGAAGTTTCGCGAAAATAAAACCTCGCAAAACTTCCGAATTTACAGTAAGCTGAAATAATGCCGCCTGTTCCTTTTGGGCCTAGTAAAAAAATGTGAAGAAAAAACAACAACACCTAAATAGGTTCGATCCTGGTACGCCTGCGTCCAACGCCGTAGGCATAACCACTACACTACAGTATCTTCTAACGTGAAGTACACAGGTTAATATTTTATGGGTAGCATTGTACTATATACTCAGCAATTGTAAACAAAATATCACGTGACTGTCACTCTTCGTTGGCACTATAGTAGGAATATGACAAGTTTCAGCTTTCACCGAAAGCATAAATTTGCATTTGGCAAGAAAGACTGCTCGGGTTCCTTAAAATGCCAATCACAAGGAAAGTTCTCTGCTGCAAGGTATTAGAAGTCTCTTCACCAAACAGTGTAGACCCAGATCAGACTACTCCTGTAGGAGCAGTCTGATCTGGGTCCACACTGTTTGCCTGTATGCTTACATCAATCAATAATGTTAGAAAATATATGCAGCAGACGACTGAAGCAGACAACAGTTTTCAGATGCAGTTTTTTTCTGACGCTTTAAGGGTTAATAAAGCATTTAATGTTTCAATGTCTTGCATTCTAGATTGGTAGACAACCTGCCATGTGTGACCAAGTTCCAGCTTTTAGGATCAAATGAAGCTCAATATGAACATGGATACAAACTTGGCTTTGTCAAAGATAACAAGGTAGGTGCCCTAATAGACTAAATACAGTGAAAATTCTTTATGCTGACACTCCTTATAACAGCTAAAATTCTTTACAGCATCGTTTTTGAGCAAACTTACCAGTTTAGCTTGAATTTGAGTTTATTACAACAAAAATTCAGTTTAACGTCAAAAATTATTTGGGGACAAACACTGTCAGGATAGACAAATATTGTGCAAAAAAGCTGTATCAGCTTTTATACGTTGCCTGTATTGAGCACAGTGAGACCTATTGCAGTGACCATGTCCTTGATGTTAGCTTTTGTGTTAGTGCCTGCCTAATTGTTGGTTAAATAATTTTGTATTTTATAATGCAATAGTTTCAACATATATGTTTTGGTTGCTCAAAAGAACCGTCTCATTGAGTCTTTTGAGTACCAACAATGTAAGTTTTTGTTGAGAAATAAGAAAATTATTTTTTAAATATGCGCTCTTATCTAGGGGCCTGAATAATTTTTGATTGTACACTCTTATCTGGAGACCTGCTAGACATCTAGACACACTTGATAGCTGTGTATGCATATTTGAGCAAGTTCATGAGCTTGTGGTACATATTGCGAGCCGTGAAGGCTTAGACAAGCTTGAGTATCTGACCAGAGCCATCAGGGCCGGCACATAGGAAGTACAAATGTAGTGATGTAGATGAAACTCATGCCAAAATTCACATGTCAAGCCCCACTAGATAGCTGCCCATGATGCATGTATGAAGGATGATTTTATGTATATGAGATCATATAAGTACCAAAATTTCATGAACTGGCTCATTATCCCTTGTCATGCTGAACCAGGATTTATCCCATTTTTGAAAACACTGTAGATCCAGATCAGCTGGCTTCTGGCGAAGCCATCTGATCAGGATCCACACTGTTTTCCAGTAGGATTGAAAATACATGCTTAGCAGGATAAATATTGGAGAGGAGTGTATTACGTAATAATATTCAGCATGCCAAGGGTTAAGAATTGCTCATAGCATATAGGATAAGTACATGTACCATGGTCCAATCACTTTATTCAATATATTTTATTTTTCAGGCTTACTTGAACAATCATCTCCGCATCTCACTTCTGTATCACTCTGAAGATGGGTAAGTGCATTACTGTAAAACACTTATATCACAGGGCCAGTTAGGCAAACTTTTTGAGTGTAAAATTGCGATTATTTTCTTATCCATCAGTTTAAACATATGTTCTGGGTGCTCAAAAGAACTGTCTCATCGAGATGGTTCTTAAGAGTACCCACAACATATGTTTTGGTTGTGAAATAAAAAAAAAATCAGTTTTGCAATCTTATCTTAGGGCCTGATACTTGGCGCTATTGGCAGTAAAAACAAAAATCGCCAAATATGAGACAGGGAAATACAGTACGTGTAATAAGCAATTAATTGACACACCCTTAGCATGTTGGTATCCATTAGTGTTGGGTATCGGACAAGAAACTACTATCGCGTATCAGAATACCTTGCCCATTTGATTATCAATTATACAATCGAAAACTATATTCATTTTACATAAAACAGTAATTTCCATAAAACAAACTTGTTACATGTGCACATGGTCCCTTTGAGTCTTATGTTTTGTTTTGTGCTATATTTATTACCTTTACGTATATTTGTTCTATTCTTTGTTCAGACATGTTTACGATCGCGATCGTAATGAGCGAATGTGGTGAGTTTTTGAGAAATTGATTTTTCATGAAAAGGAGACAGCTCATCGGCGGATTCCAGAGGGGGACAGGGGGTCCGAACCCCCCCCTCCCCCCCACCCTGAAAAATCACCAAAAATAGGGTTTCTAAACATACTAGTCCGGTTCTCTTTAAAATCAGAAAGCTACCAAGCCAGCATTCGATGTTGGGCCATCAGCGAAACGCCATTTAAATGGTGTTTCGCTGGTGGGCCAATGATGGCCTGCTTATAGTGGTGTTTGGAATCAACTAATAAAACTTTGTCAAAGTTGGACAACCCCCGACAAAACTTTCTGGATCCGCGCATGCAGCTGGGTAATCATGTTTTATGTGGGAAGTCCGCTTTCGTGTGCCAAGGCCCCCACGTGCTACCCAACTCTTAAAACAACAACAGCACGTGTTCAGATATCGGCAGCTTTGATCTTAGACATCATGCTGTCCTTGAGACTTCGGCTCTATCCCTTTGTCTGCGGCTGACAATATTAGCTGACAGTTTGGGCCCAGATCTGGCCCGACAAAATGTTGAATGTTTTTATTCATAACAAAGGCGATGTTTAGACTGTGCGGTGCGCAGGCCGTTCATCAAGACCTAGAATCATGTTACAATCAAATGATTTCTTGGTATGTGCGTCTGTGCGTACACTATCTCGGTAATGCACTCTTAGGACCTTCCGTAGACAGCAAGACGCGCCCCGTTGTTAAAACATTCCATTTTGAGGAATTTGATGTTTCTATAGGAGCCGTTATTACGTGAATCGAGTTATTTACGCTTAGAAAACCGCTGAATTCATATGAAATTGGTATTTAAAACAGTCTAGAATTTGATTTGGTCTGAGTCTTCATCCACTTCAAACTTTATGTTAATGAGCAGCGAGACGCTGATGAGATTGCGCAAACGCACATGCTCTCCTGGGCCTTTGCTGATCACATCTGTCAAGTACCAGCAGGCTATTTACGAAATACCCTGGTACCAGTTCATATGGGGCACCGCGCAAATTGATTTCAAGTTCGGGTCCGAGCTGCACAAGCACAGAAGTGCCCTCCCTGTCGCATGCGGCTTGGGTGTCCAATTCAAGAAGATATATGACACGGAAACAAAATGTAACTTTTGTAATGACCGTACAGAATATCTCCGACGCATCGGCGACATGGGCGTGTAAATTTGCATCCGCTCGACGTTCATTGAACCTAGCGTTTTCAGAAAACAAATCTTAATGATATTAAAATGCGACGTCAATGCTGCATTTATGTTAGCGACCTAAGCCGTTATATTGACAGGCAAAAAGATCAGTTTGGTGAATGTTCACGCAAAAGTTAACAGACAGCTACGCTGATTAAAAAATAAGCACCAATGAAGAAAAAAACGATATGTACGAACTATTAAAATTATATATTAGGAAAATGATCACTGTACGAACTTATACATGACATTTTGAACTGACGTTAATAATTTATGGTGTACGAACTATTCGAGTGTACGAACTAATACAAGATTTACCGTAACACATTATGATGATACAAAGAAAAGGGCTCTTTTCTTCCATTGGCTATTTTTAGATCATGACATAGTTTTCAAATTTTAGACAGCATTGACATGGCTTACGATTTTAGTTCAAAATTCTTAATGTTCATCAATAGTTTTGATTTTAAATTGGCATAATGCTGCATGTTATAATAATATGTAAATTTTTATTTGATTTTTCAGGGAAATGAACCGAGTGGTAGGATTTGAAGTTGATGCAGAGAGTAGAGCTGTATCAGATTATAAGGTAGAGAAAGACTCGTGTACACTGCAGAGTGAGATGGAGAAGAAAGAAGCAACGCCATTGTTGATTAATGATAAAGGTGAGTGACACGTATACTGAAATATGGCAGAACAAACTGGTATTTGTAAAATTTGGCTTTAAAATTTCGAGATGTTGATTTGCGTTTCTAACTGCTTTTGAAAAGAATTTCTTAATACTTTAACTCTTTGCCTACTAGTGTCATCTGCTTTTAATCTTCGCAAAAAGTTTGGACCCAGATCAGGGCATTATCAGGCCCAACACTTTGACAGGCCTGATCTGGATCCAACCTGTTTGACATCCTGATGGTATTCCTAAAATAGTTTTTCAAAAAAGTTGATTTTTAAAAAAAAAATCCACAGACGACAAAAAAATGCAAAATTACCCAGTAGGCAGAGTTAAGCACCAATTACATCTTCAGCAGACAATCTAGCTTTATTCGTAATTTTCAAAAATGCAACAAAACTAGAAAATAGAAAATGTCACCTGCTGCAAATTCTAGATGGCGCTTTAGGGGTAGAAAATGTCACCTGCTGCAAATTCTAGATGGCGCTTTAGGGGTTGAAATTTTAAGAAAGTTGTATCAAGATTTCCTGCCTGTTACTAAGCTTAGTAAAATCCTAGGTAAAGGTTAGATCTAGATATGATTTATCCATCATCATTTTGAGATTTCTGGTAGGGTTTACAGTTTTTTAAGCATTTTTATTTGGTTGTTAGGTTGAAAGTGTTTACAAAAAAAAGTTGGGCTTATTAGAACTACACCTGATATACGTGTCTAACTGAAAATTCAGGAAAATTTATCACGATCATTTATATTCTCATCATCCTAAATATGAGCGTTAATGTTCATTGAATCTGTTTTTATGCCCCCAAAGGGAAGCATATAGTAATCGCAGTGTCTGTCCCTCTGAGACTCTGTTGGTTCATAGTTCATAGCACATTATGTCCCCTCTATTTCTCCTACATGCCTGAGTGGAATGGGATATAACTTGGTACAAAAATTAATGTTTACCACATTAAGACAACTACAGGAGCATTATGATCTGGATCTACTCTGGTTGCTTTACAGAGTTTTTAACTCTTTACCTCCTAGTGTCATCTGCTGATAACTTTTGCAAACAGATTGGACCCAGATTAGGCCCAACAAAGCGTCGGGCCTGATCTGGATCCAAACTGTTTGACACTGATGGTATTCCTGAAAGAATTTTTCGAAAAGGTTGATTTTAACAAAAATCAGCAGACGACCAAAAAAAAAAAACATGAAGAATTTCCCAGGATGCAATGAGTTAAAATAAACAAACAGATGAAATAGCAGACAACATTATCAAGAGATGGGTTCAAAGGGATAATACACAAACAAAATGTTTAACTTTTTTTCAATGATTTTCTTTGCAGAGAAGACTGACGTGATCTTCACTTACTCTGTAAACTGGAAAGTTAGTGAGGTGAAGTGGGCGTCTAGGTGGGACACATACCTGCGCATGAGCGATGTACAGATTCACTGGTTCTCTATCATCAACTCTGTTGTCGTAGTTTTCTTCCTGTCAGGTATGTTCGTCTTGATACACCTACAACTGGGTTCGCACAGGCTTGAAAAGCACTTGAATATACAGGACTGTCTTGAAAAGTCCTTGAAAATTAAATTTGCCTTGAAAAGTACTTGAAAAACACTCAAAGGCCTTGAAAAGTCCTTGATTTTTACCATTTTCAGGAGGATTCAACAGTGTTTTTGGAGACCTAAATCAGTATAAAAAATCTTAAAAAGTCCTTGATTTTTACCATTTTCAGGAGGATTCAACAGTGTTTTTGGAGACCTAAATCAGTATAAAAATCTTAAAAAGTCCTTGATTTTTACCATTTTCAGGAGGATTCAACAGTGTTTTTGGAGACCTAAATCAGTATAAAATTGTGATGCCTTTATTTGGTGCAGCATATGCTGCACCAAATAAAGGCATCACAATTTTATACTAATTATCTTTAACTTATATCTTTAGTAATGGACTATAGCATTTCAAAAGTAGAATTTTAAGGTGTAAATCAGTATTTTTCTGATGTTTTTAGTCCTTGAAAACAGTAGGAAAGTCTTTTAGAAGTCCTTGAAAAGTCCATGAGTTTTACACAATCTTGCCTGTATGAATCCTGTACAAAAATCTGTCTGATGAAAATGCCAGTCTTTATCAAGCAGATTGACTTTACAGCTGAGGAAGCAAAACATGTTTTAACCTTTTTTATACAGAAAACAGATAAAAAGTCCCGGAGGTTATAAAACGTTTTTCATGCTACTTTTTTACTTGAACCTTCATCTACCTTCATACTCTGTGTCAGCAAAGACCAAAAGTCAAGGAAGACTGTCTGGCTATACAGGGTTATATCAGTCAATTACTGATTATTTAAAACATTAAATGCCATAGGTCAATATTACCAGGCTTAGTAGGGCAGTCGGTAACGTGTGTGGCAACAGATGTGAGTCTGACTGCAGACCCAGGGGTCGCCAGTTCGATCCCGGCCCGGTCCCATACTTTCGTGGAGAATGATCATGAAATAATTTCTACGGTCATTCTCCTCCCTTCCGCTGAATTATTTAAGAAGGGTTGCTGTCAGTTACAAGCGAAAGTATGTGCACGAAGTACTGGTTAACTGCTTGTTCAAGCTTGCCCAGGAAAAAGTGTGGTTAGGTGAACTGACCGTCCCGCAATGACCATAGCAGTTGACTTGGGAGGTAAAGCAACAAAACAAACAAATATAGGTCAATATATTAAAACAATTTTCAGCGTAAAATTATTTTACATATCAGTTTTAATTATATGTTTTGGGTGCTCACATCTGGGTCAACAAGGTTCAAAAACATGCCATTTATCGGTACCTTAGCCTAAAAACAATTTAGTATAGTGCGCAAAGATTACTATTTTGGAAAAGGTAAAACATGTTATAATGTTTAACTTTCCAGGTATCTTGACAATGATTATGGTGAGAACACTGAGAAAAGACATCGCCAAATATAACAGAGATGAAGATTATGTAAGTAGTGTTTCAAATAGAAGAGAAATCAAGTTAACCCTTAAAGTGCCAAGAAAAAAATGCATCTGTAAATGTTGTTTGCTGCAAATAATCGCCTAACATTACTGACAAGTTAAGTAAAGAAGCAAAAAGAATGGACCCAGAACAGACTGCTTCTATTAGGAGCAGTCTGATCTGGATCCACACTGTTTGCCACAGAGGCTTCTTAAACAATTTAGCAGACGAGAAAAGCAGACGACTTTGTTGTGATTGGTGCATTAAGAGTGAAGAATTAAACTTTATCTTGTAGTTTAAAAAAATTTCAATCTGTGCGACATCAAATTGATCATCCTGACCTCCAAGTACTTCATTTCAGAAGATAAACCTAATTGAAAGGGGCTTTCTTTCTATCCAAGAATTTATTGGTCTTGGGATCTGGTGTCTGTCAGTCATTTATCATCTGCTGACATTTTGATGGGACAATATGTTCAAAATATTTTTCCCAGACATGACCAGGCCGGTTGAAGTAAAGTTTCATATGGAGTGTTCATTGGATGAGACATCCTAAATATGGTTTAGTTCACATGACCAAAATGGCTGCCATCCACATTTTAGGTTCAATTTTCTAAAAAAAAAATATCTTCTGTGGAACCAAAAGGCTGATGACATAGGATTTTTAGTATGTGTTGTCAGGAATGTGGGCATACAATGTTGGTTCAAATGATTATAATGGGTTTACCTTGACCTAGTTGTGGTCTTTTTTTTTCATTTCTACAGCTTTTTATTCTGTTTGATCCTCTACTTATTTACAGTAAACCTGTGTAAAACAGCCACTCTCAAAAATATCACAATTTGGTTTTCAGACCAATTATTGCTTAATGCAGGTCAAAATTGCTTAATGCAGGTCAAAAGTATTGCAGAATGCTCCAAGGGGAGCATTCTGCAATACTTTCGACCTTCATTAAGCTACCATTTGTAAGTAAGATCTTGGTTTTGTCTATTTTTGAGTGGCCGTTTTACACAGGTTTTTCTGTATTGATGTAAGTCATATTATACATTCACAAATAACCTTTGTCATTTTGCCTCACAGGAAGAAACAATGGAGGAGACTGGATGGAAGTTGGTGCATGGTGACGTGTTCAGGCCTCCTAAGAATGCCAAACTGTTGTCCTCCCTCCTCGGAGCTGGTCTACAGATTCTATGTATGATGTTGATCACGATAGCCTTCGCTATGTTGGGCATGTTATCACCTTCATCAAGAGGAGCCCTATTGACAGCTGCTCTCTTCCTCTTTGTTTTTATGGGGTAAATCATCTTTATAATGGGTCAAAGTTTTCAGGATTTTTCCTGAATTAAGGATTTTGGAGCTGTCAGCCTCAAAATCCTAAATTCATATATATCCTATCAACTTAGTTATGTATGATGTTGATTACAATAGCCTTTGCTATGTTGGGCATGTTATCACCTTCATCAAGGGGAGCCCTTCTTCCTCTTTGTTTTTATGGGGTAAATCATCTTTATAATGGGTCAAAGTTTTCAGGATTTTTCCTGAATTAAGGATTTTGGAGCTGTCAGCCTCAAAATCCTAAATTCAGATATATCCTATCAACTTAGTTATGTATGATGTTGATTACGATAGCCTTCGCTATGTTGGGCATGTTATCACCTTCATCAAGGGGAGCCCTATTGACAGCCGCTCTCTTCCTCTTCGTTATTATGGGGTAATTCATCTTTCTCCTATCTTACCATGGGTGAAAAATTTTAGGATTGTTCCTGAGTTAAGGATTTTGAGGCTGACTTACCGTAGAAAGACAACCCCAAAATCCTAAATTTAGGTATAATATATCAGGAGAACGGGTATGATTCCTATCTGTGTATTTCTCTCAATTTTTAATTCAAAAACCCAATTATGTCAAAAAAATTGTAGCGTAACAGGAGCGCTATACATTTTTATGTACACAATTATGTACGTCTTTCAAGCTTAAGATATCCAAATGCGTCAATCAATGTCTCGCTAGACAAGAACATCACATGCACAGGTTATGCATAAGCCCCACTAATTTGTGAAAGTACACATGATGATGACAGGTTCAGTTTCCATTTTCTCCACTTTGGCAGATTTACATTACACTTTTTCTCCATTTTAGCAGATCTACATTTCCATTTTTCTTCTATCTGGCAGATTTACATGTTAGTTTCCCCAAAAATCAAAAGCCCCAGGTACCAGGTTCAAGAGAGTACTAGCAAATCCTTGATTTTCTTTATTTTACTGTAAGTTTAAAATAGCTGGTTTGAGTGTTTGCATGATAGCATACTAGCTATAGCATACCACTTGTTACAGTCTTGGCTCATATTTTTTAACTTGATAAACAAAATTTTTGTGTGTAAAATTGTGAATCTTTTCATACCCATCAGTTTAAACATATGTTTTGGTTGCTCAAAAGAATCGTCTCATTGAGACGGTTCTTTTGAGTACCCACAACATATGTTTCGGTTGAGAAATAAGAAATTACATTTTTTAATTAGGGGTCTGTTTTATTCTTGTGTTTCAGTCTTGTTGCTGGGTATTTTTCTGCAAGAATTTATAAAACAATGAAAGGATTGCAGTGGAAGAAAACTGCTATACAGGTATTAGTTGTGTTTTTCATTGACCCATTTGTGCATGACGCTTTGCATTTGCACACTTCAGTACAGTCAAACCTCAATTATTCGAAGTGCCAGGGACGGCAGTAATCCTTTCGAATAATCAGTAGATAGAGTGATCAAAATCGGTCGTTTTCGGATATTTTCTGAAAAGCTGCTTTCATAGAACATCCTTATTTTGCTACATTTTGCAATTTCAACTCTTCAATTTTCGTGAAGTAATGGGAACATCTGTCAAAGCATCAAAAGAAAAAGAGCTGCTTTGAGGTTGTTGCCTCATTGTCTCTTATGCTTTGCAGTTCTAAGAACCCATAAAAGAAAAGAAAATCAGAGATTTATTCACATCCACTATATACATGTAACAACATCGATGACAACAATGAAAATAAAGGTTAAATGTAAGTTGACGAACCATATTTACTGATGAAATATTGTCTCCTTTTTATCGCCCTACTGTCATAATGTCTCAGCGGAGCTAGCACACAACGTCTCACCACCAACGCCCAACCAGCGATATGCCATTTAAATGGCTAGTCGCTAGCGGGCCGTTGGTGGCACAATGTTGTGTGCTGGTAAGGGTGCGTAATAATTGTCTTTTATTTCAGCCAAAACATACAACTTGGATGTTAAAAAGAACTGTCTCAATGAGAGGGTCCTTTTAAGCATCCAAAACCTAGGTTTTAGTTGTTTTCTCTCAACCAAAAAATGTGTTTTAGACATTCAAAAGACTTGTTTCGATGAGACAGTTCTTTTGAGCACGGAAAACACATGTCCATTAAATTTTTATCGAAATTTTTTTATTTTTGTTGTAAACTTGATGCGCCTGGTGTGTAAAAAATAAATCAAAGGATGAGAGACGATCAAATTAAAATCTATTTAAGCTCATTTATGCCTGATGATTAGCCATTTAAAAACCTCAAACAAGACCATCATTGCAGAGGAGCTTAATTAAAGACACCATTTACTCATAACGTAATAGTGCGAACGTTGATCCAGTGTCAGTTACCTGTTGGAAATCTGTCTGCTAATCACTCAGGTGTGTAAATCGAACTCGCCCTAACGAAGAAATCATGATCACCATGCCTGACATTATTATTGGCAATTTTGGACTTTGAATCTTGAAGGGTAATTTAATAGCAATTTCTTTAATCGGGACCGATGGATCTCTTCAAAAAATTGAATTTTTTTGAAAATCTAAATTTGAAAAATTGGTAGTTTTATTGCAATAAATTATAGAGAAAAATGTCGGGACCGTCCGCCATCTTAGAAAAACCCAGTAGTTTCGGATGAACGGCGTTCGGATAACTGAGATTTGACTGTATATCTTTTCCATTCTTTACAATTTGAAGAGAGAACTTTGCTTATCATTTAAATGTGTCATCAATGAAAACGTTGCTGACTTCGTATGACAGGCATTGCAGATTCCGGGTACATGAAAATATTATTATCCCAAGTATTATGCCATATACAAGTTTTATAGTTTTTATTAGCCCGCTTATGCAAATTTATACAGTCAGTTTCATAATCAGGGCTTTGTTATGGAGCACTGAGAATCTGCCTTCCCCCAAAGCAAACAAACAAAATAAGGAGGGAAAAACATAAATGAGCCCCGACATGAGATTTCCAACAATGTGGTATGTGTGACGAGCAAAGGCTCAGATCAGCCTGTGCATATGCGCAATCTGATCAGAACCTTTGCTAGTCGCTTGAATATTCAATGAGTGTTAAGCTATTGACCGAACATCATTTGGAGTTTCTAAGCTTCAAAGGAGGCTACACAGTCTCGTCTTAGTCTGCTCTTATCAAAATGCCACATTGTTGGAAATCACATGTCATGGCTCAAATGTGGTAATGGGGCCTTACTTCAGTCAATATGAAAAGGCAGAATTTCCACTGAGAATACACAGATGTACACATAATAACAGACTGTCACATTGGTTGCATGAGGTGTGAGCATATTATCTCATGACTTGACTCAAATTATTGTTAAACAATTTAACCTCTTAAATATGTTTATACTTCAGACTGCTTTGCTGTATCCTGGCCTAATCTTTGGAACCTGTTTTGTTCTCAACTTTTTCATCTGGGGAAAACACTCTTCTGGAGCGGTAAGTAATCTAGCACCATACAGTAATACCTGTGTAAAACGGCCACTCTCGAAAAGACCACCATTTGGTTTACAAGACCAATAATCGCTTAATGCAGGTCATAAGTATTGCAGAATGCTCCAAGGGGAGCATTCTGCAATACTTTCGACCTTCATTAGGCTACCATTTGTCATTAAGATCTTTATTTTGTCTATTTTTGAGTGTCCATTTTACATATTTGTACCATATTCAGACCTGGGGTAATCAGTAATTGTAATTATCTGTAATTAAATACAATTTTCAAAGTAATCAAATGTAATTGTAATCATGTTTTTTTTCAAATACATGTAATGTAATTGTAATGATTACTGAAAATATTTAACTGTAATTATAATTACTTTCAAATACTTTTCAAATACATTTGGCTATTTCCCAACACAAAAAACAAAATGGTGACTAATGGTAATATTTTAATTCAGATCTATGAATGAGAAAAAATCACAGGATAAATAAAACATATTGACTTTTGTGGATAATAAAAGTAGCACACTTTAAAATATTTAGCCAGTTTCAGACTTAACATGGTGTTTAAGATTAGTTGCATTTTGTATGCTAATTAAAAACCAAACTCTTTTTATTCAAAATTAAAATTTAAAAAATATGGCAATAGACACCTTAACATGGAATAAGGTACATTTTCCCCCAAAATTTACTCTTGACAGCATTTCTGTTTCTCCTATTTGCTGGAGGCCTTTAAAGAAATTTTGAGAAACAAAACTAGTTCTGTTCATTTTGACATGCTTAGCTGATTTCCTATTTAAATTCATAAAAAGAAGACTACTCAAAGGTGTTAAATCTTTTGTTATTGAATATAGCTAGCTCGTGTGAAAAGGTACATATGACCTTCTTAAAAGCTACCTGTATATGTGTGCAAACTGGACAAAGGTTATTACACAAAAGTACATTTTTTGTGGAATGGCTAAATAACTGTTTTTCATCCAATAGTGAGTTGCAAGTGTTTATTTCCATCACATCATTAAATCAATGCACAATGGCAGCACTAGTTTTTGTTTGATTTAATTCTTTACGTCCCATCAACAATCTTTCAGTAAATCAGGAAATAGTTCTTCCTGGGTTGAACCAGTACAAAGGCACTAAGCTAGGATAAATGTGTCTTGCTCAAGGACCACAACACAGTGACCCCGGTGAGGCTCGAACCCTCAAGTCAAGCACTCTACCACTGAGGCACTGCGCTACCACTGAGCCACTGCGCTCCCACAGCACTAGTTTTGAGCCATTTTGTATTCCCACCAGAATCTTCAGGAAATACATGTATCAAGGCTAAATGTAGAATGCTTATTCAGCATAGCATGCAAATTTTTTAGGCCTGAAAGATGTTCTCTCAAAGATGACACATTTGAAGAACTTATGATGATTAAATGCAATCATCAAAGTAACAATTTAAAAATAGCTGACTGAGCAAAAGGTTTCAGTTGTGTAACAAACAATTTCCATTTTACATACTTTATAAATCTATCTTGCTATGTGGTACTGTATAGTGAAATAGATCTATAAAGTATGTAGACAGATATAATGTATGTCATGTATGATGTATCAAACTTTAAAACCTGTGCATAGTGCATATATATTTGTTTAATTTTAATAAGAACTTGAATAAAATTTCATAGCTAATTATTTCTCATTTATCTAAGAAATAACAGTATAGGACATGGCTTTATATATAACTTCAAAGACCCTATCCGTCTGTATAATTTTAAATGTGAGTACTATATAGCATCGCAATTTTACATAAAAACTTCAAAAGTAATTAGTAATGTATTTGATTACATTTCTAAAGTAATTGTAATTGTAATCATTACATTTCTACAGGTCCTGTAATTGTAATGTAATTGTAATCATTGATAAGTCAAAGTAATTGTAATGTATTTGAATACTTTTCAAAGTATTTGGCCCCAGGTCTGACCATATTCATCTTAACAATATAAACAAGGGGTCCAGATCAGGATTTTTTAGCATAAAATTGTAATTATGTGTTTTGGATGCTCAAAAGAATGGTCTCATTGAGACTGTTCTTTTGAGTTCCCACAAAATATTTTTGTTGAAAAATAATTTTCAATTATGCACTCTGAGTCTTATCTTGAGGCCAGCATGTATACATAGCTATAAATAAAACATTTTTTTATGGGGCTATATTGTTATAGTTAGGTGATAACCATATTCAAAAATTTCATTTTGGGAGGTATATCGTCAGATATATGGTCAGAAATTTTAGTTTTACAGCGACAAAATACCTCCCCAAATAAAAATATTGAATATGGTTAATGTCGTCAAACTATATCCGACAGTATATCGCAGGATATACTGTTGCAAATTTTATACGTTTTCCAATCAGATGTAGCATTACAAAAGCAAGTGCATTAGAATATTTATAATATGATGTCACGCTTATGAGTGAAATAACATCATATTTAAAAAATAATAATTTTTGTTCTGTTGCTTTACGTCCCAAGTCAACAGCTTAGGTCATGGAGGGACGGTCAGTTCACCTAACAACACTTTCCTGGGCAAGCTTGAACAAGTGGTTAACCATTTCTTCCTGCACATACTTCGCTTGTAACTGACAACAACCGTTCTTGAATGATTCAGCGTAAGGGAGGAGAATGAACTTAGAAATTATTTCATGATCAATCTAAATGTAAGTATGGGACCAGGCCGGGATCAAACTCGCGACCCCTGGATCTGCAATCAGGCTCTCATCTGTAGCCACAAACATGTTATCGACTGCGCTACGCGACCAGGTGAAAAAAATAATAATAATACACTAGTGTATTTGATATGCAAATTAGTTAGGTAATGTTATGTAATGGCATCCATAAGGACACCCCATATATTTGTGGCAAATGTTGTGGCGTCACAACAAAAATGTGATTTATAAGCAAATATTATGTCCTTCATAAATGGACCTTGACGCGAGAAAACCTGTCTTTGGGGTTTGCAAATAATGAAGGCGCAGACCAGCCTGCGCATCTGCGCAGCCTGATCAACGCCTTTGTTATTTCCTTTTTGGAAAGTATATCTAGACTTGCAACAAGCGAAATTTCAATTATCTAGCTAGTCTCTGTAGCTGAGCTGGTTTGAATTTCACTTTGTTGGAACCTCCGAAGACAGGTTTTCTCACGACAAAGCCCAAATAGAATCTAACATTCATGCTCAATTATTGTTTTTTCCTTAACATATGTTTAATATGCTTTAATATATTTACAGGTTCCCTTTTCTACTATGTTGGCTCTCTTGTGTATGTGGTTTGGTATATCCTTGCCACTTGTATTCCTCGGATACTATTTTGGATATAGAAAATCAGTAAGTCATTTTTCTACATTCTTCATTTTTCCCTTTTCACTAAGGAGGTGGGTCAAGTAGATCAGTTACAGGGTTCATATAGTAGAGAAATCTAAACAAAAATCATGGCCAGGAAATTTCTAGAAATTTTGTGATCTTTATGTGAAAAGTTATTTGTATAAAGTGTTGGCGTTTTATCAAAGAATTTTACATAAAAGTCGTTTTTGTCACACATATACGGACACATCAACTTCTGTAAATACTTATTCAAATGAAGAACTAGTTTAAAACTTATCATAGGATGAGCTATGGCCAACTTCGGTTGCAAATAGTGTAGACCCTGACATGAACTGTTTATATGTCCCCCACCCTCCTACGCACACACACTGATGGGGAGGGGTAGAAATGTTTTTATTGTGGATTCCAATGGCATGGCAGTGACTATGTTATATCAAGAACCAGTTTTTGGATTTAGGCATTTGCCTGGATAAAACATTTGGACATGATGAAGAATTGAATAGGTTTCCTTAACCTTGGCCCAGTTTGCAAGGTACCCTTTTAATGTAGACTCTGATCAGACTGCAGCTTAGAGAATTCCGTCCTGTCCTCCCTCAAGTGCCCACAAGGGCAGGAATTCAGTCATGTAACTATTTCTCTTGTTTTTGTTTCAGCCATATCAACATCCTGTACGAACAAATCAGATACCACGACAGGTCCCTGAACAAATGTGGTATATGAATATGCCTCTGGGGTAAGTATCTCGCTAATTCGAATTAAATTTCAGACACAATGGATACAAAGAATAGGGCCTATTTATGTTTTTTTTAGTAACTATCTATTTAAACATGTTTTGTGTGCTTTAAAGAAACGTCTCCATGAGACGTTTCTTTTGCGCACGCAAAACATATGCTTTATAGGGAAAAAAAAATAATAATCTTTTTTGGGGGTTTATAAACTTTAATGTCTACCTCCTTATAATTCTAATTACTGATGATTAGAAATTGAACCTCAAGTCCTTAAGACTTCAAATTTATGAGATTCTACTGTATTTAGAAGGAAAATGACTGCTTTGGTGGTCGTCTTGTACCAAACACATTTAGACCCATTTTAGTGAACGCAGCTGTCCAGTACTTTAGGCATTTTACTTCTGTTGACATTACGGTTGCTAAGCAGTTTCGTCTAGCCCATGTTGGTTACAGGGATTATTTTTGGGTGAGATATTTGCTCATTTTTGTGCCGAAAATCTCATTGAAAATGGCTTAATGAGAGAAAGAGTGTTGTTAGGGTAACTGACCATCTCAACATGACCATAACTGTTTAATGGGGCGTAAAACAACAAAACAAACAAAATCAGATGCTTGTTAATAGAATTCACCTTTACGAAAACCATGTCCACTTTAACTTGTCTACTATAGTCTGCTGATAACTTTTGCAAACAGTTTGGACCCAGATCAGTTTTGTCCAGCCTGATCTAGATCCAAACTGTTTGACACACTGATGTTGATTTTGAAAAAATCAGCAGATGACAATAAAGCGTGCAAAATTACCCAGTAGGCAAGGAGTTAATAGAATTGTCTTTTTTCCACCATGAATTATCAAATTGTCTCTTGTCGAAGCATAGGTTTTGGATGCTCATTTGAAGCAAACACTCTGTAACTGTAAGTAAATAAGCTATCATTGTGACATATACTGTTCATTGGTATATAAGGGCAAGGCTGAGATTGGCTTTGCTTATCTGTAATTGTATTCTGCTGTATTCAGGTAATTTAAAAGTGAGTATATATATTTGATTGTAAAGTTAGAGTATATATTTGATTGTGCCAAGGCTGGAAGCATGTCAGTGACTTTGGTATTTGTCCTGGAAGCCATTTGATTAAGCTACATTTCAAAGATTGACTAATTATTAACATTTTATATATTCTTGGGTATAATATTGGTCAAGCTACAAGGATTGTATTGGTGAAAGTTTTCAGGATTATTCCTAAATTCAAAAATTTGAGGCCGACTTTCCATAGAAAAATAGCCTGAAAATCCTATTAATATAGACAGATTATAATAGCCTTTCAATTTAGATTTATTTACATTTTGAATATTGAATAAAAGACAATTGACCATTTAAACATAAAGTCTCAGTTTTTTGTAGGCATTATGCAAGTTTTAATATTTAAACTTCTAAAGTTCAGGAATTTGAGATTTTTTAACTTATTCCATGGATTGGTGTATTCTTATATATCTGTCGGTAAAAGTTTTCTCTCTTTTATTTCAGTATTCTAATGGCTGGTATTCTGCCATTTGGAGCCATGTTTATAGAACTTTTCTTCATCTTTACTGTAAGTCATTTATTATTTCTTGTTCATTGTTTGTAACAACTGTAAATGAGGTGACTCAGTTGTAGACAAGGGGTTGCTAGTTCAAGACTCACCAGAGGCTTAGTGGTGTGTCCTTTAGCAAGACACTTTATCCACTGCTTACTTGGTTCAAATCAGGAAACAGGAAAATGTCCGGACATGGCTGGAAAATTGTTGACTTGAATGTAAAATATGACACAAACAACTGTAAATGAGCCAGCCCATATCGACAAGACAAAACCTGTCTTCGGGGCTTCTGACAAAGTGAGATTCAAACCAGCCTGCTCAGCTACAGAGACGAGCTAGAAAATTAAAATTTTGCTTGTTGCAAGTCAAGATATGACACTTTCCATAACAGAGGCGCTGATCAGACTGTGCTGATGCGCAGGTTGGTCTGCACCTTTGTTGTTCACAAACCCTTCAGACAGGTTTTCTTGCATCAGGGCCCATATTGCTAGACTAATAGAGCATGTACATTTCTAAAGTCTCCTTATAAAGTTCGAGATAAAAAAAAAATTGAGCCTAAAATTGTGAATATTTATGATTGTTATTCCTGTATATTTTACATGATTCTACCACAATCACCCTGAAAAACACTGCCAAAAAATTGAAATATCCCATCTCTTCACCGAATTTTGCCTTACAAAATGGCATCTGCTTGAAAGCTTCCAGCTGTCAGAACAAAATTAAACATCCTCACAACATCATAGCCATGGGCAACATTTTAGCAACGAAAAAACATTGGCAAAAAGATTAGTCTGGGCCACAGTGCTTCCCCATGTAACATGGTGCAAACTAATTGTCTGATTAGAGACTTATCAAGCAAGTTATTATTAATAATAAGTCATCAGCTGGAAGATTCCATTTTATAAATTCATCTTTAATTTTTTTTTTTTCAGGCAATCTGGGAGAACCATTTCTACTATTGGTTTGGTTTCCTGTTCCTTGTATTTATCTTCTTGTTTTTGCAGGCAATCTGGGAGAACCAATTCTACTACTTGTTTGGTTTCCTGTTCCTTGTATTTATCATCTTGTTTTTGCAGGCAATCTGGGAGAACCAATTCTACTACTTGTTTGGTTTCCTGTTCCTTGTATTTATCTTCTTGTTTTTGCAGGCAATCTGGGAGAACCAATTCTACTACTTGTTTGGTTTCCTGTTCCTTGTATTTATCATCTTGTTTTTGCAGGCAATCTGGGAGAACCAATTCTACTACTTGTTTGGTTTCCTGTTCCTTGTATTCATCTTCTTGTTTTTTCAGGCAATCTGGGACAACCAATTCTACTACTTGTTTGGTTCCCTGTTCCTTGTATTTATCATCTTGTTTTTGCAGGCAATCTGGGAGAACCAATTCTACTACTTGTTTGGTTTCCAGTTCCTTGTATTTATCATCTTGTTTTTCCAGGCAATCTGGGAGAACCAATTCTACAACTTGTTTGGTTTCCTGTTCCTTGTATTTATCATCTTGTTTTTCAGGCAATCTGGGAGAACCAATTCTACTACTTGTTTGGTTTCCTGTTCCTTGTATTTATCATCTTGATCATATCTGTTTCACAAATCTCCATAGTTATGGTCTATTTCCAACTATGTGGAGAGGTAAGTACTATAGAGTTACATTCATACAGTGGAGCGCAGTGGCTCAGTTGGAAGAGCGTTAAACTGGGGATCAATGGGTTCCTAGTTAGAGACTCGCCGCCGGAGTCACTGTGTTGTGTCTTTGAGCAAACTGTTTTGTCTGCAGCTTAGTACTGGTCCAAACCAAGTAGTCATCCCAACATGGCTGAAAAAATTGTTGACTGGGAGGTTAAGCATCAAACAAAAAAAATCATATGGTAAATGTTCTGTAATTCTGAATACTTTCCTCTATCTGTTCTCAAAGAAAAAATGTTATTTATCAGGGCTGGACTTCACAATACCAAACAGGGAAGACCCTGATCAGACTGCTTCTTTAGAAGCAGTCTGATCTTGGTATGCACTGTTTGTCTAGGCCTTTCTGGAAGACAACTAGTGTTCAAAATGTTAGAACATCATCATAACCAGTATTTTTATAGGTCCCAATAAGCATACTTTTTGAGCATAAACTTTTGATTTTTTTCTTATCCATTTAGTTAAAACATGTGCTTTGGATGCTCAAAAGAACCGGCTCAATGAGACTGTACTTTTGAGTACCCACAGCATTTGTTTTGGTTTAGAAGTACGAAAAATTATTATTTCTTATTTGGAGGACTAGATTTTGTGTGGATAAAGGTTAAGACATGTAAGGAGGTGAGTAACAGTGTCTGAATCAGACTTGGGGTCAATTACTTTGAAAAAGTAATTAATTACATACAATTACATTGGAAATTGTTCAACTAAATTTCAATTACAATTACATGGCTTTTGAGCAAAGTAATTAATTACATACAATTACTTTGCCAAATGTAATTAATTACATTACAATTACATTTTACTGCCACTAAGATAGCTTGATCAGATTTTAATTTCAGAGATATTTGAAATTAGTTGTAATCACCTTAAAAGTCTGAGTAACCTTGATATTCTAAATTCAAGATATGTCTATTAGGTTGATTTTATCTTTACCTCTTGTTTCAAATTATTGTCAAGTGATGCAACTTAAAAGAAAAGAAATGTCAAAATCAGTTGTTGTTTTTTGTGATTGATGAGATGATCACACAAGAGAAAATACAGAAACTATTTTATTTTTTTTTTGGGGGGGGGGGGGGGGGGGATAAATTGCCAAAGTTCTCAAACTAGCTGTTAACTGCAGGTCTAACAAAGTTCAGGAATACACATTGGCTTGAGAAAAGTCTTACAACTGTGGATGATAAACCATGGAAATTATTTTGTAAAACTATCTTAAATGCCAGAGATTAACTGTTTTCAAAAAGTGTTGATAAAAAAATCTGTGTGGCCCTATGAGGTCCGAAAGTTGGCAAAAAAGTACAAAAAGGAATATAAGATAGTGACAAACTAAAATACTACTAGCCTTTTGAAATGCTGGCTTGGCAAGCAAGATGTCGCTAGTTCAGTCACCACTGGAACATCTATTTTATTTTTGTTTTTATTAATATATTAGCAATGATGGGCCCCAGGTTCACTGAATGAGTGAAATTCAATTTAATTTTCTGAATCACATTTTATGATTATTAATTTTATCAATATTATTATTATTATTATTATTATTATTATTATTATTATTATTATTATTGTTATTATCGAAAATGGCAAATGAGCAGTTTAAGGGCTTTAAATAGTGTAGTGGATAGAGTGGGTCATGCACCTAAGCATATGAGTGTGTTGATCCTAGGTGTGAAAATTTAACAAAATGCCTTCAAGGAGTCAATTCACTAACCAACACTATTGTCTGAGTAAATACTATTGTTGAGATTTTCACACCTTCTTTGTTTTGTATAGTTTGGTAACTATACTATTAAAGGGTGATTGTCACAAAGCCATATCTTTTTTTTTTTTTTTTTTTTTTTTTTTTTTTTTTTTTTTTTTTTTTTTTGGGGGGGGGGGGGGGGAGTATATTGATTTGTATGAAATAAAAATGAATCCATGAGACAGCATACCCAGGTGAACAAAGAATAAATAATGTTCTTTAAAAAGGAACAGTAGAAGTAACATACAGTATGTGTCTGCATATAAATTGTTATTTCTATTTTTATGTCTTTAGATACTAGCATGAATAGTCTTAATTCTCAATTGTTTCATGTTGCATTCAACTAGTGCAGCAAATGATATATACATTTACAAAGGCCAAGAACAATTCATTTAGCAGTATTTTAAGTATCAATGATCATCTTTAGTAACTGAAGTTCATAACTGATCTGAAAAGTAATTAAAAAGTAATTGGAAGTAATTGTTAATTACTCCCATTTTTGACCATGTAATTAATTACATTCAATCACTGTAATTAAAGAAATGTCTTAATTACAATTACATGCAATTACTTTAGTAAATGTAATTAAATTACAGTTAATTACAATTACAATTTTAATTACCCCAACTCTGGTCTGAATAGTGCCTTTTCCACTGCCGGCAGAGTCAGTTTTGTGTCCTTGAGCAAGACACTATCCTTTGCCTAGTACTGGACAGGAACCAACATGACTTGAAAAATTGTTGACTTTGACGAAAAGCATCTAAGCAAACAAACGACAAATGTCATCTGATTTCTCATCTCTATATTGCAAACAATATGTACCCAGATCAGACTGCAGGGTTCATACTGTTGCTCCCAAGATGAATGTTGTCTGGAGTGTGTTTGATATTTGCAGCAGAAGTAAAAAGCAGACAACATTTTCAGGACAAAAATATTGTCAGGATAAGTGTTAAGGGTAAATCCAGTAAATTAACTCTTTCCTTGATAGCGGTGACTTTTGCCGTCTGCTGATAAACTTAGCAAACAGTTTGGACCCAGATCAGGACCAACAGAATGTCGATCCTGATCTGGGTCCAAATTGTTTGATAATTTGATAGTGTGCCTGAAAGAATATTTTGAAAAAGTTAATTTTAAAAAATAAATCTGCAGATGACAATAAAAGCATGAAAAATTACCCAGCATGCAAAGATTTATATGTTTTTGCAGGACTACCACTGGTGGTGGCGGTCGTTCATTGTGTCAGGAGGAAGTGCTGTCTATGTTTTTGCGTACTCAATATTCTATTTTATGACCAAGGTAAGATATACATTATTCCATTCTTTTTTTGGTGATAAAATGGTTCATTCATCAACATCCTTGTTAAATCGAGTATCTATTTTTACTGGCACCAGTTAGCCAGATTTTCTAAAAAAGGACTGATTTTCATAATTTTTTTACACACTATTTGAATTTTTTGCCAAGTTTTATACAGTGTCCCATTTACATGTATAACAAACAGATGTGGGAATCAGCTGATCATATGCAGGGACACGACATAA
Organism: Loripinus fragilis; assembly: GCA_964019695.1. NCBI lineage: Eukaryota > Metazoa > Mollusca > Bivalvia > Lucinida > Lucinidae > Loripinus > Loripinus fragilis. The sequence continues at coordinate 24,420,352 of OZ026518.1, forward strand.
TTCAAGTACAGTAAATCCTGTCTTAAGCAGCCATTCAAAAGTAGACCAAAGATTGGTTTTTCAAGACCAATTATCACTTAATGCAGGTCATAAGTATTGCAGAATGCTCCAAGAGAGCATTCTGCAATTCTTCCGACCTGCATAAAGCTAACATCTGTCTTTAAGACCTTTGTTTGTCCTATTTTTGAGTGGCCGCTTAAGACAGGTTTAACTATATCCAGATTGCTTATTTTCATATTACTCCAAACATACCTCATCAATACGCAATGGCTCATTGAGTACCACAACAAATGTTTCATAGAATAATTAAACCATATGCCAATTGTTTTCCCATCCTTATCAATTGGACGACTCCACTTTCAATTTTAGGGTTGTTGGGCGGTATTGGCATTTTTAATCAAATTTGAAAAGACACTTCTGTAAGCAAGCAGTGGAGAACCTGATCAGACAAAACATGGCATCTGATCTGGTTTTGCACTGTTTGCAGATGTCTCACAAAAGGACACTAGGCTTATAAGGGTTAAGAAACTGGTGTTGGAGGATTTATCAAATGATGTTGCAATTTATTGTTTTGTATATTCCAGTTGGAGATCACAGCGTTTATATCCACGCTGCTGTACTTCGGCTACACGCTGCTGATGATCCTGACCTTCTGGATTCTCACCGGAACAATAGGATTCTATGCTGCATACTTCTTTATAAGAAAAATCTACAGTGCTATTCACATAGATTAATGATACTGAGAATTAGTTGGTAACAAATATAGTAATATAAGAAGTGGGTTATAGCTAGACAGGCACTGTAGCATATGCTTATTGAGACCAAGGTCAGTTTCAACCGCTTTCTATTTAGAGAGGACCTTTAAACGTGGCACACAGCATAATAAAAATGTAATTCAGCAAGCCGATGGGATAAATAGCAATATCAAAATCTTGTGAGCTAACCCAAGCCCCCACAGTGGCTCAGATGATAGTGTTAGACTTGGGCTCAAAGGGTCGCACGTTCAATACTCACCGGAAGCACTGTGCTGTGTTCTTGAGCAATACACTTCATTCTCTGCTTAGTACTGGTTTAAGACAAGAAAGTGTCCCAACATGACTGAAAGATTGTTGACTGGAACGTGAAGCATCATCACAAACAAAAACTTTAAAAACCTACCTCATGTAGTACAATTGGCTTGTAAAAGTATAGCACACCTAATACTAAAGTATGGAGTGATATAATAAGAATAGTATGATACATTAAGAAGGAATTAATTCTAAAAAAAGTTTAAAAAACAAACTCAATTCCCTAATATGCAAACCTAATGACAGAGCTGTAAAAAGCCACTCAACAACAATAACAACGTACTTCATTCTGGAGGACGAGTAGAAATTTTGTCTGATTCAATGTAAATTAATGAATTTTCAAAATCATATGGGCATGCAGAATGAGTAGAAATCTTTAGAATGTTCCACCCCTGACTGACCTATAGCCCTAAACACTCAATTTTTATTGTGGGTCTATTGCTGACAAACTAGCTGTTCTGATCTCAAGTCATATATAAGCATGTGCTACAGTGTTAGTTATGCAGCAGAGTTAAAAATATCAGACATCTGGAAGAACTATCACAGAATGGGCCTTGTTGGGAGTAAAAAGAAAGTTATTTTGTTGCATGTTAACAACGAAGGTGCAGACCAACTTGCCAATCTGCACAGTGTGATCAGCAGCTTTTTTTATCACTTTTTGGAAACTCACTGCATGCACAATTGCAATATTCTAGCCATGATTCTTTACAGCTAAGCAGGCTGAATTGAGTCTTACTTGGTTTTAAATCCTGGAGGCAAGCCTCAAGATTATACAAAAAAATCGTGCTCAACTCTACTGAGCATTAAATTTCAACTGCTTATAAAACCTAAGATGCTGAAAAATAGACTTTTCTTGCTTTCAAACCTTAAGATGTATTTATTTTGCTATTGTTGGCAACAATTGTTGGCATTTTAACATTTATAAGCATTATAAATTTCATTCTCGGCTGAGTCGAGCATGAAAAATGTTTTATAAGCCTGGGGCCTGGTTTTCTAGCAATGAGGCACAACACAAGAAAACCTCCAGGGTCAGTGATCTTGGAAGATACAAGCCAACCTGCTCAGCTGCATCGTCTAGCTTGATTCTTGTATATTGAGACCTACTTGTATATCAGGCCCCCAGATAAGAGTGCGTAACAGAAAATTATTGTTCTTATTTGGCAACCATTTAGCATATGTTGTGGGTACTTGAAAGAACTGTCTCAACAAGACGGTTCTTTAGAGCACTCATAACACATGTTTAAACTGAGGGGTAATAAAATATCGCAATTTTACACTAAAAATATTTGCTTAACTGGCCCTAAGGTGATCTGGACTAAGCCATCATAATTAGCTATGAACTGAGTGCAGAATAAGGCAAACAAATAATCCCCAAGCAGTCTCATAGAGGACTATCTTGTTTGCACAGTCATGTTTTTTCTGTCTTGAGACACAGGTTTAGGTAAACAAAAAATTTCAGGGTAAAATTGTAAATATTTTCTTACCCATCCATTTTAACATATGTTTTGGGTGCTCAAAAGAACCGTCTCATTGAGACGGTTCTTTTGAGTAACCACAACATATGTTTTGGTTGAGAAATAAGATAATTAAATTTTCGCTATACACTCTTAACTAAAGTCCTGTTGAGTACATTGGTGCTGTCACTCAAAGTTTATTTTCCATAAGTATTCCGACCCCTAAACTCCGATGTATAGTAAAAACTTGATGATTTGAGGTGCAATAGATTTATGGCATTATGTGAGCCTCCTTGCGAGAAAACCTGACTTTGGGTTTTCCAATCAAGCAAGACTCAACTGCTCAACGTCAGAGACTATCTGTGAGATTGAAACTTTGCTAGTAGTAATTTTAGATATTATACTTACTAGATAGTGAACAAAAAGGTGCTGATCACACTGTGCAAATGAGCAGGCTGGTCTGAGCTTTGGTTCTCATGCATCAGTCGAGTTTCTTCGCCTCAATGCCCAAAGTCATTTGGGGTTTGATGACAATCTTTTTATGGTTGGAAACTTTAAACTGTAATCTAAAGATTATTTATTGGACAGAAAGTATGGGGCTGGACAGAAAATTTTGGTCAGCGGCCCGGCAGCCGATGAGCTTTTGGTATGTGCCTGGTAGCAATTTAATGATTCATGTAACAGAGTTTAAGATAGGGATTCTGCAGTCCTCGCTAATTGAGGGAAAAATAGTCTGTTTGGGATTGCATTTGGAGTAAATGTGCTTTTTCTCCATTTTTCATGTCATATGTTACTATCTCTTAACTCTGTAGGTGATCTATGTAATAATGTGTCTTAAAAATGTTTCATTTGTTGTTTTTGGTATAATTCAGTTCTTTTTTTTTGCTTTTCACAATATAGGCTGTGGGTACTCATTAGAACTGCCTCACTGAAGTTGTTCTATTGAGGACTTTCTGGATGGGAAATTAGAAAATTTGCTTAAATTCCACTCTCATCTAGGGGCATGTACCAGTAACAAGTTATTTTCTCCATATGAATCTACATGTACAATGACTGTGTATTGGTTTACATGTTTCCAGTCAAGAGGGATTTAGTGTGAACACAACTAGCAAATTTTTTCTGTGTAGAATTATTTCTTAATAACATGGGCACATCACAAATTGGTACTTTATATATAATACACTGTATCACAAATGTGTAAACTCACTCTTTTAATGTTCATGCACATGTACCTAGCGAGGTTGAAGGCCTAGCCTCAAGGTAATAAAACTTTTTTCATGTTCAACTCAACTGAGCATGGAATTCCAACTACTTATAAAAACTAAAATGCTGAAAAATAATGACTTTTCGGCTCTCATATACTGTATTTATCATGCTAATAAATGTTAAAATGCCAACAATTGTTGACATTTATGAGCATGATAAATTTCATGCTCAGTTGAGTTGAGCATGAAAGAATTTTTATAACCTCAGGCCTTGCTGTTGGTTTGTACCTTCATCTACTTCTTATCTTTGTGTAGGCGAGCAGTGAAGGCTCGGGCAAGACTGCGAATGCACAGGCTTGTCTGAGCCTTTGCAGTTTCTTAGCTAAAAGCACCAAAATATTGTGTGCTGTGGCTCTTATTCTCTTGTCATTCCATTTGTTTGTTCGTTGGAGACTGTGATATTGATTCTTTTTAACACTCACCATGCTAATTCTGATATATCCTGTTTGGAAAACAGTGTAGATCCAGATCAGCTGGCTTCTCAGAGAAGCCAGCTGATCAGGATCCACACTGTTATCCATTCTAATTGTATAAAAGTACTAAACACTAGAACCCTGCCAATTATTTGGATAAAAATTAGGGAGGCGTGTACTATATAAAGATAATAGTGTGGTATGGGTGAAGTAAAATCTCTAAGCCTCGATGGGTGGAAATTCTTGGGTTTAACCCTTAATGCTTTGATTGTTAAGAATGATATTTTAGAAGATTTTTTCTGATCAAGTGGATGGAAGGATTCTTAATATAATCTCATTGGTCGAGAACATGAGATTTTGGTACTTATCACATATGCGCAAAAACCTCCTTCCAATTCCCATGCTAAAGTAATCAGGGGAGCTAGAGGACTAAAATTAGTCTACATCTACAATCATTCTTTGTGTATATGGCAGGACTTTAGGTAAGAGTGTGTAGCAAAAATTTAATTTTTTATTCTCAACCAAAGCATATGTTGTGGGAACTCAAAAGAACTGTCTCAGTGAGGCGGTTCTTTTGAGCACCCAAAACATATGTCAAAACTGATGGGTAAGAAAACATTTACATTTTTACGCTGAAAATATTTGTTTATCTAAACTTGTTTATATGAGCATGGAAAATGCTGGTGAGTCTGTGCATTTGTGCAGGCTCACCGGAGCCTTCAATGCTGGACAGCGTGATAAGTATCAAAATCTCATGTGTTGGCTCATATATGCAATGTACCCAAAGGTCATAGGTTTAGATAAACAAAAAAGTTCAGCGTAAAAATGTAATTATTTTCTTACCCATATTTTTTAGCATATGTTTTGGGTGCTCAAAAGAACCGCCTCATTGAGACGGTTCTTTTGAGTACCCACAACATATGTTTTGGTTGAAAAATAAGAAAATTATTTTTCTGGTACACACTGTGAAGTAAAGGCCTGGGTCTTGTAAGTGATACGTGCCGATAGATACTCTTGTTTCAGAATTAGTATTGGTTGCTGTTTAGGTTTATAGTCTCACTCTGGTGGTAGTATAGGTCATGTCTAGGTCATGAATCAAGGATATAAACAAATGCTATATAGTAGCATTGCAATCCTCAGTCACACCCAAAGTGTGCAGTACAGTACTTGCCCGAAATAAGAGGACATATTTAATCTCACCAAATTTATAAAGTTTGAACGAGTCCATTTTGCTTTCTTATGAGAGTATTAAAGGAAGTGATTGAATGGCAAATAGTGTAAACCCAGATCAGACTGCTCCTGAAGGAGCATTCAGATCTGGGTTTACACTATTTGCTCGACCAACCTGTTGGAAAATTTAGTGACTATACGGTAATTGCTGTGAAGGCTGTGTTTCAATACAAAAAACAACAAAAATTGTCTCTCAATGTCAAAGAGAAACTGAGACTATTTAAGACACTGATTGATCATAGTCTGTGCTTTTATTTATTTATTTTTTTTCATCTTTTTTCAAGACATTTGAGCTGCGACATGTGATTTCCAACAATGTGGCATTTTGACATGAATAGACTCAGACCAGCCTGTGCAGCCTCCTTTAAAGCTTAGAAACTCCAAATGATGTTCAGTCAGTAGCTTAATATTCATAGAATATTCAAGCGACTGGCAAAGGCTCTGATCAAACTGCGCATATGTGTAGGCTGGTCTGAGCCTTTGCTGATTGACCATACCACATTGTTGGAAATCTCACTTCGCGGCTCATTTCTTGTTGAATGGCAATCAATTTTATAGCAGTATCACAATAAACTGAACTTATTATATAACTAGACCTCATTATTGGTAAAGCTGAGATAGGAATGAATGACATGTGACATAAATATGAGATTCTAAGAGCTAGATTTGTTTACAAATATTTATGTCACAAACTTTCTAGAGTTGACTGGGCATATTGCTTTTGGCTCTGTCAGCTTGATCTCTCCTAAACTTTTAAAGCTACTGGCTTGAAACTTTCTCAGGTCACAGGATGATGAGTTGATTTCATGTCTAATTATGGACACAATTCCAAAAAATTCTAGAGTTATGGCCTCTTGTTTAAGGAAATAGGCATATCGCTGTGGGCATAGTTTTTTAACATCTCTTTCTAGTTTTGTGTGTTATTTGCTTGTATAAATGTGGAAATCAAACACATTTAGTGAGGGCGGGAATGTCAGACAATATGAAGTTAAAGCTAGGTCTTTGTAATTTTCACAAACCATTTGGCCTTTGTTACGACACCTTTTCACTTGGTGGTGCACAGTTGTAAATATGAGGACACAACATGTTAGACATGTGTAAATAAACATATAAATATATATAAATGTATACTATAAATAAGTGTGTAATATATTGTTATTTGCTACATGAGTGAATATGGGCACATTAAATGAATGAAGAGGATTGTTTCATTTTTAAAACATTTACACAAAAAATCACTAGAATTGTGATTTTTACAAACTCCATCCTACTGATAATTGATAAACCCTTTTGTTAGACCAGTGTAGATCCATATCAGCTGGCTTCCAAAGAAACCACCTGATCAGGATCCACACTGTTTTCCATGCAGCTTGTGACTGCATTTTAACAAATGAAATCTGACTGATCTGAATGGGAAAAGGAAAAAGTGTGTGTATGAAACCATTATGTTCTTATAGCATGGATAAAAAAAATCAGGATTTTTTTCTGAATTCATTATTATAAGGCAGACCTTTCAGGGGACAAAAATTTCACTCGTCCGCTCGTAATTACGAGTCAAATCTAGAAAAGATGGGTAATTCTTCACAAAGCACTCGTCCTACAGGACGAGTGCTTTGGGAAAAAATACTCTAGGAAGTCATAATTTATATTACTCCCTTATGTTCTTTATTGCATACGCTTTTAAAGGACAAGTGTATGTGTTTGCAGTACGATTGAAAATTGTAAGTCACTCCTCCTGCAGGACAAGTGCAATATTTAAATATTTTTGTCCCCTGCCTTTCCATAGATTATAATCTTACAGTGCTGGTATTTGCTGCAAATCCCTAACTATAGACCTGATAGCTTGAAAAGATAGATGTGGATTTTATCAATATACATGCACAGTGTAGCTGATAGTTAGTTGTTTCATTGATTTAAAGAAATGTAATAATCTGCATATATTTATTTATATACCTTGTCCTTTGTAGATTTTTTTTTTTTTTTTCATTTAAATGGGCCATCTTGCGAGAAAACCAGACTTTGTAAATTGGCAGCAAGAAGGACGCAGACCAGCCTACTTATGTACAGGGTTCGCACAGGCTTGAAACGTACTTAGATTTTGAGGGCTTTTTTGAAAAGTCCTTGAAAATTAAATCTGCCTTAAAAAGTACTGGAAAATCACTCAAAAGCCTTAAAAAGTCCTTGAATTGTATTATTTTCAGTAGGACCTAGCACTGTTGATAGAGACCTTAATTAGTATAATATTGTTTTGCCTTTATTTGGTGCACCTAGTCTCTGTAGCTGAGGAGACTGGTTTGAATCTCACTTTGTCTGAAACCCCGAAGTCAGGTTTTGTCGCGACGAGGCCCATATGATATGACCTATGCCATTAGAAAACCTGAGGTAGAGGGAGGGGGTTGTATAATAAGAGTACAAAGATCAGGCTCAAAGCTTTGATAATCCTCAGATAGAGTTTGCTTATATACTGTAAATTCCGAAGTTTTCGCGGGGACCTTATTTTCGCGAAACTTCGCAAGTTTCTTGAAAATAAAACCCTTGCGAAATGGCAAAATCACTCGGACGTTTATTGATATAGGTAAATATTGCCTTAGTCACGAATTTTTCACAATACTTTTACGTCTTTTAATGCTATTCGCGAAAATAAAATTCTTGTGAAAATTTCCGAACCTACAGTATACATTCTTTGTGAGTCTAAGTTTGGTGACAAAATGTGTAGACTGATATGGGCTTTTATTGTACTCCTATGTCTGAGGATTTGGCATCTTACCGAACAAGTTTTATTTGACTATGAATGTAATTTTTTATATTTGGTAAATGGATATGTAGCTATTTTTCATACTTAACGAGGGTTATAGGTATTTAAGATCACTTAAAATGAATTGCCACCCACCCATACATACTACTGTATGGCCTTTTAGAATAGTTGTGTTTTTCAGTAGGGCAGTTTCCTGATAGTTGAATTGTTAGGTGGTGTCAGACAATTAAAATTTATAATGGGATGCAAGGAAAAAGAAAAAAAAGGCTATTGGCTAATGTTTTCTTTCTCTTAAATAGCCTTTCTACCATTTTACCTTTTTTTGCTAAAAAATGGGGATCTCGCCTCCAAAAATGGATGTAGATTTGAGGGATTGTTTCAGAACAGAGAAACCCTCTTCAGCTGAATTAATATTACATATTGGGGTTAAATTTGAAAGGGGGAATTTCACTATTTGTAGTTGAATATTTGTGCATTTCTTATTTGTGATTTTTTGTTCTAACAAATTAGCATTAGTACTAGACTATGACTATAGCAATACTTACAAGTACAATCATCTTGCTTGTAGGCTTTGAAGCAATATACTGAGCGATTTATTCCTTTTTTATATGCATGCATTCATTATACATTAAAACCTGTCTAAAATGGCCACTCTAAAAAAGACCAAAATTGGTTTTCAAGACCAATTATTGCTCAATGCAGGTCAAAAGTATTGCAGAAATGCTTTTGACCTTCATTAAGCTACCATTTGTCATTAAGACCTTTGTTTTGTCTATTTTTTTGTGGCCGTTTTACGCAGGTTTTACTGTATGTGCCTCGACACAAAAAACCTGACTATGTTACATGTGAGCAACAAAGCCGCATACCATCCAGCTCATCTGCACAGTCTGATCAGCACCTTTGTAATCCATTTTCTGGAAAGTAGGACTCCACTTGTTACACACAAATTTTTGATATTCTACATTGTCTCAGTAGCTGAGGTGGCAGGTTTGAACCTTAGCTGGTTGCAAACCCTGAAGACCGGGTATTTTGGTGTCAAGGCCCATATTAGTGTACATGCACAGCCAGCTAGATGTTTTTTTCATCTGAATCATCATCTTAAACTCAGTATGTGAGCAGCTAAAGCTCTGGGGAGACCTGGCAGATGTACAGGTTAAGGAGACCTGACAGATGTACAGGCTCATCTAAGGCTGCTGGTCACCTATGTAATAATAACCACAATCTCATCTGCTGAGCTTATGGGGGTTTCATTGTGCTAAAAACTATGATGCCTTGGATATTGAACCCAGCTATGTTTTGATAACATAACATTATCCTAGTGCTAGTGGAATAACGCCAGTTTAATTTGCTTTTTAGGGGCTACTAGATCTGTATAGCCATGTTTTGTTTACTCAGGCATGACTGTTTTTAACCCTTGTCCTGCTGAATTAATTTAGATGCTTTTGTGATAACTTAATTTTATCTACATGTATATCTAGGGAGTTTCTTTGCATCTTTACAATCATGACAATGAGTGCTGAGGCTGCATGAAAACCTGTGTAGATCCCAATAAGCTGGCTTCTTTTGAAGCCAGCTTATTAGGATCTTCACGGTTTTAAAAAGCGGTTGTATCAGAACTCCGCGGGGCAAGGGATTATTAGTAAGATGATATTAGAAGAGTGTGTTTGTATGTGTGTGTGTGGATGTATACATGACCTTGTAAATGTGTAATACTAAGAATTCCAGGCAATATTTGTGATACATTCTCTATGAGTATGGCATATACATAGAAAGAAGTCCCATATCAACTTGAACAAATAGTTTCTTTTATGATAATGAATTACGACACTTGTCTGATAAATTTATTTCAGCTGAATAGAATTCCTCATAAAGCTACAGTAAAACCTGTGTAAAGGGCAACTCAAAAATAGACAAACAAAGATCTTAATGACAAATGGTAGCTTAATGAAGGTTAGTATTGCAGAATGCCCTTGGAGCATTCTGCAATACTTTTGACCTGCAGTAAGCAATAATTGGTCTTGAAAACCAACTTTCAGTCTTTTTGAGAGTGACCGTTTTACACCGGTTTACTGTACATACAAATTTGGACCATCCTGACTTAATTCTTACAATTAAGTCAGGATGGTCCAATGTATGTATTGATGGGATCACAGGTTATAGTTTCAAAAAAAAAATATTGTATTTTTTTCTCTAAGGATTGATTTTGTCTTAGCAAACAGTGAAGACCCAGATGAAATGCCGCCTTATGCGGCATTTCATTTGGGTCTTCACTGTTTGCCATAATACCCATTTAAGGGGTTTCCAGTCCTTAAAAGGTTAAGTGTGCATCATAGGTGCTTTCCTTATGACTACTCAAGGAAAGCAGTTGTATTAAGAGTAGATTATCAGACATTCTAAGAGTTGTATTGTTGAAGGGACATGATGAACCCTAAGAGAGCCCATTCGCTCAGAGGTGGAGTGCTTGTTGAGGGGTGAGCCTCACCGGCGTCACTACATTGTATCCTTGAGCAAGACTTATTAATCCTCTCATAGTACTGGTTCAACCCAGGAAGACCCGTCCTGACATAACTGAAAAATTGTTGACTAGGATAAAAAGAATCAAATCAAACAAAAACAAAATGCTGAACCTTCATGAGGGATTTCTGTGCCCAATTTTAAAGGCATGACCACTGTGATGAATATGAATCTTCTAAGGGTGCTGATGCTTATCATAGAATATACCGTATGTGCAAAGTGATTTGGGCATTGGCAATTCATAGTACTCTAGATTTTAATTTATTATTCTAGTTAGCAAACTTAAAAGCCTGGACAAGACATCATCGAAAACACATTGATATTTTGCTCTATACCATTTTTGCTCTGGGGTACTAATTTTGCTACAAGTATTATTTTTGCCTTCCGTAGGCATGAGTGAAAGTTTTCAGGATTATGCCTGAATTCAAGATTTTGAGGCTGACTTTCCAAAGAAAATTCAGCCTCAAAATTCTGAATTTGATATGCAATTTATAATAGCTTCTTATTTATTTTCAGTTTATCTAAAAATAATTGACCATTTAAATTTGATGAATATTTTGTAGGCATAGAATTTAATATATTAGTATTAGAATTTCTAAAGTTTAGGATTTTTTTTTGAAATTGTAAACTCTCATGTAAAGACCCGTCTGAGCTGGTTTTAACCATTGTCATGCGGTATACTTTTGACTGAAGATTCTTGAAAGTGAAGTAAAGCATGCAAACAAATTAATTTTTAAATGGATAGCCTGTATTCAGGGGCTTTTTGCATTTGTTTATGATGAAAAGATCTACAAGATCTGCTTATTGAAGTACTGAACAATGGTTCAGTCACCTTGAATAATGTGTACACATTCTAGGCCATGGCTTTTGTTTGTCTTTATATGAGCCACTTCATGAGAAAACCTGTCTTTGGGCTTTGAGACCAGGCCTCAAGATTATAAAAATTTATTCATGCTTAGCTCAACTGAGCATGAAATTTCAACTGCTCATAAAAACTCAAATTCTTAAAAATTTAAGATTTTTCTTGCTATGTTGTATTTATCTTGCTAATAAGACCGGGCCGCGTAGTGCAGTCGGTAAAGTGTCTGGCAACAGATGCGAGTCTGACTGCAGATCCAGGGGTCGCGAGTTCGATCCCGGCCCGGTCCTATACTTTCGTGGAGATTGATCATGAAATAATTTCTACGGTCATTCTCCTCCCTTCCGCTTAATCATTCAAGATAGGTTGTTGTCAGTTCAAGCGAAAGTATGTGCAAGAAGTACTGGTTAACTGCTTGTTCAAGCTTGCCCAGGAAAAAGTGTGGTTAGGTGAACTGACCGTCTTGCCATGACCATAGCTTTTGACATGGAACATAAAGCAACAAAACAAACAAACTGCAAATAAATGTTAAATTCAATTTTCACATTTATTACATTTATCCTGCTAATAGATGTTAAAATGCCATTTGAATTAAGCATGCAAAATATTTTATAATCTCGAGCTAAAATCATTAAAATTCATATGAGTGAAGTTTAGCTGTGATAATATCAGAGCAACTAATAACACTGGCACTGATCAACCTGCACATTTGTGCAAGCTGATCTACACCTTTGTTATTAGGGGAAAAATAAGAGGGTATTGATAGGTCTAGATAAACAAAAAATTTGAGCGAAAAATTGTGAATATTTTCGTAGCCATCATTTTAAAAATTTGTTATGGGTGATCAAAAGAACCGTCTCATTGAGACGGTTCTTTTGAGCACCCACAACATATGTTTTGGTTGAGAAATAAGAAAAATGTTTTTATTACTATTCTAATCTAGAGGCCTGGGTATTATCATGGTATGGCTCAATTCTTTTATTATCATAATCATGTGGAATAAATGCAAGTAAGAGGGAGAACCTTAACTTATGTTTGCTTGTACATTGTATTTGTTATGCATATATGTGTACCATTATTGGCTATTTTATTAGAATGTACATATGGAGAGAGAAACTGAATTAAAGGTTGAAAAAAATTATCCCTTGTTTTCGAGTTCTGTTTATACCATCTCTCTACTCTCTCTGGGAGGAATGGCGACATGACTCAAAAATGTTGACCGGGACTTTAAGCCTTAACTCAATCATTTAAATATACCATCTGAATAATTTCTTAAGATATTATATTGAAGGTAATTTGTATATGACATTCACTGTCTGAGATGAAAAATGACTTAAACCAGGCTCTGTGGTTATAAGACTTTTGGGGCTCAACTCAGCTGAGCATGAAATTTATTCACTCATAAATGTTAATATGTCAACAATTGTTGGCATTTTAACATTTATTAGCAGGATAAATACAACATCAGTATTTTAAGTGGAAAAGAATCATTATTTTTCAGTATTTTACTTCTATGAGTATTTGAAATTTCATGCTCAGCTGAGAGCATGAATTTTTTATAATCACTGGTCCTTTACCTCAAAAATGTTACTTAATAACATTTAATGAGTATCTCATAATTTATGCTGGTCATTTTTGTCCCACATGCTTCGAGGACACAAAATTTAAAATTTCTGTCCGTTTGTCATAGATTTACGTTTCTCTGGATGTGGAAAGCGAATTTAAAACCTAGCATATTAAATTGTCCAGCATACTCCGTGTTCCACTTTGACTTGGTGACAACCTACATGTCATGCTCCAGAGTTTGTCATTTTGTATGCATTTCAGGTAATTTCTGCAACCCCGGTAGTTGGCATGTTTATACACAGTAAATTTTGTTTCTCTGAAGAGATCGCTACAAATGTCAAACCTTTGTAATTGTTATCTTCAAAATCAAATGGGGTTCTTGTGACTCGCATGACTGCTCAACACACTGCTCAAAATATTTAAAGGAACACCCGATAACTATGGATATAGGCAATAACTTACCCCTCCCCCCGTCCAATAGACACACTAGACAATGAGACAGAATCCCCGTTTCTTTTGCTATGTTTGATAAGAAAGCCAAAGTACCATAGTAACAAATGGTTTGGATAATACACTGACCCAAAATGAAAACTTTACATAGTATTCAAAAGAATATATATTGATGATAAATTAAGTTTTGGGGTTAATTTTTTCGGTCATCGAATCTTCAATGCCTTATCGATGTCTCTGAAAAAAATATTGGATGAAAATCATAAATTGCATAATTTTTATGAATAACTCAGTTTAGAGGGATCAAAATGAAAATTTCTAAAACAATTAAAAGAGTCACACAGATTTTGGAAACAAGAAATTACTGACTGTGTGCTTTAAGTGATGTTAAAAAGATCACCAGTAATCAGTGTGACCTCCATTTTTACGAATGCTTAGCAGAATACGTCGCCTCATTGAATTTACGAAACGCTGTATGAGCTCGTTAGGGATACGTATGTAATGCTAACAGAGGTGCATATTGGAGTCTTTTAACGGATCCATTTGATGATTGGACCTGACCCTCCGACCCAATTCATCCTACACGTGTTCTATGGGGTTCATGACCCGGGGTGAAGCAGGCCAAGGCAAACGGTTGACGTTATTTTTAGCATGGAATTATGTGGTTATTTACGTTTTGTGTGAGGCCTTGCTTCGTCATGCTGGAAAGTGCCAGGTCCATTATTTTGCACGGAATGACTAATTATTTTTGTGCATGAACCCCGTAAAGACGAGCAATAATGGTTGCCGTTTAAAACGATTACGTGGGTGAGTAAACGTGTTAACGCGATAAGGACGTAACGTCGTCACACGTGCGCGGAACTCTGACATACCCAGTTTTGTTGTACCGGTTCATAAGATAACGAATAGTCTGTCTAGAGCAGCCAAAATGATGCGCGATATCATTTAGCATAGACCCCGCCTTGAGCACGCCAATAACTTGGTTTCTTTGATCTTTCGAAAGACGTGCCGTCACTAAATGGAAGCGTTTTGTAACAATAAATTGTTTTTTATTACCAGTACTCAGCTGCAAATGTTTTCGTGTCGGTTTTAAAGCTGTTAATGAACCACCTGTTCCTCAGCACGTGCAACGTAAAGAACACGTTTTTCAGGCGTTGACACTTGAATACGCCTGGGATTTGAATAAAAATTGCATAATCGTTATCTGCGACGAAGTCTCGATAAGCATGCGCAAATCTTACAACGACATGTATACTAACAAAACAGTTATTCAAAGAAATAATATGTAAAGTTTTCATTTTGGGTCAGTGTACAATCAGTCCATGGCTCAAATTTTTGAATTTCTTGAAAATTGCGACTTTTTCTGGAAATCTGTAAAATCTTAGGACCTTGTTTATTATGTAACCTAATGATTTCTGCTAAATTAAATGGGTATGAAATGTACAGAAACTGTGTTCTTTTAGTGTTAGATTCTTATCAACAAACATCATCTTTCATGGGTCACCAAACAAATTGCAAAATAAACATGTTCGTATCTTATTATAAGTACAAAAAGTACTAGACTTCAGTCAATGGTACACCATCACAAATATCCGCTTTTGAGCTAACCAAAGCATCTGCAAAGTTTGAAGTTGCTAACCCTTTAGGAGGAGACGCATTTACAAGAAAGTACATTATTTCACTTTTGACCTCGACCTTTGGTCAAGGACAAACACGAAACGTTGCCCAGTATCATCTGCATCGTATGACCTATGTACCTGCAAAGTTTGAATTTGCTATGGCCAATGGTTAAGTAGATGCATTAGCAACAAAATACATTAAATGTTGCCCAGTACCCTCGACATCATGTGACCTATTTACCATCAAAGTTTGATGCTGCTACATCCCATGGCTAAGGAGAAGATGCATTTACAAGAAAATACATTATTGAACCTTTGACCGAAATGTTGCCCAGTGCCTTCTACATCATGTCACCTATGTGCCTACATAGTTTGAAGTTACTACGTCAAAATGTTTAGGAGAAGCATTTACAAGAAAATTCAAACTTTGACCTTGACCTTGGGGTGAAGGTCACGCGAAATTTTGCCCAGTACCATCTACATCATGTGACCTATTCAGCTAAAAAGTTTGAAGTTGCAACGTCAAAAGGTTTAGGAGGAGATGCATTTGCAAGAAAATTCAATATCTGACATTGACTTTGGGGTCCCGCGATCTGTTGCCCAGTACCATCTACATCATGTGACCTGTTCAGCTATAAAGTTTAAGTTGCTACATCTAACGGTTTAGAAGGAGATACATTTACAAGAAACGTGGCGGACGGACGGACGACGGACCGACTTTGGTACGAAATTAATATACCCTTTTTTCTAAAGAAAAAAAAAACGGGTATAATAACTCGCTGATGGTCGGACTAGGAGCGCATTTGCATGGCGATAAACGGCAAAACATATTGCGTTGCTTTAAATATTTTGAGCAGTGTAAAAGTAGCTCCCTGATTTTCCACAACAAATGAAACATTTATATTTAATCAAATCTAAGAATACAGTTTCAAGTTTGCACTATAAAATCAACCTTCATGACTTTTTAGCTCACCTGCGGCAACGGTCCGCTGTCAGTACGTCGTCATCGTCCGTTCATCTTTTCAAAGAATGCCAGTTATGATCAAATTTCATGCAAAAGAGAGAAAGGTTGTCTAAGGTTTTTGGGCTGATTGGATTGGAATGCAGACTTATAGTGGGAACCATTTTTTTATAATTCTCTGAAACCATGAGGCCCCACAGTTTATATCAATGTCTAGAGGTTCCCTACACAAATCTTGACAATCAAGCCCCTGTGTACCATTAGCCACGCCCCAAGGATCAATAGCTCCCATAGACTTGTATATCCATAGCTTATATACTATAGTTGCACAATAAGTTTAGCAATTTCTTATGTTTCGCATCTTTTTGTGCTCATCTTTGTGCAATGTCGAACAATTTCAATTGCAATGACGAGAACAGGATCTTAGACAAATGAAACCACGGATTTACAGACGCCATCCTTTAAACATTTGGGGAGAGCAAGAATTGCAGGAAGGGTCAGTAAGCAAAATTCACATCCGTTTTAAGTAATTCTAAAATGATAAGCATGTGATTTTTCGTTTGGTGGTCTTTCATCTTCCTCGTGCATCATACACATATAAAACTATTGGTTATGTGACAGGTGTGATAGAGATTTCATGCTGAAAAAATCAGCTGCCATCAATGACGTCAAACGTAGTCATCATTTGATTAAACTTCTAATGTTAATTGGTGTTTCAATTCAACAGAGAATCAGTTTACAAAGATATCATAGGCTTACAATGTAACTCATCTTATGGTTGATTAAAACCTTAAGTTACTGAAAAATGGTGCGACGCATTTTATTTTTCGGCTCGTGCTCTGTAGCCGTGAAGATGTTTCATTCAACAGTATTTGTCTGAATGTGTTGGAAGGCATCAAGCAGTTTTACTTGTTAATGTGGTTGAAGAAAACCCGACTTGAAGCACCGTTTAATGGCGATAACGTAAAAGCATTGATAAAAACGTCAAATTGCGAAGACTTGGTCCTTTATTTCTTTGAGAAAGTTCAGAAAATTGCAGCATTTGCTATCCTTTTTTTTGTTTTCAGTGACCAAACCATCGCATGAAAATGGGAAAACAGCTCACAGCTTATGTATTTTCTAGTGGTCCCGTGCATAAATCCTGTCAACCATGCCCCTGGGGTCCAGATTGGCCGCACCCTGGTGGGCCATTATCTTCCAAAGACTAATAATGCGGAAAATTTAAAATCGGTGGTTTTACCATCCAGACCAAATTTTAATTATTAGAAGACTGAATAAAGTATTGCCAAAATTCACCACGCAGATAGGTCAATGGGTAGGCAGGTAGAATATCGGATCCAGAGGGGGTTCGCTCGAACCCTCTTTTGAAACAAAATTATTTAATTTGCATAGAGAAATTTCGAAAAATCAGGAAAAAATGATAAATACCTCAATGAGACAATATGCATAGCCAAGGTTTCAGCTACCCCGCTCAAGATCAAGGTCACTGCTGGAGATCAACTTGAGTCCGCGAAGTTTTGCTTGAAAACTAGTCCAATTTTGAAAATATTTCAAACATATGTTCATCTCAATGAGACAACATGCATAGCCAATGTTTCATTTGTCCTGCTACAAGGTCACTGCTAGAGGTCAAAGGTCACATGTACTATGTGTCAGTCTGCTTTCCAAATATCTTGAAAATCCCTGGCCCATCTTTTGAAATGTTTCATACATTTGTTCACCTCATATATACAGGATTTCATCAGCCCTGGTCCAAGGTCAAGGTCACTGGCAAGTTTAATTATGAACCTGGGATTTTATAAATTACATACCTGCCGATAATGCCCGTGAGGGCGTCAGATAGATAGATAGATAGATAGATAGATAGATAGATAGATTTCATCAGCCCTGGTCCAAGGTCAATGTCACTGGCAAGTTTAATTATGAACCTGGGGTTTTACAAATTACATACCTGCCGATAATGCCCGTGAGGGCGTCAGATAGATAGATAGATAGATAGATAGATAGATAGATAGATAGATAGATAGATAGATAGATAGATAGATAGATAGATAGATACTCTGGCCGCAGACTGTAAGAGAGCGGTAGTCTTAAAAGTAAAAGAGAAGGCAAAGATCAGGAATCGATACAATCAAGTCGAGACACCATATGAGAAAGTGACAAAAACACAAGGAAACATCACACACAAGAGAGACAAGAGGTCAGTCCTTTCCCAGCTGGTAATCACAGGCTGCAAGGAACAGGCAAGACAATTTAATAAAGACAATAGCAAAAAGGATCCACAAATTTTAAAGAAGCACCGCCTTGGACCGGTCAGTAAAACAAATCACAGGATGACTTAAGCATGTTTAACGATACCAACCTCACCCTTAATTCTTAAGTGGATCAAGACACATAGATGTACGGTTCGCATGAAAGTTCATTAAGTCCTAAAAGTCAAAGGAGCGACGACAATTTACTAATGGACTTTTCCTTCTCGTTTGATACAATAACCTTGGAATGGCCCATTGTATATACCGAGAGGTCACATGTTATAATTCCCAAATGAAATTTATATATCTGTCTCTGAAGATCGTTTTGTCTTAGCAATGTAGACCAGTGGCGGATCCAGAGTGGATTCAGGGAGTTCGCTCGAACCCCCACTCCCGCCCCCAGTTTTTAAATATCCCATGAAATGAAATATATTGGTCTCAGTGAGACCAAATTATTTCATTTTCATGGGATATTTCAAGTAAAATGAGAAAAACAAAGCGAACCCCCTCCTCTACACAACTGAACCCCCCTTTTAGAAATCCTGGATCCGCCCCTGAAGATACATAGGAAATGCTCGTTAAATGCGGCATTCCATGTGGGTTTTCATTGTTTGCCAAAGTACCCATTTAGGAGTCACCAGTACACAAAGGTTTAATTAGCAAAATTCCTAATTGTCTTAAATACGTATCATGACCAAAACCATATCCTGAAATAAAAACTAGTTCATATCCTGTACCTCGCAAAACCCTAAACATGCTTCAATGAAACGGGTTTCAAATCTCAAAATGCTCGATTAATTAATCTGTCAATCCTTTACTTAACAATACGGTTCAGCAAACAGATCGTGTAAGGTATCCGCTAAGAATCAAATCAATCTTTTATATTCTATATAATCTAGTCAATCGGCAATTAAGATAAACAATGATTTATTATTAAAGTACCAGAATACAATAACAGCGGACGAAATTAAATTGGTTTAGTAAACAAGGAATGAGTGTTTGACATCTTACGTAAAAAAGTTATAGTTGGAAAAAAAAAAGAAAAAGGGGGAAAAGGACTATTAAAATTAAACATTGGATTATTAATTAAGTCCCTGATTTTAACGTCGTCGCGTACGACAAATATTTCGGTTTTCACGCCAAAAATACACGATTTCAAAGTAATAGTGTTGTCATCTTGTCCTCGCTTGTTAAGATTTAGTAGTATTCTTAGACAATCATGCACCTTTGTTTAACTCGTTGCAAAAATGCGACAAAGTGCTCAGTCAACCCTCGCATTTATGATCATTTATCTCTTTTCCTCAACACGTAATACACGTGCACTCGAGTAAGATCCTTTCTTTCTCATGATGTGACTCGTCTACTTCATTATGACATTATGTTTAATAGACCTTATTATTAATGAGTATAGAAGACAATATTAGACGATTTGGACTATGTTTTATTTCTGATTTCCATGCAACTACATTTGTATTTCAACTAAACAGAAGTAGAAGACGAAAAGAAGTAGTATTCATCAATATAACACTATATTAGACGATGTGGAACTTTTCTTTGATTTTGATTTTCATTTTTTTGCAAGGAAATGGTGCTGTTAGTTGGACAAATGTAAAAGATGACTTAACACTGTTAGTTCAGGGTTACAGGCACGATACTACGTCGAATACCGCGTTTACAAACATAATTCCAAGATTGGACCAGACAAAACCCATTGCTGTTAACATGAGTTTAGACATTTTCTCTATTGCCGAATTCGATGCTGTCGCTGGAAAACTGGATATTTACGGAAGTGTGAGATTGTCATGGCAGGACAACATTAAAAACTTAGCTAGAATAACGTTTTCAAGGCAGGTGGAATCGATCATGTTAGATTATAGCAAAATATGGACTCCGACAATAGTTTTACTAAATTCTGCGAATTCAGTGACAGCTGTTGGTGATACTACCTACAAAGTGAGATTTTTCACCAGCAATGGAACAGTAATGTGGTCACCACGAGTTATAATGTCCGCTTCGTGTACTCCTGATATCTCATTCTTTCCATTTGATCAACAGGATTGCGATTTTATATTCACACCATCAACTGAAGACAGTACTAGGATAGTGTTTAGACTAAATGAAAATGAATGGGGGATGTCGAACTTTGAACCAAGTGGAGTGTGGGAAATTGCCGAGACAAGCTCTTCATTAAGCACAGCTGGAAAGTACAGTGCCGCTGTGTTTTCAATCGTTATCAAGCGGCTGCCACTTTACTTTGCCTTCAATATAGTCCTACCGATTCTACTTCTTTCTTTTTTGAGCGGATTTCTATTTATTCTGCCATTTGATTCAGGCGAGCGAGTAGGGTTTGGTATAACATGTTTCTTATCTTTCGCTATTTTGTTGCAGACGATCATGCAATTTCTTCCTCAGGCTTCAAGTCCGATGTCACTGTTGTGTTACTACGTCATTGTTATGGTGGTCTTTAGTGGCTTGCTCAGTATTATCAACATACTCATCTTGAGGGTATATATTAAACCAAAAGGTGAAAAGGTTCCAGCATATCTGGCGCACTTTATCGAACTGATAACATGTATAAAGTTTAAGAAATGTTATCGTTGGTGCAGACGTAGAAATAAGGTAGAGGCTACTGGTTCCCGTACTGGTTTCAAGAACGACCAAGACAATGAAATTAATGACGTCGACGTCATGGACATTGGTGAGCAAGATGAAAAACAAGAGTTCTCGAACTTTGGGAATAAACCCAAGGATGGTTCTTCAATTATGGCAAGTGAGTCAGAGCCTGGATTGAGTTCGTATGATGAAATTAAGACGGTTGATTGGCATTCAGTCGGAAAACTTTTGGACTTTTTCTTCTTGCTCGCGTTCCTGGGAGTTCAGGGAGTGTTCAGTATGTTCTTTCTTGTGCCGTTAGGATTACGTTATGCTAATTAGCCTGTAACGCGCCACAAAAAGTTCAGCAGGCGATAATTGAATTTTGCCACTGCCTAAAGAAACTAAGTAAGGCTTTATATCACATATAAATCGTCTGGGCAGACGATTCTTATGTGATACCAAGCCTTATATTCCATAAAAATGGGAAAAAAAGGATATCGCAGAAATTATTGTCTGGTGCATTAAAGCCTTGGCGCTGCGTTTAATGGATAAAACTGGTCTGTCAAAGACAACATTGAATCACTCGAATCTATGCCCGATGTTATTAAGATAATCATGCTCAGCTCAACTGATCATACCATTTCAATTGCTCATAAAACTAAAATACCGAAAAATTAAGACTTTCATGCTTTAAAATTCTCATAAATTGTATTTATTCTGATAATAAATGTTAAAATTACAGCAATTGTTTGCATTTTAACATGAATGAGCAGGATACATTTCATGTTCAGTTGAGCTGAGCAGGAAAGAAGTTTTATAAACTCGGGGCCTGGTAGTTCGTGGATTTGGAATGCAATAAAGTTCAGATACATGGGCGCATTTCAGGATTGTTTGAAATGATATATGTACACATATATAACAAATGGGTTGTTGGAGTACAAAAGTAATATTTATTCTATATATTTGGCAGAATATGGCGACTGAACATTTGTATCTTAATTGTGAAAATAAAGGCAGAAATGACAATTTTGATTTCCTAGCACTGAAGGCTTAAAGCCCCTGGGAAGAAGCAGTCATTTGATCTCAACAGCTCACAATGCCAACCTGTGGTGGGAATCTATTTTTTAATCCCCATAGATGTATTGGGAACATTTCAAGACAGAATAATTTTAAAGTATTGTATAAACAAAAATAAATAATGTACCATGTAACTACACGAAGCAGAAAAATGTCATCGTTTAAAAACAAATATTGTTATATGTCTCCTATAAAAGACCTCCTCTGACTCGCTGAAACTAGCTTTCACTGGTTGTAACAGATCTTGATGTTTACCAGTGATTATCTGAATTTAGCCCAGGACAGGTAGACATCAGGATTTGTCAGTGATGACAGACAGATAAATATCGACCAAGCTAAATTTAACCATGGACAGGTTGACATTAAGTTTGTTCACTACTGCCTGACAGCTGAAATAGATATTGGAAAAAAATGACCAAGAGATAGTATGATTTCTTATGTATATTTTATAGGTCAATGTTTTGAATTAAGATTTTGTTTATTTTATGAGAACAATAATTTAAAAATGCAATTTTTTTTTATACGTCTCATAAGAGTTTCAGAAACTTGAAAAGCAATTGTTAAATAATCTTTTTAAGTGCACTAGGAATATCTGGCTTGAGTAAATTTATCAATATGAAAATACTTGATGTAAAAATTTAGGAAAAGAGAGACAGTGTCATATACCAAAACAATTGGTGCATTCTTTTACAGTTAGCATCAGGATTAGTCAAAGTAAGTAAGGATGCAAGTTCAAGAATCAACCCTCGACTTTGCATCCGTAAACATAACTATTCTTGGGTTGAGAAATCCTGATGTTAACCTCAAAAGAATGCATCAATTGTATAACCCAGTACCAGATAAATGACATCGTTTAAAAAACGTCCCATGTGACTACATGAAAGCAGACAAAGGACATAGTTTAAAAAATAATATCCCATGTAACTACACGAAAGTTGATATAAAAATAAATAATATCCCATGTAACTACACGAAAGCTGATATAAAAATAAATAATGTCCTATGTAACTACATGAAAGCAGATAAATGACATCGTATATAATAATGTCCCTTGTAATACATGAAAGCAGACAAATTACACCGCTTAAAGTCAACCCTTAAGTTAAAACTCTTAGAAAATGGGAGTGTGTTCAATATCAAGCTCAGAAGATTATTTAGCAAACATTTTTCAGAGCGTCCTAATTTTAGGACAGAGACAAATGGTACAGACATAGATCAGACGCCTCGATATTCAATTCAAACCAAGAACCACGTGCAATAAAATTGTCAATTGCCTGGTCCAAATGATAACAATTAGAAAGTTAATGCTGAATAGATGTATTAAAGTCAAATACAGTACTACATACATGAACCTACCCAGCCAGCATAGTTATAACGGGCCGCTTTTGGCATTTGGGTGGCATATTGGTACTGCAACCCCTAGTGGCCCGTCATCGGTCTGCTGTCAATCGAATTTTCAAAAAAATGATATTTAAAACACCATTTTCTCTTCGATTCATTTTCCTATAACTTATTTTTCTTAAGATGTGTCACTACCACCACTTTAGTACCTAAATTGTTTTTTTATGAAACCCATAGCGACCTGCCAGCGGCCCTCAATCTTGATGGCAACTCCATATTTATTGTAAGGGATAATGTTGGGCCGACCAGTTGCCGAGGAGGGCCACTGACAGCAGTCCATGTCTGGCCGCTGTGTAAAACATGTAAGGCTGATGAAGGCCCACTGTTGGGTTGCTGGCTGGGTATGTTATTGTATTTGTGAACACAACAAAACAATACTGGACCTCAAATTCAGAAAACCTGTCTGCGGGGTTTGTGAAGAACAAAAGCGCAGACCACCCTGCACATCTGCACAGACTGATCAGTGCCTTTGTTGTTTGCTTTTAGAACGAGCATATATAAACTTGCTAAAGATAAAATCTCAATTTTCCATTTTATTGGTTTAGTCATTAAAATCAGCAGCTTTAATAGCCAATTGTATTTTGATAATGCATTTGACCATTCACATTAAAAAAAACGTCATATATGTAATGAATAGACACATACATACATACATGTACAATAGTAATGATTGTTCTAACAGTGATGCACATAGATACTATATATAGTGTGTCTAATTATGTTATGACAGTAGTCATCCATCCATTGTACAATTTATTAGTAAAGTATAGTTGTTGTTTTTTCCTGGTGAGCATTTGTGATCGTTGGATGTCCATCGTCCGTCGTGCGCAGTCCGTTGTGTGTCGTCAACGATTGCTTCAACCGATATCTCCTAAACTAATAGCTGTATTTTGACCAAACTTGGCAGAAATGACCCTTATAGGGCCCTCTTTGATAATTCATCAAGTATTTACAATTCGATGCATAACTACTAGTATAGCTATACAAAGTTAAACTGGCACTCATGAATTTGCCGTATAAACTCGTATATCTCAGTAAAACTAATTTTAGATTTGCAAACATTATGAAAAGTATTGATTTCAGAGTGATGTATTTTCTAATCCTGTATCCATCACTGTCCCACTTGGCCCTTTGGATAGAGCGTATAGCTGTCAACATTGAGATCGTGGGTTCGAGTCTCAAGACATACAATATGCTTATTTTTTTTTTCATTTTTATCATAAATCATGACTTGCACGATTTTACAAGACTAAAAAAGTATATGTAATAGAATTCATTTTAAAGCATTATATTTATTAGGAACTGTGATGTACATGTATACTGATAAATCTTTAAAACATATAAAATCTAATGACAAATAGAGAGGTTGCATAGGCCCAAGTTTTGTAAGATTATTCTCCCTTGGTCCACCATATTGGAGACAATAACCAGGGTTATGTACACAATTTTAACCATTTTTATCAGATGATTACGCAGTAATAAATAGAGTCTCAGATTTGGAACTTCAACATGTTTAATTTTGAAGCTCTTAGAAATTGAATAATTAAGGTTTCATCTTGGTTTACCGAGGGATAACAGAAAAAAATATGCCCAAAGTACATTAAGATAGAGTAGAAAACATTGTTGGTTGTCTCCAGCAAGAAAGATAGCTCAATGTGTGTGATGTCATCTGCAACCTCTCTATTGCTCATAGCTAATGTTTCAAACTATTTCGAGAAACACACAGGGCGGGACAGCTTATCATATTCAGGCAACTGGGGTCAGCAGAAGAACCGTTTTTGGAGTACGAAAAGAACTATGAGAAACCGCTACACTTTCGTCGCCGCAACGTTCGAAACGGGGACAATACAAACCTCTGGAAGACATTGATGAGGTTGTTAACAGAAACAATGTGCAGGAGTTTTACACCCACCCCCATCCTCTTCCGACTATAACTAATCTCTTATCAGTCTTAAAAACTGACATCATGTCAACTATCCATCAAAATTAAAATAAACAAGAAACAATATCATAACTCAAAAAAAATTATGAAATTAAAAATAACTATATCCAGTGGGAATCGAACCCTCGCAATCCGGAAGAAGAGTTAATCGTTTTACCACTACACCACTGCCTCAGCATTGTCAGACGACCTTGCTGAAAGCTACTTGTTCCATACATTAACCATTTAAAATAGCTAATACACACCGAACGTGACCAAATGATGGCGAAGATTAATGAGTGCCAGTTTAACTTTGTTTATCTAAAGGTCAAATGAGCTAAAACATATATTCGAAATAAAAACTTAATCTTCTAACGCTTAGAGCTTTGATATTTGGTATGTAGCATCAAGTAGACCTGTACCAGGTTTGCTTAAATTGTTGCGCTAGGGCAAAAATGTCACCGCCCCGGGGCTCACATATTGTGCATAGATTTATATAGGGAAAACATGAAAATCTGCTAGTCTGAAACCACAAAGCACTAGAGCCTTGATATTTGGAATGTAGGATCACTTCGTAGATCTCTACCAAGATCAAAGTATGTCTCTCGGCCTGGAGCCATATGTTTCATTTAGATTTTTGTTGGCATTTGAGTTTTCCTCTTTTTATCTTTACTGACTTGTCTTGTTACAAAAATAAGACCTGATGCATCTAGTGTGAACCATCGTTTTAAGCCCATATTGAGCCTGGTCACTGGCATATTACACAATACATGGACAGAATTTACTATGTTTCTGGTCTGACTAAGTTAGGGATCAAATTTTCAACCATTATAAAATTTCCACCCTCAAAGCTGTTCTTTTATCCTAAACTTTTTTTTGTTTGTTTGGAACTTACAAACATGCATGAAATAATTGCTGGTTCTGTTTTAATGGAAGTTTTAAGCATTTGGAGACATGTTTAACCATAAAAATAGAAATTTGTCTATGTGTCCGTACACTCAGAAAACGTGTCCGTAAGCATTGATCGGCCAGATACAACCAATACTGCAACATCATTAGAGTTCATCTCGTTTCATTTCTGATAACAAACAACAAGAGAATGAGTCACACTTCCTACTAGCACGGCATCTAAGCACAAATCCTCTACAATCATCAACGTTATAACACCGGTAAGCGCAGTC
This sequence comes from Loripinus fragilis, assembly GCA_964019695.1. Classification (NCBI taxonomy): domain Eukaryota; kingdom Metazoa; phylum Mollusca; class Bivalvia; order Lucinida; family Lucinidae; genus Loripinus; species Loripinus fragilis. The sequence goes on from OZ026518.1 coordinate 24,446,932, forward strand.
GGCCTCGTGCATAACTTCCACAGTAGCCAGATGATATTCTCCGAACTCATGCAGTGGGAATTCGTCGAGAACTGGTGGCCATTGGCGTTCAAAAAGCATGGTTTCGTGGGCAAGGTCGACCAAATTGTCAGTCTCATTGTAATTGCTAGGCAAGTATAGCATATCCAAAGCTGAAATTAGACAAATAGATCAGCACATGATGAAATCCATGCTGCACACGAAAATTTTAGAGGATTGTTTGTCTGAAGAACTTGTTGAAAGATAGAATATCTTATTTTTTCTCAATGATATGCATATTATGGGTCGATTAAAATGCAACATGTTTAAAGAACACATATATATGGCTATGAGGGCATATGCTTGAAGGCACAGTGTCCGGTAAAATGAACACTATATCGCCTGGCACAAGCCTGAGCCTAATAATCAGAATTCATCATACTTGTGTACTCATAAATGGATAAAGTCTCTTTTTAACTTCACTTCGCAACTTCTAGGGACAAGAAGTCTAACTTTAGACGAGTCCTTCTCTACTTACATTTATTGTGTACGCGAGCAGTCAGGGCTCTGACAAGACCTCGCGGATGCCTTGATGCGTCTTAGCATTTGCTGCTCACCAATGCGATAAGTACCAAAATCTCATGTATTTGATTTTCAAAAATCTTACGTCACAAACACCCCCTCCACACACCCCAAACTAATTAACCAGTAACCAGCTGATGCTCAGGTAGCTACAAGCTATACCTGTATGAAAAGCTTTGGTACGTGACTACTACACTGAACCGAAGTTATAAGTAGCCACCATACACTTTTTGCTCCCATTCAGAAAGTAAAAATCGCTCTCACAAAATTTAAATTCTATGAAAAGGTCCAAGGCTTTGTCGCAATTCTGCAAATTATGTCATTTCGAAATGACTGGTAGGCCTTGCACAGACGAGGTCCGAGTAAAGGTACCATCATTTCAAAAAGTCAAACTTTTTAGTGTGATATAAACTATCCATCAGATACGCTATCCATTTAGTTTTTTGACAATTGAACACTTTTTTTCTTCTACTTTAACATGAAGACAGCCACGGTCAACAACTTAATCAAATGATTTTTAGCTTAAGAACGTAGTTTGCATGCTCATTTTGCATTGCTCTGTTCGCTTTACTATCTGCGGCACAGCAGGGCAATTTTAACGGGTTCTTCATTATGATTTGACGTCACTGTTTTGCTTAAAAATTAAAAGAAATCTTTAACAAATGCCATTTAAATGACCTTTAAAGTTTCAGGTTAAAATCGGTAGTGGATACCAAATTAGTGAAACATATCGTTAGAAAATGGGTTCGTCAAGTTGCACGGTGTTTTGTCAAACATATTAACATAAAATAAAACACATACAATGATTTTAGTATGTACTGCTGATGATTTCCGAAAAAATCGGAAAATTTGGAAAATTATCAATTTTTTAAAATTCATTAAAAAATCTGTCATATGCAAATGTCAAGTGTTTGGTGTTTTTCAAGTCGACTAGGCAGGTTTGTAATCACCTGTACTTGAATTCGATAAAAACTGCACTCGAAACGCTTATTTTCTTCAAAAAGTTGATTTTGGCATTTTTGAACCCAAAATCGTGAAGTGATAGAAAACTCTTCAAAAAACATTGCTTAACTTAAGTCCATTACACTGCACATACTTGTGCAAAAATTCATTTCAATATCACTAGGGCTTAGTCAGAAAAAAAAAATTTAAAAGTGGCTACTTTGAACTTCGGTTCAGTGTATTGAGATAGTGAACATTTGTATACAGGTTAATACCCAGAGGTCACAAAGAATCTGTAACTCTCTTCATGGGCATAAATACAGTGTAGTCCCAAATATTTAGTTTAATTGATTGTTTCAAACTGATTGAAAGATTTAAATGCAGACATGGGTGTATTAAGATGTCAAACTTACGCTTTTTACACACAAACGCTGGCTGTGTCACGTCACAATCCACATAATGTATCTTGCCTGCTGTTGTAATGGACCAACATATTTGAGAGTCAGGATGTGGTAACTCTAGTAAATAGAAATGAATATTACAGGGTTATTAATCAAGTGATTTCGTATTGGCCAAGTCACAGGCCTAGTATTGGCTCCCGAGGCCAAGTGTCTGAGGTCACTGGCACAGCTGGTCGAGGACCTGTAACTGGGAGAATACGAAATCGCGTGATTAATGACATTTTTATCAATTTATATATATACAGCTGCTTTCCAAATTTTCTCTATATAGCGATTTTTGCCATGATTATTTACATACCCTGTGTATTTAAGATTTGATTTTGCAATGTATTAAAAGTTGCAAATCATTATTTGTTCGATGTTTTATTAAAGCACATGTATAGCACTGTAACAACAAAGCATTTTACCCTGAAACTGATTTCATTCCCAGCGAAAATCTGGCATGTCGTCTTACACTTAGTACCACCGTCATTAGTTGTAATGACAGTTTGGATTCTTTTTGGCATAGTCGAATGTGACTTCTAGGTCATCTGAATTCAAGGTGCACCAAATTTGATAGTAATTTTTAAAAATGTCCGTCTTTTATATTTGACATCTGACTAACGTGACGCTTAACGCTGCTACAGTCAGTATCTAGGGGGGTCAGATGTACACTGCAAGATGGTAACTAAAAATATCACCACCCTGGTCCCTGGTGAATGCGTGATATTTTAAAAAGCTATTGCAAGGTGCGTTATCTTGTTGAATGCTTGGGGCAAAGTGCATTCATATTGGAGTTTTATATCGCTTTTGATATTATCCTGATATGCCTTACTGGTGATTGTTTCATCAACAAGCTTGAGAGACCCTTTTAAAAGTCCCCTCAATACGACTCCAGTGGATTTTTACCCATCAATCAATGTAATGAGGATAAATTTGTTCGTGTTTTAGACGCCAGATGGGAATAGGTTTACAAAAGAAATAGGGTTAGAGTGTGGATACATCTGAAAAGCTGACATTTTCCCAATTTTAATACAGTTTCGAACCCTCCTGGCCCATTTAACTGTTTAGCAGTACTGTACTTTCCTTTTGGTCCTTATAATTGGGCTCTTACCATGTAGCATCAAATATGAACACCCAAAAATGCACTTAAAATATTTTCAAAAGTAATTATGTAAAATTATAAAATGTGTGCAACCTGATAGTGCACATACACCAAAGTCAATCAAGTGATTTATTGTTGATACACTCGATAGCTTCAATTCTTAAAGCATTTTCACAATGCTCCGTATACATGACTTTATAGATTACCACCGCAGTTTTCTTTGCTCTCCTTATTATCCCATAATTCGAAATAGAGTTTTGATAAGCAACTTTGATTTGCTAAAAATATAATCAGCTTTTTAGAAGTTAAAACTTGATACAAAACATCTGCAAAAACAAGCCATATTTTTACTCACTATAACTAGACATGTGCATACAGGAGCAGAAATAAATCATATCTCAAACAAAGCACAAGTTTATTACAAACACTCAAACAAGTATAGGATATGTAAATAATTATGACAAAAATCGCTATCTATAAAATTTTTGGAAAGCAGCTGTATATAGCACTTTAAAATTCGCTTTGACCTTAGATTAATACAGTAATAGTAAGCCCTCAAAGGCTGGCGCTTTCTAAATTATTCATTCATCATAAGACTGTTATTAATTGACCTTGGATCAAACAATGTGGTTACTTTAATAATCATTTTAATTTTGATACATTCGGAGACAAAATATGCTCAAAACACAGAAGAAAATACTGACATGATTGGTATTGCAACTCTCGTGCAGCTCAGATGATCATACAGAGAGAGAGAGAGAGAGAGAGGGAGAGAGAGAGAGAGAGAGAGAGAGAGAGAGGGATGGATGGATGGATGAACACATATTTCGAAGAAGACTTGCTACGATTTTTACGATATTTTAAAACAAAATCTGATATGCTTTTGTCCAAAATGACAATCATGTGATGTAGGATCAATTGCGGGCTACCATTATTTGTTCACCAACAGAAAACGCTCAAAATGGCACCGTAAACTACCAACGGAGAATATCAAAGCAATTGAAGCCTACAATTCGGGGATTTTTGGAAAACCATATACCACATTTTGTATAACAGCTTGCTGCGTTATCAAAGAATATATATTTGATTTTATCAATGTGATCATTAATATTAAGAGTATTTACACTGTATGATATATAGAGCTATTGGAAATTTCTTAAGCTGCCGTTCGATGTATTTGGCAGGTCATTCAACAAAATATGACTAAACGTCTTTACTTTTTGGCACTGAATGGATAGATGTAAATGCTCAGATGGACAAAGTGCCACTCGACTCAACGTTCGAATGAAATGAGAAAGCATAGAGATTCCTTTATGGCTGCAATAAAACGACCATAAGAACATTGATCAAGCAACCAGCTATTATATAGTTTCGGACCACTGTCGGCCCGTCAGCGAAACGCCATTTCAAATGGCGTTTCGCTGGTGGGCCGATAGAGGCCCTTTTACATATGCTTACTGGGAATATAGCGAAGTCTAAACTATTGACAACCTGTCTGATTTGCATCAAAGTCTGAATCATCGACCCAACTCCAACTGCTTCTGTCTTTTGAAGGAATAATTCCTATCCATGCTGACCGTCCTGGGCTAATGATCTACAATAAGAGAAAGCAGTCTCAGTCAGAAACGTAAGTATATGCTTCTCTACAAATGACATATAGCAATTGTTATACTCAAAAAGAAAGGGAATGCTGTTCACGCACATAGATTTTGTACGAGCGAATTACTTATTTTTTTTCAAGTTTGTTTTGACAAATTCTGAAAATGCTGCCCACAAAAAACAAACTTCGTTGTACCGCTGCGTATATTGATACTATCCCAGCAGGCACACAACCTTAGAACGACGATGTGCCTGCTGGTTATATACTGACGGACGTTAAAAACGCAACACTTGGATAACAGCTTGAACTTATGTGTCGAAAACGAAGGCAGAGCAATAATTTTGATTGTATGTTAAAGAGCATACATTTGTAAGTAAAACATGGAGACTTGTCCAACTAAGATGAACTTAATGCATTGAAATGTAAACTTTTTAAGATAGGGGTAAACTGTTTCATGTGACCAAATGTTATGAATGAAAGATTCCCTACTTCTTTAAATCAAGAGACACCGGAAGCGTCAAATGTGTATCATGGACTTTGTTAGACATCGAGGAATCACTCTCATATTGATTGACAGGTCTGCGATACAGCTTATTTGCGTATATGACGTTTATCTGGTTGTACCCTTTCATTCAATAGCTTAAAATATCCTCTCCTTAAGAAATGTTTAAATTGCTAAATCCATACAGAGCAAATAACGTCGTCCAGTTTAGTTGTACAATTAAAACTGAAGTGTTTGCTGAAGAAGCCAACTCATGATGACATTATCGAAGCAAAGAAAGTTTACATTCAACAGAATTTTTTGAAGATATAAGAGGAAGTAAGTGTTGCGTAATTAAGGTCCGTCAGTATATGTTCCATTTTATATAATGTCAAGCAGACATGCTAGACAAGCTGAATTACGGCCTCCTGTGTTTGGACTTTCGGCCTGAATCAATAGTCGGCTGTAAATGAAGGAAGAAATCTGATTTTACCATCGATTACATCGTGAGCAACATCAAATATAGTGCCAAATAAACAGCTATATGTGTATATTAGCCACTTCAAGGCGAAAATAATCTTGACCCTTGATCGTCTGAGCAAGCAAATGACATGTACATAAAACAGACGCAAATCAATCTTTTATCATAGTGCGCTGTCTGCATGAAGAAACATGGACTTCTTAAAAAACATTGGCTGCGCAGCTAAGACCAATTATACCACCTTTACCAACTTAAGCATGAAACATCTCGTGATGTGCAAGGTCTACACTGATTTAGGTGGTATATAATAGTTATACCATGTTTGTCCACCTGTACGTAAGATAATCCACTCGCTTAAGCTCGTGGATTATCTCCATGTACATGCGGACAATCCATGGTATAACTATTACTTAGGGTTCGCTGGGAACTATATATGGTTACTGTCTCCAGTTTTAGGCGCCGCTCTGGTTTAACTAATGTCCAGAGGCTTTTCAAAGCAGACTTAAAACAACGTTTTTTTATGTATTTTGTTATGCTATCTACTCATCTACTGACTACCCATGCTTACAAAAAGAAGACCACCCCAATTCGCCCGCTTTGTTGAAAATAAGTATAGCCATGAACATGTTATGACTACAAATTTATTGTAAGACAATATCTTGTATGACCACCGCCTTTATTAATGCATCTTAGAAGAAGCCTGTGCGTATCTTCGTGTGAATTTGTTCAACAGTTCGGGTAATGTGGCAGCTGGGAAGGGATACAAGTCATATACCCGCCTGCCTAAAATATCCCAGAGGTGTTCAATTGGGGATAGATCAGGTGATCTGGACGGCCAGTCTAGAGTGTTGACATGACCGGCTTGCCAACAGTTCCTTGCCATATTTCAGATATGGGGTCGGACATTGTCTTGCTGGAAGAGATTTTTCCAACAGTCCGAGAGATCGGCAGGGCATGCGGTTGAAGGACTTCATCCATATAGGCTAGCGATGATCTGTAAGTGTGCCCCGAATTACAAACAAGTTGTTACGGCGAAGTATCACAGTGTAGGACCGGAAGTGTACGGTATTTGTGCTTGTACATTCTTTTGAGATTGTACATCGACGGATAAGTTATTTGTGCAATGAAGCGAGGGGTAGGTTGACAAGAAGTTTCTCTTTTTTCAAACGCCTTTCATTCTAAGTGGAATTCTGGTGGATGGAAATTAGGTTACACAGGCTGAGCTATCGATTTCCACTATTCGATTTTTTTCATTAAATCCGAAAGTTTCACAAAACAACGAAAATCACGCTATCACCTGGTTTCGTCCGAGTTTCAGTGTCTTTGCAAGCTCGATATCTTCAACCAGACATTTGTTTATTTCAGTTTTTCACTATTTTTCACATTTTTAGTAATCTGTAAACTTAGTTTATAGGCTTGTTTATCGATGCATACAATAAAACTGTCATGGGAGGGGTTTTTGTTTGCACTGTTTAATTCCATATTTGTACGGTTATTTGAACGGCAATTGAACCGGTATTTGGAAATTGCCATAAAAATTTGTACAGTCATCTGCAGCCCTATACCTCTGTAAGAAAGCGTATTTGTGATAAAAAAAAAACTCTTTAGTAGCTGATCATAAAATATATGCCAGAGAATATCTTGAATAATGATTCAAGTTATGTGAAGTCCTAAAATGAATCTTGAACGTAAGTTTAATACAACACTCTGATTCCAAATCTTGGATACCTCTCCAAACTTCAATATTTGGGTGCATCCATGTTTAGCTCCCCTGAGCTATACTTAGGGGGAGCTATTACTATGGTCAGTGTCCGGCGTTCGGTGTCCGTTAACCTTTCCTTTAAATGACTTCTTCTCTGAAACTACTGGCCCCGGGGTGATTTGGTTCAAATTTGGTCACAAGCATTATTGGGTGAAGGGCTTACATGTCCGTGTTTGCTAATTTGTTAAAGAGGCATTAGAGATGCTTCTAGTGAACAAGGTCTCTAGCCCCTGATCAGACTGCGCGGATACGTAGATTGATCTGGGGCTACACTGGTCGCAAATACGATAAAGGACCTTTTTTCTCATGAAACAGCTCAAATAGAATAGATTATGATCAGACGACTTCTAAAGAAGGCGCTGTTGCATACTCAAAAGTCCCTTAAACTCAATCCTTTTAGCACATATTATAATGAACGAGCTCATCAGAGATAATTTCCAAACGGTAGAGGCATCAATGAGAATGCTTGATTTTGTATATTCGTCATCTTAAAGGCAAATAATAAAGATCCTGATCAGGCGGCCCCTTTAGAAGCCGACTGATCTGAATCTATTCTGCTTGCAACTGCAACAAAAGTCACGATCGCCTACCGTTCGGCAACCACTCTACAACTAAACTGTTTGCAGAGAGATCGTAGAGCGGTTGCATGTGTTTTTCGGTCGCAAGTCAGTCGCCGATCGGTCGCAACACAGGTGTGACCAAAGCTTAAGTGAAGTTTTAACAAAATAAAACGAAAAAGTAAGCCACCAAAGGGGGCGTCGTTTTGGGTTTTATTTTGTTAAAACTTCACTTAACGACACTGACTGACTTAGTTTTTTAACCGACCTTTCATCGTTCTTAATAACTTTGGCGGGACAACAGAAAGTGGGACATGTCAATGAAAATATTCGTTGCGTCATAGACACGTAGTTATGCAAATTTAAATCTGTCCATTTTGTGACATTTGTGATTGTTTCAAAGGTAAATTATGAGTTCTGTCGTTGCTACGTCTGGCTAATGCATTGAAAGAAGTCAAGTAATTTCACTTACATACATGTACATATGTAGTCAGGCAATAGCAGCTGTTCAATGATATACGGACTTAACAGTGTTTGCATATTGCTATAGACACAAAAGGGTTACTACATATATTCTATTGAATTTGTTGTTTTGTCGATTGTCACCTGCTGAAGTACATATACGCTGATTTTTGTTTTATTTTCGGGCAGATGTCATGTCGAGGATGTTTTATATAGTGAATTGACTCGATGTAACAAAAAAGAGCTCTAGATAAAAGGAATGTTTAGCTTGCTAAATCCTTTATTTCTCACCCAAACCCTTAGTTGAAGTATCCATTACAATCGTCTAAATGAGACGATTCTAATGAGCACCGACAACATGGATTTGTATGAGAACTACGGGATATAGCGTTGCGAAAAGTAAAATTTTATTTATTAGATTTTCTTATTTGTTCGGATCTGTTTTAACCGTTCTGCTTAAAATCAGATATCTTAAGTTATTTTATGGTATTTTTGTTTATTATAGCCTTCTGAAATTTCGTTTAAATACGATTTTCTGTCAGTTTTTAAAAGCTCGTGTATTTTTTCTTGTGCGGTTGCCTCCACTGGCCGTCCTGGACTGTGCTTGTTTTCAAAACCAACATATCCCCTTTTTAAATTCGTCAGTCCATCGGTAAACTGTAGTTTTCGGAAGAGCATCTTTACCACAAACACTTTTCAGGGTATTCAGTATTTTAACTCTTTTAGTATCTCTGTAGTGCTCGATTTTTATATACGCTCGTTGTTCAACGGCAGTGAACGTGGCCATTGTGCTTCGAATACCAGTGCGCGACGTGACGTCACGATTGATGACGTCATCATACGCACACCTGACGTTATGTGCGAATGGCTAACAAGACGTACCAGGTATATACCGAATTTCATCTGTCTAGCATGTAAACTGATTGCGCTATAGAAAAAGTCCAATTCCTAATTGGATGACCCTCGTATTATCTAAACATCTGGCAATACAATTAAGAGGATTTGTCCCCGGATGACTTGCATCAATACAGATCTAATTCCAAACGCCTATGTACGTATCGACTGGCCAGATAAAACTTTCAGTCAATTGAATCGCGTTATTATTGCCGGACTCTGTGTTTTATAAACTATAATTTCAGCCTAGATTTCTTTTGGCTGAGGGTTTTCGCCATTTTCAGACCGAAATGCAGGCTCCAATGCAATGGGAGTCATAGTATTAGGAAAGGGGATAATTTTTCCAAGGGGATCAACTATTTCATTACACTGGCACTTGAAATTTAGCAGTTTAACTTGCTGCCATTACGATATACCATGATATTATAACTTTAACGTCTGTACTTTGAAAGCGACAACCCTTTATCTATTTAATTATGACTAACAAAAGAAATAAAATGCGTTTTCTGAAAATTAGCTTACCCAAATTACTGTACAAACTAATGACAGATACCTGTACAAACGCAAAGTTGACTTTTGCAAATACCCCGTACAAAAATTAGCATTGAAACCGATGACCTACTTAGCATTTTTACCTCATTGTGAGAATAAACTCACATACACTTGATAGTGCCGTTCATTTTTATTGCTGTTTTTTGTTCTTGACATATAAAGTTTCAAAAGGATACTTGATAACATCTCAAAAACGGCGTCTATTTTATGTCAGATGTTTTCACAATTCTTATGTTGACATGATTAAAGTCTTTTCGTTGCGAAACCGTGACTTTGAATAACATGTACATGCACCTGAAATGTCCCCGAGTCATTACGCAAACAATGCCGATACTTTATTTCACAGAAAAACAATCAAAACTGACAAAAACTACAAATCTGCTTACCGTTTCCAAGCGACCGCCTTGCACAAATAACTTATCCGTCGATGTACAATCTCAAAAGAATGTACAAGCACAAATACCGTACACTTCCGGTCCTACACTGTGAGTATGCAATGTATACCCACAGTGTAGGACCGGAAGTGTACGGTATTTGTGCTTGTACATTCTTTTGAGATTGTACATCGACGGATAAGTTATTTGTGCAAGGCGGTCGCTTGGAAACGGTAAGCAGATTTGTAGTTTTTGTCAGTTTTGATTGTTTTTCTGTGAAATAAAGTATCGGCATTGTTTGCGTAATGACTCGGGGACATTTCAGGTGCATGTACATGTTATTCAAAGTCACGGTTTCGCAACGAAAAGACTTTAATCATGTCAACATAAGAATTGTGAAAACATCTGACATAAAATAGACGCCGTTTTTGAGATGTTATCAAGTATCCTTTTGAAACTTTATATGTCAAGAACAAAAAACAGCAATAAAAATGAACGGCACTATCAAGTGTATGTGAGTTTATTCTCACAATGAGGTAAAAATGCTAAGTAGGTCATCGGTTTCAATGCTAATTTTTGTACGGGGTATTTGCAAAAGTCAACTTTGCGTTTGTACAGGTATCTGTCATTAGTTTGTACAGTAATTTGGGTAAGCTAATTTTCAGAAAACGCATTTTATTTCTTTTGTTAGTCATAATTAAATAGATAAAGGGTTGTCGCTTTCAAAGTACAGACGTTAAAGTTATAATATCATGGTATATCGTAATGGCAGCAAGTTAAACTGCTAAATTTCAAGTGCCAGTGTAATGAAATAGTTGATCCCCTTGGAAAAATTATCCCCTTTCCTAATACTATGACTCCCATTGCATTGGAGCCTGCATTTCGGTCTGAAAATGGCGAAAACCCTCAGCCAAAAGAAATCTAGGCTGAAATTATAGTTTATAAAACACAGAGTCCGGCAATAATAACGCGATTCAATTGACTGAAAGTTTTATCTGGCCAGTCGATACGTACATAGGCGTTTGGAATTAGATCTGTATTGATGCAAGTCATCCGGGGACAAATCCTCTTAATTGTATTGCCAGATGTTTAGATAATACGAGGGTCATCCAATTAGGAATTGGACTTTTTCTATAGCGCAATCAGTTTACATGCTAGACAGATGAAATTCGGTATATACCTGGTACGTCTTGTTAGCCATTCGCACATAACGTCAGGTGTGCGTATGATGACGTCATCAATCGTGACGTCACGTCGCGCACTGGTATTCGAAGCACAATGGCCACGTTCACTGCCGTTGAACAACGAGCGTATATAAAAATCGAGCACTACAGAGATACTAAAAGAGTTAAAATACTGAATACCCTGAAAAGTGTTTGTGGTAAAGATGCTCTTCCGAAAACTACAGTTTACCGATGGACTGACGAATTTAAAAAGGGGATATGTTGGTTTTGAAAACAAGCACAGTCCAGGACGGCCAGTGGAGGCAACCGCACAAGAAAAAATACACGAGCTTTTAAAAACTGACAGAAAATCGTATTTAAACGAAATTTCAGAAGGCTATAATAAACAAAAATACCATAAAATAACTTAAGATATCTGATTTTAAGCAGAACGGTTAAAACAGATCCGAACAAATAAGAAAATCTAATAAATAAAATTTTACTTTTCGCAACGCTATATCCCGTAGTTCTCATACAAATCCATGTTGTCGGTGCTCATTAGAATCGTCTCATTTAGACGATTGTAATGGATACTTCAACTAAGGGTTTGGGTGAGAAATAAAGGATTTAGCAAGCTAAACATTCCTTTTATCTAGAGCTCTTTTTTGTTACATCGAGTCAATTCACTATATAAAACATCCTCGACATGACATCTGCCCGAAAATAAAACAAAAATCAGCGTATATGTACTTCAGCAGGTGACAATCGACAAAACAACAAATTCAATAGAATATATGTAGTAACCCTTTTGTGTCTATAGCAATATGCAAACACTGTTAAGTCCGTATATCATTGAACAGCTGCTATTGCCTGACTACATATGTACATGTATGTAAGTGAAATTACTTGACTTCTTTCAATGCATTAGCCAGACGTAGCAACGACAGAACTCATAATTTACCTTTGAAACAATCACAAATGTCACAAAATGGACAGATTTAAATTTGCATAACTACGTGTCTATGACGCAACGAATATTTTCATTGACATGTCCCACTTTCTGTTGTCCCGCCAAAGTTATTAAGAACGATGAAAGGTCGGTTAAAAAACTAAGTCAGTCAGTGTCGTTAAGTGAAGTTTTAACAAAATAAAACCCAAAACGACGCCCCCTTTGGTGGCTTACTTTTTCGTTTTATTTTGTTAAAACTTCACTTAAGCTTTGGTCACACCTGTGTTGCGACCGATCGGCGACTGACTTGCGACCGAAAAACACATGCAACCGCTCTACGATCTCTCTGCAAACAGTTTAGTTGTAGAGTGGTTGCCGAACGGTAGGCGATCGTGACTTTTGTTGCAGTTGCAAGCAGAATAGATTCAGATCAGTCGGCTTCTAAAGGGGCCGCCTGATCAGGATCTTTATTATTTGCCTTTAAGATGACGAATATACAAAATCAAGCATTCTCATTGATGCCTCTACCGTTTGGAAATTATCTCTGATGAGCTCGTTCATTATAATATGTGCTAAAAGGATTGAGTTTAAGGGACTTTTGAGTATGCAACAGCGCCTTCTTTAGAAGTCGTCTGATCATAATCTATTCTATTTGAGCTGTTTCATGAGAAAAAAGGTCCTTTATCGTATTTGCGACCAGTGTAGCCCCAGATCAATCTACGTATCCGCGCAGTCTGATCAGGGGCTAGAGACCTTGTTCACTAGAAGCATCTCTAATGCCTCTTTAACAAATTAGCAAACACGGACATGTAAGCCCTTCACCCAATAATGCTTGTGACCAAATTTGAACCAAATCACCCCGGGGCCAGTAGTTTCAGAGAAGAAGTCATTTAAAGGAAAGGTTAACGGACACCGAACGCCGGACACTGACCATAGTAATAGCTCCCCCTAAGTATAGCTCAGGGGAGCTAAACATGGATGCACCCAAATATTGAAGTTTGGAGAGGTATCCAAGATTTGGAATCAGAGTGTTGTATTAAACTTACGTTCAAGATTCATTTTAGGACTTCACATAACTTGAATCATTATTCAAGATATTCTCTGGCATATATTTTATGATCAGCTACTAAAGAGTTTTTTTTTTATCACAAATACGCTTTCTTACAGAGGTATAGGGCTGCAGATGACTGTACAAATTTTTATGGCAATTTCCAAATACCGGTTCAATTGCCGTTCAAATAACCGTACAAATATGGAATTAAACAGTGCAAACAAAAACCCCTCCCATGACAGTTTTATTGTATGCATCGATAAACAAGCCTATAAACTAAGTTTACAGATTACTAAAAATGTGAAAAATAGTGAAAAACTGAAATAAACAAATGTCTGGTTGAAGATATCGAGCTTGCAAAGACACTGAAACTCGGACGAAACCAGGTGATAGCGTGATTTTCGTTGTTTTGTGAAACTTTCGGATTTAATGAAAAAAATCGAATAGTGGAAATCGATAGCTCAGCCTGTGTAACCTAATTTCCATCCACCAGAATTCCACTTAGAATGAAAGGCGTTTGAAAAAAGAGAAACTTCTTGTCAACCTACCCCTCGCTTCATTGCACAAATAACTTATCCGTCGATGTACAATCTCAAAAGAATGTACAAGCACAAATACCGTACACTTCCGGTCCTACACTGTGATACCGACCATTTACAAAGCTCAGGATGGCCTTCTTTTTTAGCTTGAGTATAGTAATAACTTGGGCATTGGGGGTATTAAATGACTGTAAATGTTCATTTTGTGCTTTAGCCGTTGCAGGACTGAACCCATAAACAATCTGACTGATGACCGAGGTTGGCTTGTCTGTGTTCTATTAGCTCTTCCTCTTGGTGGCATAGGATAATATGTAATCTATGATTGTGGCTTTTACTTGTCATTTATTCACAGGCCTCCAGACAAAAAGTGTGCAAATAAAATATATAAATTTCTTATTTCTCAACCAAAACATATGTTATGGGTACTCAAAAGAACCGTCTCAATGAGACGGTTCTTTTGAGCACCCAAAACATATGAAAAAACTGATGGCTAAGAAAATAATCACATTTTTATGCTCGAAAAGTTCGTTAAACAGGTCTGTGATCTGCGAGTGTGGCTTTAACTGGTCATATTCACTAGTTTTTTTTATTGTTTATTTTTAATATTTACATTTTCAAAGTAAGCCTTTATTGAACCTTTAGATTTTTGCAACCGTTCATAGCCTCATAAATGACATAAATTTGATTGACAGCTACCAAGCTCACTTGCCCGTGCAATGCGCTTCGAACATAGAATTCATTCACCAGAAGTGACACTGGTGTAGTGATTGACAGCGAGCCACACCTGAGCCGCACGTGCAAAACAAGCCACTTGAGGTTTACACTGACTGTTCCGCTTTTCCGTTTTACACTCCCAACAAAACCGTTTATACGATTACATTTTGAAATTTGCAAAACTGTTTTTCCTTAATCATAAAATTTAATAATTTCTATATTTTAGATAATTATAATAAAATGTAAATAAATGTTTGGTCGGTTCATGGAATCATTGCAAAGTTAACGTGGAGCCCTTCCCATGAACATTCCAAGAATCGAATTTATTTCTTAATATGTTTTTGGTATGTCTACCTGTTTTAGATTGTTCAAAACAAAATCATATTCTTCACTAGTCCACAAAGTGACCAGCGTAGCCTTCTTCACCACGGAGCAGACGTCTAGTGCCGTGTCAAAGTGTACTTGTCCTGGTATAAAACTGTAGCAATATTCTTTGAAGTACTGCCATCCTTCTTCACAACCTTCTGAAGACAATGAACCTAGAAATGCGCCACATTACTATGCATTGTACATATAAAGACTGGACTAAGGTTTTATCACTCCTGACCATGCGCGGATCAGAGGGGGTCAACTCTGATTGTTGTTCATGAGGAATGAAAATTAACCCTTAAAGCGCCACCTATAATTTTCAGCAGACGACAATGTCAAAATTTGCTGCTTTTTTTTTCAAAAATAACAAATAAGGCATGTTATTTCATGAGAATTATTTGCTGGCAGACAATTCTCATGAAATAGCATACCTTATTTTCTTCGAATTAGGAAAGATGCTGCAAAAATTGTCGTCTGCTGCAGTCGTGATTGGCACTTTAAGGGTTAAAAGCGAGCCATTATTGGCCCACCAGCGAAACGCCATTTTAATGGTGTTTCGCTAGGGGACCGATGATGGCCCAACATTGAATGCTGGCTTGGTAGCTTTGTGATTTTTCAGGGGTCCCGGAACAGTATTGCTAAGACGCCCTATAGCTTTATGATTTTTCAGGGGGGTGGGTGGGTGGGTTCGGACTTCCTCCCCCTCTCTGGATCCGCGCATGCTGACATTTCATTTTTCACATTATACAGAATAGAGCTTGCGTTTTGGGTAAGGTTTTTTGTAAGTCTCAATTTTCATGAGTAACAATGCTCAGTTTGAACCAAGTGCCTCAATCACGTAGAGGGTGTACACACTGGTAAATGTAAAGGCGGCACATCTGTCACCAGTGCGTTGTATCAATGCGTCAAAAATACTCTCAGTGCGTTGTAATAAAATTCGTCACTAAAAATTTTACTAGTTTACCTAGAAAAAACTAGAGAGTGGTTGTTATTTCATGAGAATATGATAATAGCTGCGCTTAGACATGCAGATTTCCCTCAATTTAAGCAGTCACACAACAAAAAAGCACCTGTCATAATCAAACTCCAGAACTGTGTCTGATTTGCTGGCCAAACCATTAATTAAATCAAAAATTGTGTGACAGAGCCATAAACTGCAAAGTCATCAACGGTCTTTGTGCTCAATGCCATCACAAATAAAATAAACGCAAGCTTATAAAGAAATCATAGAGTCAACAGGTAAAGATTTCATGCCAGTGCGGAATTTGGCCAGAACCAGTTCGTTGTAGTAATTTAATAATGTACATGCACGTCCGAAAACAGTCTAAGTTCACAGCAAAATACAATTAAATAATGATCAAACCCATTAAACCCAAATACACAAATTCAGGCGAAAGAAAAAAATCAAAACATTAGAAACGATCACTGAGTAGAACAGTTAAGACGCTTAAAAGGAGTTGAAGAACATTGGGTATACATCGATTGGTTAAAACACACACACACACACACACACACACACACACACACACACACACACACACACACACGCGCGCGCGCGCGCGTTCAATATAATACATTTAATATGATTTATGACATAGTTGCAAATAGATATAGAGTTGAATGGCTCATTTACAGTGTTAGACATCGACTAATTGAACGAAAGATCGTGTACATACGTTGTACCTAACGCCTAAATCCTATGGTTGGAATCGTGATCTCACACCCCACAAATGCAATATGCATGTGGCTAATTAAAGACAATTAAAGACAGGCAACAGAACGAACACCAATAAATTAAGGAAAAAAAACTAAACATTACCTTCTATTCTATGTAGAATTTGCAGAAAAGTTATTAAAATATATATAAAATCCATATCATAGCTCAACTGTATTGTCTTCGGTGCCTATCAACAATCAAACATAGCTCCCAGCTCATGAGAATTAAGTACTTATTGTCTTTGCGTAGTCATTTTTCAGCATGCCTGCACTAGTATCTACCTGGGTTAGAGGCCTTAATTTTGGTCTGAGCCTTCATCTACGTCCATACTTGTGGTGTGTGAACAGCCAAGGCTCTGGCGAGACTGCGCAGCTGCGCAGTCTTGTCCGAGCCTTCGCTGTTCAGTCCCATATTCTGATGATCTGGCTCAATTAGTTTGTTATCCACGCTGGGAGCATCTTAATCCTAAATATCGGCATTTATTATAAGATAAAATACGATACGTTTCCAGAGATTACAAAGCCAAATCAATAGTCCTAAATCACATTGACCTAGTGACGTCTCTCGAGATAATGGAAGCTAAAATTTCAGACACTCAGCTAGAAAACTAACGGACCTGAAGATCCTGCTCATCTGATCTCCTTAATATCTTAAAATAGGTCAAGGTCAACTTAGGCTTATTATTGAAACATATTTTGTTTACCATATATGGGGTGGCGGCCATTTTGGTGATGTGACTTAAAATACGCCTATGAATACTCCATATGAAATTTGAGAGTCCAAACAGACAAGTGAATTCTGAGAAAAGATCATTATCAGTCCAAATGAGTGACCTTGGATGAAAGGTCACAGGTCAGCTTGACATTTGGTACTAACAAAAATATTGTCTCATTAGGTCAAACATTTCTCACAAATATTATGATTTCGGTTCAAACAGTTGTAGCTATATGAACATTTAAAGCTTTTTTTCTTATATGTATTAGGACTCAAATTTGACCTTGCCATAAAGTAGGTCAAGGTCAACCTAGATTTATCATTTGTGTAAACCTGGTAGGGTCCACCTCCGCAATGCTACATACCAAGTACCTAGGCCATTGGCCTTTTGGTTCCAGAGAAGAAGATATTTAAAGGGTTTATCTTATATGGGCATGACTGCCCCCTTGGTCATGTGACCACAACAATTTGTAAATATTTTGGCTAACCTATCATAAGGAGTCTCTATACGAAATTTGAGTTCAATTGGCTGAGTGGTTTTGAGAAAACTGTTTGAATATATTGATGGGACTACCATTTGAGCGACCTTGGATGAAAGGTCCTTATTTATAGACAGTGTCTCATAAGGCTTCAACATTATTAAAAAAAATAAACTTTTCAAAAATAATCCCATTTAAATGCATTAGGAAGCAAATTCGACCTTGGCCTTAAGTAGATCAAAATAATGTTACATACCAAGACCAAAGGTCACTTTGGCATTTTGGTTCCTTTTGCCACATACATGGGCCTTTTGATATATATGGGCCTGGTGGCCATTTTGGTCGTGTTACCTAAAACGTTAAGTTTTATTAAGATTGTCTCATCAAACTGATACTCCATATGAAATTAAGTTGAATCTTTTTATTGGTTTCTGAGAAAAATATGTTAATATTACTAAGCTGGTTTCAGAGAAAAGTATAGGAATACTAACCAAATATATACTGATAAACATTACTAAACAGATAACAGAAACATAACCCCAATCATATACCTGGTCTTCGAAAAAATGACCTATTCATATACATGATTGAACAAAATGTTTGCATATCCATATACTGTTCTTTGATTTGTATATACCCTCTTTGCTGTCTGTAAACAAAGTTTACAAACAAATATTACAATTTTGGTTTCTGGGCTGAAGATCTGAGCAAAAATATGAGTATTTTCAAACAGGGATGTCAAAAAATGGGATCATTCATATATCAATGGTGAAAAATTGGGTCAGTTATATACTTTTTCTTAGAAAAATGGGGCTTATCGTATACCTGGCAGCGCTGAAAAAGGGGGCTATTCGCGCCGCACATCCGTACTATGTCATATATAGGTAATTACCCCCCCCCCCCCCACACACACACACACCCCGAGAGATTGATGCCTGCTTTGTCGATTTTTCGCAAGCATTTGATTCAGTTTGGAGAGAGGGTTTGTTTCAGAAGCTGCACAAATTAGAGGTAAATAGTAACATGTTCAGTATATGTATGCATGTATTATACCACTGAATTTTGTATTCGAAAAGATAAATTTAAATCCAACCCTATAGCAAGCAACAAATGAGTTAAATAGAGAGATGGTTTGAGCACCACTCTTTTTATCATTTACATTAACGATTTAGGGGCATATGTAAATGAAAGATTTAAGCATGATACAGTTTTTCGAGTGATACTCCTCTGAATCACCTACTTTTTGCAGATGACTTACTTTTGCTATCTGAAACTAGTACTGGTTTACAAAGCTGCATAAATAATTTGGGACTTTTTGTCATGAACGGAAATTAGAGGTCAATTTAGAATATAATGATTTTCAGTAAAGGCGGGCGAAAATAAGAAAAATTGCTTTACATATAAAGGAAATAATATTTATATTTACTTATAGATATTTAGGGATAGCATTTTTCTATGATGGAAATCTTAAGCACGCAGCAGATGATTTATACAATAAACATCATGCTCTCATTGAGACAAAACTTTCGAATTTCTCTCATTTTTCTATAAAACTAAGCTCAAACTATTTGATACTTTGATTAGACCCATTGCTTTACAGGGAAAGAGGTTTGGATTGCAGATTATAATATAAATCTGAATAATATTGATCTTCTTCCACCCAAAAAACTTCAACATAAGTTTTGCAAATCTGTTCTGTGCATTAATTGCAATTCATCAAATCGGGCAAGACGATGTGAAATGGGGCATACTCTAATTGTTTTATTTGTTTTTAAACTTATGTTCAAATATTATGAAAGACTAAGAACTCTGCCTAACAATAGATGACTATCAAATGCATATCAAATTGATCAAGACCCACATCTGAGTTGACACGAATCTTGCTATTCTTGTTTGGTTAAAACTTTTAAGTTCTGCTGGCGTTAAAGAAAATATAAGATTGATTGACTCTGAAAAGATTGATAAAAAGATGACATAATTCTTTATGCAGCAAATAAAAGATAAGCTAGAACACTTTTATCTCTCAAGATGACAGTAAGTTGAAGTTGTACTCCTCTAGTTTAGCTTTGAAAATAACATACCAAACTATTTGAAATTAAACCTCAAGCAGCCCAGTACTTCTAGAATTGCTAAATATCGATCTAGTTCTCATAAACTAAATATTGAAAGAGGTAAATATACCAGACCAAAACACCACAGGATAAAAGAACATGTAAACTTTGCAATGAAGTAGAAACTGAATCTCACTTTATTTTATTTTGTAAGACTTATATTATACTTAGAGATGTTTGACATCGAAAAGTCTAAGTTATATAAGGACAATGAGTTCTACATAGTGAAGTAATTGCTGAATCAAAGTGCCAGAGCCCAAGGAATAAAATTAAGTAAGTATCTGTCTAGGGTCCTGGAAATGAGCTAGTCATGATAAAGTATATAATCATTATTTTTGCAAGGATTAAAATACACAGGCATAATCTTGATTAATAAGTGTTAACATACTCAATACAAATGTATATGTGTTTGAGTTCAACTTATTGCTTGAAATGTCATGTAATTTAACTATGATTTTATTGTATTTATTTGTGTCATGTATTCTTTGCAATGTATGATACCATTTATGTTGTCTTCAGTATTTCAAAATAAAGAATAGAAAAAATACTGTATGCAGCAGCTCAAAATGGGCAATCTTGGATGAAAGGTCAAAGGTCAAATAGACCTTTGGTGGTACTTATCTATAACCATTGTCTCATTGGGATTTAACATATCCAGGAAGTATAATGATGTTGGATTTTAGCTCACCTGCCACATAGTGACAAGGTGAGCTTTTGTGATAGGTCTTCGTCTGTCGTCCGTCCATCCGCCATCCATTAACAATTGACTAAATTGTCATCTCCTAAACTACTGGTTGGATTTAAATAAACTTGACCATACTCACTTACTATTTTTGCACAAATGATCTTATATGGCCCTCATTAATAATTGTTCAAATGGTTAAGTTTCATTGAATATTTAGGTCACACAGGCTAAAATAGATTTTCGAGATAAAAACTTTAAAAACCTTCTAGTCTGAAACCACAAGGCAAAGAGCCTTGATATTTGGTATGAATCATCATCTTGTAGACATATACCAAGTTTATTCATATTATGCCCCTGTGGCCAAAAATGGCCCTGCACCAGGGGTCACATGCTTTACATAGGCTTATATAGCTAAAACATGAAATAATCTTCTTGTCTGAAACAACAAGGCCTAGAGCCTTGATATTTTGTATACGGCATCACCTAGTAAACCTCTACTGATTTTGTTCAAATTATGCCCCTGTCGCAAAAATAGGCCCGCCCTGGGGGTCATAGGTTTTACTATGTTTTATTGTACGTTTCTTTATGTCCTTTCTAGTTTTGCAATCATCTTGATGGGGAAGAGAGGGCTGGTTGCTTTGCTTAGTTTTTGTCTTCCTCGTGTCTCGTGATTGTTGTGTGGCTCTTCTTCGCATTGCCATGGGTTAGTCTGCAGTTTGTGATTGCGGTATTTCCTGATCATACTCACTTACTATTTTACATATAGAAAAAATGTAAAAACATTCTTGCCTGAAGCCAAAAGGCAATAAAGACTTGATATTTGGCATGTAGCATCACCTAGTTAACTTCTTCCAAGTTTGTTCAAATTATACCCCTGGGGCCGAAAATGGCCCCGCCCGGGGGGTCACATACTTTATAGGCTTATATAAGGGAAAACATGATAAAATCTTCTTGTCTGAAACCACCACAACTAAAGCCTTGATATTTAGTATGTATCATCACCTAGTGGACCACTACCAAGTTTGTTCAAATATGCCCCTGTGGCCAAAAAATGGTTCTGCCTAGAGGTCAAATGTTTTACAAAGGCTTATATACGGAAACATGATAAAATCTTCTTGTCTGAAACCACAAGGACTAAAGCCTTGATATCTGGTATGTAGCATCACCTAGTGGACCACTACTAAGTTTGTTTAAATTATGCACCTTGGGCCAAAAATAGGCCCACCCCGGGGGTCACATAGGCTTATATGAAATTAACTATTTCAGAATATGGTATTGTTGCATATCAAATTAAAGGTAATGAAGCATACAATTACATGCTAGAAATGCTTTGTCCTTACACACATCCTTGACCCTGGGGGATCAAAATGTCACTTTTCTTTTCTGTAAGTAGTCATGTTGCATGTCCAATAAAACACAGAACACAATGCAAGCAAATATTCTGCCCTTTTATACACCCACGGCCCCATATGGGGTCAAAAGGTCAAAACATTTTTTTCTGAAGTAGGTCATGTTGCATATCAAAATAAGGGAAAGACTTGTATAACAATATGCAAAAATAGAAGTGAGTATGAGCAGGAAATACAACAATCACAAAATGCAGACAAACCATGGCACCACGAGAAAGAGCCACACATCGAACACGATACACCAAGAAGACAAATTAAGCAAAGCAGCTATTTCTCTCTTCCCCATCAAGATGATTGCAAAACTGGAACGGACATAAAGTAACGCACAACAAAACATAGAACAATTACAGACCCCCACAATGGGAGTAACAATAAACAACAAGTCAACAACAACAGAACCACCGCCTTAGAACGGACAGCAGCCTAAGCCACTGGAGGCTCAAAATGCATTTTACTGGTACAAAATCTTCGCCCTAGAATCTGCTGTTGTTGAAGTTGAAAAAAAATGTTCAGCTCGCATGGAAGCCTTCTAACTATTGCAATGTATTATCATGGAGAAACACTCTAATCAAATTAACACACTATGATGAAACAAAGAAAAGGGCTCACGGCTCACAGATAGTCAGAGCTAAAGAAAACCTCAAGTTGAGCCACGGTGGGCCCAGCTACAGATAAGCATCAGGCACCAACCCACCGATTAAAGCTTTACGTCAGAGCCGTCATAGAGTCTGAGGCCTGACCCACTGTCGTACAATTAAAGAGGAAACGATAGCTATAAACTGTGATTGCTTCGGCTGTTTGTCTGGCCAACCAGGGTTTACCTGTTGGTTTTCTTGTGTTCCGGTATTCAGTTTTATTTACTGTTGAGTCCTTATCTCTGCTTTATATCCTTGTTATATCTTGATTTATATGTTCTAGGAGATGATGTATTGATAAGCCAGGGGTCTTTCATGCAAACCAAATATCTACGTGTCTTGATCCACATCTGAATTAAGGGTGAGGTTGGCGCCGTGAAACCAGTTTAAGCCCTCCAGTTAAATATTTTACTGACCGTTCCAAGGTGGTACTTCTTTTGTGGGTCTTTTATGGTTTTTTTCTGTCTTGTGTTTGCTATACCTTTGTGTGCGTCTGTTTATATGTGCCTGGTGGTCACCTGCTAGGAAAGGGCTGACCTCTTTGCTCTCGTTTGTGGTGTCTAACTGTGAGTTTGTCACTTTCCCATTGGTATCCTGGGTCAGGTCTGGTACTTGATTGCATCGATTTCTGATCTTTGCACCCTTACTTACTTTAAAACCAGGCATGCAAACTGTTGCATGACATCCAAGTTATATCCAACCTTTAAATAACGTTTGATAATCTTTTAAAATTGATCACTAAAATTAGGGTTTCCAACAATTCTTTTGAATTTATAAACTAAATCATCATAGAATATGGGTTCTGATATGCCTTGTTGCAGAAGAATTTTAACCATATGTTGTATTTAACGATTAATTCTGAGCGTCTGTGGTAGAATTTAGAAAATGCTTTTCGAATTTTATGATATCTATAACCTTGTTTTAATAACTTAGGAGTTAAAAATAAGGTTTGGTTGTTGATGTCATCAACATTAGAACACACTCTTGCAAAACGAATAAGATGAGAAATATATACACCATAGGAAGGGGAGCGAGGAACATCTCCATCAAGAAATGAGAATACACTTTTTTTTCAAAATAAAAACCATCGCGTTTATCATAAATTTTAGAAGAAACTATGCCATTGGTTACAGAAAAGTTCAAGTCAAAAAACGGAGCTTCAGTATCAGAATAATTCGCCTTATTTAACTAAAGTTTAGTAGGATATATCTGACCTACCATTTATTCAAAAAAGGAATATCAATATTAAGTAAGTTATCTAAATATCTGGAGGTGGAGTTAAAAGCTTCAATAATATCAGTTTGATTATTGTCTTACATAGACATAATGAAGTATCTCTCATAAGATTGAAATGATCCGAAGACGAGCTGCCAGATGGGTCAAAACAACTTTTCCACATATGACAGTGTCTCAACAATGCTTGATAATCTTGGTTGGCGATCACTTGAAAACAGACGCATTGATTCCCGCCTGTTTATGTTCCACCGAATTATTTATGGTTATGTAGCTATACAAATACCAACGTATTTTGAGAAACCCCAGCGATTTACCAGTCACATGCACTCTCTCCTATAGACAGATCCACACCCATGCAGTTTACTACCAGCAGTCGTTTTACCCAGCAACAATTGTTCTGTGGAATAAACTCCCCTCAGAGATTGTTCTTATGGATTATCTTGACTCATTCAAAGAAGCAGTCAGCAAGATCAACCATCAGTCCCCTTAATTTTTATACACTGTTTTAATGAATTATCTGTTCTTAAACCTCACCCTTCACTAACACTATGATCTTTTATTCTTTCCTTGCTATTTTACTTTAACACTTGCTAGAATCTGGCTTTTATTCTTGCACTGACAGCGCAACTGCACATAACACTCAAGAGAGGGTGCTCCAGGATGTTAAGATAGGTGGTTTCGGTCGTTTTTTTTTTCCACAGGGAACAAGACAGTTCACTAACAAGACAGTTCACTGAAAGAATTGAAGACGTAGGGTTTGGAAAGGTCTTTAGTAGCAAGTAAAAAATTGACTCAGGCCAGTCAGGGATTTCCTGTAAAACATCTCTGTCTGTCATTGTTCAGATTATGACATGACTGAAGAAGGACAACCCCAATCCTATCATTGAGGAATTTGGGATCTCAACTGCTGGGATCCTAAAGCTCCTCAAAAACCTTAAACCAGGCAAAGCAGCTGGTCCTGACAGACTCAAGCCACTCCTCCTCCGGGAACTTAGAGAGGAAATTGCCCTAATACTTCAAGTCATTTTTGACCTATCATTACAAACAGTCAAGCTCCCAGCAGACTGGTGTAAGGCTTAGGTTACCCCAATTTTCAAAAAAGGAGACAAATCATCGGCTGCAAACTACAGACCGATCTCCCTCACTTGCATTCTTTGCAAGGTCCTCGTACATATAATGGCTTCACAAGTGGTTAAGCATACCTCCTGTACGACTTACAACACAGCTTTAGAGAAAAAAGGTCATGAGAAACACAGCTTGCCATGTAAGTCGAGGACCTTGCAAGGAACCTGAGTGCTGAGAAGCAGACTGACCTCATACTCCTGGATTTTTCAAAGGCGTTTGACAAAGTGAATCACTCCAAGCTCCATTGGAAACTCCACACTGGTCAATGTAAACGCACCGGTGGTTGCTACAACTAGCTGGTGGTTGCATTTTTCAGCACAGGTGGTGGCGTAAAAGGTAAAAAAATCTATACCTGTTGACTTTATTATTTATTTATAAACTTGCATTTATTTTATTTGTGATGACACCTGGCGCACAGACCACCGATAACATTGCGGATTATGGCTCTGTCAAGCATTTGGTGATTTAATTCATGGTTTGGACTGCAAATCCAACAAAGTTCTGAAGTTTTGCCGTGACAGGTGCTTTTTCTAGTGTAACTGCCTAAATTGAGGGAAATCTGCATGTCTAAGCGCAGCTGTTGTCATATTCCCATGAAATAACATCAAAAAACGATTACCATTTTGTATCTTTTTTCTTGGTGCACTAGCAAATGTTTTATTGAGGAATTTTATTACAACGCACTTGGAGCATTTTTTAAAGCATTGATACAACGCACTAATGGTTGCACAGAAGTCCCGTGGTTGCTTGTGCAGACTCACCACATCATTCACAGTTCACATAAACGTTAAAAAATCGCCATTTCAACCAGCTCATGATATTTCGATACTGTAAAGAAGGCTCAGGTGAGCCTGTGCAAACTCCCAAGAGCCTTTGCTGCCAGTACAAGATATCTTGATATTTATTACATTGTCCAGTGACTGCCTGCGCAAATGTGCAGACTCACCAGAGTATTCGCTGCTGAAGTGAATAGCACACAAACCGCCATTTAAGGCAGCACAAGATATTTTGTACAGTGACGAAAGCTAAGGTAAGCCTATGCAAATCTGCAGACTCGCCAGATCCTTCGCTGCTCGCACAAAATGGCATTCAATCGCCATTTGAGTCACCACATGAGAATTTCGAATTGTGACGAAAGTTCAGACTAGACCAAGCAAATGTGCAGACTCGCCAAAGCCATCGCTGTTCGCATGAATGACACCCAAAAATAGTAAGTGAGTATCACAATCACAAACTGCAGACAAACCCATGGCACTGAGAGAAATCGCCACACAACAATCAGGAGACACCAGGAAGACAAACTAAGCAGAGCAGCCAGCTCCCTCTCTTCCCCATCAAGATGATTGCAAAACAAGAATGGACATAAAGTAAAAAAAATGTAGAACAGTTACAGAATCCTGTAATGGAAGTAACAATCAACAACGAATCAACACAACAGAATCACTGCCTTCGAATAGACAGCAACCTATATCTCTGGGGTGTTAAAATTGCATTTTACTGGCTGAGATTCTGCTGTTGTTGAAGCACAAAAATTTTAAGCTCGTATGGAGGCTTCTTAACTAATGTAATGTATCATAACGGACAAACAATCTCATTAAATTAAAAATTTTGGGGCCAATCTGAAAAATAGGTGGAAACACTCTCAAAGTGCGAACAGGGCTAGCTCTGGAGCGTCTCTGGTGAGGCTACACATTTGCAGAGTCACGCTTGAGTCTTCATCAGAGTACAAAAACCACAAAATCTATGCCTATTGACTGTATGATTTCTTTATAGGCTTGCATTTATTTTACTTTTGATGACCCAATGCGCACAAACCGTCAGAAACATTGCAGTTTATGGCTCTGCCATGCAATTGGCGTTTTAATTCATGGTTTGACCGACAAATCCGACACAGTTGTGGAGTTTGACAGTGACTTGTGCTTTTTTTCTATTGTGACTGCCAAACTTCAGGAAATTCTGCATGTCTAAGCACAGCTGCAGCTATGTTATCATGGTCCCATGAAATAACATCCAAAAACGATTACTACTATATTTTTTCTATGCAGAGAAGGCTCTGCATAGGCTCACCTGAGTCTTCGTCCTGGTACTGAAATATCATGTGCAGGCTAAAAAAAACGATTTATGTACCGTTTATAAGAACAATAAATGCTGTGGTGAGGCTGCACCAGCAACCACGGCACATCTAGGCAACCGTCAGTGCGTTGTATCAATGCGTCAAAAAATGCTCCCAATGCGTTGTAATAAAATTCCTCAATAAAGCGCTAGCTAGTTTACCAAGAAAAACGATACAAAGTGGTAATCGTTTTTGGATGTTATTACATGTAAAAATGATAACAGCTGTGCTTAGACATGCATATTCCCCTCAATTTAGGCAGTTACACTAGAAAAAAGCAACTGTCACGGCAACACTCCAGAACTTTGTTGGATTTGCAGTCCAAACCATGAATTGAATCACCAATTGCTTGACAGAGCCTTAAACTGCAATGTTACCGGTGCTCTGTGCGCCAGGTGTCATCACAAATAAAATAAATGCAAGTTTATAAATAAATAATAAAGTCAACAGGTATAGATATTTTTACCTTTTACGCCACCACCTGTGCTGAAAAATGCAACCACCAGCTCGTTGTAGCAACCACCAGTGCGTTAACATTGACCAGTGTGAACTCCATTAGTATGGAATTAGAGGTAATGCACTCAACTGGATCCGCGCCTTCCTTGGTAACCGGTCGCAGACTCCGGTCCTTGATGGTGAGGAATCAGGATCGGTCCCAGTAATATCAGATGTGAGCAGTAATGGTAGGCACTATGGCCTCAAAATTTTTAAGCCTGAAAAGAACTTAGAATTTTTCAGGCTAAAATTTTGAGGCCATAGATGCCTACCCTGGTAAGCTTGAGTGACTAGCTGTGAATAACTTAGTTTATTTTGCGCAAAAGCGCAGGCTGATCTGTGATTGTGATAGTTTTCTGGACTATTGAAAATAACTTAGTTTATTTGCGTGAAGATCGATCTGATTGTGACGAATTGCTACCTGGTGGGCATATTGTGGTCATCTTTTTATAAAGACTTACTTTACTTGCATCACAAACAACAGGGTTCCTAATTTGCATATCGTACATCTAGTACGCTGCAATAGCGAATTATATTTTACGTAAGGAATTTTGGGTTCATGAAGTTCTGCGTATCTTATAGTCTCTTTAGAAAAATAACTTAGATATTCAAGGCTTATTTCTGTAGCTAAGAAATATTACATTTAGCACAATTTTTCGCTTTTCGCGACTTTCAATGATAAGTTACGTCATATAGATTATACATGACGTCATTGAAAAGCAAGTAGTATCTTCTAAAAGCGACAACAAGTATAACTTTTCGAACCAATAGATAACTTGGTCATTTTAAGAGGAAATGAATTCAGATATGATGGAGCTTTTTATTATTATTTTAGCTTTACATTTTGGTCAGACTCTTAGCTTGATTTTAACTTAGTACTTTTATTAGTTGATTAGGGTAATTATATCCTAAAAGTTAAGTTGTATAGAATGTCGCTTGAGGTTGTATCTCAAGACCTCAACTCCTAGATGTAATATTCTGTAGAATGAGTTAGGACTTTGAAAAGAACTCAGTCATTTTATCTAGAGTAGGTGTGTACTTAGCAATGATAAGTCTGCTTGAATATTTCTAAGGATTATACTTTTTCAGGTTCTTGCATGGTGTCGTATCTGATAGCTAGTATCAATCTTTTGATTAAGTTAGAGCTTCTGTTGATACGTTAGATAATCATCATTGGCATGTAATAGTATTGGGGTTTAATGATAAGATGTTGATGAAGTGTCCATGTCGCTTGAGATGTGGATGCAATGTGGACCTTCACACGTAAAATGTGGATGCAATGTGGATCCACCACATCTCCACATTTTGAAGGTGGATGTAATGTGGAGCAATGTGGATGTATTGTGGAGCAATGTAGATTTCCACATTTCAAATGTGAATAAATGCAGATATATTGAGGGTCAGCATAATGGAGATTTACGTTAATTCTTGGATGAATTCGAAATTAATGTTGACCGCCACAATAAAAAATGTGGATCCACCACATCTCCACATCTTGACAATGTGGATCCACCACATCTCCACATTTCCACAATGTGGAGTTTCCACACCTACACATTCGACAATTTGACTTATACCCTCTCTCAATATCAGGTAAACTTCAGCGCTGAGCTGAAATAACTATGATTGTGATAGTTTTCTGTTCGTAGCCACTAGTTGGTCTATGATAGTTTCCTGGTCCTGCTGTGGTAATATATAAAATAACTTAGTCAAATTCAGCTTTGAAAATAACTTAGTCATTTTAGGAGGTATAGTTTTAGTTGATATATGGTGTGTGTAATAGTCAAGGCTACTAAGTTCTATGCGTCTTAAGAGTCTCTTGGTCAATCAAGACCTCATCTCCTAGAGGCATCACTATGTAGCATTAACTAGTGTATAGCTAGCCGTCTCAAGTTTACTACTACTGGTTTTTTAATGAAAGAACAACAAAGACTGGTGAACATTTCTATAACTTTATTGCCCCGCTAACTATAACTGATTACAATGACAGAGGATTAGGGCCGTCCCTCTGTTCATTGTTTACAATAAGAGAAATTAAAGAATATATGCCATCATACAAAGTAGAATTCAATTAGAATGTTTTAAACATTGATCAAGAGCCTAGTTGACTTTGAGTATATTTTGGTCCAAAGTTGTTCTGTTGCAGCTGACTTGGTGCATATTTTGATCCTGAACTCTGTTGTAATGAATCTGATTCATCATCTTCACCTAAAGAATAGGATGGTGGATCATATTCTTCAAGTTTTCCATCCAAAAGGTATCTTCGTTTTTTAATAGCATATCTCAAAGCTTCATCCTCATCAAACTCATCGTCATCTCGTAGTCTCTTTGCTGTAGCTGTTATCTTTTTGTGCAAGGGATCTTTCTTCATGGCCTTAGATACTTTAAGGAAGCTCTGGTAGCGATCAATGACTTCTGCTCTGTATCTAGGTTCTAGTTTATCAAAAGTGACCTCCTCTGCCTCTTCTGTGTCCATGTCTGGATGTTTCTCTACTGTATGTTGTACACTTTCATTGAAAGTATCTTGCAGGTATCTATGGGCTCCACCAACAAAAACTTGCCAAGGATCAAACTTGCTCTTTTTTCTAGAATAATGTTGGTCTTCATCATCTTCATCAGTATAGTCTGTATCACTATCATCACGAATGCCATAATCTTTGTCTGTATATTTTCCAAAAATATCTTCCTTTTGATGACTTCTAGAAGTCTCTGCATCAGATTCTTCAGACATAGAAGAGTCTTCATTTTCTGACATTGTTTCTGACTCCATATCTTCACTGCAGATACCACTTGTCAGATGTCGTCTCAAACTGTCTGATCTTGCAAACTGTCGTTCACACTTTGGACACTGATGTTGACCCATTGAAATCGTTTTGGTAAATGAATAGCTTCTCATTGATTGTGTCCTTTTATACTTATAGTGACATACAAATCCACAGTTTTGTCAATATTTCTCACAAAAATATGACATTTTCTACCCGGTCTTATTATTTGCATGTACTTCTTTTGCTGCAACGCTTGAGAGAGGACTGCATTTTCTAGTTTTGCTGTTCTCTTTTGCAGAAGAAAAATTCTTTCTTTTATCACATCTTTGCTCAATTATATTTCTTCCATTCATACATTTCTTCTCTATTGGCATTCTTTCTGGTTGGTTTCCTATCAGCTTACGAAGTTCTCTATGGCACATTCTACAGTACTTTGGTGGTCTTCCTTGCTTGAGTTTACTATCCAACGCTGTGCTCAGTCTTTTCGTCAGATATCGAATTTGTCCATAGCTCATATAATATTTAGTTGATCTTTTAGATGCAGGTGTTTTCGTATCATCATTGCAGCTTGTATTTTTCTGTCTTGCTGAGAGATCCATTTTTCCTCTTGTAGTGTTTGAAGAACAATAAGAAGTGTCAACCAAAACCATCATATTTATACTGATAGCAAAATTGCTCAACTTTTTATACGTTTGAAATGTAATTTTACTTAAGTTTTCCCACCAACAAAAGGGACAGACCTGCCAATTTCATCTTTGATATCAATATGAACCTGATCAATATAAGATTTTGCCAAAGGTACATAATGCAAATTCACAAATTCTTGATGGGATTGAGTGCTAGATTTTGACTGTTTATAAGAAACAATTCTAAGTATAGGAGCTGTTATATTTCCAACGTAAGTGTAATCTGCAACATCAGAATAAACAAACATCTGATGGTGAGTCATGTTCAAATCAACAGCATATGTAAAAACCTGATTATTACTCCCAATCAGTTTATTTGAAAGATCAGGATTCAATCCAAGTATTTCTCCAAGAGACTTTGAAAATCTAATTTGGACTCTATTTGGATTTTCAACTTGTAAGTTTACACGGTTACCTGATTTCTTATAACTTAATGTGATCATACTGTGGATTTGACGTAGAATAGCTCCACATTTTTCTTCAATTGCAATCTGAATTTGCTCTACTAAGTGCTGAGGCGAATTATAGTTTCCTGCTGGGATAAACAATTTTATTTCAGGACAACTTCCATCTTTCATGCATACAGTATTCATTTTACTTTTCCCCAGTCTTTCCAAAACATTCTCATCGTAGAAGTGAACAAAAAAATAATTGCTGTTATGTGAAATGTTATATACTTCAGAAGGAGTCATAATTTCTACCAATGCTACAACCCATTGTTCTTTCTGGACTTGAATAGGATGATTTAGCTTTGTGGTAAATGAGAACTGTTTATTTTTAGGGAAAATATCCATAGAGCTATCACTTAGTAAGCTCAGATAAAATTCATCCATGATCTAATATGTGAAACAACCACCGCACTTGATAGAAATATAATGACAATTAGACTTCGCTTAACGTCATATATATGAAATGGCTACTCTCATATTAATTATATGAAGATGAAATATATATCATGCAATCTTTGTATGTAATGCAGATCTGAAATAGCAACTATGTGAAGATGTATATTCCACGTTTTAATCCTAGACATATTCATTAACTTGTCAAATATGTAAATGTGGAAAATTCACAGTGTAAAGAGGTGGATTATCTCTCTGAAAGCTGTCATAGTGAATGTGCTATGCTACGAGGGTCAGTCAAAAATAACTGAGAGTTTGTTAATATCTTTTTACTGGGTCGGCAGTTTTGGCTGAAACTTTATACGCATATAGAATGAACCTTTAGCCTTCATTACATATAGAAGTTTACCTCTTATCATCTTCAATGCGCTGTTGCTAGGCAACCAAATACTGTCTCTCAGTGATGTGCGTTCGCGCTGACGACACTTCAGACTAAGCAGCAATGAATTTAAAATCATTTCGAATCTAAAACAGTATAATAATGGACCTTTTATCTCTCCAATTGTATCAAACAATGTGTTAGCAATGTTTTGAAGAAATGTAATAGGTAGTAAATACAATACATGCAATGTCCGTTGCCTAGCAACCAAAATTGATGGAAATTCAAATTTTAACTGAAAGGCCAGATTTTGTTGCTATGGCAACCGTTTATTCCTGAGAATATTCAAAATATGCATTAAGATGTCAAAACCAATTACAAAGTACAATAAAATGGTCATATGATATGATACTTAGTTGATAATATTGCTCTAATATTAACTGTAACTGGTGGGTGGGGTATATTATGGGATGAAATTTTCAGAAAATTTAGTTAATTTTCCTTTTATTTATGTAATAAAATTCCAATGCCTCAATCTCAGTTGTTGCATTTGACAAAATAAATTCACATACTGTATTTGCAACAAATGCACAAGTTGATGTAACTTAAATTTTGTATAGTGTTTCCATGGCAACGCTATATTCCAGCGTGAACGCATGACGTTATTTCACATTCTTTGGTTGCTAAGCAACAATGATCTATACTTTGCATGGTCTTGTATATTGCATATTCTGGCGCAGGACAGTTCATTGCATGCATGTGCCAAATTTCACTAGTGTACGTTAGCCTATGTAAGAGATATGAATCAACTCTCAGTTATTTTTGACTGACCCTCGTACTATCAACTTGAGAGATTGAGAGAAAATAGAATTGATTGAAGAGAGGGTATAAGTCAAATTGTCGAATGTGTAGTTGTGGAAACTCCACATTGTGGAAATGTGGAGATGTGGTGGATCCACATTGTCAAGATGTGGAGATGTGGTGGATCCACATTTTTTAGTGTGGCGGTCCACATTAATTTCGAATTTATCCAAGAATTAACGTAAATCTCCATTATGCTGACCCTCAATATATCTGCATTTATTCACATTTGAAATGTGGAAATCTACATTGCTCCACAATACATCCACATTGCTCCACATTACATCCACCTTCAAAATGTGGAGATGTGGTGGATCCACATTGCATCCACATTTTACGTGTGAAGGTCCACATTGCATCCACATCTCAAGCGACATGGACACTTCATCAACATCTTATCATTAAACCCCAATACTATTACATGCCAATGATGATTATCTAACGTATCAACAGAAGCTCTAACTTAATCAAAAGATTGATACTAGCTATCAAATACGACACCATGCAAGAACCTGAAAAAGTATAATCCTTAGAAATATTCAAGCAGACTTATCATTGCTAAGTACACACCTACTCTAGATAAAATGACTGAGTTCTTTTCAAAGTCCTAACTGATTCTACAGAATATTACATCTAGGAGTTGAGGTCTTGAGATACAACCTCAAGCGACATTCTATACAACTTAACTTTTAGGATATAATTACCCTAATCAACTAATAAAAGTACTAAGTTAAAATCAAGCTAAGAGTTTGACCAAAATGTAAAGCTAAAATAATAATAAAAAGCTCCATCATATCTGAATTCATTTCCTCTTAAAATGACCAAGTTATCTATTGGTTCGAAAAGTTATACTTGTTGTCGCTTTTAGAAGATACTACTTGCTTTTCAATGACGTCATGCATAATCTATATGACGTAACTTATCATTGAAAGTCGCGAAAAGCGAAAAATTGTGCTAAATGTAATATTTCTTAGCTACAGAAATAAGCCTTGAATATCTAAGTTATTTTTCTAAAGAGACTATAAGATACGCAGAACTTCATGAACCCAAAATTCCTTACGTAAAATATAATTCGCTATTGCAGCGTACTAGATGTACGATATGCAAATTAGGAACCCTGTTGTTTGTGATGCAAGTAAAGTGAGTCTTTATAAAAAGATGACCACAATATGCCCACCAGGTAGCAATTTGTCACAATCAGATCGATCTTCACGCAAATAAACTAAGTTATTTTCAATAGTCCAGAAAACTATCACAATCACAGATCAGCCTGCGCTTTTGCGCAAAATAAACTAAGTTATTCACAGCTAGTCACTCAAGCTTACCAGGGTAGGCATCTATGGCCTCAAAATTTTAGCCTGAAAAATTCTAAGTTCTTTTCAGGCTTAAAAATTTTGAGGCCATAGTGCCTACCATAACTACTGATGTGCCTCAGGGTTCTGTACTGGGCCCGATCCTTTTCCTTATCTATATCAATGACTTGCCAGACGAACTGGCTTCTAATATACTCCTATTCGCGGACGATACGGCCGTTTACCTAACAATAGGAGGCGAGGATGACAGTAACATGCTACAACAAGACCTGGACATACTTTCAGTGTGGGAGTCCCAGTGGGACATGAAATTCGACCCCTCAAAGTGCCAGGTGGTACAGGTGACAACTTCTAGGAAAGATTCAAATTCTTCATACATATTGCATGGTCATGTCCTGGAGGTTGTTTCCTGTGCGAGGTACTTGGGGTTGGCATATCCAATGGCCTCTCGTGGAACTCTGGCATTGGCCGCATAACATCAAAAGCAAACAGTACCTTAGGTTTTATGAAAAGAAACATCAAGGCCAAAAATGTCAGAGTCAGAGAGACTGCCTACAACACACTTGTACGCCCTCAGCTGGAATATGCTGCCCCCACCTGGGACCCCCATACAAAACAAAAAATATTCCAGCTTGAAAAAGTCCAACGCAGAGCTGTCAGGTGGACCACCAGTAATTACGATTAAGGGTCAAGTGTGACAGCAATGCTTCAAAGCTTAGGATGGCGGACACTTGAACAAAGACGGGCAGGCGCACGTCTATGCTTATTTTACAAGATTGTTTATGGCCTTGTGGCAGTGCCACTGCCAGTTTATATTCAAAAACCCAATAGATTATCCCCGCACTGCCACTCAATAACCTTCACCCAGATTCACACATCAAAAGATTTTACAAGTACTTATGCACTGGCTATTGTCCAATGGAATGCTTTGCCCCAACATGTTGTATGTCACCAACTATTGACTCTTTCAAGGAGGCAGTTGGTGGACTGCAACACTCCAGGCCCTAGATCAAATGTTGTTTTAAACTGATTTTATCTCACAAAATAATGCTCTTTTATCCTTTTCACGAATGTAGTTCACATTTTTTATCTGTTCTTATTTCTACTAACATTCTTGCTTGACGCGCGCCCCTGCCTTTAATGTCTGCAAGGGTGAAAGGTAGTATATGGAGATATTATACGATAAGCGAAGAGGAAACGGGAATGGGGAGTGTAAAGGCTCCAGAGAAGGTCAGGGCAAATTATATACCAGCTACATAATAGAGGGTCTGGATGGGGTATAATGACTAGTGAATAATGGCCCTTTTTTATAATGAATAGTGAATAATCAGCCAAAAAATAATGAATAGTGAATAATGAGGACCTAAAAATTAATAAATAATCCTATTTTTTACTGAATTGAAGAAAAACATTAATGAATAGTGAATGATCAGATTTCTTTGCCACCTTTCTTACTTTAAATGATTAATTGGTCTTATTTTAATGAGTAACCCTAAATTTTAATGAGGTAAATAATGGGCTAAATTTTTAATGAATAGTGAATACCAGACCCCCCCCCCCCCCTTCCAGACCCTCATACTAGCAGGTAGATATACAAGCAATTGTGCACCTTAATATAGCTTCAAATAGACATTCGTTTAATATTATACCAATAAAATCATGCGCGGATCCAGAAATTTTCGTCAGGGGGTGGGGGTCCAGGTCAGCCTGACAAAAAAAAGCTCTGACAACGTTTTTTTTTTTTTTAGTCCTCAGCTTATTTTACGGAAGTCAAATGGTCAATTTCAAAGAAATATATCATTTTTCAAGGTTCCAGGGGGGTCCAACATTTTCCAGGGGGGTCCAACTTTCCCAGGTGGGGGGTCTATGCTTATTCCCTATAGAAACCCATAAAACTTGTGATTTTCCAGGGGGGGGTCCGGACCCCCTGTTCCCCCCTCTGGATCCGCACTTGTAAATGGTCGAAATTAAGACCGTCAATATATATACATTTATGAAGTTCTTCAATTCTGTCGGTGAACTGTCTAAATAACTCTGTCATGCTAGTCGGTGACCTGTCTTGTCTGTGAACTGTCTCGAATCCCTTCCGGTATTTAGTAGGACCCAAAATGGCGGGGGAAATTGCTCTAAAACTAAATCTGCAGATCAAGAAAGAAACGCTTGCCACTTTACAAGCGGCCTTTGTAAAGCTTAATGAGGTTGTAATAACTCCTTTGCAAATCCACAACGCAAATGCGGCCGACAGAAATGTCGGATTTTCCTTTTGCGATGCCTATTGTGAAGTGACAGAACTGAAAGATGAGCAATACAAGTTTGGAGGTCTGTTTATCAACGGAATTAAAATTCTGAAAGATTACTTAAGAAAATCACCAGTTTTACCCAAATTGCCAAAAGATGTAGAAGCTCTCGAAAGACTACTGAATTGTCTTGAAGAAGGTAAGTTTTGCATACAGAATGTCGGGCTTGATCTGGGTCGTTATTGTTTGAAAAGTTTATCAGCAGATGACAATGTAACGCAAAGTCAAAATATATCAGGTCAACTTCAACTTGTCATAACCTCTAAAATGTCAAAAAGTTTGGACCACAGAATGTCAGGCCTGGTCTGGATACAAACTGTCAGCAGATGAGAATGTCATGTAAATGTTTAAGGCAATTTTAAAATATATCGGTTCAACTTCAACTCAACACAGAATTCTATCAGGAACACACTGCGCATGAGGTCTATCACAACTTCTTCCTCAGCCTAAACCATGGCCAGCTACCATTTCATCATACCTGTAAATAGTTTTATGCATGGTTCTATCGACTGTTCTGGGACATTGTTTTTACCCGCCGTGCTCATGTCCCGCTGGACCAATTACGTTCTTAGATGATCCCGGTCCAAAGAAGAAGAAGCTTGTCATAACCTTGTCAAACAGTCTGGACCCTGATAAGGCCTGGACAGTATGTGGGGCCTGATCTGGGTCCAAACTGTTTGCAGAGGGTTATCAGCAGATGACAATGTCATGTAAATGTTTAACGCAAAGTTAAAATATATCAGTTCATTTTCAGTTTGTCATAACCTCTAAAATATCAAAAAGTTTGGACCCTGATAAGGCCCAGACAGAATGTCAGGCCTTATCTGGGTCCAAACTGTTTGCAAAGGGTTATCAGCAGATGACAATGTCATGTAAATGTTTAACGCAAAGATAAATTTATAGGTTTAACTTCAGCTTGTCATAACCTTTAAAGTGTCAAACAGTCTGAACACCAATAAGGCCCGAACAGAATGTCCGGCCTAATCTGGGTCCATACTGTTTGCAAAGGGCTATCACATAACAATGTTATGTAAATGCTTAGTGCAAAGTTGAAATGTATCGGTTCAACTTCAGCTTGTCATAACCTTTAAAGTGTCAAACAGGCTGGACCTGGATAGGCCGGGACAGAATGTCCAGGCCTGATCTGGGTCCAAACTGTTTGCAAAGGGTTATCAGCAGATGACAATGTCATGTAAATATTAAACATAAAGTTGAAATATATAGGTTCAACTTCAGTTTGTCATAACCTTTAAAGTATCAAACATTCTGGATTCCGATAAGGCCCGGACAGAATGTTGGGCTTGATCTGGGTCCAAACTGTTTGCAAAGGTTATCAGCAGATTGCATGTGCGGATTCAGAAGGGGGGACAGGGGTCCCCCCCCCCCCCCCCCCCTGGAAAAACACAAGTTATGTGGGTTTCTTTATGGAATAAGCAATTTGACCCCGCCACTCTGGAAAAAAGTTGGGACACCCCCCTCTGGAACATTGGAAATTATTAATTTTCTTTGAAATAAACCATTGGAATTCTGTAAAAGAAGTTGAGGACTAAAAAAAGACAAACAAAAAACAACAACAAAAAAACGTTGTCAGAGATTTTTTTATGACAGATGAACCTGGACACCTCCCACCTCCTGGACGTAGCAACTTCAAACTTTGTAGGTGCATAGGTCACATGATGTAAAGGGTACTGGGCAACATCTCGTGTGACCTTGACCCCAAGGTCAATGTCAAATACTGTATTTTTTTGTAAATGCATATCTCCTCATCAACCTATGGACGTAGCAACTTCAAATTTTGTAGGTGCTAATGTCACATGATGTAGAGGGTACTGAGCAATATCTTGTGTGACCTTGACCCCAAGGTCAATGTCAAAGGGCATATACTTTATTTTCTTGTAAATATATCTCAAACTTTGCAGGTGCATAGGTGATCATAGGTCACATGATGTAGAGGGTGTTAGGCAATATTTCGCGACCTTAATGCCAAGGTCAAGGTCAAATATTGTATTTTCTTTTAAATGCATCTCATAAATCATTGGACATAGCAACTTCAAACTTTGCAAGTGCATAGGTCACATTCCATTGAGGTTAATGGACCTTTCATGGAACCTTGACCCCAAGGTCAAAGGTGAAAAAGCGGGTATATGCGATTATGTACAATCGATTGCAGTCTAGTATCAGATGTAATTTTTAACTAATTTGAAAACTGCAAAGAAATACTGTCAGCTTTAAAGTTTTCATTATTAGTGTTTTTCCAATTTGCAAGTACCTTTTCTGAATCTAATTGCTCTTGTTGTTGTTGTATGTAGTAGCTGTTCCTTGGTCTGATTTCTTTCTTGTACTTCAGCCTGTGGCCTCCTCTACATGTACTTGTACGAAAAATACTTAGAACTCCTCTCCCCATATGATTCTTACACGGTAGATGGCTGTTGATATCCCGTCAATGAGGCCACTTATGGGGCTGTTCATGAGTCATCTGCACTCCAATACGCTTCCGCTCCTTTGTAGGTTTGAGTTGTTTGTCCAAATCATCCAGAAAATATGATATAACAGCACTTAGATATCATGCAAAGTCTTAATGCAAATGCAGATCTATCAAAATTCATAGCTGGACTTTTGGGAGACTATGCTTTCCTTTACCTTTATAAAGTCATTCTCAGGTGAGCGACCCAGGTCCCTTTTCTTTATTGAACTAAGCACTAAAAATACTTGACAGGTTTTTTATTATGATATGTATGATAACCAAGATGAACTTGGGGTTGGATAAATTTGTGATTTACACATTTCTCTAAAATAATCCTTCATCTGGGATGACGAATTGCCTTGATTGACTTCAGGTTTGCCAGGTGATACATCTGATTCTGGGAATTCTAGTTTAAAGATATTTCTTGTTAATGGGCAACTTAGACCATTGGTGTCCACTGCCAATGCAGTCGTGGCTTAGGCTTCTGGTGAATTCTTGTAAATGAATTTGACCCCCCCCCCCCCTCCCCCTGTGGCCTTTCGGGATGGATCCCAAATCGGAAACCTACATGCATCTTCTTGACTCATACTTAATACAGACATACAGCCAAAGGAACTGATCGCCATGATTACAATATACCCCTATTTTCTCCTGAAAATTGGGGGTTTGATAAAATGCCGGATTCTCTCTCACATATAGTCATCACAAACATACATATGTAATAAAACCTCAAAAATTCATCTTATTTTTCAAAATACTTGTTAATTCTAAATGAATTTTGGACACACTGGATTCAGAGAATAGGGCCTATTTATGAACTATTTTAGATACTACATGTATCTTTTACACACACTAAACTGTAAACATAGGTTTGATGGGGAAAAGAACTGATACATTTGTTATAATCATTTTTGGGGGTTATTATTTACTTATGTCTATCCCCCTATAATTCGAACTTTCCACTCTTTGAACTAAGGTCTCTTGTCCCTAGGACTTGGAATTTACAAGATTTGACTGTAGGTATGGCAGTACCTTAATTAGTATGCGTATTTGCGTATTTACCCAAATAAATTTTCAAAAAAGCAATTAAAATTGATCTGGTAGGGTAACAAAAGTAAAAGAAATTCAGTATACCCAATACAATAAAAAAAAAGTCATGGGTACCAGATTTTATCACTTAGCTGTCCGCAGTTCAGTTTTAGCTCAGAGTGGCTAAATGTACACAGCCAACTGACTGGCTTTCAGCATTTATTTAATCTGATCTGAGAATGTGGATCAAAAATCGCTAGAAACAGTGTTTTTGATTGCCATTTGTGAGCAACATGTTATATAAGACATAAAATGTATCAATTGGTAAGTAAAGTTTTAACATTTACAAAAATACCCATTTGAGAAACAAAAATACCCAAATAAATATTTATTAGAAATTTTGAATACCCAATTAACATTTGAAATAACCCAAATGAATGAAAAAGGAGTGAGTAACGCACCCAATTGTTCAAAAAATTAATTAAGGTATTGGTATGGCTATATTTTTAATTTCAGGCAAAGAAATTGGAGGTAAGGTCAGCCTCGCAGCAAAATTTAAGAAGACACCACTGGCTGTTACTTTAGCTGAACATCTATTTTCAAAACTTGGATTAAACCCAAACTACATAATCGATAAATGGTTTCAAGAACAACTCCTATCTTGTCCCTGTGGCTGTAAGGAGGACATAGCAGAAAAATATTCTGACACCACTATTGGTAAGTTGCATTCTCACACTGAATAGGCGGCAATCGAAAACACTCTGTACCATTGACAAACACGGACCAATAATCGCTAGAAACAGTGTTTTTGATTGCCATTTGTCGCCAGTCAGGCGACAAATGGCAATCGAAAACTCTGTTTCTAATGATTTTTGATCCACGTTAGTAGATTGTATTAACAATTTCGATTGCCGCCTATCCGGTGTGATTCTTAAACATTTTGTTACTTCTTTTGGATAGGAGCACCTGTAGCTCTGGGTTTTGTGCTCCCCTTCTGATTTACATTTACTGCTTACTAAAATACATTGCAGTTTTGTTCAATTGGCACGATTTTTAACGTCCCAGATAACAAATTTTTAGCTCACCTGAGCAGACGGCTTGTGGGTGAGCTAATACATGTAGTATATCAGTGACTGGCATTGTCCGGCATCCATCCGCCTAAATCAGGGTTTGCACTGACCTTGAAAAGTGCTTGAATTTGACCTTAGTCCTGGAAAACTCCTGGAATTTGAAAATTGGGCATTTTGTCCTGGAATTTTGCAAAATTGCCCATGAATACTTGAATTGGTCCTGGAAAATTTAAAACAGCAACAATTCTCTCGATTTATGGAATTTCATCCCTAAATTACAAGTCTGCGTAGCTACTCCTGCAAATTGTGGAGTTTAGGCCTATCTCTGTTAATCTTGTGCCTAATTTTGGTATTTCTGTTTGCATTTTGG
Source organism: Loripinus fragilis (assembly GCA_964019695.1). Lineage (NCBI taxonomy): Eukaryota > Metazoa > Mollusca > Bivalvia > Lucinida > Lucinidae > Loripinus > Loripinus fragilis. The sequence continues at coordinate 24,488,741 of OZ026518.1, forward strand.
TCTTTTTACATAATGTAATTCCATTAATTTTGCCAATCTTATCCATCGAGAATCAGGCGAGACTTCATTTCTACTTTTGATTTTACCAAATGGCTTTGAGAAATTAAATGAAGAAATCTAAAATGACAGTGTGCAAACAGCTGCTCAGGAATATGAAACTTAAGAATAACATATGTAGATGAACCTTGGGGTGAGGTCAAAGGTCATATATCATTAAAATTTCGGTTACCATGTCAATTTCAAAGATTTTTTACCAAACTTTGTGTGTGTTGTCACAAATCAAAGATCAGACAGAATTTTTATTCTGTCACCTGGGTCATGCCCCAGGGATGGGACTTTGGGGCACTGGTGGTGCCCTAGGGTTCAAAAATTTATTTTTTCAAACATGGTTATGTGGCATATCAAATCGACGGGATGACGAGCAACAGAGTGCAAGTAAAAACACTGGTGACCTTGGGGCGAGGTCAAAAGGTCAAATATCATTAAATATCAGTTATCATGTCAATTTCAAAGATTTTTATACTGAACTTTGTGTGTGTTCTCACAAATAAAAGATAGAAGACATATTGAACAGGATTTTTATTCTGTTGCCAGAGTCATGCCCTGCGGTGGGACTTGGGGGTGCTGGGGGAGTCAAAAACTTTAGCATGGGGATTTGCGATTGGGCCCCATTGACTGCACGCTCTAGTTTTTAATTTTTGGTCTAGCACTGTTACAGTCATGTGCTTTTTTTTCCAGGTCATATTGATGTTTGGCATGGAAGGCTGGATGTAATACTTGGGGGTGGAGTTCATGTTGAAGGGGATTTGGTCATGTCAGGCAGTCGAGGAGGAAAATCATGTGTCGAAGTAAAGCGTGGAGAAGAAGACGTTGGCAAACTTATTGCTCAAACGATTGTGTTCTCTTTCCTCCAACAGACCCGACACCCAGAATATAGCAATTTCCCAATACCTGGTGTTGGAGCTTGTAAATCTGACATGTTCTTTTACTTTTATGACTCTAAAAATGATATTCTTCTTACATCAACGTTAATACCCATAGTACAGTATGGCGAGTTAAACCCAGTAGCTGCTATTGCAGCATGGATGGTTGTTAATTACAGAACATTGTCTACTGGTCTTACAGGCCCTTTAGCAGAAATTACAAAAGCCAATTTTTTTACAGTTGCAAAAGATAAGCTTGAAATATACCAAAAGAAACTAAAGGCTGGTTTAAATGATGTTAGGCATAAAAGAAAATTAGAGGCTCATCGGGGTAATATTTTCACAAAACCAAAGTATCTTAAACTATTGGAAGATGTCCTCGAAAGTGATGAAGACAGTAGTTAACTTATCGCAGAGTCAAGCTCTGGCCTGGAGGTTATAAAAAGTTTTTCATGCTCAACTCAATTGAGCATTATATTTCAACTGCTCATAACAACTAATATGCTGAAAGGTAACGACTGATTTCACTTTCAAACTCTCAGATGTTGTATTTACCATGCTGATAATTTTAAAATGCCAACAATTGTTGGCATTTTAACATTTATGAGCATGATAAATTTTTATGCTCAGTTGAGTTTAGCATGAAAAAAAGTTTTATAACCTTGGGGCCAGGATGTCACTTTGTGTTGCCTTCTCAGTAGAAACTTGAAAATATCCTGTTGAATATGAATTTTTTTATGGTTAGACTGTTTTAATACTTCATAATTGTAAAAGATATTTATTTTTCTTGAGCCATTTCTAAATTAGATGGTGCTGTGATCCCAAGTGATCTCAAATCCTCACATCACTGCCTATCCCACAAACCCCTCACTCTGAAGATACTGTCGCAAAAGATTTGATGCTTTGCAGCTTTGTACTGCCCTTGCAATGCCCATAGATTGATAATTACACAATTATGTTTGAAAAATTTGTTTTGGCCCCACGAAGCCCTAATTTTTGCCCCACTCTGCAAAACCCACTGCATGTCAAAATTTTGTTGCTTTGCAATGCCCTTGCAATGGTCTTCAATTTGATATATTACACACACAAAATCAGTCTTATTAAAGTTCTAGGAGTTGTGTGCATAAAATAATGTCTAAGTTCACATCCAAAACTAGAGGACCTTAAGGTCCTGAAGCGCTCACCTTACATAGGGTCACAAGACCTTAAAGATCTTAAACTAGGTCAAGGTCAACCTAGGCTTATTATTTTAACATATTTTGTTTTACCATATATAGGTGTGGCAGCGACCAAAAACATGTCATATGTCTATAAAGTTTTATCTAATACTCCATATGAAATTTGAGTTCATTCAGCCAAGTATTTGATGAGAAAAGATGTTAAGATATGTTTGTGGCAGTCCAAAATGAGTGGCCTTGGATGAATAGATCATCAGGAACTATTCAAGAAGGTGGGTGTTGCATACTAAGTTAGGCCCCAAAATAAGAGTGTGTAACTGGAAATTGTTTTGTTATTTCTCAACCAAAACATATATTGTGGTACTCAAAAGAACCGTCTCGATGAGACGGTTCTTTTGAGTACCCAAAACAAGTTCTTTTGAGTACCCAAAACACATGTTTAAACTGATGGATAAGAAAATAATCGCAATTTTACGCTGAAAAATTGCTTAACTGGCCCTATGGTTACAATGTAGTTAATTAATGTTGCGTCTATGATGCATACAAAAAGCAGTTAAATATAATAAAATACATGTAAATGTATGCTTAATGTGTTAATATAGTGCAGTACATTTGCTGTACATAGCACTAATAAAAATAAGAGTGCAAGACCTCTAGATAAGATTGCGTACTTTATATTTGTATGCACATAATATAATGCAGTGTATTTGCCGTAGGCCACACTATTAAGTATAGTATATAAGAGTATCAGACCTCCAGATAAGAGTTTGTACTTAAATATTATTTTTGGTATTTCTCAACCAAAACATCAGTTTTGGATAATCAAAAGATATGTCTCAATGAGACCTTTCTTTTGAGTACCCATGACATTTTTCTACCGTTAATAGAAGAAAGTAATCACATTTGTATGCACATGATATATACACTTTATTATAATAGTAACTTGATCTGGCGTACTGTATCACATTGAGTTGATGGGGTCAATCGGATCACCCGAGACGCAAAGTGTCTAGGGTGATCAAATGGTGTGGCCTCGACCACGAGACTTGATACTGTACGCCAGATCAAGTTACTATTATAAGAATATGTTTTTTATATACCTTTTTTCTGACATTAATCTGATTTGATTAATAGTTTTGGTCTTTTATCGATAAAATTTGCGGGAACATTTTGCCTGAATGCTACATCACGTGATGTTATGTGACGTTAGGTCATCAGCTCATCATGTTTTCCTTCTCTGGCTCCATGCTACCTAACGTCGCTGCAAAAACAGGTAACCGACTTTAGCCTCGTTTTAAAGGATAGTGATATGCCATCCGAGAACCTCAATTTGTTGATCCGGCTTTCTATATCAGATGGCCAAAAAGCAGACAGTTCAAAAGTGGTATCATTTATAGGTATATAATAAAGTGCTGTACATTAGTTGTATGTTGCAGTAACAATACATGTATGGTGCAGTACATTTGCTGTACGTCACACAAGTAAATATAGTATATTAGATTGTCAGACCTCGAGATACTCTCATCTGGAGGTCTAACAATCTAATATACAATATTTACTTAAACATTATTTTTCATATTTCTCAACCAAAACACCAGTTGATACTCAAAAGAATTAACTCAATGAGACCAAATTATGACCAAAAGATGGTATAACTATAATAAAATTTTCAAAATAATCACATTTGTATGCACAATATATAGTGCCGTACATTTGTTATATGTTACACTAATAATATAGTGCAGTAAATTTGCTGTGCGTCGCACTAGTAAATATAGTATATTAGATTGTCAGACTTCAAGATAAGAGTGTGCATTTTAACATTATTTCATATTTCTCACCCAAAACATACGCTTTGCATACTCAAAAGAACTGTCTCAATGAAACAGTGCTTATGAGTATACCAAAAAACATGTTTCTGCCGATTGATAAGAAAAATATAAACACATAAAAATGCAAAGTAAATTTATTTGCATAAAAGATATTCATAAAAATTGATAACATCAGTGTTTGTTGTTATTTGTAAGTGATACCGCAAAACATGTCAAAAACAAATTGTTCAAATTATTTGCCTCAAAATGCAACTGGACATGTTAAAAAAACAAGTAGCCAAAGGTCAACGATTGTGCACCTGAGAGCCATTATAAATCTATGGTAACTTACAGATGCTCATAAAGCCTGAAAGGCAGCCAAGTCCACAGACAGTAGTCCAATCTACATGTAGTTGAAAGGGCTAGGGTCTATAAGAGACCTTTTTGGCCTGAGATTTTCTGAAATTTAAAGTGTTTTTTTTTACACCCATCACTTTGGTGATATGCCATATTATAGTAACAAAACATTTTAAACCATCAGTTAACATGTCCATTGCCATGGAAACACAAACAGAAGTGATTAAATGCTATTTTTCTGGATAAGGGAGTGCAGTGCCTCAGTGGTACATGTAGAGTGCTTGACTTGAGACTGAGGTGTTGCAGGTTCGAGCCTCACCATTGTCACTGATATGTGTCCTTGAGGCTATGCTAGGAAGATACAGTAAGACAGGTAAGTATCTGTTAAAAGATATTGTTGTGTCACAATAATAGTTCTACAGAGCTAATGTTGTCTGTTATCCATAAGCGATGTTAAATATAGCTTCATTATCTTGAGCATGACACATTAGTCCTTGCTTAGTACTGACTAAACCCAAGAAGACCATCCCGATATAACTGAAAAGTTGTTGACAGGGACATAATCAAATCAAACAAAAAATAAATTCTGCAATTTTTTGGAGCTTTTTGAATTTAATTTTCAATATCACACCATATGAGGGCCAACGACTAACTGTAATAAATAATAGCTACGATACATGTAAATCTTGATTTAGGCAAAGTTTAATGTTGGTCGTTGGGTCACAAGTTGGTTGGTTCGGTATTTAGCCCTTTACCTCATAGAGTCCTCTTTTAACACTCGCGAACAGAGCAGACCCTGACCAGGCAGCTCTTTCAGGGTATACTCCGTTTGCTTGTGGATATCTGAGCCTACACTAGTGGGCCTAGCAAGTAGTTTCTTTGTTCTAATACTATGTACCAACATGAAAGTTTATATAAGTATTCGTATTGCATGGAGCCAAGCATGAATATTCATGAAGGAAAGGGTTAAATAGCAATCTGAGGTTTGGAAAACTAGAGAAAGCGCCTTGAGATGCACATTGGTGTTCCCCACCTTGGAGAACTGAACCCTTAGGTCCCAAGTAAATTTTAACAAGTAGCCCAATGGGCAAGGATTGCTCACCTGGGAGCCAGCATAATGTTTGGAGACACCATAATTTAGGATGCTCAAAGGCAGGTAACTCTGAACTTGAAACAGTGATCAGGAATAAATTTAAAACACTCAAGATATTATGCCAGTTCTGGTTATCTGCAAGTATTAAAAAGATCTGAATAAAAATTGCAAAGGAAACCTGGTGAAACTATATTTTTCAGATGCTCAAGGGCAGATAACTCCAAAGTCAGTGATGAGTTCTGACCAAAACTCAAACTTGTCCATACTTTTACGTATGTCCTGGTTACCTACAAGAATGAAAATCAAACGAAAAATGAATGCGCTAGAATGGTCAAGACATAGAGCTATATTTTAGACACTCAAGAGCAGCTATCTCAGTTGGTGGTCAAGTCTAGACAAAAATCAAACTCATTTAAGCTTCAATAGTTGTCCTTGATACCTAAGATCCATCCAAAAATGAAAGGATTAATGTGATCACAACATTACTCCCATTATAAGTCTATGGAGATTTTTCAGACATTCAAGGGCAGCTAACTCCATAGACCCATGTTCAATCTTGCTGAACTTCAATCCCATCCAAGCTTTAATAGTTGTCCTTGTTACCTGCAATAATGATGAAGATTAATCCAAATATGAAAGCACCAGACTGCTCACAACATTTCTCCCATTTTAAGTCTGTGGAGATTTTTTCAGACGTTCAAGGGCAGCTCACTCCATAAATCCAGGTCATATCTTGCCAAATTTAGAACCCATCCAAGCTTTTATAACTGTTCTTGTTATAAGCAAGAATGAATAAGATCCAATCAAAAATGAAGGTGCTAGAGTGCTCACAACATTATACATTCATTTTTCAAACGCTCAAGGGCAGCTAACTCAGAAGATGGTGATGGGATCTGGCAGAAATTCAAACTCATTCAAGCTTTTATGATTGTACTTGTTACCTGCAAGAATGATGAAGATCTTTTTGAAAATGAAAGCACTAGAGTGCTCACAACACTTCTCCCACTATAAGTCTATGGAGATTTTTTCAGACTTTCAAGGGTAGCTAATTCCTCCGGCCCTGGTCCAATAACCCATCCAAGCTTTTATTGCTGTTCTTGTTTGACTTTAGATGAAATTTGATTATGAAGGCCAGCTGGTCTCAGAGATATTCATGTCTGAACGTGTGAACGGACACACAGACGCCGGCTCTAGTCCTATCCTATAAGCTCACCGAGAGCCTTCTGCTAAGGTGAGCTAAAAAAGGGAAAGTTAATGCAAAATAGTACCTGTCATACAAATACGAGTGATTCCATAAAGGAAAACAAAAAACAGTCAGCCCCTAATTCTGAATGCCCATTTTAACATCAATTTCTGTTGGAAATTCCACCTTTGTTTTGGTCGACTCAGTAGGGTTAACCCTTTGTATTAGGGGAAACCCTTAAACCAGTCCTTTTTTTTAAAGAGTGAAGACCCAGATGGAATGCAGCATACACTGTATAAAGATCTTCAGACAAAACAAAAGAATGCAATATTATTGAAAATTATAACCGGACACCACTATATACAGAAAAAACCTGTGTAAAACGGCCACTCTCAAAAAGACCGAAAATTGGTTTTCAAGTCCAAGGGAAGAATTCTCCAATACTTTTGACCTTCATTAAGCTACCATTTGTCATTAAGATCTTTGTTTTGTCTTTTTTTGAGTAGCCATTTTACACATGTTTTACTGTAAGCACAATGGACTATCCCAAGTTTATTGCATCAAATCAGAAGGAAGACAAAGGGTTAAAGTATTTCCTTTTTTGCTCTGAATATGTCAAGCCAAGCTTCACTGATCTTTCATAAATCAATAAATGTGACCCTAAAACTTTTCTAAGTCCTACTTCTGGTGCTGTTTATTTTATCTGTGGTCAAACCCGTTCCTAAACCTTTATAATGTAAAACTACCACATTTCCTCTTGCATTCTTCTTTTCATCTGAGGTTCAAGTCCCCACTGATCATAATCTTTTTCTTTGTCCTGAACAAACACTGCAAAATCCTTCAGTTGGTTATATGCCTGAATGCTTTCCCTACTCAACTGCCTTGTGAAACCACACTCCAAATTAAAACCACCTAATATTTTTTCCCTGAAAAACAGCCTATGATGCAAAATAATCCAAAGTATAAAAACTCCAGAATAAATGTCTTTTGGTAGATCAGGAGGGGCTTTTTCATAGAAATACTTTATGTAATTTGCAGAACTAATTAAAGAGTCTAATTCAGGATTATAGATGAAAAATAAATATTCTTGTTTATCAATATATATGAATGGAATGTAAGGACTTTTGCGCTTAGCCTTATGCCTGTTATACTCCATCCATCCACATACAATGGCTTGACTTATAGCCTGAACTTTGTCTGGGGGGTTAACTCGCTTCTTGAATTCCAATTTTGTAAGCTGTCGTTGCCTATCTCCTTCAGTATCTTCATCATCAGCAATATCATGAGGACCAACATCACCTTCACCTTGTCCAAGATTTCTTGCTGCAAAAATTCCCACAATGTTATCACCCATACTTTGCTGTCTGCAAAGCGCAAACATGTCCAGTTGGCCATGCCAAGTCTCTTCACTACCTGCAAAACAAGCGACAAAACTGTCTTCCGGGGTTTCTGACAGCAAGACTCAAACCAGTCTCCTCAGCTACAGAGACTAGCTAGAAGATAAAAATTTTGATTGCAGCAAGTTTAGATATGATACTTTCCAAAACGGGAATAACAAGGACGCTGATCAGTCTGCATGGATGTGCAGGCTGGTACGGCTTTTGTTGTTCGCAACCCACAGAAGACAGGTTTTCCTGCGTGGAGGCCTATATGAGTCGCGACATGTGATTTCCAAAAAGATGGCATTTTTGGCAAGTGTAGACTCATACAAGTCTGTGCAGAATCTTTTTAAGCTTAGAAAATCCAAATGCTGTTCGGTCAGTAGCTTAACACTCAAAGAATATTTAAGGGACAAGCAAAAGCTCTGATCAGACTGCGCGTATGCGCAGGCTGATCTGAGGCTTTGCTGGTCGCACATACCACATTGTTGGAAATCTCGTGTAGCGGCTCATTATCTGTAAAATTTCATGAGAGCAGACATAATTTTGTGACAGAAACTGACATTTAAAATGTTTAAGAGGACATAACTCAAAAAATATGTGAATCAGAGTTACAAATGAGCCGGGACATGAGATTTCCAACTATGTGGTATGTGGGACCAGCAAAGGCTCAGACCAGCCTGCACATACGCGCAGTCTGCTCAGAGCCTTTGCTATACTCTTGAATATTCTATGAATATTAAGCTACTGACCAAATATCATTTCAAAAGAAGACTGCACAGGCTCGTCTATCATTTTAAAAGGAGACTGCACAGGCTCGTCTGAGTCGACACTTGTCAAAATACCACTTTGTTGGAAATCACATGTCGCGGCTCAAAGTTTTGCTTTGCATGTCATCTGAGATCATGCTTTTATATTTCTATGGAATATTTTGCAAATCAAAAATGAACACGCTAGAGGCCAAAAAATATTTCTTCCATTTAAATCTTTAGGGACTTTTCCATACGCTGTGAGGAAGGTAACTCCACACTTCAAGATTGAATAAGCGAGTATTTTGAAAATTGGGTTTTTGAATTTTGGAGTTTTTACTGTAAATACGAGGGTCATCCAATAATTTCTGACAATGACCCCATAAAACAAAACCCATTTCTCTAGGATGTGCTTCAATAATCTTCACATGCGAAATCGAATCACCTGTTTAAATATTTTCCATGTTGCAATCTCAATGGTTGCTAGGCAACTAAAGAACACCAGGTAAAGGGTCATGGACGGGACACTATATGCGATATACATGCCCAAATTTCTTAGAAATTACAAACTACTCTTTAAAACTCTTTATATAGACAAATAAAGACATAATGTATGTTGATTTTGAACGTCATAAATATTGGTTTAGCTTGCGACTGAGTTGTTCGCAGGGTTTTGATTACGGCATATCACCGATTTTGCAAGAAATATTTTCCTTAAAAAATGGGTTGTTGTAAAAGCTTATTATACTGAGGGAAAAAGTTTAAGCAATATACTTTGGGTATTCACAGTTTAGAGGTTATAGGATTTTTAATATCATAATAACAAAACTATATGTTTACAGACGTTTATGTGTACGATGACATTAACAGGTTGACATTTCACATAAAGTTAAGTCCGATTTTAAGTCCCCTTGCTAAAACAGCTTATCTGGCAATAGCCTGAATAGTTTTCTGATAAAAGTTTCATTTTTCCGTCAAATGTTTAGATCTAAAAGCAAACAAGACCAAACTCTGCTTTTGACTTGCGTCGCCGGTGCACATCGGTGTGTGAACAGTTGATATGCAAAGTTCAAATATACAGGAATGAAATCAGATTACATCCAAATTACACAATGTAATCTACAGTAGGTGACTTAACAATTTCTTAATTAACCACTCAAAAAATATATTATCAAATGTGTGTAAATATAGGGTGTACATGTTTAATATTTGAACAATCATAATACAAAGTTTGAATATAAAGGAATGAAAACTGCTTGAGTTACAGATTACACAAACAAGACACCCCCTAAGCATTTCAGATGGAAAAAAATGTCTCATCAACCAATTTTCAAAATTTTTGTGGCAGTTTTTAAGTTTTTTTGTTTGAGGTTTAATGTCCCAGTCATTATTTTCCAGTCATTTTGGGACAGAGCCACCGCTTCCTGGGTAATTCACCAGTACTTTTAGCGAGTAATTTTTAGTGTTTTGCTCATGGACACAACAGTGGGGTGGTAGGTTTTGACCCCCCGGGCTCGAGGTTATAAAACTTGAGTACAGTCTCAGACTCAAAATAAAGCCCAACTAGAACAGTCGGACTCCGACAAAGGGCCCGCCTAATGCCCAGCAGCAAAAAGGGATTATTGGTGAAAAAAATATTGATTATCAAAACCCATATTCAGACATGAACAATAGTTTGATGAAAGTAGTCCATATATGAAATTTGGAAGAAATTGGGTGATAAATGACCAAGCTAGAGTGTCCACAAGTTTAAACTGATAGGTGGCGGCCATCTTGGTTATCCGACAAACCATGAGTTTGATAAAAGTAATCCATATGAAATTTAGTGGTAATCGGCTTATAAAGGATTAAGGTAGATTGTCCACAAAAGCAAATTGATAGGTGGCTGCCATTTTGTTGGCCATATCGTCAGACTAAACTTGTATTCAAACTTGAACAAGGCTTTGATGGAAGCAATACATACATGAAATTTGAAAGAAATCCGATAAAAAATAGAGTGACCATGACAGCAGACATTAATAGGCGGCGGCCATCTTGTCGGCCATCTTAGTTATCGGATGTCGGACAAAACCCATATTCGAACTTGAACGAAAGGATGATGGAAGCAATTCATATATAAAATTTGGAAAAAAACAGATTAAAAATGACTGAGTTAGAGTGACCACGACAGTGGCTATTGATAGATGGCTGCCATTTTGTCACCCATTTTGGCTATCTTATGTCGGACAAAACCCGTATTTGAACTTGAACGAGAGGTTGACGGAAGCAATCCATATATGAAATTTTGAAGAAATCGGATTAAAAATGACTGAGTTAGAGTGACCACGACAGCGGATATTGATAGGTGGCGGCCATTTTGTCGGACATCTTGATTATCAGATGTCGGACAAAACCCCTATTCAAACTTGAACGAAAGGATGATCGAAGCAATTCATAAATAAAATTCGGAAGAAATCGGATTAAAATGACTGAGTTAGAGTGACCACGACAGTAGATATCGATAGGTGGCGGCCATTTTGTTGGTTATTGGATGTCGGACAAAACCCATATTCGAACTTGAATAAAAAAAGTTTATATTAAATCATTTGTTGGCGGGGCCCTAATGATTGGCTGCTTGCGGACAAATGCTTTATTTTGAGTCTGAGAATGAACTCAAGTTTTATAACCTTTAGGCCTGATCTCTTGCTCAGGAGTCAGACATTCTAACACAGACCCATCACCCTCCCCATATGTTGGGAGTGTTCCAGAAAAAAGGCATTGTGCAAAAAGACAGTTTCCAAAGGATAGGGTAAGGAGAGAAGTGTACTGCCATGCTATAAGAAAACCACCAACTTGTAAAGAAATTATTTTTTATCGCTCAAGGTACAACTGGTTTCCAGGAGACAGTGGTAATCTCTTCCAAAATCCCATCCTGTTTCACTACTTTCTAAGATATGCTTTTGTACAGGACAGTGCTAAAACAATGACATTGCCATAAAATATGTCAAGGTCAACCCAGGGGCATCATTTGAATAAGCTTGGTAATACTAGAGTTTCCAATGCTGTGTACCAGGTGTCCAGGGCATCCACTTCTGATTTCACAGAAGACCTTTAAAGCGATAATTCAGACTTTTTTTCATATGCATTTATTATAGAGCTAACAGTATACTGGGAACCTTATGACCATTTATTTTGTTAAAACTGCTCCAATTAGCCCATTATTTTATTGCACTCGCATGCCACAGGGGATCACCATTAATCAATTGAATACTCCAAGAAGTATTCCTCAGGCATCACTACAGAAGTGGCAGTTACCAGGTCAAATAGGATAATTACAGTCAGTGTATAGCGTCGGTCTGATCTATTTCTAAACTGTTTGGAAGGTTTATCAAAGAGTATCAAACAGTGTGGATCCAGATCAGGCCCGGTTAAATGTCAGACCATTCTCTTGATCCAAAAAATTTGTAAAGCTTATCAGCAGACGACACAAACAGGCTTAAAGTTCAATGGTATGAGCATCTAGCATTGCATCTGCATTTGATTATAGTCTGATCAGTGTTTTCACAGAACAAGTAACATAATGGGTAGGTAAGTATCCAATATTTTAAGAACTGACTAGAATTGGCAGATGCAGCAACATAGCCGAGACTCCGATCAGCCTGAATATTGACATTGTTTGGTCAGAGTCTTTGCTGTCTGAATGGACCAACGCGCAGGCTGATCTGAGTCTGTTTGGCTTGCAAGCCATTTTGTTGGTTTGAATTTTCTAGAATTTGCTCAGATTTATGGAAATTATAATAGGAAATGATAAAAATTATGACATTAAATAATGCTCTTTGCGAATACAGGATTATTTTGAATGTTTTAATTGTCTGCCTATTTCTTTAAGAAATCAGGTTTTCAAAAAACTTTTCAGGAATGCCATCAGAGCACCCAACAGTTTGGATCCTGATCAGGTCCCTTATTTTGTTGGACCTGGTCTGGGTCCAAAATGTTTGCAAAGCAGAATACATCATGAATAGAGCTAAATGTTACAATTTCAATTAATGCTATAAACTATTATTTACTCAGGGCTCTTAACCAAACTGCTTAATTATGCAGTGCAAAAATGTAACATGGGCAATGTCTAAACCAATTCTCATTCTTATCACTTGAAGCCATCATTACTCAATGAAATAATTGAATGGAATCATAGCGAATTATAGGCCCCTCTTCTGGGAGCTGATTCCATTTAGTCACAGCTAAGGTAAACAGACGCTTGATCGCATGCTGTTAAATGTACCAGATGAAAAAGATGTCTGCAGACAGTTATTGGTTTTCAAAGCAATAAACAGGGCTTTAATCACCTTAGCTAATGAAGAATCAGAGCAGTGAAAACAAATTAGTAATTACTGAGGAATTTATTTTTGATCAAAATAAACTTTCAAAAGATCTGAATAATCACTTTAAGGTTTTTACAGACATGACATTCATCTTGGTTATTTGCCTTCACCTTTCTAAAAGAAGATCTATATGAAATTTGGCTTCAATCGATTCTGTGGTTTCATGGAAGAACAGATTTGAAAATGTTGATATACATACAAATCAAACCTGACATACCTACTATACTATAAGCTCACCAAGTCAACACACACTGTGCAAAGGAAAGAAACTTACCTATATACATCTTTTCTTCTGCAAGTAGTTTCTTGTTGCATCCACATGGACATGACAACTTTGATTTTGCCTTATTGGTCACAGATTTTCCTGCCAAGCTTGAAATAAGGTGATTTCCAACACAAACTAAGATGCCGTCTTCAGATAAGGTTTCATTCTCTTTCCTTACAAGGGACTTTATCGCTTTTATATTTTCTTCTTTCAGGGCTTCATTCAGCTTATGCAGAGCAGCTTTGAATTCATCACTGTCTGTATCGAGCTCATCCTGAAATATATTAACCCTTTCCTTCATGAATATTCATGCTAAGGCCTAAATGAAATATATGTGTGGTTCCTGTTGCACACTAACAAAATTTAGGGTAGGTACGTAGGGAAATTATTAAATTTTGTTATAACATTTAACAAAGAAAATAGTGACAAAATCTGAAAAAGTGCCCTTTTTAGTTATTTTTTCTCCAAAGACCATTTTAATGTTTAGGGTAGGGTTAAAAAAAAATAGGGTAGGTAGGCAACAGGAACCATACATATATTTCACTTAAGCCTAAGCTCCAACCATTATGAATAGTTATATAATTGAGCCGCGGCATATGATTTCCAACAATTTGACATTTTGACAAGTGTAGACTCAGACAAGCCTGTGCAGCCTCCTTTTAAGCGTAGAAACTCCAAATGATGTTCGCTCAGTAGCTTAACACTCATGGAATATTCAAGTGACAAGCAACGACTATGATCAGACTGCGTGTATGGGCAGGCTGATCTGAGGCTTTGCTGGTCGCACATACCACATTGTTGGAAGTCCCATGCCATGGCTCAATTATTAACCCTTTCCTTCATGAATACTCATGCTAAGCTCCACCTACTATGAATAATTATATATAAACTTTCATGTTGGTACATAGAACAAAGAAATTATTTGTCAGGTCCAGTTGTGTAGGATCAGATATATCAATATTTCAATAGCAAACAGAGTAGACCCTAATCAAGCAGCTCTTAGAGCTGCCTGATCTGGGTCTGCTCTGTTTGCAAAAGTGTTATAAAGGCGTCTCTATGAGGTAAAGGGTTAACAAACAGCCCAATTGGCACCAATGGCTTACCTAAGTCCTGATGTGGTATGAATTTCAAAGGAAATCAGCCAATATATGCAAAAAATATAGCATGTTGGCAGGGACAGGTAAGCCCTGAGGGACAATTCTGATGCAAACATAAAAGTCTCTTTTTGTTCATTTGTTGTAATTTTTTTTTTGAAATTTTGACTTTATACATTTTTTCAAGATTTTTAAGGTGTTTATCCCCTGGAAATGGACAGACTTCTTTGGACAAAATTCACAGCCACCAGTCAAAGTAATAAGGGTGCAAAGATCAGGAATCGATGCAATCAAGTACCACACCTGACCCAGGATATCAATGGGAAAGTAACAAACTCACAGAGAGACACCACAAAAGAGAGCCAAGAGGTCAACCCTTTCCCAGCAGGTGACCACAAGGCACATATAAATAGATGTGTACAAAGGCATAGCAAACACAAGACAGAAAAAACATAAAAGATCCACAAAAGAAGTACCACCTTGGAACGGTCAGTAAAATATTTTACTGGAGGGCTAAAACTGGTTTAACGGTGCACCATCCTCACCCTTAGTTCAGATGTGGATCAAGACACATAGATGTTTGGTTTGCATGAAAGACCCCTAACTTATCAATGCAACATCTCCTAGAACATATGAATCAAGATATAAAAAGAAGATAAAGCAAAAATAAGGACTCAACAGTAAATAAAACTGAATACCCGAGCAAAGGAAATCCAACAGGTAAACCCCGGTGGGCCCGACAAACAGCCAGAGCATCAGGCCCCTACCATCTCATCAATAGATAGGTCTTTAAGTCAGAAAAATCATAGAGTCATTCATAGCAAAAAACAAGATTACATGTTAATTTGTGGGTCTTCCTACAATGCGTTTTTGGATTCGATTCTGATAAGTAACCTCATGTTTGATTGTTTTATCGTTTATTTTTTTCATTTTAAGACCTCATTCAACCAGCAGACCAATGGTCCTGTAAACTCTCAACTGATAACTGTGCCTGATGTAATCATAAAAACATGCAAAACCTTGTTCAAACTGGCTAAGCAACTCTTGACCTAAATTACTCATAATTATTCACTTAATCATTTATTTTACTATATAAACAGAATTCCAGGTCACAGGATGCAATTATTTCCAAAACATCCATGCTTTATATTTCAACAAAGTTTCACGAAAATATAAAAAGGTTTTCAAGTTATAGTCTGAACATGATAGTGACAAACAGACGGACAGTCAGATAGTGCAATCGGTAACATGCCTGTCTGCAGATACATGTCTGACTGCAGATACAGGGGTCGTGATTTTGATCCTAGCCCGCTCCAACGCTTTCGTGGATATTGATCATGAAATAATTTCTACGGCCATTTTCCTCCCTTCCCCTGATTCAAGAAAGGTTTTTGTCAGTTACAAGCAAAAGTATGTGCAAGAAGTTCTGGTTAACCTCTTAATCAAGCTTGCCCAGGAAAAAAGTGTGGTTTGGTGAAATGACCGTCCCGATATGACCACAGCCTTTGACTGGGACCTTAGGCATCAAACCAAACAAGCAGATAACAGCAAGATGGACAGATGCAAGGGGGAAACAATTTGTCTCTCGAAGGGGGACATAAAATATACATGGTCCTCGAGGTGAGAAGACTGGTCTTCGTTGTTTGCAAATAACAAAGGCACAGACCAGCCTGCGCATTCTTACAGTCTGATCAGCACCTTTGTTATTCCCTTATAGGAAGGTATCAAGCAAATTTTTAATTTTCTAGCTAATCTCTATAGCTTAGGGTACTGGTTTGGGCCTCGCTTTGTCAGAATTTGTTGCATCAAGGCTCACACAGGCCTTTAGGTAAGAGTGCGTACCAGAAAAATAATTTTCTTGTTTTTCAACCAAAACATATGTTGTGGGTACTCAAAAGAACCGTCTCAATGAAACAGTTCTTTTGAGCGCCCAAAACTCATGCTAACAAGACCAATTTGACGAATTTATATCCCCCAACAAAGGGTTATTTGAGGGAAACATGTAAATCACAAAACATAAATCCCATTTATCTAACCCTTAGTTAACCTTCAGTATCATTCAGATCATAACAAACGCCTGTCAAGTATGTTTTAATGCTTAGTTAAATAAAAAGTATACTTACATCTGCACAATTTCAATCTCTGACCTTTAAGCCCAACCCCAGAGGTCAAGGGTGTGTGTAAATTCAAAGTGTTACCTTGCATGTAGGTCTAAACTTCTTCCACTTTAATTTGATATGCAACATGACCACTTTTAGAAAAGAAAACAAAATGACCTTTTGACCCCACCCAAGGGGTGCTGGTGTGTGTAATAACAGCATATTTGCTTTCATGGTGCTCTGTGCTCAATTGCCTTTTACTTTGATATGCAACATGACTACTTTAAGGAAAAGATATAGTTTGACCTTTTGACCCCACCCCCTGGGTCGAGGGTGTGTCTGTGGACAAAATATTTCGTACCATGTTGCTGCCAGCGTCGTCAGCTTTAATTTGATGTGCAACATGACTACTTTCCGAAAAAATTACGGTTTGACCTTTTGACCCCACCCCCTGGGTCAAGGGTGTGTCTGTGGGCAAAATATTTTCCACCATGTTCCTGCCAGCGTTGTCAGCTTTAATTATATGCAACATGACCATATTCTGAAAAAGTTTAATTTTGGCCTTTGCCCCCCCCCCCCCCCCCTAAGTCCACCAAACGGACTCGAACCCAGGCCTTCAAACTAAAATCCCGTTTGATATGCTTCATATCTATTGTTGCGCTGCCTGCATGCAAAATTTCAGCCAAAAATATTAACAATTGACTTAGTTATTGCGAAATTAAAATATTTGACCTTTGACCCCTTAGGTGGGGTCAAAGGGGGTGGGGTAAAACTTTGACACTGTCATGCTTATCTACAGGCACTTGGCAATCATGGTCTATAGTGAGAAGTTGTTAAATATAAAAGCTTTGATGAAATGTGAAGATCATCACACAAAAAAGCTAATATAGGTTTTGCCTTATAATTGCCTATACCAAAGCAAGGGCAATAACTCAAGTGTTACGGGGTCGATTTTGACCAAACTTACAGGATATCGAGAGTCTATGATACTTATCATTTGTACCAAGAATGAATCAAATCTGACCAATAGGTACTGAGATATGGTTCCGGACAGACAAAAAAGTGGATGGACGGACAGACGACGCCAAAACTATATTCCTCCGACTTTGTCGGGGGATAAAAATAATGGGTAAGAAATTATTTACAATTTTACCCTGAAAATTATTGTTTATCTAAACCTATGTTACCTCATCTTGAACTGTGAGTTTAACTTTCTTGATAGGCACAGAGGAACCACTGTTTCTCTAAAATATACAATGAAACTTCATAGTAATAAGAATTTCTTAAAATAAGAGCAATTATATGACAGTGTAACTCGCATAAATCACACCTTTTCAAAACTAAAATATATGAGCGCAGATCTGACAAAAGGGTCTTTCGGCATTTTAGCATTTTTATGGCATTGGCTATTTTGAGAAAGTCTAAAATTTCAGTTACTATATAGTCAAATTGCTTCTTATTATAATACAACCACAACCCTCTCAGGATGAAAAGAGGGAAAAATGTGCCTGTGGCAGGATTTGAAGCCACAACCCTTAGATTTCAGAGCCTACACTTAATCGCTAGGCTAAAAATGCAAAGTGTCATAACGGGTAAAATTTGACTTAATTCTTTTTTAAAAGCAATCATGTCATCTACACCACATCTTACAGCTGACCAAGTTTCAAGATTTTAATAAATACTTTTGAAATATCCTGCTGACAAGATTTTTTGTCAAAAAAATTCAAAGGGGCAAAACTAAACAATGATAGATAACTCAACCAAGAAAAAATATATAGAGGTGAGCTATTCTATCATGAGGAATCAATATATCAACTTTTAAGACTTTAGCTTTCATGTTTCAAAAGTTACAATACACACACAAGCTAAAAGCAATATGCCCCTCCAAATTTTTTCAAAGTTGGGTGAATAACAAGGATGTTTTACAGTAAACATTGAACATCCAAAAGCTACAAAGAGCATTGAAAGGCAATGAGTATTGACTCAGATCAGACTCAGTCTGACCTGAGTTAATACTTATTGCTTTTCAATTCTGACTGCTCCTCTAGAAGTATTTCTTATCTGGGTCCTAACTGTTTGCCGAAAGTAAACATGTTCAAAAGCTTATCAATGATATGGACCTTGACCTGGACGTGAGAAAACCTGTCTTTGGGGGTTTGCAAACAACACAGGCGCAGATCAGCCTGCGATTTCGCGAATTCTGATCAGCGCCTTTGTTATTCGCTTTTTGGAAAGTATCATATGTTAACTTGCTACAAGAGAAATTTCAATTTTCTAGCTAGTCTCTGTAGCTGAGAAGACTGGTTTGAATTTCGCTTTGACGGAAACCCCGAAGACAGGTTTTCTCATGACAAGGCCCATATGTTACCTCCTCTCTACTGTCCTCTCCACCTAGCTGTGTTGACTCTCCTGGCTTTATCAAATCTGAAGAACCTCCTGTTTTATTCAAAGCTCTTGAATCTCCTGCATCTGTCAAAAATGAGTCAGTGCATGAGATTTCCAACAATGTGGTATGTGCGACCAGCAAAGCCTCAGATCAGCCTGCGCATATGCGCAGTCTGATCAGAGCCTTTCCAAGTCGCTTGAATATTCTATGACTGTTAAGCTACTGACTGAACATCATTTGGAGTTTCTAAGCTTAAAAAAAGGCTGCACAGGCTCGTACTAGTCTACACTTGTCAAAATGCCACATTGTTGGAAATCTCATGCTGCGGCTCATTAATCTGTTGATCCTCCTCTTGCAGCTACAATGATTTAGAGCAAGTTCATGACATAACAATAATCCACCATGAGGCCTTATTTTTATTTCTAATACTTGGTTAACATATTTTTTTGAAAATTTAGAACGTAGGAGGGAAAAAAATAACATTAAATTAGTAAAAATATTTTTTATTCAATAATATTTTACATTGCTATTGGAATTTTTTACATAGTAACAAAATGCTTAGTTACCTCGACTGATAGTGCTCATGATTCCAAACCCATAACAGCCCACTCATGTGAACCCATATTGAACCTCATGTGAACCCATATCGGCACTAGCATGCACCTATATGGGCCCTCGCCTGCACCCTCAGCGAATATTAAAATGCATTCATGTCACTGTGATGTAAAAACCCTTGCATAAACATGTAATAAAAAGTTTAAAACATGGTCACCACCACGTAACCAGGTCTGATACTTGCCCAAAGGCCCTCTGGCAAATAGGGAGACACTGGGCCGATATGCTGCCCAAAGGCCCTCTGGCAAATAGGGAGACACTGGGCTGATATGCCTGGCAGTGGCCATTTACTAATTTCTAAGTAATGCCCAGTTATTACACCCCTTACCATGCCAAATGTAAGGTTCACAACTTTGATTTTGACTTCTTTTGATTGTCAGAAGACGTTTTTTCTTCAAATCGTTTTTAATATTTCTTTTATCAAGCAGTTGTAAATTGACCGTCCAGTTTGTTTACTTGCCTTTTCTAATTAAATGTTTATGTTATAAACATATTCTTGTTACTTTCAGGATTTTCCACTCACAAGCTATTTGCCATTATAATTCCATTATTCAATTTGACCACCATACTTTCAAGTTGACCACCAATATTATATTAAATGGATCTGCACAGTAGTAGTGTATTTTTGTAAAATTGCTGCTTAAATAGAGGATCTTGCATGAGTGCTCATGTTTTATTGAATTTATTAAACAATTTGGGGAAGAGATAAAATGCGAGGCTTGCCAAGCATTTTATCTCTTTTTCGCAACAAGTTGAATAAATTCAATTATACAGGAGCACTAATGTTAGATTCTATTTATCACTTGACATTAAAAAACTTAAAAATTGCATTTTTGGTGTGAAAACGTCAAGATTTTCTCTTATTTATGCATCATTATAATGGACGTCATTACGTTTCCCAAAAATCTGTACACCACTACCGTAGTGTTTTATCAATTTTATTGCATGGCATTATATCACTCCCAGATGCAACGTCATGTGATAAAATAGTACAAGGTGCATAGTACATAGTTGCACCTAACTGCAAAGACAAAGGTCACTGCATGGAACTTTGCATCTGAAATTTAAAAAAAATAGCTCATTTACTTGAATCTTCTGAATTCTTCTTTCCATTTCACCACTGAGCCAGCAGGACACTGATAGCAGTGACACATCTTAAAAAAAATTTACCCTTAAAGCGCCACCTATCATTTGCAGCAGACGACAATTTCAAATTTTGCCACCTTTTCAAAACTAACCAATAAGGCATGATATTTCATGAGAATCATCTGCTGGCAGACGATTCTCATGTTATATCATACCTTAATTTTGTCGAAAATTGGGGAAAATAAATGTCGCAAAATTTGTCGTCGGCTGCAGTCGTGATTGGCGCTTTAAGGGACATACAACGACTAAAATCTGATTGCATGACATCTTTGATTTTTAAAATATGAACCGCCACATGAGATTTCCAATATTATAAATGTGGTATGTGCAACCAGCAAAGGCTCAGGCCCACGTGCATACGCGCAGCCTGATCAGAGCCTTTGCTAGTCGCTTGAATATTCTATGAATGTTAAGCTACTGCCAAAAACAGTGTAGACTCAGATGAGCCTGTGCAGCCTCCTAAGTTTAACAGGAGGCTGCACAGGCTCATCTGAGTCTACACTTATCAAAATGCCACATTGATGGAAATCACATGTCGCGGCTCAATTATGCCTTTTGAATATTCTAAATCCTCAAAGTCCTTTAATTTCCTTTGCTCACCTTTTAAAATTCTTCTGTAACCACTTGTTGCTGATCTTGTTGTGTCTCTCCGTCTCTCTGAATTTTCTGACAAAGACATTGTCTGAAATGAGACATTGAAACTTAATTAATTAAAAACCCTTAAACAAGTTATTTTGCAAACAGTGAAGACCCATATGAAATGCAACATAATGCTGCATTTCATTGGGGTCTACACTCAGTCTGTTTGCAAAAGAATTCAACTAGAGATCTCTAGGGTTGTCAGGTTATAATTTTCAAAACATAACTATATACGAGGGTCATCCAATAAAGAATGAGACTTTTTCTATAGCGCAGTGAATTTACATGCTAGGCTTATGAAATTTCTGTCAAAGCTAGCTCGTCTTTTTGGCTGTTCACATGTACCATATTCGACGTTTTACATAGTTCCAACTTTTGTTGCTAGGCAACATTAGAAGACTGGGCAGACATGCGTGGCCGGCTCACTATAGGTGGTTACCATAGCAACAGATTAAGAAGTAAAGTTTATTTTTCTACTAGTACTTATATATGCTCATGCAATCTGTCTATAGCCAATAGGGGAAAGTAATGTTTCAGATCCCTGAGCCGTTACCATGGAAACAAAGCTTAAAAACTCAAGTTTTCAAGAAATATCTGGTATTTTTCCTGACCTCTTGACTTTAAAAGTTAATATCAAATAGTCGAAGGCAATAAAAGTGAACATAGTTCGGTTCATGTATACTTAATAACAATAAACTGCAGATAACGAAACATTTTGTGGGATGTCCTACACCTACATATTTACCATAGCAACACAAAGTAGTGGGTTTATAAAAATCAAGTAAATCGGTTGCTAGGCAACCAAAAAATAGGGTATGCATATTTGGTTCATCTTTTATAGCATTTTATGTAACACTAAGATTGTTTAGTAGAAGAAATTATATCAAGAGGTTATTTTCTATCTAGAGTGAAAATAAAAGACTTTCAATAACTGTGGGTATTTGAAAAATAATGTAAACGTGGCCATGCGTCTTCAAGTCCTTCCACAAAAACCCCGTTACTATGGCAACTAATCAATCACGAACATATTGTTTATATTCCTGAATTGCTAAGATGTCATACTATCATTATGGTGAATTTTAACTAAATGCACACATAGGTTTTCATACTATGAAGAAAGTCTCATTCTTTATTGGATGACCCTCATAATTGTATTCTTTTGTTTGAAAACCGTCAGTGTAGCAGTCCGTCAACTTAGCAGATATATTTGATGTATCACATCAGTTTCTTTGCCTTGACAATTGGATTATATAATATTTCAGTATAAAGAATCAGAAATGGAAACTAGAGGACCTGAAGGTCCTGAAGCGCTCACCTGATCTACTTAATAATGTTAAAATAGGTCAAGGTCAACTTAGGCTTATTATTTAAACATATTTTGTTTTACCATACACGTAATTATGTTTCACTTAAACTGTGAATTATAGAACAAGAGGGCCCTAGGGCCCTGGATCCCTCACCTGGGTCCTAGCACATAAATAGATGATGTATTGGCATGTGGCTTAGGAGATAGGATTTAAAATTATGTCTATGTTTAGCTCTGGTAGCCATGTTTTTGTTGTTGGATATAACTTCCGCCAAATCTGACCCACCTCTTGAAGAGTAGAATCTATAATGTAATCTAAACACTACAATATACAGCCATCAAGCTCCCAGCACCAAAACTGTACAATATATCCAAAGTCTATTCACAAAACTATAACCAGTACACTGTACAACACAGCCACCAAGGCCCTAACACCAAAATGTATTCACAATTTATATACAGGTCTTTATGGTAGATGTTTAATGCATTAGAGGCCACCTTCTTGGCCACAACTGAACAGGCAAATCTGTGAAAGTCCCAATCTTTCCTCTGCCACTGGACGCTGCAGTAGCGAGTTATATGACAGCTTGAGCAACGTTTAAGTTACCCTCCTTCTTTGGGTGGATGCTTACAGTTAGAACAAACACAGTCTACCTCGTTGTTCTCACTATCGTCACTATCAATTGTTTTAGCCAGAAAATCAAAAAGGACTGCCCGTTCCTGTAACAAGTCCGGCTCAACAGCTGGGGCTGGTGTAGGATTATCTAAAGACTCAAGATCCCTGTCACTGCCACAAACAAGACTGATATTTTCCAGTTCCTTCACACACACACAGAATCCTCCTGGTTCACTGGCGAAGGTGAATCTGGTTTTCCAGCTTACTTCTCCAGTTCTTAAAAAAAACAAAAACACAGAATCCTACTGGTCTTCTGGTGAAGGCGAATCTGGTTTTCCAGCTAACTTCTCCAGGAAACGTGCATGTCTCTTCCTAGAATGAGTAAACGCAGAGGGTGAGTTTCTCTTCTTCCAACGACGTCTCACTGGTTTCACAGTAGCGCGTCTGGAGACCTAGCCATCGTCCTTGGCTTTGTTTGGAGTTTTGGACATAAGTTTGAAGCTGACGTTTAACAACAATGAATTCTGATTCCGCATGAGTTTCCACGAGTATCCATTATCCTCATCATACTCCAGTCTGTTCAGAACTTCAATGATTGACTTTGTGATAATATTGGGGGACAAAACAAAAAGAAACCTTTTAGCTGTGTTTTTGACTAAATGAGGAGTGCCCTAAACTCCTCTGTGGACTCTGTATTGGCCACAGAAGGAGACAGACTATTCCAGTGTGGAATAGTTTGGGGAAAAAGGAATTCTTCAGGGCATCACTGTATGTTAGCAAAATTGAGCACTATGTGATGACCTAGTAGTTTTCAAACTGTGAGCAGGGGTCATATACCAGGGTTGGCACGATATTACCCGCCCGGGTAAACCCACCCCATAAAACCCGGGTTTACCCGGGCTGGGCAATAAGGTCATATTACCCACTTTGGGCAATATGCAGGTTTTATGAATATTTGGTCTTATAAATTCTCGGTTTTCAGTCTGATGATAGATATAAAAGTGTAGGAATGATTCTATATAGCCATAATTTTAATCAGTTTAAATGGTAATAATGAGATAATCATTAAAATATGAGTATCAACATTGACAATTAAAAATATATTACATGTATTTAGAAGATACAGACAAGTCAGTTTTCAAATATATCTGATTATTATTATCTTGTCTATAATCATGATTATGCTAGTCTTCTAATGTCATCTTTCCACTGAAAAAATATCTTGGACTTCAATAATATAAACAAATCCACTCTGGGTCTTATTGCTTGACAGGGATTATTCTTTGGGGAGATAGTGAGAGATTTTCTCATTTTTCTGCCAAAAATCTCATCGAAATTGGATAGATGGGAGAAAATTCTCATAGCAAAATGTGAGTAAGCAGAAGCTTTTTGTTTAAGTTTCTCACTAAAAATTATGGCTGAATGGGATATTTTCTCCCATGATATTCTCAGTCAAAATTATCCCTGCTTGATCATATTGGCAGTAAATGAAAATTTCAAAGCTAACTTTGATTGGTGATAAGCTGTTTTATGCTTAAGCCTGAATAAACTTTATGTATCATGTATGTATACATGTAATTCTATTCCAAAGTGTGAATAAGTTCCCATTTCTCAATAAGACTGCATTAAAATATATTCACACTTTTGTTACTAGGACCAGCATGACTGCATTTGACTCTAATTTCAATAGTCAAGGATAATTACTCAATTACTGCCCCAAAGGTGTGAATCACAGTCAAAACAATACTACTGTTATCTTTCTAACTTTTGGGATATCCCCATAGTTTTTTGTAATCAGCCTAAAATTCACCTCAAAGAACTACCATCAAAAGATGCTGACAGAAATGCAAACAGCTTTAATCCTGATCAGGCTGTTTCTCTTTAGACCAGTACTGTCTGCACAGAAAAACTGTAAGGTAGCAGCTGGTTGTTGGAGTTATTCTTATTTAATGATGATTTATAAAACCCACATAAAACCCATAAAACCCCAAAAACCCGCCCTCATAAAACCCGTAAAACCCGCTGGGTTGGGTTTTATGATAAAACCCGGGTTTTATGCCAACCCTGTCATATACTTGTCTTTTTCAATAGACACTGCTCCACAATGAATCTTGTGAAAGAGAAGCAAGCCGGCGGACTGGTCCCTCCAGGCCTCAAGAGATGGCCATTCAATCTCATCAAGCATTTCCCCGACACTACTTATGTTTCGCCATCTCCTTCAGGTCCAGTGGGCTGCTGTCTTCTGTTCCAACTTTCTCAATCTGATTAATCTGTTGCTAACTTAAGCAACGGAGAGCTCAGTTAGTAGCCGGATGGGTGACCCAGGCATTGGAGGCTCCAATTTGGAGCAGGGGCGACCAAGGCCGAGTCTGCTTGTGGCCATCGCCGGGCTATGGCTACTGTTCACTTGTTTAGTATTCTCCTTCCAATAAAACCAACCAATCAAATGGGATTAGTTTATTTGGATTTCCCGACTGGTTTTGATATGACCTTACTGATTGGTCAATATTTCATCATGGTATTTTTGGGCTATAGCCGCAGCCATGGTTCAAAGCAAGGTCGCGGCTATAGCCAAGCTACAGCAATTCCGCTGAGGATATCCCTGGCTAATAGCCACAAGCGAACTTGGCGTAGGTAGTTGCGTTCATATACATTAGGCCTATTTTTTTCTTGGCACTGTCTCGGGGTCCGGTACCGGACCCCTAGACTACGGGGCTACGGGTCCGGTACCGGACACCGAGCCACGCCTATGAGGACTGTCTCGGGGTCCGGTAGTTTGTAAAACAACTGCTCGGCACGTCTAGGGATAAGGGGATGCGTGTCCGTACCTGCACGTATATGTAGTAACTGTTATTTTACCAACAAAATCTCGTGTTGAAGTTTAACTTTGCTTCGTCCGCCATCTTTGATCATCTGTATTTACTGTCACGCTATTCAAACAAGTATAAGCTTATACAAAAGGTATAAGATTTTTAACGGACGAGAGTGGAAAAAAATAACTAGATATAGATCTAATTTGTCTTACTTTATTCCTTTTATTTTTCTTATCCTTATTTTTTCAATAAGGTCATGAATAAAGGTAATTATTGTCAGGGGGGACTTACTATCGCATCAGTGAATTGGCGTAGGGTTTGATGTCCTTTAATTGGTGTTTGTCTCAATGTTCTTATTAATTTATTGTTGTTATCTGTCTACTTGATTATTAACCTAAAGGTAAATACCAATTTGCACTTTCATTGAAGTAAGCAAACGGTGATTTCAGGTGCATTGTTTAATTGCTTTCATACCCCTCATTGGTCACATAACTGTCTGTCTGTCTGTCCGCCCGTCCATCCACCACAACCACCAGTGAAACGCATGGGCTGATTGTGGTCCGAAGTTATTCAAAATAAAACAGCTTAAAACGTGGGCCGATTTTGGCCCGATATAACATGCTAGCACAGGAAGTTATTCACAGCGGTGAGATGGTTCTTTTGAGAACCCAAAAGCTTAAGACCAAATGAGCACACAAAATCAGACCACTGTCGAACACCAGCCAAACGCATGGGCCGATGGTGGCTCGACAATAGCATGCTGGCACAGGACGTTACTCACAACAAAACAGCTATATATGACTATTGAGCTCTACGAAATATGGTGCTCAGAAATTTATAATAGGGATCTAACATCAGTTGGGCGTATTCATGATGCGATGAACCAGAGGGTGGGGGGGGGGGGGGGGGGGCAGGGGCTCCGGAGCCCCCTCCTCCTGAAAAATCATAAGAAATATAGGGTTTCTTAGCAATACTGATCAGGATCCCCTGAAAAACTAAAAAGCTACTAAGCCAGCAATGTTAGGCCATCATAAGCACGCCAGCGAAACGCCATTTATGTTCTGCTAGATTATTCTAGTCCAGTCGTTGTAGCAAACAGTGTGGATCTCGATTTAACTTCTCTCCTAAGAGCAGTCTGATCCAGGTCCACAATGTTTGTCTGTACGGAGAAATTAGCCATTGACGTAAGCATAAGTTGCATTTTCCTTACATAACGATCCATATGCCGTCTACTAGTTCGATATTGAAAGACGTCGTTGAAGCAACCAATATTGACCCAGATCTCATAGGAGCAGTCTGATCCTAGTCCCAAATGTTTGTTTGTACTGGGATATTGGCCATTGACGTAAGCATAAGTTGCATTTCCCTGACATAACGACCCATAAGCCGTCTTTGTAGCAAACAGTGAGACCCGTATCAAACTGCTATCCTAGGAGTGGCCTGAACCGGATTCGCAATGTTTGTCTGTCCGTAAGACGACTTTGTAGCTAACAGTTTGGACACAAATCTGACTGCTCTCCTAGGAACAGTCTGATCAGGGTCCACTGCGCAATTAGCCGTTGACGTAAGCATTTACATGTTGCAGATAACTCCAGCAGACGTAAATTTTAGATGCATTTCCGCGATTGAGTCGTTCAACCTATGTAGATCCATTTGTAACGTCTCTGTAGCAAAAAGAGTGGACCGAGATCAGACTGTTATCATAGGAGCAGTCTGATCTTGTTCATCACTGTTTGTCATTATTTTAGATGCTTTTCCGCGACCGAGTCTTCAACCTTAAGAGATCCATTTGTAACGTCTCTGTAGCAAACAGTGTGGATCCAGATCAGACTGTTATCGTATGAGCAGTCTGATCTTGTTCAACACTGTTTGTATTTATGCTAAAAAGTCATGTCCTTTTTGGACCATATCAGTTGTTTAAAAAAGACCAAAAAAGACTCAGAGTCTTCATATAAAGCTATGTACGAATGTCAAAAGATACCAGCAAGATCCACTGCCGTTTTCAGAGTAGTGAGTCTCTTTGAAAGCTATAGTTGAATAATGAATCTACACTACAGACTATGTAAGCTTATTTGACACTGCTCACTCATCTCACTAATCAGCTGCCAACGAGTAGTTTAATTGGTTCCTTTAATTGAAGATGAGAAGATAATTGATTTGTTACAGTTGAGTTCTTTTTTTACTTTACCGTTATTATTTGTATACCTTTTGTATAAGCTTAATTGTTTGAATAGTGTGACGCATGACAGTAAATACAGATTGGTTTCCCTTTGAGGATCAAAGATGGCGTACGAATTCAACATGAGTTTTTGTTGGTAAAATAACTGTTGGTACATATACGTGCAGGTACGGACCCGTATCCCTAGACTTGTCAGTAGTTGTTTCATAAACTACCGGACCCCGAGACAGTCCTCATAGGCGAGGCTCGGGGTCCGGTACCGGACCCCTAGAATCAGTGTCTAGGGGTCCGGTACCGGACCCGTAGCACCGTAGTCTAGAGGTCCGGTACCGGACCCGGAGACAGTGCCTTTTTTCTTACCTGCACCTTAGGCTTAGGTTTTTTCAACAAACGCTTGAATTCGAATGCATAATCTTCTGAATGAAAATGGAATATATTTTTGATAAACGGATTTGCGTTATCGTGTACTTTTGTTAAAACAAAATATTGAACGTTGGTGCCTATTCTATCGTACATATCCAAAAACAATTCTGTGTCAATCTTCTCTAAACTGGACGCCATTTTATTTGAAAACGAAAGTAGCTGTTCCCTCGGCGGCCGTGTCAATTAAATTAGCCGACGGCCGTGTCAGTAGTGTATGGGTCTCTAACATAACAAGAAATATCTTTAAAAAAGATATTCGGCGGCTCTCAAATACTGACGATAAACGCACCCAAATTCGCTGGTTTAGACGAAATTCCCATCTACCCCTTTGCATGCTGGAATCTAAAATCAGCGAAGTTGTGGTCCTGATTCCATCTCTCTTTTGCTTGGTTTTGTGCACATCTAACTCTTTTCGCTGAGCGATATGCATCTGAATCTTTTTTTAAAATTTTAGGCATTCACCAGCAAGGGTTTGGGAACAATGTTTCAAGTCCTAAGTTTTTAGGAAAATGGGGGGGTGTTGACAATGAATTAATGTAAAATTAAACGTTCACTGAAACAAACCGAACACCAGAAAAGAACATAGCCAGGATCGAGGAATAAATACATGTAGGATTCAAAACTGATCGACACCCAGTAAGCACGTACAATTGGGCCATTATCGGCCCGCCACTGAAACGCCATCCAAATGACATTTTGCTGGCAGGCCGATAGTGGCCCGAGTTTGGATGCTGGCTGACCCATGCGTGGATCAAGGAATTTTTGCCAGGGTGGTCCAGGCCTGACTGCCAGAAACAGCTCTGACAACGTTTGTTTCTTTTTTTGTCCTCAACTTTTACAGTGGCTTATCAATGGTTTATTTCAAAGAAAACTATAATTTTACAAGGTTTCGGGGGGGGGGGGGGGAAATCCAACCTATTCAGGGGGGGGGGCGGGGGCTGGGGGTCCAAATGCTTATTCTAGAAACTCATAAACCTTTTGATTTTCCAGGAGGGGTGCGGACCCTCTATCCCCCCTCTGGATCCGCATATGTGACCATTTAACTATCGTAATTGATAGAAGAGACTTTACCGATTGTTACACTGTTCTTGTAAGAAAATGCATATGCCGGCTAGGGCAAGCTCAATCGCCTGAACCCAAAGGTTACGTGCAAATTCGCGATTAATTTGACGCCATTGTAATGGAACAAATTAAATTCACTTGTTAAGTTGTTTTTTTAGAAATCAATGGTTTATATTCACCATTTTGGGACAATGACACATATCCCTGGAATTGGGAATTTTAGCGCGAAAACGCCTACAATTGAGAATTCTAGTGTTGTTAGCTATATTGTCAAATCATAAAACACAATATTTAATCTGAATTTAGCTGTACTGTTAACTTGCATGATGTATTATATGAAACTGCTTAATGTTGAATATTACCAGGGCTACCACTCATATTTTGAGGTTACATAGGGCAAAATGTAGAGGGCACAATTTTTAGAGGGTACATGGGCCCACGAAAATTCCGACAGCTAAGCATTTTGAAAGCACAGAGTAGGCTTAGATTTCCTATTAACTGCTTAAAGTGATTCTGCAAACCCACCCAAATCAAATTTGAGCGGGGCTCCCCTTTATATCATTTGCATGAAAATGACTAAGTCATTACACTGAAAAAACATTTGGCAGGGGTTCTCTTATACATTGACTTTCCGTTCACCCCAGCCCTTTCCCCAGCCAACATAAAATGCGATTAAATTAGAAAAACTGAAGAAGTGGGATGGGGCACTTGGCACTACAGAAGCTTACATCAAAGTACCAGCTCCTTCAGGTGTGATAGACAAGAGACAGTTAAGATAGTCAAAATAACATCTAGCTTTTATCATTTCCATCTCCATTCTTACACACAGATGTACGAAATTAAGCTACCTAATTGTATCAGCTAGTTGGTATTTATCTTTTTATGCATCCGGAGAACAAGTTTTAATTGATTGTTGTACTTACAGGGGAAATTACCTGTTGAAGCTCGAAGCAATATACATATTGGTCCAAGGTTGAAGCAAAGAAGTAAACCATGGCTGATATGCCAATCGTTAGAGGGCACAACACCCCTGGGCCCTTATAATGCAACGAGGGGATTTACACCGTAGTAGCACGACTGATATGCCGATAGTTGGTTGAAAATGTCTGAACGGGAACCCAAATATATGAAACAGACTATAATCATGTCCAGATATGGGAATTGGAAAAGTTACAAATATTTTATTTAAATAGCATGATATTACTCGTAAAGTTCTTTCGGATTTAGTGGATTATTTTATAATGCACTTCTTTACTGTGTGCAAGGCATGCAAATAATGATAGTGGCAGCAATTTACAAATACTGTACATCGGGGGTTGACCTATATTCGAGATTAGGTCGTTAATACATTTGCATTTTTAGACCCAGTGCACAGACTGGTTCTCTGCCATTTACATGTATGTTTTCAAGTTTAGTTTCATGTTTAATAAGATTGTATGGACATTCTGAGTATCAACCAATGAGAGCATCTTTTTCCAGTAGGTGTGATGAATATTACAATTTAAAAATGCTTCTGATTGGTGAATAATCTAGATCTAAACCGAAATTAGAATGGCGGCTAAAGCCGCCGTAAAAAACCCCCCAGCCCCTGAGTCATCTATTAAAATGCTGTGTTAAAGCAAGCAGCGGCAAGTAGCATACCAAAGTTCAAAACTGAAGTATTTGTGAGGCAGCTTCACTCCAGGCCATGGTCTAGTAAAATCCATGATGCTATAAAAAGAGTCTCCTAGCATGGTGGGAATGGAGGAAAGCAGGGTCACCAGCAGATCCAGAGCACCCCACGGTTGAGTGCAGGAAAAGAGCAAAAAAGGCACTAAGAAAAGAACAACGTCAGGAAGCAGCAAACAAGGGGAAAGAAAGTGGAAGAGATCATGAATTGGAGAATGACCCGAAAATATTCTATAAACTTATAAAAAACCAACACAAATCTTCAAATAGCAAACTTCATACATAAGTGGTGAACAACAGGGCGTGTGAAACTCAAGATGAGATAAGAGAGGGGATGGGCAACCCATTTTCAACACCTTGCGACTCCCTTAGAAAACGCCAGATTTGACCAGACCAGCGGATAGTTGATACAGATGTTGAGATAATCAAAGACCTGTGCAAAGATGAATGCTCAGCGATAGATCCAGTGACTGAAGCCGAAGTAGCATCAGTCTTAAAGCGACCGAACAACAACAAGGCAGTAGATATAATGGGTCTCACCAGTGAAAATTTCAAGCTCGCAGGACAAGAAATTACAGAGTACCTAGCTTGTCTCATGAATTATATCATTGGGTCGGGGTCTGTCTCTATGGTTCTAAAGGAGGGTATCTTATCTTCAAGAGAGGTGACCCAAGCAATCCAGGCAACTATAGGGGTATTACAGTGACACCCATCAATCTCAAGATACTAGAGCACATCATTAATACCCGACATAATGAGATATTACATGAAACCCAGTCAAACTACAAACAGGTTTCACATCTGGGTGTTCGCCACAATATGCAGCACTAATACTGTCTGAATGCATTCTAGAAGCCAGGAATAACAATCAAGACCTGTTCCCCACAACGCTATATACACAAAAGGCGTTCAATTTGGTTTGACCAGAACTCCCTCCTTCAAAAGCTTACTTGGATGGTATTGGCTGCTGTTGAAGGACCTCTGTTCTGACTGCTCTTCTAGGATCAAATGGGCAGGTGAACTTTCCCACCCCATAAATAACAAACAGGGTGTCCAACACGGTGGAGTCCTCTCAAAAGGACATTACAAGCATTACAACATTCCATTTTTACTACAGCTGGAAGACAGATATACAGATGCAAAACTTGGATCGATCGGGATTCCACACGTGACGGTCGCCAATCATGTAGCTGTACTGGCAGAGGATAAGCGATGCCCAGGTGATTGTTTGGGATGCAGATAACAACGCATTTAGGGAGAGATAATGCATACATTCTAGTAAGAGCCATACTCTATGGTTTAATCATTGGAAGAGGAAAGACACAGAATTGAATAATTTCATGCGTGGAGGGAAAGTTGATACCCCAGATTCAACAGTGCACCTAGGGATAGTTAGAAATACTTCCAGAAAGGCGGATTATTGAGGGGAAAATAACCTTAGGAAGGAAAACTGCATATTCCTTGATGGGTGCTGGGATCCATGGGGGAAATGGGTTAAGGGCCTATCAGGAAGGGCACTTATGGTCAACCTTTGTCATTCCACGATTTATTTATGAGCTTGAGGTCCAACCCCTTACAAATAAGGACAAAGAAACCTAAAAAATCAAAAGGAAATGGCTTAAACAAATTCAGGGTCTCAAACACTGCCTGTTTAGCTCTCCTTGGTAGTTTACCTGTAGAAGGCATACTCCATAAGAATCTCCTTAATATGCTTGTAAACATGATCAGAAATAAAGACTCAATAGAATACAAAATAGCCCAGAGGCAATTAATGATGAGAGAATCAGCAAGAGAGTATTTTCATTCATATTCAATTAATTTTAGCACAGTATGGGCTACCCTCTATATTTGAATTATTAAATAACCCCCAGCCAAAGAGGCCTGGAAATGTACACTTAACCACAAAATACATGAGGTAGAAGCTACGTGGAAGTCAGATATTGAAAACAAGTCATCCACAAAATATCTGATTGCAAATGTATTAAATGTTGGTAGCAGTCACCATATATATGGTTCACTGTAATAGATAATATTAATGACAGTAGGAGAGCACATATTAAGTGTAAGCTGTTGAAGGGCACATATATACTCCAAGCAAATAGGGCTGCCTTCAATAAGTACATGGTAGATCCAACCTGTAAATTGTGTCAAGTGGCTCCAGAGAGTTCTTTGAGGACGAAAGAAGGGTCTATATAGAGAAACTCTATCCCAATTCTGTCAAGACTGATTCTTAAATTAAGGATTCCCAACTTCCTCGCCCAACTGACTCTGGATACGACCAAGATTCTCGACACAGAAAAATTAGTTGCGGGAGAGATGGGGTCGCTGGAACTTTTCAGTAGGGAGTATATATACAGGATACATGTGCCACTTGTTGTGGCTTTGAAAGGGATTTCAAAAACATAGATGATACAGTACACAAGGACAGCTTCTATGTATATATGCTAAAAGCACATGTATAAAGTTCACCAGCCTTGATTTTTAAAAAGAATAAACTTTTTAAATAACCACCAAGCCATAAAGGGGCTCTTTCATGGTATGGGAAATTAACATGGGAGTCTGCCCACGCTTGGAATTTGATAATATTATGTTTATTAATTGTCTGGGGTATGACTTTTATATTTATGGTGCATTTGAGTTTTTATGCAATTCCATTGCTAATTTATGACGTCATGTATGATATCACTACAATACCTTAGGGTATCCAGTTAGTATCATTTCTAAAGTAATTATAATATCATGTAACAGGCACAGAAATGCTTTATTTAATAACTATATCATTGATAAGTACGTTGATACTATAAATGGCTTTGTATGTATTAGGATAGCAGGTGGGCAATCATTTTTATGAGATGGTACCCCAATTTTTAACAATATATTTTGTATTCAGTCGAATTTGGAATTAAAATTTTTACACGTTGCGGTCTTTGTCAAGATACCGTTTCAACATATAAACTTTCCATATATGTTAAGAATATGTAGACAAAATTTCATGAAATTCAAGGACCGGTAACATATTTTTCAACTTGATGTAAACACATGGCCCTAATTCATCAAAATGTAAAAAATAAAATAATCATGTTTCACTGTAAAACATACTTGAATACTTGCTTAGTTTGAATCACCATGCTAGTACGTTTATTGGTAGAAGTTGATATGTTCAGTGTTTTTCCCTATTGCTGATTGGAAAAAGAAAAAAAAAAAACAATATTCTTTGATATTAAGTGTCATGATTCTTATTAAATGAAGTGCTTACACAATAATATTACCAAAAACGATACAATATGGTGACACTGGACTTACCACATCTAGTTTCTAACGTTAAAACTACATCTAACCAATGTTACACTTAATATGTAACATTATTAAGAATTTTAATTCATACAGAAGAGAAACCTTATGACAAGTCAGTTCATACAGGAGAAGAACCTTATATCTATGGTTTTATAATTGTAAAAGTAAGTAATGGTGCAAAGATCAGGAATCGATACAATCAAGTACCACACCTGACCCAGGATACCAAAGGGAAAGTGACAAACTCACAGAAGACACCACAAACGAGAGCCAAGAGGTCAGCCCTTTCCCAGCAGGTGACCACAAAGCACATATAAACAGACGCGCACAAAACATAGCAAACACAAGACAGAACAAAAACATAAAAGATCCACAAAAGAAGTACCGCCTTGGAACGGTCAGTAAAATATTTTACTGGAGGGCTTAAACCAGTTTCACGGCGCCAACCTCTTTAATAAATCTGGTTCACAAGAATAAGCCCCTGTCAAACCTATTGGTTATAATGAACCAATTTGGTCACAGAGAACTCTTGGCTTCAAAGGAATTGCTAAATTAATGCTTAAATCTTCTCTGTTTATTCTATTTTGTAAAACTGATGCTGATTTCCATCAAATGGCAATATTTATTCTTTGGCTGGCTGTATATTCCAGGCATACTGTTTCGTTTTCTGGACCTCACTTATTCATGTAGAACACTGTTCTATGATACCTTTGATATGACTCTGTTACACTTAATCCTGGTCACGGCACCAAATGTGGTTACTCTAGTTCAGTTGGGATGTATAGAAATATTTGGCCTTCTTGTTTTCACATGTTTATTGATAGGATATTATGTTTCTTATACAATATCATGCAAGACTTGAGGAAGTGATGCACATTGTCTTGGCCCCATAGTGCCATGACATGGGGCCATGACCTTTGGCATTTCCATCAATTGAATCATTTGAAATTGTCTAAACATGTCTTTCTTTAAGAAAAGTGGAAGTTGATTTAAAAACAACCTCCTTCTGTCGAGTTATTGATTCATTTCAACTAAATAATTAATTTTGCTAAAACTGACCTATACCCATAAGAGGTAGGAAATGACAAAGTTACCGGTTTTGGATTTTCATGAAATTTGGCTCAGATCAGTAGGATATATATGGCATGTTTTTGTGATAATATGATATCTTGACAAAGACTAAAACATATCTATCTTTGGAATTTAATGTTGAATGTTTTGTAAATTTTTGAAAAAAAATATTGAAATTTTATAATCACTTCTTCAGAAAACGTAAACCATAATATATCCAGGGTGGGTAGTCATGTGGTTTTTGCTTGGATACACTGTACGGATGTTCGAATACACTGTACGGACATTCTGATCGGATGTAGGTAGTTTTCTCTATGTTTTCTCATCTATACCCAGAAAGTTATACACCATTTTCCAGCCCACATTTTCCCGTATCAAACGCTACCAGGATAGAATCTTTAAGCTTCTTACTTTGAGTACTAACTCTGTCACAAATGTTGTCCGTACAGCTTATTTCCAAATTCAGGCCCGATCTTCGCCGCTAAAAATTTTGTGACAGAGTCTGTACTCAAAGTAAGAAGCTTTATGAGGCTATCCTGGCATCGTTAGATCGGGAAAAATGGGGGCTGGAAAATGGCGTATAACTTTCTGTGTAAAGATGAAAAAACACGCAGAAATATCTACTTACTTTTGCTTAAAACATCGGTGTGGAAAGCAGTCCGCCATTTTTCCGTACAGTGTATCCTAACAGAAACCACGTGACTACCCACCCTGATATCCAAATGGTTTCCTGGTATTAATATAATGCCTATGGTATTTTGGATTTAATCTAGATGATAAATCATAGAAATAAACAAAACTATAGATTTAGGACATGGAAAATTAGAGACAGGTGTCACCTCAAAGGTGGAGTACGTCAGGGTTGCTTCCAAAGCCTTATTCTTAACTATCTAATTCAATACATACATTTTCATAGTTTGTATATAACGAGTCATTATCATGCAAAGTTTAAAGAAAATCCATGCGTGGTCACAGATGCAAGACCCCCTTTTAAAGTCAACTAGACTTGTGCCTCGAAGAAATAAATGGGAGAGCTCTACGATACAACAACAACAACAATGGCCACCATCCGAGTTAGGGCATGAACTGTCGACCTCAGATGACCCTGGGACTCGTTCTATTTCATATCCGAGGGTGAGTCAACACTCTAGACCATGAGAAGGTAGCATAACGTCCTAACACGCAGTGTCACTCTTCTCTCTTATACAGGGGTTTAACTTTTCATCACATTTATCATGAGAACACGAATCACAAAGGATGGATATGAAATCCAAATAAGGGCATCAAATCCAAAAAGGCCACCATCCGACTTAGGGCATGACCTGTTGACCTCAGATGACCTTGTGACACGCTCAACACCCTAGACCATGAGGAGGTTGCATAACGTCCTAATGCAGTGTCGTTCTTCTCTTTTTACAGGGGTTTTCAGCACATTTATCATGAGAACATGGATCACGAAGGATGGATATTGAGGAAGGTAGCATATATGATCATGGTGATGCTTTCAAGTAAGGGTTTGTCAAACTTCACTTCTGATTGGTAGTGTCCTTGTCTCTTGATATTGAATGAAGAGTAAGGGTCAATCTCTAACACATACAAGCAATAACCTTAACATAATCATTTCGGTTAATGTTTATGTATTTTTGAAAACAGGTCAGCGTTCTGTAGCAGTCCACATACTGATTAACTCCGTAATTGGGGCGTAAAGGTTGAGAGGGATAAAACTGCCCATTAATGTAGAAACACACCAAACTACAATAGTAATGACGAAAATAGAACCAATTTCTCCAATAGTCTCTTATGTAGGTGGCACTAGACACTAGTTCTATGATCAGTTGACAGGGAACCAAACATCGAAAGACATAGTCAGTGCTGAAACTGTATAGCCAATTTCATAGCCCTTTTCTTTGTTTCATCATAATGTGTTAATTTTATTCTATTGTTTCTGTATGATGATACATTGCATTAGTTAGAAAGACTCCATGCGAGCTAAACAATTTTGTGTTTTAATAGCAACAGAATCTAGGGCGAAGATTTGGCGCCAGTAAACTGCATTTAAACCCCCATGTGCCTTAGGCTGCTGTCCGTTCTAAGGCAGTGATTCTTTTGTTTTTGATCTATTGTTTAATGTTTTATTGCTAATTCTAATTATGGGTCGTACAAGATTTTTTTGAAAAAGATACAAAGGTGCATAGCCTGGAAACTAAAAAGGACTAACAATCATTCTTGCGCATGACACATCGTCTTTGCTAAATACACACTCCTATAAAATTGCATGAAGATATGAACTGTGAGTGAGTTATACAGAGTACAAGACAAAAATAGGCATAAAACACAACCAAAGGGCCATAACTCTGAAACAAAGAAAGCAAAAGCGACCATTATTGTATGTGACACATTTACTTGACCGGTTATACAT
Organism: Loripinus fragilis; assembly: GCA_964019695.1. Taxonomy (NCBI): domain Eukaryota; kingdom Metazoa; phylum Mollusca; class Bivalvia; order Lucinida; family Lucinidae; genus Loripinus; species Loripinus fragilis. The sequence goes on from OZ026518.1 coordinate 24,526,870, forward strand.
TCCTTTAAAACTTCATGAAGATAATCACTCAAAGCAGGTTAAAAGTATTGCAGAATGCTTCAGTGCATTCTTGTGACTCAAGCCAAATGAGCGCTTCAGGGTGTTTGGAACTCTAGTTTTCTATCTCAGGCCACCAGTGTTGGTTCCCTTCTCCTAGCTTTCCAAATTTCCATTTTTTAGTCATACATGTATTTTTTTGTTCTTCATTCTTTTAAACTTTATTAAAATAGTACTCTTTATTTTTTCTGTTATCCTTTAAAAAGAGATTTATTCTTTTTATCTTTTGGGCCCTCATAATTCTCTTATCATTGAATTCTTTGCTCTTTATCATCTCAAATCAGGCCATTATTCTCTATATAATCATTAAACCCCATCCTGACCTAAGCTACATGTGAATTAAACTAATTTATTAATCCCTTTTGTGATAACTAATTTAAGCTGTTGATTTAAAAACAACAGATCACAATTTGTTATTGATATTTAATAAACATGTACATATACAACAGCACCAAAACTAATGACTAGTCAAAGCAATTTTTCAGACTAGAACTTAAAAAGGGGAATGCAATATTCATTATTTTTGTATTTGTTTAGATTTTTTATGTCACTGTCAGCAATTTTTCAGTCTTGTCAGGACTGGTCTTCCGGGGTTGAACCAGTACTTAGCAGAGGATAATTTGTGTTGCTCAAGGACAATGCTTCCAGTGAGGCTTGAACCTGCAACCCCTCAATCTCAATTCACACACTCTACCACTGAGCCACTGCACTCCTCTGCAATAAGCATAAGCAAAATACATAGACTAAAAGGGTTAAATGAGTGTGCATATAATGCTAATTTGATCAAATCAGATGTAAAGGTAAGTTTTAGCAACTCAAAATTTAAATATGGGTTCAGATAAGGTAACAAAGGCTTAAATCATTTTTCCTGAAGATTTTGAAAGTTCAAAAACATCCCAAATTTCATTGCAAAATGTACAGATGTTTATCAGGATTGACCATCAAGAATCAATAAAATTGCAAGCAAATTTAAAAACAATAGCAGGCAATTAGTTAATATATTCTGTTTATGCAAATTTGATTAGGACTGTATTATTACAGCATTAAATGCCTGCCTTTCATTGTTTCCCATACTCTACTATACACAATTCTGTAAATTTCTATTTTTCATTTGATTTTGATCTGATATGTGCCAAAATGCATAAAGATGCACATGCAACTCAGATTCAATTGGTTTCATTGTCATGATTCCCTTTAAGCAATGATAAGTAAGCAATATACATGATGTTCGAGATTTATAAAAAGCTAGTAACTGTTTATATAGATAAAATATCATAAAATGCGATAATCAGGATACCATAATATCCATCACACATTTAGATAAACAAAAACGTTAATTTGCGTAAAATTGGAGTAATTTTCTCACCCATAATGTTTAGCATATATTTTGGGTGCTCAAAAGAACTGTCTCATTGAGACAGTTCTTTTGAGTACCCATAACATATGTTTTGGTTGAGAAATAAGAAAATAATATTCTGTACACAGTCCTAACGAAAGGTCTGATCCATTCTACATTCTTTCTTAAAATTTACATGGGAAAATAACACACAAAAATCTGCCATGATAGTGTTATCCTACATTATCAAGATAAATATAAAACTTTTGAGCCTAAAATACTGAAATAACTGTTTTCTTATTCATTAGTCTTAACATTTGTTTTGGGTACTCAAAAGAACCATCTCATCAAGTTCCCACAACAAATGTTTTGGTGGAGGAATAAGAAAAATAATTTTCAATTAGTATGCACCCTTATCTAACAGCCTGACATATACTGTTATTGCTGTATTGGACATTTTTACAAATGTACAATGACTTACTATACATGTTCAAGAAAGAAAAACGGCATACAGACTTACATACAGACTTAATTTCTACTCAAAAGTTGCTATAAAACTATACAAAACTATAATACAAGTACAATTTAAGTGATATTATGCCAGATAAAATCACACTTTATGTATATTAACCATTTATACACTAGTGACTCCTAAATGCATACTTTGGCAAACAGTGAAGACCCAGATGAAATGCAGCATTTCATGAGGGTCAACACTGTTTGGCAGACAAAGGAATATTCAGATAAAGAAATACAATTTTCATTTGGAAATTATAACCTGTGAATGGTGATTATTGGTTTTATTGATTAACAGGTGAATCTTATTGATTTGGCAAATATTTTATGGTACAGTAAATGTTCTAAAATTTTGAACACTCTAAAATTATAAACACCTAAAATTATCACCGTAAATAATTTTTAAAACATCCTAAAAAATAAAACACTGCCCGTTTTTGAAAAGTGAATTAATTTCTAAAATTACGAAACACAAGTTATTTTCTGCCGAAAATCGATGTCCGTTTATTTGTTTGTCCCATCTGTGTTCGGTAAACTTCTACCGTACAGCACGTGAGCGGTAGCGACATTTGGAAGGTTCCATTATACTTAGATAGGTTATCTGGCATGTGACGTTCTGCGCGCGACTTTATACTTTTTGTCTGCTAATTGTGCGATAAGATCAAAAGTAAGAGCGCATTAAAAGCACGGACTTTCCCACATGTACGTGACGCTGTCTATGTATCTACTCGGTCCAAGGCACCTACCAATGGAAAACAGTGCAGGTTACCTGCAGCTTGTTCAAATAAAACCCTTCATTGTTGAAATTTTTACCTATAAGAAGCATTCGATCCATCGGAATTGAGTTCTTTGGCAATTAACTTGGATTTCCTTTGTCACAGACATTAAACAGACATGACTCGGGCAAGGATTAGGAGTTACAATTAGCGCGAGAAAATGCCAATCTAAGCTTATGTTCACCATGAAGGACTTAGGTCATATGCTGCCTGATCATCTTCTTGTCAGTTAAATTTAAACATTTGCAAACAGTACATGTTATTACTTAAAACTAGAGGACCTGAAGGTCCTGAGGCGCTCACCTGATCTCCATAATAATGTTAAAATAGGTCAAGGTCAACTACAGCTTTTAATGGAACAAATTTTGTTTTTACCATATACATTTTGGTCAAGTGACCTAAACAATCTAATGAATAATCCATCAAACAGCCCAGTGACTTCTGAGAAAAAAATGTTTAGATAGGTATGTGGCAGTCCAAATGAGTGGCCTTGGATAAAAGGTCACAGGTCAGCTTGACATTTGGTACTTACTAGTAATAAACCATTGTCGCAATAGGTTTAACTATTCTGAATTTGGCTGGTTCAGTTATAGAATGAACATTTTAAGATTTTCTCCATGTAAATGCATTAGGAATCAAATTTGACCTTGCCATAAAGTAGGTCAAGGTCAACCTAGATTCATCATTTGTGCTAACCTGGTAGGGCCCACATCCCCGATCCTACATACCAAGTCCCAAAGCCAATGGCCTTTTGGTTCCAGAGAAGAAGAGATTTAAAGAGTGTTTACCATATATGGGCATGGTGGCCATGTTAGTCATGTGACCATAACAATTTGTATAAATTTTGGCTAACCAGTCATAAGGAGTTATCAAATGAAATTTGCTTTCAATTGGCCAAGAATTGTCTGAGAAAACTATGTTTTAATATGTTGATGGGACTCCAATATAAGAGACCTTGACTGAAAGGTCAAAGATCAACCTTGACCTTTAAACTTATTTATAGACACTAGATTGAACATATCAAGTGAGAATAATGACTTTGGCTTCCACAGTATTCAAAAAATCAACTTTTCAAAAAATTTCCCATTCAAATGCATTAGGAAGCAAACTTGACCTTGACGTTAAGTAGGTCAAGGTCACCCTAGAATCATCATTTGAACAAACTTGGTAGGCCCCACATCCCCAATACTACATACCAAGTCTCAAGGTCACTGGCCTTCTGGTTCTGGAGAAGAAGATTTTTAAAAGGTTTTTACCATATATGGGCGTGGTGGCCATTTTTGTAATGTGACCAAATTATTTTGTATAAATTTTGGCTGACTTATCATAAGGAGTCTTCACATAAAATTTGAGCTCAATTGGGCCAATGGCTTGTGAGAAAACTATGTTTTAATATATTTATTGGACCACAATATGAGCGACCTTGGCTGAAAGGGCAAAGGTCAACCTTGACCTTTGGAACTTATTTATAGCCATTGTCTCATTAGTTTCAACATATCAAGTGAGAATAACCACTTTGGCTTTAACAGTATTCAAAAAATCAACTTTTCAAAAAAATTCCCATTTAAATCTATTAGGAAGCAAGTTTGACCTTGACGTTAAGTAGGTCAAGGTCAACCTAGGATCATTATTTGAACAAACTTGGTAGGCCCCACATCCCCAATGCTTCATGCCAAGTCCCAAGGTCATCGGCCTTCTGGTTCTGGAGAAGAAGATTTTTAAAGGATTTTTACCATATATGGGCATGGCGGCCATCTTGGTCACGTGACCAGGAACATTTGAACAAACTTTCGTTCCCCCATCCTAAAAAGTCTCCATATGAAATTTGAGTTCAATTGGCCCAGTGGTTTCAGAGGAGAAGATGTTTGAAAATGTTGACGGATGGAGGGACGACGGACGACGGAGTCACTGGTATACTAATAGCTCACCTTGGAGCCTTCGGCTCAGGTGAGCTAATAAACCACAGAGTTAAACAACTGAGTAAATTTGCTAAGTAAGTTTGATTAAATACAAAAGGGCCTTTTCCCACATTGTGGTTTGAGTCGTGAGACATAAAATTCATCCATTCAACACAAACAATGATGCTTGACACCTGATCTACTCCCCAACTTTATGTGTGTCACGGTGAGTAGTGAATGCACATATGCGCAGACTCGTCAGTCTTTGTCGCATGTTGTAATGTAATAATGTCCGTCGACAGTTTTTCAATCGAGCAGGTTCACAAACTTTGATATCAGGTCGTAAAAGAAGAGAGAGAGACTGTATGAGGGTCTGGATGGGGTATAATGATTAGTGAATAATGGCCCTTTTTTATTATGAATAGTGAATAATGAGCCAAAAAAATAATGAATAGTGTATAATGAGGGCCTAAAATTAATGAATAATCCTAATTTTTAATGAATTGAAGAAAAAATTACTGAATAGTGAATAATCAGATTTCTTTGCCACCTTCCTTACTTTTAATGAATAATTAATTGGTCTTATTTTAATGAATAACCCAAAATTTTAATGAGATGAATAATGGGCTAAATTTTTAATGAATAGCGAATACCAGACCCCCCCATCCAGACCCTCCTGCATGGTGCTTGCACATGAATCTTTTGTTTTGGCTTGATTTCTTAGAATCTCGAAAGTCAACCACTGCTTCTGATGAGGACCCATGCGTGGATCCAGAAAGAGTTATCAGAGGGGGTCCAACTCTGCAACTCTGACAATGTTGTTTTTTTCCTTGCTTTTCAGGGGAGAGAGGATACAAATATCAATTAAAGCGGGCCATCATTGGCCTGCCAGCAAACGTCTTTTAAATGGTGTTTCACTGGCATGCCGATGATGGCCCAATGTTGAATGCTGGCTTGGTAGCTTTGAGAATTTTGAGAATTTCAGGGGATCCGGTCCAGCATTGCTAAGAAATTCTATATTTTTGTGATTTTTCAGGGGGGGTCCAGAGCTCCTGCCCCCCTCTGGATCCACGCCTGGGACCGGCCAATGTATACACTTATTGAGATATACCGAAACCACATCTTATCATGTGCATCGGCTTTTGTACGACACTGCGTACTTTCTATCGCATGCACACATTTTTTAATTGATGAAACATTCTTTCCTGAATTCCATTCGGGTCTGATCTGGATCCAAACCGTTTTTGCAAATGTAAATAGAGAGAGAAAGAGGGAGAGAGAGAGTGAGACTGGTGCATGCACATCTTTTCGGGAAAATCAAAGTGCATCGGCGGATCGACAAGTAGAGAGAGAGGTGTGTGTGTGTGTGTGTGTGTGTGTGTGTGTGTGTGTGTGTGTGTGTGTGTGTGTGTGTTCTTTTTGAATTTCGTCATTTAATTCTGAGGACTTGTCTACGTATTTCAAAGTTTCGTCTTCAGATCTTTGCAAAAAATTCTGATCGTACGAGATGTCCTTGAGTGACTGTATTACAATATAAATTGGAAGTCAAAGTCGGCATTTGCACGCGAAAACGTTTTGGTTTTCTGAAGGAAATGAAAGTGTAGTGATCAATCGGTAGTCCGAGACGAGTGAACATAGGAGAACCGGCTTATCAAATAGTTAAATAAGTGGCTCAGACCGCAAGAATTTAGTGGCGGTTTTAATGAGATTTCAATAAGATAAAAGAAAAGAAAAATGAGTAGAGACCAGTAGATAGCGCAGAATCTTATTGCCGTGTTTTCAACACACTTCTGCCACATTTTTACATGGATATATTATATCATTTTTGCTCATGATAAAGACCACATTATAAAATTACGAAAACTAGCACTTTTTCTGAAACGTAATTTCTAAAATTACAAACAGCGGAAAAAATAATTATTTTTTTGTGTTTGAAATTTTAGAACATTTACCGTAAGCGATGAATTAGCCAAAATTTGCATGATTAGCGGTTTTCAGAACACCCTATTTAGGCCGTCATGGATGCACAGACTGATTTCAATCTTCAATGTATGCACATGCCAACCTGTATCTTATGCTGAACACAGTTTATGCTGAACACAGTTTCTTTTTTTGCATTGCGTTAATTCCCTGCAGAAAGCAATGAGGATTCCTGAGTACTTTAGGATGCTTGTAACCACCTTACATCCAGATAAGCAAACTTTGGTGTGTAATAATGTGATTAATTTCTTATCCATTAGTTTAAACATGTGTTTTGGGTGCTCAAAAGAACCGTCTCATCTTTTGTGTACCCACAGCATATGTTTTGGTTGAGAAATAAGAAAATTATTTTTCAATACACTATTATCCACATGCGCCAGTGCAGCTTAATAATATGCTGTCTCGGTTAATTACACTGAAACAGACTATAATATAAACTTATAATATACTTTGTGGCATACTGCAAAGTCTGGACTGGCACCTGCTCTCTTATCTGTAGGTCTGGTTATAACAATAACAAGAACAGTCCTATTTATGCATCTGGAACTTTGCCTTTGACTTTGACCTCGGCAATGTGTTAAGACAACTGATGTCTAAGTTCCGTAAACTCTGATAGAGTTGATCAGCTGGAAATACACCATACTCTGTTATTATTCCACCAGTAATCAACTCGGCCGGTGTCACATCAAAGGCAGGATTGAAACAATTGATACCTGTAAATAGAAACCATAATTTGTTTGTTTGATTTGATTCTTTACATCCCATCAACAATCTTTCAGTTAAACAGGGATGGGTCTTCCTGGGTTGAACCAGTGCTAAGCTAGGAAAAATGTGTCTTGCTCAAGGACCACAACACAATGACGCCTGTGAGGCTCAAACCCGCGGCCCCTCGGTCTCAAGTCAAGCACTCTACCACTGAGCCACTGCACTCCCGGAAACCATAATTGACAAGCCTTTAGTTAAGAGTGGGTAACCAAAATATTAGTTTTTATTTCTCATCCAAAACATATGTTGTGGGTACTCAAAAGAACCGTCTCAATGAGACGGTTCTTTTGAGCACCCAAAACATGTGTTAAAACTGATGGGTAAGAAAATATTACACTTTTTGTTAAAAAATTTTGTTTATCTAAATCTGTGATTGAACCAGCGCATGAGATTTTGGTAATAATCATATTTGTATCGGGCAACGAAGTCTCAGGAAATCTTTTGCTGCTCACATACACTAAGTATGGATGGATGTAGACGAAGACCAACCCTTTTTATGCAAGGTCTATCATAATAAACTTCATCTGTTTTGTGATTTGCTGAAACCTTTACAAACCTTTTTGACAAACAGTGTAGACTTAGATCAGACTCAGGGTTGCGACAAGTATTGTCCAGCCACTGAATTCCAGTGGAAAATGACAGAAAATATTCAGACTGCCCCTTTAGCCGTTTGCTTCTATACTTAAATTAGACAAAAATGTAATGATTTGCAGTGTTCGGGGCTTCCGCAGACAATATTTTCAGATGCAATTTTTGGCACTTTAAGAGTTAAATGATTTTTTTTCTTGCTGGATACATCATCATGCATGTTAAACTCTTTACCTCCTAGTGTCGTCTGCTGATATCTTTTGCAAACAGTTTGGAACCAGATTAGGCCCGACAACATGTCGGGCCTGATCTGGATCCAAACTGCTTGAAACTCAGTATTCCTGAAATGAATTTTTTAAAAAAGGTTATTTTGAAAACAATCAGCGGACAAAGCATGAAAAGTTGCAGGGGGCAAAGAGTTAAAGGAGGCTTTTGCAAATGTCCCTTAACCCTTAAAGCGCCAAGAAAAATATGCATCTGAAAATGTTGTCTGCTGAAGTTGTCTGCTGCAAATAATTGCCTAGCATTACTGACAAATTGAGTATAGAAGCAAATAGCGTGGACCCAGAACAGACTGCTCCTTTAGAAGCAGTCTGATCTGGGTCCACACTGTTTGTCATAGAGGCTTCTTAAACATTTCAGCAGATGAGGAAAGCAGACGACTTTTGTTGCGATTGGCGCTTTAAGGGATAAATCCCCAATCCATATGTTCCCATGCACATTTTACATTTGTGCAAATATGCAGACAGAAACTGAGGAAATAAGGCCAGAACCTGATGCAAGTGGGTCAGATACTCAGGAAAGTATGTCAGAAATTGAGGGAAAGTAGGCAAGATATAAAGGACAGATAGAGGCAAGTTGGCTAAAAATTGAGGAAAGTAGACAAATTGGCCATAAACCTTGGACAGTATGTTGAAAACTGAGAGAAATAGGCTAGATTATGAGCATGTTAGGTCAGAAAATGAGGAGAGTTGACCAGATACTGAGGCAAATTGGCCAGAAAATGAGGCAAGTAGGTCAGAAACTAAGGCAAACAGGCAAGATAAGGAGGCAAGTGGGTCAGAAACTGAGGAAAATAGACCAGAAACAGGGAAATCTTGATCAGAAACTGAGGAAAAAAAGGCCAGAAACGGAGAAATCTTGATCAGAAAATGGGGCAAGTGGACCAGAAAGGTGTGGACAACTCAACAAAATTACCTGGTGCTGCTATTTCTACTCCTTTAACATGTGTCATTTCTTGAGCATGCCTCTCTTCTATTATGATATCTTCTCCTGATGCCAGATGAGGATCAAATGTGGTTATAGGACAAGCTATATAGAATGGTATGTTGTGGTGCTTCGCTGAAATCGCTATCTGGTAAGTCCCAATTTTATTAGCGGTATCACCATTCTTGACCACACGGTCTGCTCCCACGACTATTGCTGATATCTGTTTATCCTTCAACACCATAGATACCATACTGTCACAGATGAGAGTTGCTGGTATTTGTTCATAAACAAGTTCATAAGCAGTTAACCTAGCACCTTGATTGTATGGTCGTGTTTCTGTACAGAATGCATGGTCTAAGTTGCCGTTTTCTTGTAGAGTTCGTATCACACCTGCAATGAAGTAAAAGTCCAGATAAACTAACAAATTGAGCGTAAATTTATTCTAAGAATCTGCCGTGAGATTGGGATAGAAAAATCTGCCCTGAGGATCACCAATTGGCACCACGAGGCTTGTCGAGTGATGACAAATGGTGATCCCGAGGGACAGATTTGTTTTATCCCACCTTCATTATTTTTCTTGCTCACCATTAAATTCAGTATTTTCAATATTTAAAAAAAAAGTCTCTCTGAATACGCTCAGATGTGACATAACATGATGTCATCACCTTAACACAAAGATGGCCTCATTTATCTACCGGGGTGCAGCTGTTTAATTTTTATCTTTCTAATGGGTTGGTACGGGATATGTGAGATGGAATTTTCTCATATGGGTAAAAAGAGCGTAAATCCTGATCTGATCTGTTTTCTTACTCAACCATTTTATTATTTGATTTGGTTCTCAAAGGAACAGTAAATACTTAATGTCAATGTAATGGATTATCTAGATCAGTTCCATGACCTGCTGTTAACGTCGGAACCAGTATGAGAGTGTATCAGTACACAAATACTACATGTTATTTGATGTAAAGGATAACCAAGAATAGTTCCATCACTTATTGTTGCTTTAGAAACAGTGTGACTGTGTCAGAATGCTTTATAAACAGTGTGACTGTGTCAGAATGCTTTATAAACAGTGTGACTGTGTCAGAATGCTTTAGAAACAGTGTGACTGTGTCAGAATGCTTTAGAAACAGTGTGACTGTGTCAGAAGACAAAAAAAAATTAATGTATTGGATCATGTAGAGCAGTTCCATGATTTGCTGTTGCCTTCGTGTTCAAAGGAAACTTCTCATTAAATAATGAAAACACAAACATTATGTTAGCTTGTATATGCTGTGCACCAAAATAAAACACAAACATTATGTTGGTGTAATGGATTATGCAGAGCAGTTTTTTGACTAGCTGTTGCCTTGGAACCAGTGTGACATTGTGTCAGTACACAAAATTGATGTTGATGTGATGGATTACCTAGAGCAGTTTGGTGACTTGCCATGGAAAGACAGTGCAATAGAACAAGTATGACATTTTGTCAGTAAACAAACTTGATGTTGATGTTGAGGATTGCCTAGAGCAGTTTGGTGGCCTGCACGTTCAATGAAAAGACTGTACCATGTAACAAGTGTGACATTGTGTCAGTCAGTAAACAAACTTGATGTTGTGTGACATTGTGTCAGTAAACAAACTTGATGTTGATGTAATGGATTCCCTAGAGCAGTTTGGTGGCCTGCTGTTGCCATGGAATGACTGTGCCATGAACCAAGTGTGGCATTGTGTCAGTAAACAAACTTGATGTTGATATAATGGATTATCTAGAGCAGTTGTGTGACCTGTTGTTGCCATGCACTGACTGTGTCATGGAACAAGTGTGACATTGTGTCAGTAAACAAACTTGATGTTGATATAATGGATTACCTAGAGCAGTTGTGTGACCTGTTGTTGCCATGGACTGACTGTGTCATGGAACAAGTGTGACATTGTGTCAGTAAACAAACTTGATGTTGATGTAATGGATTACCTTCAGCAGTTTGGTGACCTGTTGTTGCCATGGACTGACTGTGTCATGGAACAAGTGTGACATTGTGTCAGTAAACAACCTTGATGTTGATGTAATGGATTCCCTAGAGTAATTTGGTGACCTGCTGTTGCCATGGACTGACTGTGTCATGGAACAAGTGTGACATTGTGTCAGTAAACAACCTTGATGTTGATGTAATGGATTCCCTAGAGTAGTTTGGTGACCTGCTGTTGCCATGGACTGACTGTGTCATGGAACAAGTGTGACATTGTGTCAGTAAACAAACTTGATGTTGGTGTAATGGATTACCTAGAGCAGTTTGGTGACCTGCTGTTGCCATGGACTGACTGTGTCATGGAACAAGTGTGACATTGTGTCAGTAAACAAACTTGATGTTGGTGTAATGGATTACCTAGAGCAGTTTGGTGACCTGTTGTTGCCATGGACTGACTGTGTCATGGAACAAGTGTGACATTGTGTCAGTAAACAACCTTGATGTTGATGTAATGGATTCCCTAGAGTAATTTGGTGACCTGCTGTTGCCATGGACTGACTGTGTCATGGAACAAGTGTGACATTGTGTCAGTAAACAACCTTGATGTTGATGTAATGGATTCCCTAGAGTAGTTTGGTGACCTGCTGTTGCCATGGACTGACTGTGTCATAGAACAAGTGTGACATTGTGTCAGTAAACAAACTTGATGTTGGTGTAATGGATTACCTAGAGCAGTTTGGTGACCTGCTGTTGCCATGGACTGACAGTGTCATGGAACAAGTGTGACATTGTGTCAGTAAACAAACTTGACAACAGAATCTAGGACAAAGATTTGGCGCCAGTAAAATGCATTGAAGCCCCCCTGGTAGCTTAGGCTGCTGTCCATTCTAAGGTGGTCGATCTGTTGTTGTTGACTTATTGTTTTAGGTACATGTACCTCCCATTGTTTGTGGGGGTTCTGTGTTGGTCTTTGTTTTAGTATGCATTACTTTAAGTCCTTTCTAGTTTTGCAATCATCTTGACGAGGAAGAGAGAGCTGATTGCTTTGCTTTTATTGTCGTTTGGATGTCTTGTTGCTGTAAATGTCCTGTAGCTCTTCCTTACGGTGCTGTGGGTTGGTCTGCAGTTTGTGATTGTGGTATTTCCTGATCATACTCACTTAGGTTTTGATGTTGATGTAATGGATTACCTATAGTAGTATGGTGACCTGCAACAGCCATGGAACGACTGTGCCATGGTACAAGTGTGACATTGACATTGTGTCAGTAAACAAACTTAATGTTGATGTTAAGGATTGCCTAGAGCAGTTTGGTGACCTGCTGTTGCCATGGAATGATTGTGTCATGGAACGAGTGTGACATTGTGTCAGTAAACAAACTTGATATAATGGATTACCTAGAGCAGTTTGGTGACCCACTGTTGCCATGGAACAAGTGTGACATTGTGTTAGTATACAAACTTGATGCTGATGTTGTTGATTACCTGTAGAGCAGTTTGGGTGACCTGTCAAAGACCATTGTTAGTACACGACCTTTCCCCTTACTAGTGAGAACTTGTACATACATATTATGGTTATGTTGATATAATGGTTTACCTAGTGCAGTTCCATGACCTGCTGTTGCTAGGGAACCAGTGTTACAGTGTGTCAGTACATAAACAATGGTTTACCTAGTGCAGTTCCATGACCTGCTGTTGCCAGGGAACCAGTGTTACAGTGTGTCAGTACACAAGCATTAATGGTTTACCTAGCGCAGTTCCATGACCTGCTGTTGCTAGGTAGTGTTACAATGTGTCAGTACACAAACATTAATGGTTTACATAGTGCAGTTCCATGACCTGTTGTTGCCAGGGAACCAGTGTTACAGTGTGTCAGTACACAAGCATTAATGGTTTACCTAGGGCAGTTCCATGACCTGCTGTTGCTAGGGAACCAGTGTTACAGTGTGTCAGTACACAAACATTAATGGTTTACCTAGTGCAGTTCCATGACCTGCTGTTGCCAGGGAACCAGTGTTACAGTGTGTCAGTACACAAACATTAATGGTTTACCTAGTGCAGTTCCATGACCTGCTGTTGCCAGGGAACCAGTGTTACAGTGTGTCAGTACACAAACATTTATGGTTAACCTAGCACAGTTCCATGATCTGCTGTTGCCAGGGAACCAGTGTTACAGTGTGTCAGTACACAAACATTAATGGTTTACCTAGTGCAGTTCCATGACCTGCTGTTGCTAGGGAACCAGTGTTACAGTGTGTCAGTACACAAACATTAATGGTTTACCTAGTGCAGTTCCATGACCTGCTGTTGCCAGGGAACCAGTGTTACAGTGTGTCAGTACACAAACATTAATGGTTTACCTAGTGCAGTTCCATGACCTGCAGTTGCTAGGGAACCAGTGTTACAGTGTGTCAGTACACAAACATTAATGGTTTATATAGTGCAGTTCCATGACCTGCTGTTGCCAGGGAACCAGTGTTACAGTGTGTCAGTACACAAACATTAATGGTTTACCTAGTGCAGTTCCATGACCTGCTGTTGCTAGGGAACCAGTGTTACAGTGTGTCAATATATTGACTTTACTCTTGCCAGTGTTTGCTAGTATATGCTGTGCACCAAACTGTCCCATTGCCTTGTTGGTAGCAATGTCATCCTCGTACATCAGTTCAAACTCTTCAATCATTCTGAAAAATACAAAACCAAGCCTACAGATAAAAAGGGGTATTTTACTACCCTCTACATCATGTGACCTATGCACCTGGAAAGTTTGAAGTTGCTACATCGATCCAAGGGTTCAGGAGACGCATTTACAAGAAAATACATTATTTGACCTTGACCTTGGGGAAGCCAGCTGATCTGGATCAACATTGTGTTCCAAATGGGGGTAAAGAATTTTGAAAACCTGAGGCACACAGTGTGTTAAATAGGTCAAATAAGGTATTATACTAAACAAATTAATTGCTGTATAAAGAGATTTTGAAGAAGTTATGTCCAATGGTTAAGGAGCAGGGGTTGTGGTACTAAATATATCATCATTTTCTGTGTACACTAAAGTTTTGGCACACAAATTGTATGATGTTAAAAATTCAGCTTCTGCCATTGGATGAAAGTGATTGCTGCGCATGCTTTAATTATTTTTTCTGAGAAAATAGGGTTTGGACATTCAATTACTTGCAACACATTTTTTTCTATATTGAAAAAAATATTTTTAAATTAATTTTCCATGCACATGGAGAGTTTTGCAGATTTTCATAGAAAATAGCTAACCCACAGACGGTCATTTGCTTTGTGCTACAGTGAATCTCCAAATGCAACACAAGGTATTGTTTTTATTTCATTTTAAAATAATGAGTCCTTGTGCATGCATGAGCTACTGATGAAGGTCGCAGGAATGTGATTAAAAAGTGATTTTTCGGCCAAAGTGTTTGTATTGAGGTCTATTGGAAATGAATTGGTAATGTCACCCCAGAAGAGTGACGGACGGACAAACAGACGGAAGATGGACCATCTTTGGTATGAAATTGATATACCCTACTTTTCTAAAGAAAAAGCAGTTATAAAAAGACACTCACTCTATTACTAACACGATACTTACAGGTTCCGAAGCTCTTTCACATTTGTTATTTCTTTTGCCTGCTCTTTTACCAAATCCGAGAATCTCACTGCCGCTTCCTTCATATTCACAGCTGTTGGTCGTGACGTCACCAGATACTCAAGTCTCTCTACTATAAAGTTCACAAGGCTTGGAATGTTATCAAAGTCATCTTTCAGAAGTTCTACAGCCAGACTTAGACATCCTACTATAGCAATGGCAGGCGCACCCCTTACCTGAAACAAAACTAGAAATTGTGTTTGTGAAACGCTGTGCCCCCAACCATATACTTGTCCATAAGGACGGTGCATATTTTAATATGAGGGTCATTTTATATTTGAAGCTTCTAGCTATACTACACATCATCCGACTGGGCCCACCTCTATCAGCTGACCAAGTTTGAAGATCCAAGCTATAATGATTTTCGAGATATCTTGATTACAAGTTTTCAATGGCCAATTTTGCAAAGAGCAATAACTTGGAAAAAAATCACCAGGTAATCTATTCATCATCATCTATTAGCAGTCCAAGTTTTAAACAATTTGAAGAAGTTCACTGACAATGTTTAAAAGATTCCTTTAGAGCATTTCAAACAGACAATTATTAAAGTTCTACTTTTTTATCTTAACAATTTTTTTTATTTCTTCTCCAGGTTATGTTTTCTGTTACACTAGATATAAAAAGCCATGTTAAATAGGTACATGATCTCTCCATGGTCATAAGCCAAGGATAGGTCTAATAAAACTAAATAAGCAATAAATAAACAAGAGGGCAAAGTGGCCCTCATTCGCTCATCTGAGTTTTGTTTAACGCTAACATATAGGTATCTGTTGAAAGCTGGCCATGTCCCTGGTGACACCTGGGGTAGAGCAGATTTTGGCCCCAGGGGCATAATTTGAAAAAAAACTGGGTAGAGGTCCACTAGGTCATGCTACATACCAAATATAAAGGCTCTAGACCTTATGGTTTCAGACAAAAAGATTTTTTCATGTTTTCCTTATAATAAGCCTATGTTAAACATGTGACCCCCGGGGTGGGACCATTTTTGGCCCCAGGTGCATAATTTGAACAAACTTGTTAGAGGTCCACTAGGTGATGCTACATACCAAATATCAAGGCTCTATGCCTTATGGTTTCAGACGAGAAGATTTTTCATGTTTTTCCCTATATAAGCCTATGTAAAACGTGACCCTGGGGTGGGGCCATTTTTGGCCCAGGGGCATAATTTAAACAAACTTGGTAGAGGTCCACCTAGATGATGCTACATACCAAATATCAAGAGTCTAGGCTTTCTGGTTTCAGACAAGAAGATTTTTTTCATGTTTTCTCTATACAAGCCTTTGTAAAATATGGAGTAATTTGAATGATATAATGGCATAAAGAACTATTTTTGTAATTGTAATTCTAAATAAAGTTTGTGATGGGGACATCACAATTAAAATGTGGGGGTAATATTGTCACAGGGGTTTTCTACATAATTTTAGGTTTAGTTAGGCCAAAAAAAGTTATAGGACCTATAGATACTACGTAATAATGAACATTTACCTGAAAGATTCTGGCTTATCTAATAATTAAATTATTAAGGACTGAAGCTAGAATAAGGATAAAAACATTATAAAAATTTAAAACAATTTCATTCCAACATCCTAGACTCTGCCGAAACGACTTGACCAATTTTAGACTGGAATGAGACAGTTCACCGACAAGGCAGTTCACCAACATGTATTTTGAAGACAGTTTGCCGACAGTATTGAAGACAACTCACCAACAGAAATGAAGACAGTTCACTAACAAATTTTTGGAATGACCCAATTTTAACCATTAGTTGATAAAGAAGGCCAAATATAAAGCCAATTAAGATACATATTTGATATTGGACACCCATGGTTAAAGTATTTAGAGTGATCATTACAATAAATTGTCCGTGTGTAAATATGTTTTATTTCATCAACTAAAAGTAAAACATTACCTGGGAAAGAAATAAACGAAAAATAAAAGATAGGCTACAACCAATCTGTTTAAACATTCAAACAGAATTATTTGCATTGTTGGCAAACTTCATCAAATATATAGTACAATAAGCGATAGGATCACTAGCTTCAAGTAGCCTTAAAAATCACCATTCTTTCGTTCTTTATATACTGCCTGACCTGCGCTTTGCGGATATTATTGGCTGGTGTACTTTGTACACGCTCGATTGCAGGGGGGGGGGGGGGGGGGGGGGGGGGGTCCAGGTCCATCTGTCATAAAAAAATCTCTGATAACGTTTTTTTTTATAGTATTTTTAGGTCCTCAACTTATTTTACAGAATGCCAATGGTTTATTTCAAAGAAAATAGGTTCCAGAGGGGCTCCAACTTTTTTTCCAGGGGGATCAAACTTTTTCTAGTGATGGGGGGGGGGGGGGGGGGTCCAATTGCTTATTCCCTATAGAATCCCATATAACTTGTGTTTTTCCAGGGGGGTCTGGGCCCCTTGTCCCGCCCCACTCTGGATCTGGGCATGCAATAGTTGGATCAAGTAGATGCTGTGACAAAAGTTAGATATGAGAAAAAGTTATCAATTTTGAACCCCCCTGGGTATCCCTATATGTATACCTGGTGTTTGGGAAAACAACCATAGTAACCTGACTTCAGACCCTTCATGTTCTGACAACTTTGGGTTAATTAAAACCTAACCTGACATGTCATCTGCTGATAACCTTTGCAAATAGTTTGGACCCAGGTCGGGCCTGACATTCTGTTCTGTTTACATGACATTGTCATCTGTTGATAACCCTTTCAAACAATTTGGATCGAGATCAGGCCCGACATTCTGTCCGGACCTAATAGGGGTCCAAACTGTTTGACACTTTAGAGGTTATGACAAGTTGAAGTTGAACCCATGTATTTTAACTTTGCGTTAAACCTTTACATGACATTATCATCTGCTGATAACCTTTTCAAACAATTTGGACCCAGATCAGGTCCAACATTCTGTCCGGACCTGATAGGGGTCCAAACTGTTTGACACTTTAAAGGTTATGACAAGTTGAAGTGAACCGATGTATTTTAACTTTGCGTTAAACTTTTACATGACATTGTCATCTGCTGATAACCCTTTCAAACAATTTGGACCCAGATCAGGCCCGACATTCTGTCCGGACCTGATAGGGGTCCAAACTGTTTGACACTTTAGAGGTTATGACAAGTTGAAGTTGAACTGATGTATTTTAACTTTGCATTAAACCTTTACATGACATTGCCATCTGCTGATAACACTTTTAAACAATTTGGACCCAGATCAGGCCCGAAATTCTGTCCGGACCTGATAGGGGTCCAAACTGTTTGATGCTTTAGAGGTTATGACAAGTTGAAGTGAACTGATGTATTTTAACTTTGCGTTAAACTTTTACATGACATTGTCATCTGCTGATAACCCTTTCAAACAATTTGGACTCAGATCAGGCCCTACATTCTGTCCGGACTTGATAGGGGTCCAAACTGTTTGACACTTTAAAGGTTATGACAAGTTGAAGTGAATCGATGTACACATGTATTTTAACTTTGCGTTAAGCTTTTACATGACATTGTCATCTGCTGATAACACTTTCAAACAATTTGGACCCAGATCAGGCCCTACATTCTGTCCGGACCTGATAGGGGTCCAAACTGATTGACGCTTTAGAGGTTATGACAAGTTGAAGTTGAACCGATGTATTTTAACTATGGGTTAAACTTTTACATGACATTGTCATCTGCTGATAACACTTTCAAACAATTTGGACCCAGATCAGGCCCGACATTCTGTCCGGACCTGATAGGGGTCCAAACTGTTTGACACTTTAGAGGTTATGACAAGTTGAAGTTGAACTGATGTATCTATTTATCTATGTATCCATCCATCCATCCATCCATCCATCTATCTATCCATCCATCCATCCATCCATCCATCCATCCATCCATCCATCCATCCATCCATCCATCCATCCATCCATCCATCCATCCATCCATTCATCCATCCATTCATCCAAGTGTACTGTGACACCCTCATATGACGGAGCGTTTGAGTTATTATTATTATTCAGATAAATTGTACATGCTTTATTTTCTTTGCGTGATAGCAGGCATGATAGTTGCTTAACTGTTGACATTTAGTGCTGGTGGATTCCCTTAACATGATTGCAAAGATCGATGTTTCTAAGTGTTTGTCATTATTATTTGGGAGACCAAACCGCTGTATTTTCTTGTCTTTCATCATGTCAAGATTGTTGCAACCTACGGTTTTGCCATTATTGAAGGTTATCTTGGTGTTAGCACACAAAAACAGTCTTCCGGTTTGGTAGCCCACAAAAATAGTACCTTTAGAAATTTCGCACTTGCCGTTTCTGGGCCCTTTATGGCGTAAACGGGTGCTTGATTTGACTTTAAATGTGTATGTGATTCAACATTGGTCTATGTTTGTCAGGCTGATGCATAAAACTGCATCTTTGTGTGGACTTTTTTGTCACAGACTCTCCGGCACACTCCCCAGGTAACGCACGACGCCGGTCGGATTTCAGCCTGAATTTTTTGACTGTCCCTCAAAGAACGGAGAATGCTGAGAAAACGAGATTATCAAGGTAGGTTGTCTTTTCACTTTTTTGATAGGTGAATGACAGGTCTTGCCACTCACAGGCTGAAAAAAGTCCAAGCTATGTCCTGAAAAAATTTGCAGATGCTTGAATTCTGCCTTTTTACATGGAGTTGAATGGGACCGTTTAATTGAGCACCGAACCCTCTTGAGGGAAACGCAAAAATCAAAATATCAATAAAATTCGATTTTCATATTCGGCTGCCCTTGCTCCTGCCCTTGCTAACCGGAACTGTGGTCCCAAGAATAAGCAATTATATTTTCGAGCCATATGTCAATAAACGGAATAAATGCGGTGAACTGTCTTGTTCCCGTTTAGACTTGGGGACGTTTTGACTGTAAGAACAAATATTTTGACCCGAATCGACCATAAAACGAAAATAACCTGCATTTTCTTTATCGCATCCCATGCATCCTTTGTGTAATTCAGTGTAATAAAAATGTGAGAGGCGGGAAGGTGTAGCTGGTCAAGAATCTCAAGTCGTCCGCGCTCGTACTTAATTGCTTCTAATGACATTTTAAGTTTCGGTTTTGAACGAGTTGATGCCGTTCTCTTTCTTGACCCAAGAGAGGGAGAAATCATTTTAAAATAATTCGCGTAAGAAAAATCTCAATCAAATGATTAACATAATCAAATTAAAAAAATGTTTAGTTATCATTTAATTAAATAAATATTATTTTATATTAAAACATATATAAATAGATAGCAGCTTCAAATTAAATTAAAGTGCAATTATTACTCCCCATAAACAGAAAATAGAACTGACTGACAAAATTTTTCAGTGGAAAAAAGAGGTTTCTTGCTGTTTTTTCTTGTTGTATGGTGGTAAACTAATGGTTACACAGCTTTAATATTTGACAAGTAGCCTTTGACCACTTTTTACACCTTTTTTTTACATCAGTTAAATTGAATTTAAGACATAAAGTGTGTGGGGAAGGGGTGGGGATCTAATGTTCATTGGCATATGCCTGTAGCAAGAAGCGCTTCTATTTTGTTGGGTGAGCTGGTGGCAATTAAAATTGCATTAGACCAAGTTAGGGTGGAGGCTAAGAAGAGGAGATTCTAAGAGGTCCCATTGTTTTCAGATTCACAATCAGCAGTAGGTATTTTAACCCTTGGATGGCAAAACAATTCACATAAACAGGTAATTGCAGAAATTAACCAGGCATTAAAGTCATTAGAAAAAGAACAAATCCAAATCAACTTGAAATGGACACCGGGACATGCAGACATAGCTGGTAATGAAATTGCAGCTCAATTAGCAAAGACAGCTGAGGAAGAGGCTGAAAGGATGCCTGAAGTCACCAACCCGGTTACAGCACTGAATATAAAGACAGCCGTTCAAGAATCCTGCAATATAAAATGGCAGAAGAGATGGGAGGCTGGAGCCACAGGAAGACAGTTGTTTGATCTCCGGCCTTCAGTAAATGTGCAGACGGTTCCTATGCAAAGCATCAAGACACAGAGAATTATATCTGAACTCAGAACAGGGTACTGCAGGCTGAATGAATATAGATACAAGACTGGTTTGCAAGATTCACCAAATTGTAGATGTGGGGATCGGGAGAGTGTTCAGCACTTCATAGAAGACTGTGCATTGTATGAGGATATACGTGAAAGGCTGAGAACAAGATTGTTTTACAGTTGTGGAATCAACGATTTCAGTGCAAAAACATTCTTAGAAGTATCCAAAGACAATCCATTGAAACCCTTTAGAGACAGCATCAACTTAATATTTGAAGATTTCCTCTCCAAAACTAAAAGATTTGACAAACAATAAATTACCCAAACTATGAAATTTATTGATATAACAAAACAACTGAACCTGACACACTAGCTATAAAAACATACTTGAGATATTTTACTAGGAGTAGCTATATCTACCGAGAATCGAACATACCTGAGAGATACTTTGGCCAAAGGGCCAATAACAACAACAACAACAACAAGGTTACAGACTTACAGTGTAAGTTCACTGACATGGGCACTGGTAGTAAAGCGGACATAAGTTGTGGTCAAATGCACAAACTCATGTCCGCCTTGGACACAATTTACAAATGTCGATCTTCAACAACCAAACAACTTGCCGACATGGTTTTTGAGACAATTTGGCGACAGATTTTGAGACAACTCACTAACACTTTGTGAAACAATTCGCCATGACTTTTGTTTATGTTCAATTGACATGTAACTGATAAAAACTGATAAATAACAGGTTTATAATTATATCTCTTTGAGAGCT
Organism: Loripinus fragilis; assembly: GCA_964019695.1. Lineage (NCBI taxonomy): Eukaryota > Metazoa > Mollusca > Bivalvia > Lucinida > Lucinidae > Loripinus > Loripinus fragilis. Next base: position 24,548,386 of record OZ026518.1, read on the forward strand.
AGAAGCAAGTTACTCTGACAGGAAAAGCATTTGCAAACACAATGAGCAGTGACATGTGATTTCCAACAATGTGGCATTTTGACAAGTGTAGACAGGGCCTTTTCTCCCTATCACCAGGGTCCGATATTAGGCCCCATTCCCAATCCAAAATATCTTCCCTTTTTTCCCAATTTTCAACAAAAAATCCCAATCTGAAGGTAACAATAAATCTCACCGGGTTCAATCGATAAATAGTCCCAGAATTGCTCTCTGAGCCACACTGTATAAGACAGACCTTGATAGCATTTGGGCACACTGGGATGTTTTTGTTATGCGCTATTTACACTGAATGTCATCTGTATTCACGGTTCAAAATGTCGCACAATAGTAAATATTATCTAGCAGTTTACACTTCTAAAATCCCAAAATGCCACATATTTTTTTACAAATTCAAGCCAGGGGCCTTTTCCCAAAATAGCTGGAAAAGGCCCTGGTAGACCTAGCCTGTGCAGCCTCCTTTTAAGCTTAGAAACTCCAAATCATGTTCAGTCAGTAGCTCAATATTCATTGAATATTCAAGCGACTAGCAAAGGCTCTGATCAGACTGCGCGTATGGCTGATTTGAGACTTTGCTGGTTGCACATACCACATTGTTGGAAATCTCATGTAACGGCTCAATGTACCTCTCAGATCAGACTGGTCCTAGAGGAGCAGTTTAATCAGGGACTTTTTGTTTGCTTTCCTTTCAAATTAATTGAAATGACCAGTGGGATTGATTAATCTGGAACATCATCCCGAAAGTTCCATTTAAGAAATTCATCTTTCCTTGCTATCGGCGAGTTTTGTAGTCTGCTGATAACCTTTGCGAACAGTTTGGACCCAGATCAGGACTGACAGAAGGTCCTGATCTGGATCCAAACGGTTTTGACACTTGAGCTCTAGCAGTGTTTCCAGAAAGAATTTTTTGAAAAATCAAAAGCATGAAAAAATATCAAGCATGCATTTAGAGTTAAAGAGTTGTTCTAATTTCAGGTTTAGCATGGAGCAAATGGAGATAGAGATAGCAGATGATGAAGAGGAAAGGTAATATTTTAGCCCTTGTCATGATGATTATTTTTATTTATTATATGCAAAGTAATAAAATACAGGAAAACTTTGATTAAATATAATGCAAATTTTAAAAAAGCTGTATTTCACAGCCGTGACAATATAAAATTTGTATTTCACAGCCGTGAAAATACAAGTTGTATTTCACGGGTGAAATTGGATGTCCTTTGCTTATTCATTCCAAATTTTTGAATATCCTCTATGTACTACACTCCTCCCTGAAATTTATCCTGCCAACCTACAGCATTCCATTTTTAAGCATGTATTTCCAATCAAAGTTGAAAACAGTGTGAATCCTGGTCAGATCCCTACATCAGAAGCCAGCTGATCTGGATCCACACTGTTTTCCAAAAAAGGATAAATCCTGGTTCAGCAGGACAAGGGATAAGGTGTTTATTTGAGCACAGGGACAATAAAAAAAAGTGCTGCAGGACATAAGTAATTATCACCTCAAGCAATGTCTGTATGAATCTAGAAATGTTCTCTTTTTTAAACAGTTTTCATCCAAATCTACTCTGAAGTGCAGTTGAATATATACAGCAGGCATTAAAAGCATTTTAGGACCATAGCGGCAGGATAAGGGATTGTAATTCTTGAAATTCATAAATGGGTACTTTTGCAAACAGTGAAAACACAGTTGAAAGGCCACAAAATGCAGCATTTCACTGGTCTACCATTAGGTTATCTCCTCTTGGGTCACCTATTATCAGGAAGTATACTAAACCATTTAATGCATTCAAAAGACGCGGAATGTATCCTAATGTTTCTAAGTGCAATTCCAAGAGGTGTGTCTGTTGCGCACATTTATGTACTAAAACTACCATTACATCTTCTGTAAATGGAAGAAAATTCTCCATAATTAATAATAATGATTTGGACTGAACTTCATCGGATCTGATTTATGTTATAACTTGAACTGAAAGTAACTGTGGAATGCAATATGTTGGACAAACTGGCCGATCCCTCAAGACTAGGTTTCGTGAGCACTTTCGTAAAATGAAAAAGCCTAAAAAATTTGACACATTTCTTTATCGCCATTTCAAAAATAATGGTCATTCACCTAGTAAAATTGTAATTCAGCCTGTTGAAAAAATTATATATGATCCTAATTTATCAACTAGATTAAAAAATATTAAGAGACATGAAACTGAACTTAAATGGATTAAATTTTTGCAATCACCTTTTCCTTTAGGCTTTAATGATAATATATACCATGAAGGCAACATTTCTAAAATGCCAGATTTTGATGTTTTTTCTGTTTTGGAATGTAAAAAACGTAAAAGTAGATCTCATGGTAAACGTAAAAATGGCAACATTAAGCGCAAAATTTGTACTGAAAAACGCTTAAATACTTCTCTAAAGGATCTTTCTTTGGCTTTAACTAATCATGGTCGACATGGCTTATTTTCATTTTTAAGTTCCTTGCCTATCTCAGTTTTACGCAATTTAGAGTTAGAGGCTAATAAACTTTATGATAGAGCAAATAAATTATATAAAGCAGCACTCCTTTCAAGGTGTTATGTTCAACATTTCCTTAGTCCTTATATTGATTCTGAGGTCAACCATAAACGACATTTTATCAAAATTCCATTCATTAACAAAGGTATTGAGTTTATTGATTTACATAGTATCTTCAAGGATAATTCAGTGATTTCATCTATTCCAAATTACTTTAATAATTCTGAAACTCCTATCATTTGTTATAAATATAACAAACCAATAAGGTCTACGATATTTAACTTTAATAAAATTGTAAATGATTTAGATATAGATTCCAATACTCCTGCCTCCTGAGATTGTAAAAATTCAAATTATTTATATCCCTCTGCAGGGCATGTTATTACAGGTAATCTAAATGTCATTCCTGACGCTAGAGTTCGCAATATCATTTCTAAAGGTCCTAAATATAGATTTCCCTCTAATATTGATTTCTCTAAATGTCGTAGAGAGATCGCTGCTTCTTTAAATGACTTCAGTAATCGATGGTGCAAACGGGAAAATGTTGAACCTGATGCTTTGAAGGAATGGAAGATTAACATTTTTAAAATTATTGATACTGGTATTTCATTTTACTCTCGTAATACACATCTTTTGCCCCCTAAACCTAAATCTTCTTTTCGTCATCTTAAACGAGGTATCCAGGATTTTCATATGAACTATGTTTTGGTTCCAGCAGATAAAGCTGCTAACAATGTTGTAGTTGTATGACGATTGTATTATATTAATACTCTTAAGCGTGAGCTTGTTGACACTAATGCCTATAAACTGCAGCCTTCTTTAAGTGAAAGGGTGATTGTTGATGGGCATGGTTGTCATACAGCCCTACATTTTGGTGTCAAAGCTAAAGAAAATCAAGACAAAGTTCCTACGTTGTACTGGTTACCTAAACTCCATAAAAAACCCTATAAAGCAAGATTTATTGCAAATTCTAGTTCTTGTACGACAACAGAACTTTCTAAATTGTTAACCTCGTGTCTTACAGCTGTTAAAAAACAAGTTATCAAATATTGTGAAAAAGTATATGAGAGATCCGGTAAAAACCTATTTTGGTCGATTAAAAATTCAGGTGAAATTTTAGATAAACTTAAAGCTAGAGATTTCAATGCGACCAGTTTGTCTACTTATGATTTTTCTACTCTTTACACTACTTTACCTCATAATTTAATTAAAGATAAACTTATTGATCTTATTGAAAGAACCTTCCAGAGAGAAGGCTCTCCTTACCTTGCATGTAGTGACAGAAATGCATTTTTTACTTCAGAAAAACCTAAAAAATATCATGCATGGTCGTGTCAAAATGTATGTGATGCGCTGACCTTTTTGTTGGACAACATTTTTATTCGATTTGGCACCAAGCTCTATAGACAAGTAGTTGGGATTCCTATGGGCACTAATTGTGCTCCCCTGGTTGCAGATTTATTCCTGTTTTGTTATGAAAGGGACTTTATGATGTCTCTTTCTGATGATAAGCAGGCTGATGTTATTGATGCGTTTAACACTACTTCCAGATATTTGGACGATATTTTAAATATTATTGTACTTTCAAAGATAGATGAGAATTGTTGTAAACAAACACTGGCAAGTTTACCTTGATTTTGGGCGTGCAGGTACTTTCAGTTTACAGTTATATTGAACCTACCACAGATTGCTGCATATGCGCGTGGCAGTGAATAGTCATGCTTTACCTGTTTATAAGAATAATAGAATAGCCTCATTACTATGCATCTTTGAAAGCACAATAATAATGTTTATTTTGAAAATATGGTTAGTCAAATATACCCTTCAGAACTCCAACTTAATAAAGCCAATGCCTCTGATACCGAAGCCGCATTTTTAGACTTGCATTTGTCAATTTCTAATGGTATTGTTTCTACCAAAATTTATGATAAACGTGACGACTTTGATTTTGAAATTGTCAATTTCCTATTTTTAGATGGTGATGTTCCTCGTTCTACATCCTATGGAGTCTATATCTCTCAACTCATTCGTTTTGCTAGAGCATCTAGCTATGTTACTGACTTCAACACTCGCAATAAATTGTTAACTCAGAAACTTCTTAAACAGGGCTATCGGTATCATAAACTTCGCAAAACATTTTCAAAATTTTATAGACGATACTTTGATTTGATTTCTAAATTCCAAGTTGGACTTAAATCTCTCTTGCGCCAAGGACTTTCGGAACCTGATTTCTATGGTGACTTGGTGTATAAGTTGAAGAAGATTGTTGGCTCTAATAATTTTTCAGCGCAGTTCATTAAAATAATTTCCCATTAAAAAAAGATTGGCTATAACATTAATGTATTGCAACAGACTGCATGCTTGGTAGTCAACCCAATCACAGTTGGCAACTTTGCTTTCCTCTTTAATTGCACGCCGGTGGGTCGGACTTCAGACTCTATGATGGTTCCGACTTAAAGACTTATCTATTGATGAGATGGTAGGGGCCTGATGCTTTGGCTGTTTGTCGGGCCCACCGGGGTTTACCTGTTGGATTTCTTTTGCTCCGGTATTCAGTTTAATTTACTGTTGAGTCCTTATCCTTGCTTTATCTCCTTGTTATATCTTGATTTATATGTTTTAGGAGATGATGCATTGATAAGTTAGGGGTCTTTCATGCAAACCAAATATCTATGTGTCTTGATCCACATCTGAATTAAGGGTGAGGTTGGCGCCGTTAAACCGGTTTAAGCCCTCCAGTAAAATATTTTACTGACCGTTCCAAGGCGGTACTTCTTTTGTGGATCTTTTATGTTTTTGTTCTGTCTTGTGTTTGCTATGTTTTGTGCGCGTCTGTTTATATGTGCTTCGTGGTCACCTGCTGGGAAAGGGCTGACCTCTTGGCTCTCATTTGTGATGTCTTCTGTGAGTTTGTCACTTTCCCATTGGTATCCTGGGTCAGGTGTGGTACTTGATTGTATCGATTCCTGATCTTTGCAACCTTACTTACTTTTACTGCACTGTATGCTAAGGCAAAAAAAAAATATGTGTGTTTCAGGTTACATGAAATTTTAAATTAGGGACGGTAGTTAGGAAAATATTTTTATTTTGTTAACAGTTTTTGCATGGGGAGGATGGGGAAACAAGATGGCCGACCTGGGAAATACCTTGGAAATCCCCAAAATATGCTTGAAAACTTTAGGGTTGGGGGGCAAAAAATTAGGCATGGTCGGGTAACCTGAAACACACATTTTTTTATTTTAGGCCTAAGTTGAAAACAATCTTTAGGGACTAGATGCATCACAATTTGAAAATTGTAATCTGTGACTCCTTGGTATGTACAATAAACTATTCCAAGTTTATTGTACCAAACCAATAGGAAGAACCCATCAGCAGACCTTTAGCTAAGCGTGTGTACCAAAAAATTATTTTCTCATTTCTCAACCATAACATATGATGTGGGCTCTCAAAAGAACCGTCTCAATGAGACGGTTGTTTTAAGCACCCAAAATATATGTTATAACTGATGGGTAAGAAAATATTTACAATTTTATGCTCAAAAATTTTGTTTATCTAAACCAGAGTATCAGTATGAAAATAGTTAAAAGCCACTGCAATATACCCTGTCTGAGAGCTCTAGCTTAGCAGTACATAAGTCCAGAAATGCAAATTGTTTGAGTGTAAAATTGAAATTTATTTTTTTATCCATCAGTTTAAACATGTGTTCTGGGTTCTCAAAAGAACTGACTCAATGTTCTTTTGAGTACCCACAACATAATTTTGTTTTGGTTGAGATATTAGAAAAATAATTTTCAAATATGCACTCCGGGTGCACGACAATTCGTCGAAAACCATTTCGCCGATACGACAATTGGTCGCATACGACTTTTGGTCGATGCCACATTTCGCCAAGTACGACATTTGGTCGAAAAAAGTAGTCAGGTACGACATTCGGTCGAAATTGTCAAGTCATTGTTTTTCGACCAAACGTCGTACTCAACGGAACGTCGCATCTACCAAATGTTATTGATTATTAAAAAAGAAAATCATAAGAAATCACTGTGTTTACATGACGTTCAGCTTATAAAGGTACTCTCGATTAATTTTATAAAGTTGCTTCAAAGCTAATTAGTGTATAAATGTATTTATTAAAATGACTCTATAATGGGCAGGGGTCTAAAGCATCATTTTTCACTTGGAATAGGGGGGCCCAAAAAGTGGCATAAAAGAGCTTTCAGTACACGAAAGACAGAGATACTAATACTGATACTGGCGTGAAAATAAATTGGAGATGTGAGAACCGTAAATGTAAAAAAAAGTTATTTTTTCTGTACATATCAGTTTTCGACCAAATTTCGACTAAATTTCGACGTAATTCGACGAATTTTCGACCAATTGTCGTAGTGTCGTAGTCGGCGAAACGTCGTATCGACCAAATGTCGCATTCGACCAAACGTCGTTTCGACGAAATGGTTTTCGACCAAATGTCATGGATCCATGCACTCCTATGTGAGGGTCTGGATGGGGTATAATAATTAATGAATAGTGAATAATCAGATTTCTTTTCCACCGTTCTTACTTTTAATGAATTATTGGTCTCATTTTAATGAATAACCCAAAATTTTAATGAGATGAATAATGGGCTAAATTTTTAATGAATAGTGAATACCAGACACCCCCCCCCCCCAATCCAGACCCTCCTATTTGGGGGCCTAGCTAGCTGGCAGTGTAAGCAAACAATTCTGTACAGAATGTAATCTCTTTATATTCAGTTTTATTGCATTCAGAATGGCCTTTAAAATTAACTCTAGTACTTTTTCAAAAGAGGAATCTTCAGATTGATGATCTGATCTGAACTAATCTTATAAATGATCAGTAAATACTTTTGTGGTGAAAGCAAACTACATGTAGTAGTCCTTGATTAGACTGCTCCTCTGCCTGGTCTGGGAGAATTTTGTTTTTGAAATCATTTTATTGACACTTACAAATGGGGCTCGACAAGAGAAAACCTGTCTTCGGGGTTTTGTAAACAACACAAGCGCAGACCAGCTGCGCATCCGAGCAGTCTGATCAGTGCCTTTGTTATTCCCTTTTTGGAGAGTATTACATGTAGACTTGCTACAGGTGAAATTTCAATTTTCTAGCCAGTCTCTACAGCTGAGGAGACTGGTTTGAAACTCACTTTGTCGGAAACCCTGAAGACAGGATTTCTCTCGACAAGGCCCAAATGTTGACATGCATTGATCCAAACTCTGGCTTTATCTTTCAGTACGCCATCTCTACTAGAATTTCTGCCCCCTGGTGTTCTTCTGGAGATTTTTAAGTTCTTGGAGTGGAATGACCTCTGTCAGACTTCTCGGACATGTACTAAGTTTAGAGAAATTTGTCTGTCTGCAACTCTATGGTAAGATACCCATTTTTTACCTTTTGTATACGGCAGACCTGGGGTAATCGTAATCAGTAATTGTAATTATCTGTAATTAAATACAATTTTCAAAGTAAACAAATGTAATTGTAATCATGTTTTTTTTTTCAAAATATGTTATGTAATTGTAATGATTACTGAAAATATTTTAGCTGTAATTATAATTACTTTCAAATTCTTTTCAAATACATTTGGCTATTTACTTAGAAAATTTGCCCAACACAAGAAACACAATGGTGACTTATAAATGGTAATATTTTAATTCAGATCTATGAACGAGAAAAAGTACACAGGATAAATAAAACATATTGACTTTGTGGACAATAAAAGTAGCACACTTTAAAATGTTTAGTCAATTCAGACTTAACATGGTGTTTAAGATTAATGCATTTTGTATAAAAATTAAAAACCAAACTTTTTTTATTCAAAATTAAAATTTAAAAGATATGACAATAGACAACTTAACAAGGAATAAGGTACATTTTCTCCCAAAATACAATCTTGACAGCATTTCTGTTTCTCCTATTTGCTGGAGGCCTTTAAAGAGATTTTGAGAAACAAAACTAGTTCTGTTCATTTTGACATGCTTAGCTGATTTCCTATGTAAATTCATAAAATCCAGACCATAAAAAGAAGACTACTCAAAGGTGTTAAATCTTATTATTTATTATTGAATATAGCTAGCTCTTGTGAAAAGGTACTTATGACCTTCTTAATAGCTACCTGTATTGTCGTATTTTTTTGACCCTGAAGTTCAAAGGGCGTGGCATATGCTATATTTATCTCCGATCTGTTATCGGTAATTTTCGCCAGTTTTCGCCGAATATACGGAACTATTTAGGTTACTTGAAATGGAACGTCTGATATAATAAGCAATATGACAACATCGTCTGCTGTGGTGTAGTGGATTAAGCGCAGTACGCGTAGCGTATAGCAGGTAAGTTCGAATCTCACGAGGAGCATTTTTTTCCTGTAAGGAAGGTTTGTATGAGCGAGAAAATGGTGTTGTTTTTTGTTTTGTTTTATTGTACATAGGATTACACTGCAGTTGCTAGTAAATCAAGATAGTCGGGCAACCAATCTTGGCTCTTAGGCGAAACAGTCTTGATTTATAAGCAACAACACGTATAACCACAGGTACATATACACAATCGCACAAAAATTAAGCATGTTTACGCTTTTTTAGAGTTTGCTGTCATGTTAGTACAAAGAAACAAATTTACAGGAAAAAAAAATAAAAACTCCTTGCGAGGTTCGAACTTGCCTTGTCTATAATAAGAGTCGTAGGCTTAGGCCACTACACCACAGCGCTCTATATAGTCATTTTTATTACCGTTATGATACATTGAATTTCAAAAGACCTAATTTATTCCTGTATATTTGGCGAAAACTATCGATAACAGGTCTGAGATAAAATTAGCATAGGTCACTACCTTTGAACTTCAGGGTCAAATAAATACGACAATATATGTGTGCAAACTGGACAAGGATTATTATACAAAAGTACATTTTCTTGTGGAATGCCTAAATAACTGTATTTCATCCAATAGTGAGTTGCAAGTGTTTATTTTCATCACATCATTAAATCAATGCGCAATGGCAGCACCAGTTTTGAGCCATTTTGTATTCCCACGAGAATCGTCAAGAAATATCAAGGCTAAATGTAGAACGCTTATTCTGCATAGCAGACAAAGTTTTTAGGCCTGAAAGATGTTCCCTCAAAGATGACTGTTTTGAAAAACTTATGATGATTAAATGTAATCATATCATAGAAAATCTGAGTGATAACAATTTAAAAGTAGCTGACTGAGGAAAAGGTTGCAGTTGTGTAACAGACAGTTTCCATTTTACATACTTTATAAATCTATCTTGCTGCAGTATATGGTACTGGTATAGTGAAATATACTGCTCAACAAAAGTTGAGCACGGATAAATAAAAAATGATTTTTATTTGAGTAAATGGCTTAAAGTTATAAAGAATGTAGGACAAAACATCCCGGGACAAAACATCCCATGCCATTTTTTCACACCCCGGACAAAACATTCCGCAACAATTTGCCTACCCGGACAAAACATCCCATGCAGTTTTTGTCACCCCGGACAAAACACCCCATGCCATTTTTGCCGCCCCGGACAAAACATCCCATGCCATTTCTGCCACCCCGGACAAAACATCCCACACTCTATTTAAAGCCATTGAAAGTGCATAAAACATCCCATTTAGATAATTGTCACTATTATTAATATTCCAAATGTACCATACCTATTGAAATGATTGGAGATCAAAGGTAGATAGATAATTAGACATATGTTTCCTAATTATAATACTTTGTTTGACCCAAACTGTAAAATGATTTCTTTTAAGATGTAATTGGCTTCTTAACACTCTTATTTAGTTGTTTGTCACAAGAAGATATAATTATCTTTTATTAAATTTTATTTACACTTTGAAACTGCCTTTCAATCAATTTAAGATTTAGTTTATATCATTTGGACAGTCTTACTAGGGTATTCACTGCTAGTACATGTAATAGTAAATGAAGGTCCCAAATGAGACTTACGCTGAAGGAGCAGTCTGCGTGTGGGATGTTTTGTCCGGGGTGGCAAAAATGGCATGGGATGTTATGTCCGGGGTGACAAAAACAGCATGGAATGTTATGTCCAGGCTGACAAAAACAGCATGGGATGTTTTGTCCGGGGTGGCAAATCTTTGTGGGATGTTTTGTCCAGGGTATCAAAAAATGGCATGGGATGTTTTGTCCCGGGATGTTTTGTCCGGCTCCCAGTTATAAAATATCTGCTGAAATGATAGTTTGATATGTGATAAAGTTGATGACAGCAATTGGTGTACTTAAATTGGATGTCTACTGCGTCGTTCATTACTTTAAACAAGGGAGGGGTCAAAAACGTGTTTCAACTGCATTATTGGCAATACAAAATTGATACAGCATCTGTTTATAAAATCCTTTGTTTTCCAGCTTTGTCGAATCAGCCATGCTAAAAAAATTAAGGTCGTCTCCATAGAGCATTTAAAGCAAAACTTGAGTGTTGATAACAACTAACGCCGTTGTTATAATGACGTTAACAAGTCAAAACAGTACTGTTTTCGTTGTGTATGCATGCTTAATTGAAAGGGTTTTTGTGTTTAAGAGAATGCCAAAAGAGAGACAAATAAGGGTAAGGCACGTTCATAAAATTTTGTCCCTGAGTATTTAATTCATAAAAAATGACGTTAATCTGAAGTTGAGACTAAGTGTAGGAGTTAATGCTATCTAAAGCAGACGTTTTCAAAGGATCAACTGACAGAAATGTTCCCGGTACTTGTGCCACTCTAGCATCAAAAAGATTACTTGACCGCTCGATTCAGTTCGCTGAGGGAGTCAAGAAGAGGAAAATACTATTTTAACGTCATAATGGAACGGTAAAACTTGGCATAAACGGGTATCAAACTTTGACATTTTTAACGTTTTTCATCATTTAGAACCTTTTGCTTTACATTAGAATAGAAATTTTAAATTTTTGATGTAGACGGGTATCCTTTACATGCCAATGACCTCAAATTTAACGTCAATCCACTGACGCCTAACCAGACTACCTTTTGTTTAGCGGACACGAAAAAACATAAATTTCAAGATCCCCATACATGTTGATTACATCAAATAAAATGTTTCATGTTCATTTAAATTGGGGCATCATATTACAATCCGTGCTAAACTTTAGTTGAGCAGTATAGATCTATAAAGTATATAGGCATGTATCAAACTTTAAAACCTGTGCATAGTATATATATATATATACTTGTTTAACATTAATAAGAACTTGAATAAAATTTCATAGCTAATTATTTCTCATTTATTTAAGAAATAACAGTATAGGACATGGCTTTATATATAACTTCAAAGACCCCATCCTTCTTTATAATATTAAATGTGAGTACTATAGAGCATTGCAATTTTACATAAAAACTTCAAAAGTAATTAGTAATGTATTTGATTACATTTCTAAAGTAATTGTAATCATTACATTTCTACAGGTCCTGTAATTGTAATGTAATTGTAATCATTGATAAGTCAAAGTAATTGTTATGTATTTGAATACTTTTCAAAGTATTTGTCCCCAGGTCTGGTATACGGGGCCCAAGGTTAAAAATAAATAATGCTCAACTTATCTTAGCATGAAATTTCAACTGCTCATAAAAACTAAAATGCTGAAAAATTAATATTTCTCACAATAATGCTATATTTATCTTGTTTCACATAATAATGCTATATTTATCTTGATAATAAATTATAAAATACAACAAACAACATGTATGAGCAGGCCTGGCGACTCCTAAATGAGTATTTTAACAATAAGTGAAGATCAAAAAAGAAGTGCTGCATGATTAGGAAATGTTGCATAATGTATATTGTGGCATTTCATCTTAGTCTACACTGTTTGCATAAATAAAACAATTGTCAGGGAGGAGTACATCTCAATTTGGAATTTCTAACTTGTGACCCTTGAAATGTACAATGAAATGTCCCAGACTCACTGTTTCACAAGCAGATGGAAGAATTCATTAGAACACTAAGGGTTAAAGCTGCATTAGGATGTTGGAACATGCACAGTCAATTCTCCTTGATTCAAAGGCCATGGAACCAGGTCCCGAGCTTATAAAACTTTTTCTCATGCTCAACTCAACTGAGCACGAAATTTCACCTGCTAAATACCGACAAATAAAGAAGTTTCTTGCTTTAAGTCTCTTAGATGTTGTATTTATCATGCTGATAAATGTTAAAATGCCAACAATTATTGGTATTTTAACATTTATGAGCGCAATAAATTTCATTAAGTTTTATAACTCAGGGCCAGATTTTTTCACTTTGAATTATTAGTAGTTTGAGTTAAAACAACTTCAAGTGCTCAAAAATTTTCAACCTTAGAATGAAATATTTTTTGGCAATATGAATTTTGCTGGAAAGGCAGACATTTAAAGTTAATCAAAGATATTATTATATTTTAAGCTATATGGTTTATGGTTTGTTTTCTTACTTTTAGGCTGCAGCTCAGAAGACTTGACTTTAGAAACTGTGCCATTCCTGATGGGGAGAAAATATTGAAAGTCTTAAAACTAACCCAAAATGCAGGTTAGTAGTTACTTGGTACTGTTTGAATCTAGACCCAGTCAGCTGACATTATTAGGCCACCTTCGGCCTGCCAATGAAATGCCATTTGAATGTGTCTAAAGGTTTGTATCCAGATCAGAACCAAAGCTCTGTCGTCCTTGATCTGGGTCCAAACTGTTTGCAAAGGATATCGGCAGACAACAAAAGTCACCTCTAGCAAGGAAAGAGTTATTAATGTAATTTCACTACTTGACTGGCTGAAAATCAGTTGATATATCGATCATTTATAACTAAAAAAAAAGAACACAGCTTATAAGATCATGTGCACTTATTTGGTAGAATATATAGTAAAACCTGTGTAAAACAGCCACTCTCAAAAAGACCAAAAATGGTTTTCAAGACCAATTATTGCTTAATGTAGGTCAAAAGTATTGCAGAAGGGGAGCATTCTGCAACACTTTCGGCCTTCATTAAGCTACCATTTGGCATTAAGATCATTGTTTTGTCTATTTTTGAGTGGCTGTTTTACACAGGTTTTACTTTCTAGCAGCTCTATTACAGTTAACTGAAAATGCGAAACCTTTTTATGTGTTATGGCCCCAACTTTGAAAAAGTTGAAAGGGCCAATTGGTTTTGGCTTGTCCATGTGTCTGTGCATCCGATCAAAAAAAAAAATAAGGTAGGGCTTTGAAATTTCATATATATGGATTCCTCATCAAAAAATTGACTGACCCATATTTTTGTCAGAATTATCTTCATTTGTGGGCCATTGTGGAATTATGCCCTTTTAATGGGTCAAAATAAAATTTTGTAATCAGGATATCTGGAAAACTACTAAATCTAGTAGTTTCAAATTTGATCAGCTGATAGATCATAATGAGTAGATTGATTTCCTGGTGATTTTTTTTTAAAGTTGCAGTAAAACCTGTGTAAAAGGGGCACTCTCAAAAAGACCAAAAAATGGTTTTCAAGAGCGATTGTCACTAAATGCAGGTCAAAAGTATTGCAGAATGCTCCAAACGTTCCAAAGGGAGCTTTCTGCAATTATTTCAACCTTCATTAAGCTACCAGTTGTCATTAAGATCTTTGTTTTGTCTAGTTTTGAGTGGCCGTTTACACAGGTTTTACTGTATTTTATTTTCTTTAGTTATGGCCCCTTGCAAATTTGACCTTTGAAAACTTGTAATCAAGATACCTTGAAAACTATTATAACTAGAAGCTCTTAACCTGGTTAGCTGATAGAGGATGATTGGAACTTCAAGCACAGGCCTTTAGTTAAAAGTGTGTAACAGAAAACTAATTTTCTTGTTTATCGACCAAAACATATGTTGTGGGTACTCAAAAGAACCGTCTCAATGAGACGGTTCTTTTGAGCACCCAAAACACATGCTAAATATCATGGGTAAGAAAATAGATACAATTTTACGCTGAAAATTTTTGTTTATCTACACCTATGAAGCTTAAGATGACGCGTGTCTTGACAAAGAGCACCATTTTTATGGACAGGCATATAGTTGGAGGCACAGTGTTTCACAGACACAAATTTATTTTTTTATTTTCAGATACACTGATCCTGGGGAATATTATCAGTGAAGAGAGCAACCAAGACCCAGTTATTGGTGATGATGAAGGAGAAGAGAACATTGCGGGAGAAGAGAATGTCGTTGGAGCTGATAAATTTGTTCTTGAAGTGTTAAGAACTTGTCATCATATCAAGAGTCTCTCGCTCCACATGCATGAAATTTCTGACAGAACAGGTAAGAACCATAAAAAAAGACAAATGCACAACTCTAGATAACAAAAAAATTTGATAAAAAAGTTAATATTTTAATATCTATTAATTTTAACATATATGCTTTACTGTTCTTGGTAAATGTTTTTCCCTCAAAATTGAAGTATGTTAATTTGTTAACCATATATAAATAAGCTTACATAATCAAATATTTTTAACTCATCTTGAACCATTACAAGGGTACAGGTGATGCTCTAGAACGGGGAAACTATCGCGGCCTGAAACTGACGGATCAGGTTATGAAGTTGCTCGAGCGCGTGCTGGACTCCTTCATTCGAGAGATGGTGGACATTGACGCCATGCAGTTTGGCTTTGTGCCGGGTCGTGGCACCACTGATGCTATCCTTATCATCCGCCAATTGCAAGAGAAGTACATCGCTGCAAACAAGCCACTTTACTTCGCCTTTGTTGATCTGGACAAGGCTTTCGACCGAGTACCCAGGAAAGTTCTTTTATTGGGCCTTGAGGAGTTTGGGAGTGCAGGAGTGGGCTGTACGTGTCATCCAGGGCATGTATACGGATGTCAAAAGCCGCGTCCGTGTCAACGGTCAGTACAGCAAGGAGTTCGGGGTTGGAGTTGATGTGCATCAGGGATCTGTTCTCAGCACCTTGCTTTTCATACTTGTGCTGGAAGCTCTGTCGTGCCAGTTCCGTACTGATGTACCATGGGAGCTTCTGTATGCTGACAACCTTGCTGTAATGGCAGACTCACTTGAAGAATGCATTGCAAGGTTGAAGGTATGGAAAGAGGGTATGGAACGCAAGGGACTGAGAGTCAACATGAAGAAGACAAAGCTCATGGTCTCGGGACCGGGGCTTGACCTTCTTCGCGACTCTGAAGCGTTCCCCTGTGCAGTCTGTCGGAGTGGTGTTGGTGTGAACTCTATCCAGTGCTCGCAGTGCATGTATTGGGTGCACAAGAAGTGCAGTGGTGTTAGAGGAAGATTGGCTGAGGATCCAGACTATGTTTGTCCAAGATGCTGTGATCAGGCGCGACCGATTGACAATAGACCTGTCACACAGGTAGATGTGGATGGAACGCAACTCGACGTGAAATCCAATTTTTGCTACCTTGGAGACATGCTGTGTGCTGGCGGAGGATGCAAGCTTGCCATTGTCACCAGATGTAGTACTGCCTGGGGAAAGTTTAAAAGGCTTCTTCCTATTCTGACATCTTAGCATGCGTCCCTAAGGACCCGCCGGAAGGTCTTCAACACCTGTGTACGTTCTGCCCTATTACATGGTAGTGAAACCTAGGCACCTACTGCGCCAGACTTGCAGCAGCTTTGCCGGAACAACAGATCAATGGTCCGCTGGATATGCGGAGTCAGAGATGATGATGAAGTGTCCGCGGACACACTCTGTGCAATGTTAGGAGTGCAGGAGGTGACAGCAGCTATCCGCACTAGGCGTTTGAGATGGTATGGACATGTTGCATGCTCCTCTTCATGCATAAACTCCATCACAAGTATGACGATTCCTAGCGCCAGAAGAAGAGGGAGACCTAAAAAGACCTGGTCTGAATGTGTTAAGACTGACATGAAAATGTGCAGCCTTGGCAGCATCGATCTACTGACATGAAAATGTGCAGCCTTGGCAGCATCGATCTACTGAACAGAGAGGCGTGGGGATTGAGTGTTAGACACTCTAGCCACCTGCTGCCTACCCCAGTACCTGGGACACCAGCAGCAGTAGAAAAATAAACTCAGGATCAAGTGAAGTCAAGTCAAGTCAAAATTGTCAATTAAGCATAATGTTCTGTGTGCTCAATGGTTGTGAAAAAAGATTTTTTTAGTTAAGCATTTTTATCTAGAGGCCTTTGTGAACATGACCATTGGCAGTAAATGCCACAATCACAGAGGCACCTAGAGGAAGAGATACTAGAACATAGACAATACAAGACACACTCAACAAGCTCTCATTATTGTAATAAAAAGAGTCCTTTTTTTATTCCAGCTTTTGAGAAGAGAGCAGGCTGAGTTTAACTTTAGTTTTAAATAATATAATTTTCTATAAAGTTTAATGTAATATTTCAATGATTTTTAGCTCACCTGTCACATAGTGACAAGGTGAGCTTTTGTGATCGGTCTTCGTCCGTGGCCCGTCCGTTAACAATTTACATAAATGACAACTTCTCGGAAACCACTGGTCTAATTTTGAAATAATTTCACACAAATGATCCTTAGGTGGCCCTCTACCAAAATTGTTCAAATGGTTCTGGTCCGTTGAATATCTAGGTCACAGAGGCTAAAAATAAATTTTCGAGATGAAAACTTTAAAAAATCTTCTTGTCTGAAACCAGAAGGCCTGGAGCCTTGATATTTGGTATGAAGCATCACCTAGTGGACCTCTACCAAGATTGTTCAAATTATACCCCTGGGGCCAAAAATGGCCCCTCCCTGGGGGTCACATGTTTTACATAGACTTATATAGGGAAAATGTGCAAAAATCTTCTTGTCTGAGACCACAAGGCCTAAATCCTTGATATTCGGTTTGTAGCATCACCTAGTTGACCTCTACCAAGTTTGTTCAAATAATGCCGCTGTGGTCAAAAATGGCCCGCCCTGGGGGTCACATGTTTACATAGGCTAAATAGGATAGAGTAAAGATAGTGTTTTAGTATAAATAGGAAAACATGAAACAATCTTCTTGTCTGAAGCCACAAGGACTTTGATATGAAGCTCACCTTGTGGACCCATACCAAGTTTATTCAATGACCCTGGGGCCAAAAATGCCCCCCCCCCCCTCCAATATAAAATTAACTTTTCAGAATATGGTCATGATGCATATCAAATTAAAGGAAATGCAGCTTACAATAACATATTAGCAAATATTTTGCTCTTACACTTACCCTTGACCCCTGGGGTGGGATCAAAAGGTTAATTTGTTTCCTTTTCTGAAAGTAGTCATGTTGCATAATGAAATTAATTATATGAAACATATGACACCACGCATAGGAATGTTCTAACCTTTTACACACCATTGACTCCTGTATGGGGACAAAAGGTAAAAACTTTTTTTTTCTGAAGAAGGTTATGGTGCACATCACATTATGCAATTAAAATGTTTGACATTATGCACACCCCTGGCCTTTTGGGTTGCGTAAAAAGGTCAGACATTGAAATTGTGCAAATAAGTATAATTTGATTGAACTTAGTGATTTGATAGGCTTTGGTTATGATCTTAGTGATACCCAAGATGAACTTAAGTGTTGGAGAATGGGATTTATATTTTGTGGTAAGCATCCTCTTCTCCTGACAAGAATTCAGGTGAGCGATCCAGGGTCCATGGGCCCTCTTGTATAGTCCATGACACATTCTAAGGGATCAGAGGTTTAGAATTCTAAAATACCTTTATTCTATCTCCGAAGCTTGTTTTTATCATAGCAAACAATCTGAGATTACACAATTTGTGAATGTGCTGGTTAATGGATTTCCAGTCATGTTAGGAAATAACACATTTTTTCTAATTTCCATAAACTGAGACAGATTGACAAACACTATAGGAAAAGCCCATCTGAGCCGCGACATGAGATTTCCAACAATGTGGTATGTGCGGCCAGTGAAACCTCAGATCAGCCTGCACGTATGCGCAGTCTGATCAGAGGCTTTGCTAGTCGCTTGAATATTCTATGAGTATTAAACTACTGACCAAACATCATTTGGAGTTTCTAAGCTTAAAAGGAGTCTGCACATGCTCGTCTGAGTCTACACTTGTCAAAATGCCACATTGTTGGAAATCACATGTCGCTGCTCATCTTATCATGACCACAGTTTCATTGTCTGGAGATCAGAAGTTCATGTAGTTCAAACCACCCATAATGAACTAAGTGTGTTCTCATAAGTGCATGCCTTTTAGGTCACTTGCGGTATTTTATTTTCAGTTGAAGCTATCACAGCGAAGTGTACCAGTCTAGTTGAATTTTACCTTTATGACAGTCAACATATTCAGAACCAGTCAATATTAGATTTGGTGTCAACTTCCACAACTTTAAAGAGCCTGCATATTGAACAGTAAGTAATAGAACAAACTTCTAGTTGAAACAAGCTTTCACTTAAATACAGCTATAACATGAGAAATGTTTGAAATCTGGTCAGGACCTTGCTCACCAGTTGCAGGACTTTAGTAAAGAGTGCGTAACAAAATTTATTTTTCTTATTTCACAACCAAAACATATGTTGTGGGTACTCAAAAGAACCGTCTCAATGAGACTGTTCTTTTGAGCACCCAAAACATAAGTTAAAACTGATGGGTAAGAAAATATTTACATCTTTAGGCTGAAAATTTTTGTTTATCTAGACCTGTGACCAGTTGCCTACAATGAGAAACCCCACTACTAGCATTAGCTTATCCAGTACAGAAAGCATCAGCAGCATGTCTCTGTGCACAGAACTTTCAGTCTCCTATACTATTGTGGTCAATAATATGAACTATATGCAACCGTAAAGCCAACAGATGTAAAAATGCCAAATGTACTGGAGGCTTCACTTGCTAAAATAGGTCTAAATGTTTTCGGAGTTTGGTAGCCACAATAATGCAGTCATTTTTCTTCTATGTTTGAATTTTAGTATTTATCTCATTTTTTCTTGTCACTGTATCCATTTTATCATTGAATGTATAAATATCCTGCCTGTCCCTTTAAGTTAGCCTTTGTGTTCTACCATGATTGTAAAGATGCCACTATCTAAATGTCAGGCATGTGGAGCGTTCTAGTGGTGCAGTCAGAACAGCATGTGATATACAGATTGATGGCAGGCGGGGGGCAGGGAGGCCCAAGCTAACATGGAAGAAACTGACGGAGAAAGACTGCCGTGAGTGGAAGCTCACCACAGTTGACCCTCAAGAAAGCTGGAGATCAGGTGTGAGATCTGCTATTCATGCAGCTAGCCAGTTACCTGAAAGGGGGCCCACTGATGTGGATGATGCCCCTGCACCTGCATGTTAATTAAAAATCTGATTATGATGATATGATGTTCATTATCATGTATCCATACACTAGTTCAAAGATAACATACCCTGAATACCAAACGTATTGCTCATGTACATAGAGTCAAATGAGCTTTGTTTCTTTCCTGGCTAGCAGCGACTTTTGTCTTCTGCTGATAATCCTTGCAAACAGTTTGAATCCAGATCTGTATCCAAACTGTTTGACACTATGATAGGGTTCCTGATAGAATTGTTTCCAAGATTTTTGCAGATGACAACAAATGCATGAAAAATTACCCAGCATGCAAAGAGTTAAAAAATATATATTTTTATGTTTATTTCCAGATGCTCAGAGGTATCCTTTTTGTCATTGAAACATACAGATGCAACAAAACATCTCATTCTCACCAGAGTCAGGTAACTATGATGTCAAGGGCTTCAGATTTCTTTTCAAGATTGGTGGGCCGAAGTGACCCATTGAGCAAAAATGATGGGTCATTCTCTGAAATGATGAGCCCAAGCATATCAAACTAACCACAGTTGACATTTGGGTAGTATACTTTACCTACACACTGACACAGTATATTTATATTAACTGCTGATTATAAAGTAAAAACTGTCTTAAGAGGCTACTTAAAAAAAGAAGACCAATTATGTTTAATGCAGATCAAAAGTATTGCAGAATGCTCCAAGGGGAGCATTCTGCAATCCTTTTGTCCTTCATTTTTAACTATCATTTGTTATTAAGATCTTTGTTTTGTCTTATTTTGAGTGGCTGCTTAAGACATGTTTTACTGTATTGACAACTGTTTTGTGGAGTCTCGCTGTAAGATGAATACTTTTAATATGAAATAGGCACACCTAATGGGCAACCATCCACTATTTGATCTGAGAGGATAGCACAGTATACGGTATTTCTTGTGAGTCGGTACTCGTGTGAGTACAAAAAGTAAGGAAGAACGCAAATGTCAGTAATCGATACAATTAGTATCACACCTGACCCAGAACACCTTATATGGGGAGCGCAGTGGCTCAGTGGTAGAGTGCTTGACTCAAGACCTCACCGGCATCACTGCGTTGTTGTCCTTGAGCAAGACACATTTATCCTAGCTTAGTACTGGTTCAACCCAGGAAGACCCGTCCCGCATAACTGAAAGATTGTTGAGTGGACGTAAAGAATCAAATCAAATAAAAGAACACCTTATAGGAAAGTGACAAAAGAACAAGAAAACGTCACATTAAGGGTCAGCTCAGACTCGGGGCGGTCGCCGTGTATTTCAAAGTGGTCCTTTGGAGGAAAACATCGAGAGGGTGGAGAGCACTAGAGGGGTATCATTCCATCCTATCATTAGCACCCCCCCCCCCCCCCGATTTGATTTTAATTTTTAACGCTTCAGTGTTCGTTTTTAATGGGTTTTAATATGTTTGGGACTAGATTGCAGTCGCTTTGGATCATTTTTTTTTTTTGCTGGAGTGGAGTGGAAAACCGAATGCTGGACATAATTCTTTTGAGACAGTTGCCATTTTCACTTGTTTCTTCGGCATGTTACTTTGACAAGTGTCTCCGCATGTTTTTGTCAAAGTACTTTTAGCACTGATCCTTGCGTCGTGGTTTCGCAAAGATATACACTATAGCGTCTTTTCAAGCAGGCTTCATCTAGATTTTGACTGCGCAACTTTCATTGACGACTTCCCTTGCTGGTGACAACAGGTGAGAACATTGGCTTCATCGTAATGAAGCTGGGGCCTTATGTAGAACCACGACGGTTAAACACTTCTCTGTCCACGCTTCTTAATGGCAAATGAACGTTGAAGGAACCAAACACACTTTTGCTAAATTGGAACAGGCAGGACTTGTATATCCGTAACGGAATAGACATGGGCTCACGATGCTCATATATATATATATTCACAACGTTTTAAACATAATTTAACGCAGATCTATAGATTCATTTAGAATCATTAGAAGAAAAAAAAGCAAATGGAAACAATACTGGATCACAGAAATTATCATGACTTTGATAAATGAGTCACAACATGAGAAAACCCGTCTTCGGGGTTTTCAACCATGCAAGATTCAAACCAACCTGCTCAGTTACAGAGATTAGCTAGAATGCTGAAATTTTGCTTGTAACAAGTTTATCAATTTTACTTTCCAGAGTTTGAACAACAAAGTCGCTGACCAGATTGCGAGTCTGTGCAGGCTGGTCTGCGCCTTTGTTATTGAAATGCAACTACCTTAGGTTTTCCCGCGACATAACCCATAACCCATATCTCTGTGACTGCTTGTTTAACACCTTGGCAATGTCTTTTAATGACATGTGCAACGTTCGGAGTGTTTCAGTAAATTGTCGCATGATTAAATAAAATCAGAGGTAAGCTCAAAGAAAAAAGAACCGAAACGAGATAAAGGAACACGGTGGAAAGCATACTCAGCCAAAAAAGTGGATCCAGCAAATGCTGCACCTGCCGGACCGGGGACGACTGCCTTAGCCCCTTTCCCAACAGATAACCACAAGGCTGCAAGACATATACAAGGCAATATGTCAACGGCAAACACAAATAAAGAAGTACCGCCTTGGAACGGTCAGTAAGAAAATTACTGGAGGGAAAAGGTAGTATCGCTAGTTTAAAATCTTTGAGTATAAGGAAATAAAATAATCCTGCAAGCTATTTTAAAGGCGCTGGGACCCTTGAGAAGTTCCTATTGGATACCATGAGGATTTCTAATTTGAGCAGGGACATGTGATTTCCAACAATGTGACATTTTGACAAGTGTAGACTCAGGGGAGCCTGTGCAGTCTCCTTTTAAGCTTGGCAACTCAAAATGATTTTCAGTCAGTAGCATAACACTCATAGAAAATTCAAGTGACTAGCAAAGGGTCTGATCAGACTGCGTGGATGCGCAGGCTGATCTGAGTCTTTGCTGGTCGCACATATCACATCGTTGGAAATCTCATGTCGCGGCTCATTTCAAAGGCGTGACGATGCACATGGCAGTTGGTGTTTCGCTCAAGACGTTATCACGTCGTGACGTAAGGTTATAAGAATTGTGACGACACGTCATGGGGATCACGCAGCAGCTTGCCTGAAAGAGCTATCACTACCGTTCAAGCTCTTGGTGATAGAAAAAATCCCTCAGTCTTATGGCTAAAATATGACTTTAATATCAACAAAACTGGCATCTTTGCGATTCACTTTTACTTTTTGTATTTTTTCAATGCTAATGATGATCATGACATATTTTTCAACAGTAGAATTAGGTTCTTAGTACGATCTAGATTGGTTCACCGTATCGACTACGTATAGATACCGGAACTGGGCGATTTCGAAAATATTTTCTATTTGTATTTGAAGATGAATACCGGTAGGCGTGAATAGAACAGAACAGAGCCTCTCTAGTCGTAAAGCAACCAACTCTCGTGTTCCCCCGTTTCGCGGGGCAACACTTGTTGGTTGGTTGCTATTAAAGTGAGATTTTTTCACAACTAAAAAGGATGGGTCTACTGGGCCCACTGCCTTGGAAAGCTATGGGCCATATTTTGAAATCATGGGACAGTAACCCGGGCCCACCATAAATCTGAAGGCCTGATGCCCAGTTTATATTTATGAGATTATGTAATTGGGTGTTCATGAGGGAATGAATGTCATGGGTCAGTTCAAAACTAGTGACACCAATACATGATTGAGGAGGGCAGTGGCTCAGTTGGTAGAACCTTAGACTGGGGGTCTAAGGATTGCTGGTTCAAGCCTTGATGCTGGCTGAGTCGCAATGTTGTACCCTCGACCAAGACACTTTATCCGCTGCTTAGTACTGGTCCAACCCAGGAAAAAATCAAACAAAGCAGACAAAACTACTACATTATTAAGTATATCGCATATAGATTACTAAGCACTTGCTCAAAATGTTTACAAAGTTCAGTCAAAAGCAATTTATTAATGCTATTTCCACTCCCATGGTGCAGGGAGTATTTTGGCTCAGAATATCATGGGAGAGAATATCTCATTTAGCCAAAACTGACTAGAAGTTATGAATTTTCAGCAAGACATTTTAACAAAATCTTTAGCTAAATTTATTTTGCAATGAAATTTGTCTGCCATTATGCAAATTTGAATGAGATTTTTAGCAGAAAAATGAGCAAATCTCTCGATATCTCACATGAAAACGATCCATGCTTATGTAATAGTGTATCCATTGATAATGTTTATTTACAGTTTGATAGGACTAGAGCTACTGTTACAGCATGTTCAAGATCTTATCTCAGGATGTCCATGTTTAACTCATCTTGATCTCAGCATGTCACATCATCTCCAGAGCTTCACTGGTGCAATCTCTCAGGTATGTGGACAGTTACTGGTGTTTACGTCCTTGTTTAACACACCTTGATCTCAGCATGTCACAGCATCTCCAGAGCTTCACTGGCGCAATATCTCAGGTATGTGGACAGTTACTGGTGTTTATGTCCATGTTTAACACACCTTGATCTCTGCATGTCACAACATCTCCAGAGCTTCACTGGTGCAATATCTCAGGTATGTGGACAGTAACTGGTGTTTATGTCCATGTTTAACACATCTTGATCTCTGCATGTCACAGCATCTTCAGAGCTTCACTGGCGCAATATCTCAGGTATGTGGACAGTAACTGGTGTTTATGTCCTTGTTTAACACACCTTGATCTCAGCATTTCACAACATCTACAGAGCTTCACTGGTGCAATATCTCAGGTATGTGGACAGTAACTGGTGTTTATGTCCATGTTTAACACACCTTGATCTCAGCATTTCACAACATCTACAGAGCTTCACTGGTGCAATATCTCAGGTATGTGGACAGTTACTGGTGTTTATGTCCATGTTTAACACACCTTGATCTCTGCATGTCACAACATCTACAGAGCTTCACTGGTGCAATATCTCAGGTATGTGGACAGTTACTGGTGTTTATGTCCATGTTTAACACACCTTGATCTCAGCATGTCACAACATCTACAGAGCTTCACTGGTGCAATATCTCAGGTATGTGGACAGTTACTGGTGTTTATGTCCATGTTTAACTCACCTTGATCTCTGCATGTCACAACATCTACAGAGCTTCACTGGTGCAATATCTCAGGTATGTGGACAGTTACTGGTGTTTATGTCCATGTTTAACACACCTGGATCTCAGCATGTCACAGCATCTACAGAGCTTCACTGGTGCAATATCTCAGGTAGGTGGACAGTTACTGGTGTTTATGTCCATGTTTAACACACCTTGATCTCAGCATGTCACAACATCTCCAGAGCTTCACTGGTGCAATATCTCAGGTATGTGGACAATTACACAGGGGCCAGTCCAGCTTTACAATACTTTGGTTACTGTAAATTCAGAATTTTTCGCAAGGTTTTTATTTTCGCGAATAACATTAAAAGACATGTTTGCAATGTTAAAAATTTGTAACTTGCATGATTTACCTACATCAGTAAATGGCAGACTGATTTGCCATTTTGCGAGTGTTTTATTTCCGCAAAACTTCGCTGATGCGAAGTTTTGCGAAAATAAAACCCTCGCAAAAATGT
Organism: Loripinus fragilis; assembly: GCA_964019695.1. Taxonomy (NCBI): domain Eukaryota; kingdom Metazoa; phylum Mollusca; class Bivalvia; order Lucinida; family Lucinidae; genus Loripinus; species Loripinus fragilis. Next base: position 24,573,721 of record OZ026518.1, read on the forward strand.
CTGGATTTACAGTAATTTTACTGAAATAGATTATAAAAATTTGAGCCATGACATGAGATTTCCAACAATGTGGTATGTGCGACCAGCAAAGACTCAGACCAGCCTGCGCATATGTACAGTCTGATCAGAGCCTTTGCTAGTCGCTTGAATATTCAATGACTATTAAGCTACTGAACGAACATCATTTGGATTTTCTAAGCTTAAAAGGAGGCTGCATAGGCTAGTCTGAGTCTATTCATGTCAAAATGCCACATTGTTGGAAATCACATGTAGCGGCTCAAATAAACTTATTAATATTTCATGGCATACTGTAAAGACTGGACTGGCCTCTGTGGCACATATGGGTTAAGTATGTATATGGAGCTTTCAGAATTTGGGTTTTGACAATTCATTGTGTTTGACCTGACAGTATCCAAAAGCGAAGATTCTGTCAATGTCTATTTTATGATATATCCCTAGTAACTGGAACAAAAAATAGTTCTAGCCAGGTTAGTTCTAGCCATCCAGGGTGGATTATGCATAAAATGACCTGTAGGGACTGTGCTGATAGCTCTAGCCAGCCAAGATGACTGAGCCATCAGAGTTTGAGCCATTGAAGTTCTACTGTACTTTTGTCACTGCCAAGAAAGGGGAAACCATAACAATTCTTGCTTTAACCATTTCCAATTTTACTTTACAGGGTGTTAGGTCAGCTATGGATACATTGAAAGAGCTGGTTCTACAAAATTGTGAAGGTATTTCTAAGTTTTGTACAATCTGAAAGACCATCTGCTTACCTGAACCAAAGGCTTGTGGTAGAGCTGATAGTATACCATTGGCTCCGCCTTCAATCAATCATTCACTGTCAGTCAAAAAGTTGTCCATTTGTCAACATTTTCAGTCATGTTCCCCTTGACCAACTGAAAGTATGTTGCATGTGGATGCTCCATGATTGGAGGAATAAAAGTTTGCTTGGATGATTTGGTTTGCAGTTGTAAGTTTCTAGCAAAAGGTTATGCACTAATTACTGGTTTTCTGTTTTGATACAAGCCTGACCAGAAAAAAGTGTAACTAGGTCAAATTATCTATTTTTTACTTTTCAGATTCTTGCTGTTTCAAAATGAATTTTTTTTTCAGATTATGGGTTTCGACTTTTAATAAGTGCCCAGCACACAAAAATATTTCAAATTTGAAAACAGTGTAGATCTAGATCAGCTGCTTTCTGGTGGAGCCAGCTGATTGGGATTCACACTGTTTTTTTATACACTAGATGAATCTAAAATCATATTGAAATTGCACCTCTAGATTGACATTGTAAACAGCCTATAAAGTACCCAGTGTGCAGGCCTTCAGATTTATGATTGGCCCAGGTCCTTGTCCCATGATTTTAAAATATGGCCCATCACTTTCCAAGGCAGTGGGCCCAGTGGACCATCCTTTTTTAGTTGTGAAAAAATCTCACTTTAATAAAAATGTTCATCTTACAGCAAGTCTACAGAAAGTACATGTATGCTGTCAGTACAGTAAAACCTGTCTTAAGCAGCCACTCAAAAAAAGACAAAAAAAAAAGATCTTAATAACAAAAGGTAGCTTAAGGAAGGTTGAAAGGATTGCAGAATGCTCCCCTTGGAGCATTCTGCAATACTTTTGACCTGCATTAAGCGATAATTGGTCTTTTTTTTGAGTGGCCGCTTAAGACAGGTTTTACTGTATAATCAGCAATTAATATAAATATATGCATACTAGTGTCTGTGTCAGTGTTTAGGTAAAGCATACTACCCAAAGGTCAACTGTGTTTAGTTTGATATGCTTAGGCCCATCATTGCAGAAAATGACCCACCATTTTTTGTTCCATGGGTCACTTTTGCCCACCAATCTTGAAAAAAATCTGAAGCCCTGAGTGTGTGCTTATATGAGCATGTGTTACAGTATACAGTAAAACCTGTATAAAACGGCTACTCTCAAAAAGACCGAAAATTGGTGTTCAAGATCAAATATCGCTAAATGCAGGTCAAAAGTATTGCAGAATGCTCCAAGGGGAGCATTCTGCAATACTTTCGACCTTCATTAAGCTACCATTTGTCATTAAGATCTTTGTTCTGTCTAATTTTGAGTGGCTGTTTTACACAGGTTTTACTATAATATATACCATACAAAATGTATTGCAGATTTAGAAGGAATATTTCTGCCATATTGTCCCAGGCTGATAAGTTTAGATGTCTGTAACTGTAGAAGACTTACAGAGATAATAGGAACATTGCCATCATGTAAGTATATTACAGGGTTCACACAGGCTTGAAAAGTACTTGAATATACAGGACTGTCTTGAAAAATCCTTGAAAGTTAAATTTGCTTTGAAAAGTAATTGAAAAACACTCAAAAGGCCTTGAAAAGTCCTTGAATTTTACCATATACAGGAGGATTCATCAGTCTTTTTGTTGACCTAAATCAGAATATGCTGCACCAAATAAAGGCACCACAATTTTATACTTATTATCTTAAAACTAATATCTTTAGTAATGGACTCTAGCATTTCAGAAGTAGAATTTTAATGTGTAAATCAGTATTTTTCTTAAGTTTTTACTCCTTGAAAACATTAGGAAAGTTTTGAGAAGTCCTTGAAGAATCCTTGAATTTTACACAATCTTGCCTGTATGAACCCTGTATTACAAGATTGTGTCATGCTTATTTATAGATATAGAGTATCCAAGGGCTCTGTCATGGTCACTTGTGCATTGTCCATCATTAAAAATTGGTTAAAATGACATCTGCCATACACATAAAAACAATTTAACATTCCATATTTCGGGTCAAAATCTACAGTAAAATGTTATAACTTAATCTCTGATAGTTTAAAGTACTCCCCTAAGTCGAATTGAATTTCTGACACAATAGATTCAAATTACAGTTATAAAATGGCAAAACAAAGATCTTAAAGACAGATGGTAGCTTAATGCAGGTCTAAAGTATTGCAGAATGATCTTTCTGAGCATTCTGCAATAATTTTGACCTGCATTAAGCGATAATCAGTCTTGAAAACCAATCTTTGCTCTTCTTTTGAGTGGCTGCATTAGACAGGTTTACTATAAAGGGCATATATCTGAATTATTTCCCCTGCATCCTATAAAAAACATGTCTGAAAAATTGTTGACTGGGACATAAAGCATCAAAACAAACAAACAAAATCAATAAATCATTTGCTAATGAAAGCAAACAAACAGTCCCTGACCAGACTGCTCCTCTTGGAGCAGACTTATCTTGGACTATTTTATTTGTACATGCTCTTACTGTCTGAGAAATTTGTTGTTGTTTTTTGCACTAAAGGCTAACAATGACACTAATGGGCAAACTGATGCCAATTTTGCTGTTGACATGCATCAAAAACAGACAGGGTTCCCACAGGCTTGAAAAGTACTTGAATAAACAGGACTGTCTTGAAAAGTCCTTGAAAATGAGACTTGCCTTGAAAAGTACATGAAAAACACTCAAAGGCCTGGAAAAGTACTTAATTTAACCATTTACAGGAGAATTGAACAGTGTCTTTGGAGACACAAATCAGTATAAAATTGTGGTGCCTTTATTTGGTGCAGCATATGCTCCACCAAATAAAGGCACCAGAATTCTATACTAATTTTCTAAAATTTATATCTTTAGTAATGCAGTCTAGCATTTCAAAAATAGAATTTTAACGTGTAGATCAGTATTTTTCATATATAATAGTCCTTGAAAACAGTAGGAAAGTCTTGAGAAGTCCTTGAAAAGTCCTTGAATTTTACACAAACTTGCCTGTATGAACCTTGACAGGCTTTCCTATGAAGTAGCTCATATGTAGGTAGTCTCATGACATGGTCTTAATTTCAGTGCAGACATTGAAGACAAGTGGGTGCCATATGATGAGAAAGACAGAGCTGAGATCATCTGACCTTGAAGACCTGTCCTGTACTGAGATGGTAGACCTTGAAACCTTACAGCTAGGATCAGACAATCTCCTCTCACTAGATGTTTGCAAGTGTAGCAGGTTGGTGCAAATCCGATTGCAATAGACTCACATGACTGATTCTAAAAGTTTAAGCATTAGTTGCCTGCCAAAAAGGCCTAGACAGACAGTACAGACCCAGATCAGACTGCTTCTGAAGAAGCAGTCTGATCAGGGTCTTCCTTGTTTGCTACTCTGACAAGAATTTTGTTGATTCCAGCCTTGATAACCACTATTTTATTTGAGAAGAAAAAAGGTAATGGTTAGAAATTTTAGAACATTTACCGTACTAGTCAATTTTCTTTTTCTACCTGCTTTAGCTTATAAGGTTATTGATCAAGTGGATTGCATGTCTAGTTAGTGTAAAGATAATAAAGAAACTTAGAAAAATTGCCATGACCTTACTTAGACCATGACCTTTTAGATGCTAAAAATGATTGAATTGTAATGTAGGAAAATTTAGGTATAATTACTCTAGGTGTATTTTGATATGAGTAACAGGGTTACTAATATTTTGAACCCACCCCAATTATGAATAATAAAATAAGCCAAAAAAGCAAGTGTGTATGACCAGGAAATGTCACAATCACAAACCACAGATCAACCTATGACACAATAAGGAAGAGACATTAAAACACAGACAAACAAACTAAATAAGTTATGGCAGATTAACATGATAGATACAATTTGGACTGGCTGCATCTGTATGGCCATATTAATACAGTCATAAAGAAAAACAGCTACAGTTCAGTCACTTTATAACACTATGCTTAGGGTCCATTGGATTTGACAATGTTATAAGTGAATCATGTTATAAAGAGACAAGTTTACAAAGAAATATATAGGAAAATGACCATTACATGATCATTTTCCTATAATTTCTTTGTAATATTTCATGGTAAAAAAATGAGTCACAATATGACCGGGTTATATCTAAACCCTGTTTTAATGAGGTGTGTTATAAAAGGACTAGATCTACGCTGTATAATTTATTTTCTATTTTATCAGTCTGTCAGATGAAATTATAAATGAATTTCTTTCCAGGCTAGATGCTGATCAGCTTGTGTCCTGTGTTACCAAGAAGGATAAATTGAGAGATCTGAAGATTGAAGGGTGTAAAAGTATTCCACCAGTGGATTTGGATGAGAAAATACTGCCAACGGTAATTTAGAAATTATCTTCAGTATATCCTCGTAAAAATAGAGTGCTCAGAGTCTAGGTAAAACTACAATATTGATGACAATCTCCACATTGCCCATATTATCTGTATTAGTATTGTTTTTAGTGAGCAGCCTGATCAGTTTTTACACTGTATACATATCAAAGTCAAATCAAGTAAAAAAAAATCGACCAGTGCATGAGATTTTGGTAATTAGATTTCCTATTCTAATCAATTGGACATGTCTATTTTCGTTTTAAAGGTTGTTAGGTGGTATTTTCTTTTTTTATTCAATTTTTAATAGAACATTCTGTAAGCAAACAATGGAGACCCTACCCAGACCTTACATTCTGTGGCATCTGATCTGGGCCTGAACTGTTTGCGTATGTGCCATCATCTTGAGGAGCCTGTCTGATCAGAGACTATTTATTTGCTTTTTTGTGGATCCTTTTTGTTATTTGTATTTTGTGTTTGTCTTTGTTATACTGTCTTGTCTGTTCCTTGCAGCCTTGTGTCCACCTGCTGGGAAAGGGCTGACCTCTTGGGTCTCTTGTGTGTGATGTTTTCTTAAGTGTTTTTGTCACTTCCCATATGGTGTCCAGGGTCAGGTGTGGTACTTGATTGTATCAATTCCCGATCTTTGCTTTCTTCCTTTACTTTTATTCAGTCAATAATTTATTGTTAACTAGTACATATTAGTCCAGATCATGAGCTGGAGTTTTCCATTTTAGAAATTCGCCAGACAAAGACTTTGGAAAACATATTTTTCTTTTTTTCAGTTTACTGGGCTACAGAGCTTGGTGTATGGGGGACACTCATGGAGTAGTGTCAAATTAAAATCTAACACTTTGAAGAGACTCGAGTTTGGTGTAAGTAAATACCATATTTAACCTTATAAGTGCACAATCTCTTATCAGAAGAAACCAAGATATTTTTGAGTTTTGAAGGGTATATCAACTTCCGATTTCCAGCCAGTCCAATGTTCATGTCTGTTATCTAGCTAGGGTGGTTGCATAATTTGATTTATTTCTATGGATAAAAAAATGCAAGGAAAACAGTGTGTATCCCAATCAGATGGCTTCATATGAAGCCAGGTGATCTGGATCTGCACTGTTTTGAAAAGTGAAAGATTCAAAATTTATTTCAGAAATGTTATATTATACTCAGTTAGCCTTTGGAAATTTTGGAAATTCAAATCATATATGCTACTGTGACTGGGACATACTGTGCATTGTGCACTGTAGCAAAAGCTTTTTGCAATGATTAGTTTTACAATTGCACTTTGTAGGGTCAGGTACCAGCCAAGCTCAGACGAGCGTGCACAAATGTGCAGTCTTGCCAGAGCCTTCACTTCTCTCATACACAAAGCATGGAAGTAGAGAAAGGCTCAGACAAATCATTAGATCTCCAGCCCCTCTGGATACGTCTGTATGTGCTTTTACAAATGAAGCTTTTGTGCTTATGTGATAAATACCAAAATCTCATGTGCTGGTCCAAATAACTTTTTTGTAACATTTGCATAGCAGCTACTACACTTAGAACAAATGAAACAAACATATTCTGTGTAATGCTTTGTTGTGAAATAGAAGTTTAAAAAAGAATTCATAGGTCAAGACGAACATAAATTTTGAGCATGAAATTGTGAATATTTTTTATCCATCAGATTTAGCATTTGTTTTGGGTTTTCAAAAGAAAGGACCATTTCATTGAGACAGTTCTTTTGAGTACCTACAACTTATGTTTGTGTTGAGAAATAAGAAAAATATATTTTAATAATTATTAATATTACATGTTTGGCGGAAAAATACCATGATTCATCAAACAAATAAAATCAGTAATTTTGTTTTTGCCTAGAAAGATTTACTTCCTCTAGGGAAATAAATCCCTTTAGCCGGAAGTGACCCAAGGCATCAATAAGATGAATTGCATGTCATATTCATTTTTGTTTTATTTTTTACAATTTTTAAACAAGCATAACGCTTATCTGCACTTTTGACGTCACAAACATTAACAAATGACGTCATTTACACATGAGATGACGTTGCATAATGTATCTGTCTTCCAACACTGAAACTGGAGTATCCAGGAACATAAGCAAAACATTCAAGAAAAATACAATAAATTTAGTACCAAAATGTTTGTTACAATCTTAATAAGAAAATGATAACCCACACTTTTATGCTTTCGTTCACTAATAAAAATGTTACAGACATTTGAAATTCTGAGGTGGACTCGATGAAGAAGATTTCCAAATGGCGGACTTCCATTATTTCAGCAGAGAACAGCTAGCTGATGTATTAATACTTGTGTCAGAATTAGACATGTCATGATCCCACTAGTTTTGTTTTATCGCATACCATAGTATTTTCTTGACTTGAGCACGCAGTTCAAGCAGAATACATGTAATATACAGTTTATTGAATGGTTCTATTTAAAATATGGGATTTGTAAACCCCAGGAGGTGAAAACCATATAAAGAAACTTGTGCTTGCGCACTTGTTTCTGAATCGAGTTTTCACCTCCCTCTGTTTATAAATCCCATATTTTAAATAGAATGATTAATAAACTAATTATCTAAAGCCTAAAGGCCTGGAAGTTTTATTTGTATAGCAAGGTGATTAAAATATATTACAGAAAGCTATGATAAACCTCTTGTGTTATGCATATTACCTACCCCTGGTATCTCATTTTTCAGCTGATCATAAAATATTTTTTTACACAAATAGAATACTTTCTACTTTCAGTCCTGTACAAACACAATAGCTCTGCCTTTGAATATGCAAGGACTAAAGGAACTAAAATTGTTCAAGTGTCGTGACTTCAGTGAACAGGATCTCATAGATGGTCTTTTATATGGAAAACTGGTAGGGAATATTTCATTTTTTATCAAAAAGTAATAGTATAACCAGAACTACAGAAGTACAGATAAGGTGTATAATTGTGTAAATACACAATTAAAATTGTCAAAAAGCAGTTAAAATAAAATGCATGCAGACAGAAATGCAAATTCTGGATTAATATGCAATTACATGTGATGTCTCATGATGACTCCCAGTTCTGCTTTGTCCCAGGAAGAGGCACTACAGATGCAATCTTTGTGGTCCAACAGCTGCAGGAAAAATACCTAGCAGTGAACATGAGGCTTTATATGGCCTTCGTGGACCTAGCGAAAGCATTTGATTGTGTCACTCGGAAGGTTATCTGGTGGGCCCTGAGAAAGCTAGGTGTTGAGGAATGGATTGTGCATTAAGTCATGTATGCTAATGCGCGAAGCCGGTTTCTTGTCGGTGAGGGCTTCAGCAAAGAGTTTGAGGTGAAGGGATCCGTACTCAGTCCCTTGCTCTTCATCATTGTGCTGGAGGGCTTGTCACGTGAGTTTCAGGCTGGTGTTCCCTGGGAGGACCTATATGCAGATGATCTTGACATCATTGCTGACTCCCTAGAGGAATGTGTCAGGAGGCTCTTGATATGGATCGAAGCCATGAAGGAGAAGGGGTTGAGGGTAAATGCAAGAAAGAAAAAGGTCATGATCTTTGGTACAGGCCTAGACCTCTTGCAGAGTTCAGGCAAATACCAATGCGCTGTCTGTCGTACAGGAGTTGGCAACAACAGCAACTGCATCAACTGCAATGGCTGCAAACTTTGGGTGCATAAAAATGCAGTGGGCTACATCAACTGACACCAAATCCTGATTATAGGTGTGCATGGGAAATGCCCACCCTAATGACGGCAGGCCACAGAATGAAGTCCAGGTCTGACCTGAAAGCTGGAGGTGGTAGCTTCCTTCTGCTACCTTGGTGACATGCTTTCTGCTGGTGGAGGCTGTGACATAACGGTCACTACTCATGTGAAAACAGCCTGGTAGAAGTTCAGGGAGCTACTACCATGTCTCACATCCCGCCACCTCTCTTACAAGACACATGGCCATGTATACAGCTCTTGCGTGCGGAGCCCCATGTTCCATGCCAGTGAAACTTGGCCACTGACCAAGACGAACCTGCAGTGCTTGCAGCGCAATGATTGGGCCATGATCAGACGGATCTGCGGTATCAAGCCAGAGTACGTGGCCACTGTAAGGTCAAGCGAATTACTGGCAAAGCTTGAGCTTGAGGACCTCGACCTTATTTTTTGAGAGAAGGCTTCGCTGGTTTGGGCATGTGGAGCGTTCTGATTTTGCAATCAGAACAGCATGTGATATACAGATTGATGGCAGGGGGGGGGGGGGGCAAGGAGGCCCAAGCTAACATGGAAGAAACTGACGGAGAGAGACTGCAGTGAGTGGAAGCTCACGACAGTTTACCCTCAAGAAAGGAGCACCTGGAGATCAGGTGTGAGATCTGCAATGCCTGCAGCTAGCCAGTTACCTGGAAAGGAGCCCACTGATGTGGATGATGCCCCTGCATGTTAATAAAAAATCGGATTATGAAATGATGATTATGAGATGTTCTATAAAGACCTCACACAGTTTTAATGAAGGAGTGCCTATAAAAATTTCAAAAAAGTTAAAAAAAAAATCATGGCAAAGGTAGTTGATTTAGCCCATGAATTATACACAAAAAGGTCTTCCACATTGGCCAAGTACTGTTTAAAATATTGAGATTCATTCCCCACTTCATCAAGCAAATCCTTTTGCAACCAGTATGGATATCATAGACAAATAGCATGTTGATCAACGGGGGAATGCTATCAAATGCTCAAAACAAATTATGATGAATGATTTTTAGAATCCATTAATTTTGTGTGATCAGTCAGGCAGATAAAACTACAAAAAAGTACAGGTAATATCTGTTTGTAAGGCATTTACATGTAATGCTCAAAAGTTATGGACAAAATACTATGCCCAAAGTCTATGCAAACCCAACACTTTCTTCTCAAGTTTTATGTTGCAAACAATGTGCATGTATTTAAATGAAAACCTGACAAAACCTTGCATTTCTGTTAAAAATTGTATCACAAAAATACCCCCACTCTCTAAAACTTAAGATCATGGTATGTATATAGAATATTTTCCAAAGGTACTTATTTTATTAGGTGCATTGGATGCAAGGTTTTCATTTAAGCACAAAATACAGTTGTCAAATAACCAAAGTTATAATGCTCTCAAAATCTGCTAGTCATATGCCCTCAAAATATTTGTGTGCGGTTGTTGCAAACACTAGAGGCTGCCATAAATGCAGAGACAAACAGTGCAGACCCAGATCAGACTGCTTCTGTAGAATCAGTCCTTCACTCTTTAGTGTAAACAATATTTTATTAACTTCAATCCAATTACAAGTATGCAATAGCATGATATACAGAGAAAAAAGATCGACAGGATTTGAAAACAAGCATTAGTGCTTAAGCCAGAATTTTTTTATTAGTTGATTTACGAACCCTCCTACTGTAATTTTCAGTAAGGTAGATAAAAATAATTAATTTCTAAAATTATTTTTATATTTTATCTGCCGACTCTAAATATTGTTTCGTTGAAAAAAATAATATATTTTTGAGGTTCTGTCTGTGTATTTTTGAGAATGAAACTGTTAAAAGTGATTGTCCTGTCCAGATTTTAGGAAAATGATAAAATATTTAAAGATTTAATACAGACTGTTGGTTTACCTTACTAGTTTTACTGTTTTTTCTGGAGATATTAAAAAAAAGAAGCTCTGAAAATGACCAGTTAACTGGTCATTTTCAGAGCTTTTTTTGTGTTCATCCCCCGAACCTAAATCTGAATTTTTTACCTGTAAATCAACTAATAAAAAAATTCTGGCCTTATACTAATGATCTCCTGCAATAAAAGAGCAACATGAACCTCTTCGTTTTACGAATATAAGCATGTACAACTTTGAAATTTTCTTCATTTACACGAAATGGAAGATCCATTTTCCAAACAGTAGAATGTCAGCCGGTACGTTTGAATATCTAATAATAATGTTTAGCATTTCATCTCTGGCATTATCATATCAATGGCAATCTAAAAGATAATGTTTATTGTTTTCTATAGCACCAGACACAATTAGGACTAGATACTAAATTACGTTGATGTAGATACTTCACTATTTGCTATTCTGAATTTTTGGAATTCCAGCCCTGATAACCAACATTTTACTTGAGAACACATAGAAAAAAAGTGTTCTAAATTTTAGAACATTTATCATACTGATAAATATGTTTTTCTGTCTCCATAGCTCTTTTTCTCCCTTCACTGCTCCTGTCTGTTTTAGATTCCACAGAAGATTCAGAGTGTACAGATATTGAAGGATGAGTCTATTACTACCTCGCCATTCTCTAACAACACAGGGACCCCTTCATTGTGTGTCCTCAAGCTTCATGACCTTCCCGGTCTCCATGGTGATGTGATTTCTCATTGGTTGAAATGTCTGAGTCACCTGACTGTGTTGGAGCTGGTGCGCTGTAACTTTGTCACACAGTAAGTTTACTTCACCTGTTTTTCTTCAAGCTTCATCTAAAATTTAATATTGACATCCCAATGCTTTTCTATGCTTTGCACATTTTGAATATCCCACAAGATGTTATTGACTCTATCCGGACAAGATTTTTTGTCCTGAAAATGTCTGCCTATTACATCTGCTGCATAGAAGGAGCAGTCTGATCGAGGTTTACACCATTTGCCATTCCATCAGCTTTTACAATCATAATCAGATATTCCAAAGAACTCCTTTAAGTTTAAGGATAAATATGATAAGGATTAATTATCATCCCGCCACTATTTTTATGTACTGAATTGTCATCTGCTTTTTACATCTGCTGCATATATTCAAGTGCACTTCAGACTAGATTTTTTCATGGAAGCAAACAATATGCACCCTGATCTTATTGCTAGGGAGCAGTCTGATCTGGGTCCATATTGTTTGCAATATAGGCTACCTAAAATATAGGCAGGCGACAAAGCTCCAGACTGACAGGCTAAGGATTAAAGATGTTTGAATATTAAGGGTAAATACAGTGTATGTTTCATTCTTATGTTTCAGTCTAGGGATTGCGGATTGGCCAAGTTTGCTACACCTGAAACTGGAGAGTTGTACAAGGTTAAATAGACTGAGAGTAACTAAAATACAGACATTAGAAACACTGGATGTCAGAGTAAGTTGTCACCTATAATAAACTAATTGTAAGGGGATGTGTGCCCCAATTTTCGGGAGTGAACCTCAGCCACAGTTTTCTGGTTCAAAAATGCACTTAGAAATTCTCGGCAGGACTATGAGGATGCTCATAATTGCAAGTAGTCCACATGTTGTGCGAGATTTAAATTAAAAAAGTAAAAAGTACAAAACTAGTAGGGGCAAATTCGGTTTCCGTCAAAGGCCAAACATGAAAATCTGAAATCTCGAATGTTTGGAGAAACGAGCAAACTTTCAACAAGAATTGAATATTGGACATATAATTACTGTAGATCCGGATTGGCTAATTGTCGCACTCACTGAATATTTACTTGTAAATAAAAACACTCTACAGCAAACATGGTGGCAAAACTGTCAAAAATACCATACCCTGGCATTCAGATTCCACTACACCGGCATTTATGCCATTGCACCAGTGTTTGATGGGACACAGTGATCAGACTGCTTTTCATGCATGCAACAAAAATAGGTTTTCTCATGATGTGGTACAAATGCAGGGGACAATAATTGTAAATGGCAGGAAAAGGGTTAGGAAATGTTTACAGTATAATTATACTTTTAGCAATCTAATGAAGGGCATGTTGAACCAGTCCACAGATCTCTGAACATTTCCTAACCTTTTTCCTGCCATTTACAATTATTGCCCCCTGCTCTCTATACCACTTTATATGTACTTATGTAGCCTATAAGATTAAACATATTTTATTGCATAAAACAGCAATGGGATTGAACACAAGTGATGATGTTACATTATAGAGTCCTCTCTCTACACAGTAAATGGTAACTATTTAAGGATTCAAGCCTATTGTAGCTGCTGCCTAGGTTCATAGTGTTTGCTTCCATGGTAAAAGTATTCTAGAGTACATTAAATTTTAGATATATGGAGCATTTTCAGGATGAAATTTATTGGCTGGATATGGGCTAATAGCTGTATACAGTCCTAGGAACAGGATCTGTGTGATTTATAGCACAACATTGGGATGCTGTAGAGAACTGATCAGATCTGTGCAATTTATGTAGCCTCTTGATAAGAGTATAGAGCTTTTTATCACATGACATCGCACATATGGGAGTGATATAATGCCATGTATTAAAATCAATAAACCACTAGTGGTTTACATATTTAGTTTTGTTATGTAATGACAGCCATAACAATCAAATATATCACAAAATCTTAAGCTTTGCAGGCCAAGAAAACATGATTTCAAAGAACTTTTAGTGTCATATGATAAATACACATTATCATAATAGTAACTTGATCTGACGTACTGTATCATGTCGAGTGGATGAGGTCATACCATCGGATCACCCGAGACGCGTAGCGTCCAGGGCGAACCAATGGTATGGCCTCATCCAAGAGACGTGATACTGTACGCCAGATCAAGTTACTATTATGATAATATGTTTATTATATGCCTTTTTTCTGACATTCTTTTTGATTTTAAAATCTGTTTTGGTCTTTAATCTCGAAAAATTGCGGGAACGTTTGCCATAACGCTACCTTTCTTGATGTCACGTCAACATGTTTTCCGTCTCTGGTTCCATGCTTGCAATTTACTTTACGTAACGTCGCCGCAAAAGCAGGTAACCGACGTTAGCCTCGTTTAAAGGTTAGTGATATGGATTCAGAAAACCTCAGTTCCTTGATTCGGCTTTCTGTATCAGATAGCCAGAAAGCAGACAGTTCTAAAGTCGTATCAGTAATAGGTATATAATAAATAGAATCTAACTGTCATGCTCCTGTAATAATAAATTTATAAAACTTGTTGCGAAAAGAGATAAAATGTTCAGCAAGGCCTCACATTTTGTCTCTTTTTCTCAACTTGTTTAATAAGTTCATTATTACATAAGCAGTCATGTAAGATCCTCTATGTAGTTTTTCTCAATTTTACAGTGGTGCAGCATGGTACAAGACATTGATGTATCTGGCAAGAACATTAAGATGGTAGATCTAACAGGAACCAACTTTGGCCATCTAAGCATTAACTGTGATAAACTGACAACTCTAAATCTGAATGGTGTGTGTACCCAGCCACAGCATACACTCTGCCTCAGGTAGGTCAGTAATTAGCCATATGAGAATCTGTAGTTAGCCACACCCTCCTAATTTGCATAATTATTAAACCCCTGCAAACTATGTTTGTGGGGGGGTATACTGTTTTGACATTGTCCGTCCATGTGTGTGTGCGTCTGTCCATAATGTTATGTTTCCTTAAAGATACTAGGTCTGTTACTATGAACATTTTTCAAAAAAATTTCTTTTCTTTTTAAATCTTTTGTAAAAATAGAATTAAGTAATGCTTTCACAATAAACATGTTCAGTACAGCTAAAAACTGCATGGAAAAGTGAATTATCTGATAAAAACAGGTGTTTTTCTCTTGTTTGTAAATATTTACGTCCCTCCAATAATTTTAGACAGTTGATTTTTAACATAAATGCTGTTGTTATGATAGTGATAATTTGTTAAGATTTACGAAAATGGTAAAAGGTTTACCTGAATTTGAGTATTTTTACTGTATTCTTGAAAAATAGAAACTTTATTTCTAAAATTAGAAGATCAAAAGTTACAGACTATGCAGCTTTAATATCTTGAAGAGTCATTATTATAATTTCATCAAACCTAGCAAACATATTCATATCTACAATACAAATACATTTAATAAAAAAGTAAGGACCATTGGCCAATTCTTTTAGAGTTATACCCCTTTGTAATTCTAAATGGCTTTTTATATAGGGTTTATGCTTATGACATGGGCCAATCAACTCCTATTACAGCTTTGATGGAGCAATTTGATACTTTGCCTTCACAATGTATAAACATTGAACATATGCATGAAAAAGTTTGGTTCAGAAAAAAATATTTTTTACATAATGACAGCTATGAGAACGTAGACAATATTTCCATGGCTTTTTATTAGCTCACCTGTCAGGTAGTGACAAGGTGAGCTTTTGTGATCGGCCTTTGTCTGTCCTTCCGATAACAATTGACTTTAATGACAACTTCTAAACCCCTAGTCCAATTTTGGAATAATTTGACACAAATGATTCTTGGGTGACCCTCTACCAAAATTGTTCAAATGGTTCTGGTCCATTGCATATCTAGGTCACAGAGGCTAAAAATTGATTTTTGAGATGAAAACATAAAATTAAAATCTTCTTGGTCTGAAACCAGAATGTGGCATCACCTAGTGGAACTCTACCAAGTTTGTTCAAATGATACCCATTGGGCCTAAAATGGCCCCTTGGGGGGTCACATGTTTAACATAGGCTTATATAGGGAAAATGTGAAAAAAATCCTCTTGTCTGAAACCACAAGGCATAGAGCCTTGATATTTAGTATGTAGCATCACCTAGTTTACCTTTACTAAGTTTGTTTGATTTGTTTCTTTACGTCCCATCAATAATCTTTCAGATAAACAGGGACGGGTTTTTCTGGGTTGAACCAGTACTAAGCTAGGATAAATGTGTCTTGCTCAAGGACCACAACGCAGTGCCACTGGTGAGGCTCAAACCCGCGACCCTACAGTCTCGAGTCAAGCACTCTACCACTGAGCCACTGCGCTCCCTAGAGAGGAACTCTACCAAGTTTGTTCAAATTATACCCATGGGGCCTAAAATGGCACGCCCCAGGGGTCAAATGTTTTACATAGGCTTACAAAGGGAAAATGTGAAAAAATCTTCTTGTCTGAAACCACAGGGCCTAGAGCCTTGATATTTGGTATGTAGCATCACCTAGTGGACCTCTACCATAATTTTCAAATTATGCACCTGGGGCCAAAATGGCTTCGCCCAGGGGGTCACATGTTTTACATAGTCTTATATAGGGAAAATGTGAAAAAATTTTCTTGTCTGAAACCACAAGGCCTGGAGCCTTGATATTTGGTATGTAGCATTACCTTGTGGACCTCTACCAAGTTTGTTCAAATACCCCTTGGGCCAAAAATGTCCCCGCCCCGGGGGTCACATGTTTTACATAGGCTTATATAGGGTAAATGTGAAAAAATCTTCTTGTCTGAAACCACAAGGCCTGAAGCCTTGATATTTGGTATGCAGCAGCACCTAGTGGACCTCTACCATGTTTGTTTAAATTATACCCTGGGGCCAAAAATGGCCCCACCCTGGGGGTCAAATGTTTTACATAGGCTTATATAGGGAAAACATGAAAAAATCTTCTTGTCTGAAACCATAGGGCCTAGAGCCTTGATATTTGGTATGTAGCATTACCTAGTGGACCTCGACCAAGTTTGAACAAATTATGCCCCTGGGGTCAAAAATGCCCCCGCCCCAGGGGTCACATGTTTAACTTAGGCTTAATATAGGGAAAACATGATTTCTATATTGTAGGTGTTGTGACTTGAGAGAGTTGTCTATTGTAAAATGTGATAGACTGACAGACAGCACTGTTAGAGATATTTTACACCAGTGTCCTTTGTTAGAATCTCTGTCCCTAGTTGGGAGTTTGTCATTGGGGTAAGTAATTGTACCATATGGGCCTCGTTGGGAGAAAACCTGTCTTCCGGAGTGTGCCAACAACAAATGGCGCAGACCAGCCTGTGCATCCGTGCAGACTGATCAGTGCCTTTGTTTTTCGCTTATAGGAAGGTATTATATCTAGACTTGCTATGAACGAAATTGAAAATTTTCTAGCTAGTCTCTGTCACTGATGAGACTGGTTTGAGTCTCGCTTTGTCGGACACCCCGAAGACAGGTTTTGTCACGACGAGGCCCATATTTAACCTAATAAGTGTACATGCTGCTATAAGCCCACACTGAATAATTACTTACAGTCGAACGTCGATGGCTGGAATTCGTCGGGACCGTCGGTGCGAGTTCGACCCATCAATGGGTTCGAGCGATACCTGGTCTGACAATTTTTCAAGGGAGTTCACATGTACTTTATGTTTACCATGGACACCACGTTTTTATCGATCAAAGTTGCTAAGTGCATGTGACATCTGTCATTTATGTCAATTAACTCCTTTGCACGCTAGAGTTAAAATTATAAGCGACATGTGTTTGGTATTATGCATCTGCGGAAAGTAAATACCTTGATCAGCATGCGCATATGCTCATACTGATCAATGCATTTGCTATCCCATCTGCTATCACGATTTAGTTGTCTGGTTAGTCGTCTTGTGATCGATGACATACAGACTCGCCCCTGGATGTTTAAAACAAAGACGCGGATCAGACTGTACACCCACACAGTCTGATGCCTGTCTGAATCCAGTCAGCACACGTCATTCGAATTTCGTTGCGCTGGCGGCCTAATCGTGGCCCACTTTTAGATGTCAACCTTTGCCCACACACTGTACTCTGAATCAAACTGTTGATAACAAAACATCTCATTTGTTGCGCGGTGACGAGTGAGAACTTTATCACACTACAACTCAAAACTTTGATTTAATAAAAATTGCCGCTAATTCCTTAATTGACAATGTCAATGAATGAATTCATCAATTTAGGTTTACCCAAGCGCAAAATCATCATTGTCGATGAGCGCTTACGAAAAATAATTAACTAATTTCAAGCATCTGAATGATTCATGTTAGGTAAATATTGGTTTGAGCCAGCCAAGCGTTTATACACTAAAAATTGCCCTGCGGTCCGTGTTTTGAGTTCGAGCCATCGTTGTTTGAGCCTGAGGTGTATTTTTGCATTAAATATATAGGTAATTTGCTGGGACTGACGAATCAGTTCTAGTGATCCATGGTGTTCGAGACAGGCGAGTTCGAGCGACCAAAGTTCGACTGTACTTGGTTGTTTACACAATATGAACTACTGATTTGCAGTAGATCCGGGGGCAAGTTCTGGATTGGTCTGTTAATTTTGCCTGATTATTTATTTTTTTCCGAAAATTCTCCATGAAAATGAAATTATTTTGTCTCAAAGGGGGGTTTGAGCGAACACCCCGAACCCCCTCTGGATTCATCACGGAAATCCAGTATTGATTCATAGTGTGAATGAAAACAGTCTAGATCCTGATCAGCTGGCTTCATTAGAAGCCAGCTGATCTGGTTCTACCCTGTTCTCAATTGAGGGCATATAACTTTGAAATAATTTTGTTCACAGAGACTTAATACAGCATCTTCACTTCAACCACCTACCAACATTCAAAAATAACTTCACAGAAATGTTCCTCATAAGGCCGTTTGCTAAAATGGCTCAAACAGTTCCACTCCATTGAACAGAAAGTTTCAACTAGAAAAATCTTCAAAATGACACTGGTCGCTCGTAAACCTCTGGTCCAAAGTTGAAATAATTTTACATAGGTACATATTCCTCATATTGCTCTTTACCAAAATTGCTCAAATGGATCTGCTATGCTGAAGAAAATGGCCACTGGAACTAAAAATAGAAACTCTTTAAATGATATCTGATCCATTGGTCTAGATTTTAATAATGTTTCTCAGTGATCAAATCCACTATGGTACAGAATTATGTACTCCAGTCCCCTTTAGGATGCATAGGTCCAGATAAGGAAATTGTTGGAACATTAAAGTAATTATTTTCTTACCCATCAAGTTAAACATGTGTTTTGGGTGTTCAAATAGACTGTACTCTTATTTAGATGGGGTTTTTGAGAACATAATTTTGTTTAAGAAATAAAGAAAGGTTTTCATTTACACACTCTAATCTGGAGGCCTGTGATGATCAAATTATTGGGGATACACGATCATTTTAAACTTTGCATGTTGGATATATGTTAACCCTTGTTCTGCTGAGCCAGGAATATCCTTTTTTTTTGAAAAGTAGATCCAGATCAGCTGGCTTCTGGCGAAGCCATCTGATCAGGATCCACTTTGTTTTCCACTCTGCTTACATCTGCAATGCCACAAATTAACAGGATAAAAATTGGGGAGGAGTGTAGTACATAAAATTGTTCAGATTGACAACGGCTAAGTTTCAACTGTTTATTTTTTCAGAAGTTTACATCTTCCTGGAACTATGCAAAATTGCAGCTTGACTGGACACAGAATTTTACGGGAAATTGATATCTATAGAGTAGCACAGATAAGACATCTGACGTTGAATAATTTACCAAAGGTATGGTAACCTTTAGCTCTTTCCTTGCTAGCAGCGACTTTTGTCATCTGCTGATAACCTTTGCAAACAGTTCAGACCCAGATCAGAATGTCAGTTCTGATTTTAATCCAAACTATTTGACACTCTGACAGTGTTCTTGAAAGATTTTTTGGAAAAAAGTCAGATGTTAAAAAAAATCATGCAAAGTTACTCAGCATGCAGAGTTAATGTTAAGGTATTTATCACATATGGGAGCACCAAAAGCTCAGACAAACTTGTGGATCCCCTTTACTGGCCTGAGCCACCACTGCTCAGATAATACACTAAGGTTGGAAGTAGGTGATGGCTCAAACAAAAATAGAATTATTACAGTTGCGGATACAGAGGGGGTTCTCTTGAACCTCCCTCCCTGCCCCCAGTTTTTAAATATTCTTTGAAAATGGAATAATTTGTGAGACCAAATTATTTCATTTTCATGGGATATTCAGGAAAAATTAGATGAAATCAGCAAAGCGAACCCCCCACACCTTTATACATATAAACCCCCCTTTCCAGAAATCCTGGGTCCGCCCCTGTATTACCCCACTAGATAGTGGTACATGCATATTCATAGTTTGACCCTTTTGCATATATAATAATTAGTGATCTTCATTTTATATTTGTAATTGTCCAAAATAACAACCTGAGACCCCATTATTAGCACAAGAACTTTAGTTTTAGGACTGATAATGCTTGAAGGTTGATACTGAGGAATATAACCTAAACCCCATGTTATATTTGTAGCATTAGGATAGTATTTTGTCATATAAATATAATTGGATCATTTGCACCAATATTTGCATTATTGAATGTACATGGGTGAAAGTAATCCTGAACTTTGGAAATTCAGATCTTCAAACTTGCAGTATGCCTACAAAATATTAATAGTTTCTGTTTTAAATAGTTGCCTTTAAATAAACTGACAAGAAAACATAGAAGCTATTAGAATCTACATATTTCGGCATTTTGAGGCCTACCAAAATAATGAATTCAGGAATAATCCTGAAAACTTTAACCCGTGAATGTGTTAGATTTTCAGACAGTCATAAGTATCTTGCTACATCTGTATTGGTCTGTTGGAAAATTTGGTGTGTTTTTTTTAAATTTTTACCTCACAAAGTATGTTTTTGTTGAAAGATAAGCAAAATGATCCGTATAAGTTAATTTTGTCTGAAGTTATTAATCAACTTCTTTTTCAGTTTACTCCCTCAGACAGACTGAAGCTGCTGAAAAATTGTGAAGAAACATTAGAAGTCTTGGAAGTCCGTGCAATACGTGGAGAAACAGAACTAACATTGTCACTGAAACATCTCACTTCATTAACGCTCGATCAAGGAATACAGTTAGCCACGTTGAGTAAGTTTCTATGGTTAAAGGTTCTGATTCTAATATTTGAAACAGAACTAAATTGTCACTCAAAATCTCACTTCATTAACATTCCATCAAGGAATACAGTTAGCCACATTGAGTAAGTTTCTATAGTCAAAAGTTCTATGTTTTTGTTGCTTATTTTGTTTGTGTCCAATATATTATTTACACACTTTCAGTCACAGGTACATTTGTATTTACTGTACACTTACTTTTGTCAGTAACTGACAACTGTCCTACTTGATACAGGCATGGAGAATAGTCTTTAAGAAAGTATCTGGCTGCGGGCAGACTGCAGTTTAAACTCATGACATCATTCACAATACATATGGGTAGTGTCGCTAGAAAACCCTACTTTGTTGCATGCGAGCATAAAATTCCCTATCTGGAGAGTATGATAGGTGAAGTTGGTATATGCCAAAGGGGTAAGTGCATTAAGGTGCAAATTTGGCAACCTCTGGAGCAAAAAACTGAAAGTTGCTTTTCATTAATTTCAGCCAATTGGTTTATTAGAAGAATGATCCAAGTGTAAAATTCTGGCATTTGTTTTACTTTTCCTGTTGCTATGGTAACAAAAATGGCAGACAAAATGGGCTTAAAATAGAGAAATTGTCATTTTGAGCCAAATTTAAGGCTTTTTCAGACCGATTTTTTAAGAATTAGATATCAGCACAAGCGAATACCAAAAAAAAATTTAATATATTGTGTGCCGTGATAATTCTCACCCTCTGTTAAAATATCTTTTTGGTATTTGCTTGTGCTCTACATTAATTTCTCTGTCAAATGTCTTAAATTTGCTCCAAAATGGTCACTTTCCTATTTTCAGCCTATTTTGGCAGCCATTTTTGTTACCATAGCAATGGTAAAAATAGAATCAATCCCATACTTTAACACTTCGGCTATTGTTCTAATAAACTAATATGAAGAAACTTGAGAAAAACAATTTTCATTTTTTGCCTCACAGAGGAGCCAAAATAGCCTCTCTATAGCTGAGCAAGCCGGATTAAGCTCTACCTGATCGGAAACAACCAACTTAAGATTCTTCCCTTGTTCTGCTGAATCAATATTATTAACGTAAAATCTCTATTAGAGGCCCATACTCTAATAGAGGCCCATTCACAAGTTTGGGTGCCAAAAATGCCGATTTTTCAAGCAAATTTTCCCCAAAATCGAGCCTAATAAAGGCCCACCCACGAATATTGGAAAAAAATCGGTCCTGCCTTATGTAGAAACATCTCGAATTTGTTATTAGCAGCTAATTTCTAGTTGTCCGCCTCCAACAAATTGTCCCTCTAAATAAGGTACATTGTTTTTGACCCTACAGAAATACCAACCCTCCCTAGCAAGTTGTGAACCCCATACTGTGTTATGCCCTGGACAGTGCATATTTAAAGTTTTATCGATACCTAGCACGGAAATAACTTTTTATCATGTCAATAGTCTACTACCTACGGACTTTGCGACACTAGCATTTCAAGATGGCGACCCTTACCGATAAATTGGAGCTACTGACTTTTCTCGCACTTGTAGCCTCTAAAAGAGGCCCACCCCCATCTCTGTGAACGGTAAAGATTCTAAGACCCCCGGGCCTGTAATTGAGATTTGGCCTCATATATTAACCCTTAACCTGCCAATATTTTTGTCCTGAAAATGTCTGCTTATTATGTAAGCTGTTGCATAATATTAAAATGAGCTTGAGAAAACTTTTATTCTGGAAGCAAACCTTATGAACCCTGATCAGACTTCTTCTTATTGTTGTGAATGGCAGAAGAATTAAATAATGTTACAAGAAAACCTGTCAAGGATGAAAGCTACAGACAATTGGGTGGTTAAACCTAATCCAACCCTAATGAGTTGTTTATAGAAATATTGACAAATCACAGGCCATTTTTAAAATACAGGCATTTTTACTAGGGTTATTGATTTTTTAGAACTTGTTTAAACCGCTTAGAATAACTGGTTTCGGAAAATAGGCATCTACTGTATATGTGTTTGGCAATTAAGTCATCTCTTTTGTTTATCGTTATGGTTTCAGTCCTCTGTCAATTTGTTATTAATGCTATATGTTTTCTAACAGATGGGCCAAGGGCCTTGTATTTAATGCTTTCCTTGCTAGTGGTAATATTTGTCGACGCAAACAGTTTGGACCCAGATCAGGACCGACAAAATGTCAGTCCTGATCTGGATCCAAACCGTTTGACACTTTGATAGTGTTCGTGAAAGTATGTTTTGAAAAGTAAATTTTGAAAAAAAGTAAGCAGACGACAACAAAAACATGAAAAACTACCCAGCATGCAAAGAATTAGCAATAAATTTCCGAACTATTACTTATAAAATTCTGATTTACTTTTCTGATATATTTCAGGCATTAACTGTTTGCGGTTACAGTACCTTAGAATACAGGTATAGTGACCTTTATCGTTCTAACACAGTGAAATATCGATATACAATACCTTGACCATTTTACTGACTATCACAAATGTCCTCTGCTTTCTCATCTTATTTTTACATCGGGTTTCCATTGGTACAACATCTACTAATATACATTAGCCATAAGGCCTTATCATGATCAACAAAGGTATATATCTATAGAAATTAACAATAAGTGAAAGCAACAAAAATCACAGCATGCAGGATTATATGGATTTCTGTATATAAAAAGAAGAGTTTACAGAGTTTGCAAAGGCTTGAAAAGTACTTGAATTTAGAGGGCTTTCTTGAAAAGTCCTTGAAAATTAAGTCTGCCTTGAAAAGTACTGGAAATTCACCCAAAAGCCTTGAAAATTCTACTATTTTCTGTTGGACTTTAAATAGCACCATTGATAAGAGACCTCGATCAGTATAAAATTGTTGTGCCTTTATTTGTTGCAGCAAATGCTGCACCAAATAAAGGCACAACAATTTTATACTAATTTTCAAGTACTAATGTCTCCATTATCTCAGTCTAGCATTTCTGAAGCAGAATTTTAACACTTAAATCAGGACTTTTCCTAAACTTTTAGTCCTTGAAAACTGTAGGCGAGTCTTTAGAAGTCTTTGAAATGTCCTTGAATTTTACTCAAACTTGCATATATAAACCCTGGTTTAATGTTCCTGTTGTCCTTGCAGTAGGTGCAGAAAGTGATTGGTGTCTGCTGTTTCAGCAGATAAATCTATTTTTCATTCTTTTGTTGTCGTCTGCTGACTTTTTTCAAAATAAACTTTTTCAAAAAATTCTTTCAGGAACACTATCAGTGTGTCATACTGTTTGGATCCAGATTCTGTCAGTCCTGATCTGGGTCCAAACTGTTTGCAAAGGTTATCAGCAGACAACAAAAGTTTCCGCTAGCAAAGAAATAGATAAGAGAGGGATGTGGATTTATCTTCTCTTATTTATTGGGCCTGGTCGAGAAAAAACCTTTCTTCGGAGGTTTACGACTATGCAAGACAAAATACACCCATTTACCCTTTACTCCATACTTACGCCTTTGAAATTTCATGTATTTGAAAATATTATGGAAAATGGAGCATTTGCTCCACTGGAGCAAATGCTCCATTTTCCATAATATTGCTCCATAGTAGCAAATGCTTCATTTTCCCTATTATTTTCAAAAGAATTCAAAACTTTACCCTATAAACTTTTCTTGAATTTTTTCAATGTTGTCTGAAAATGAAAATGATGTCATGATCTAAAAATAGCCCATGGAACAAGTTTAGATATTATACTTTCCAGAGAGTGAATCACAATGGTGAGTCTGCACATTAAGTATTCACATACAACAAAATAAGGTTTTCTCACAACCAGTCCAAACTTATCACCCCTTCTTTGGTAATTGACCCAACATGACAATATCAGTGTTCCCTGGAATGTTAACTCTTTATCTACTATTTAGTGAGGACTTTGTCATCTGTTGATAACATTTGCAAAGAGCTTGCACCCAGATCAGGCCCAACAAAATGTCGAGCCTCATCTGGATCCAAACCGTTTGTCACTCTCAAGATTAGCAGGCAAAATTACCCAGTATGCAGAGTTAACCCTCAACAGCAACTTATATATAGATTAACCCTTTACCTGTCAGTCATGACTAATTGTCTGCTGTCGTCTGCTTATTTTCTAAGGTAGCCTATATCGCAAACAATAGACCAAAGGGAACAGTCTGATTACGGTTCATACTGTTTGCCATCATGATACAAGCAGTCTGAAGTGCACTTGAATATATGAGCCCTGACATGTGATTTCCAACAATGTGGTATTTTGACAAGAGTAGACTCAAACCTGTGCAGCTTCCTTTTAAGCTTAGAAACTCCAAATGATGTTCGGTCAGTAGCTTAATTATCTTAGAATATTCAAGCCACTAGCAAAGGCTCTGATCAGACTGCGCGTATGCGCAGGCTGGTCTGAGCCTTTGCTGGTCGCACATACCACATTGTTGGAAATCTCATGTCACGGCTCAATTATCATGTAGTTTACGTAAAATACAGGCATTTTCAGGACCAAAAAAAATATTGGAATATCAATTTTTTTCAAGGTTTTTACCACACAAAGCATTCAGGATCATAATTGGGCAGTGACATGAGAAAACCTGACTTTGTTGTATGCAAAGTATGATAGCTAGGGTTAAATTGTTACTATTTTAAGTATACCATAAAAAATTGTTGCATTTTTTTTGTCTTACTAGGGTTGTCCAAAACTTCAAAAGTTAACCATTCACCTAGATAAGTTATCCCAGCTACAAGTGTATCATAGTTCTCCACTCCTGGCCTTACGGTACCTAACTCTAGACTGTAAAAGGGTGCCTCATCTTCCAAGAGTCCTTTCTTATGTAAGTATAGGTAGTAATATTCTAGCTAATAAGAGTACATGCTACTATAAGCACACACTGGATACTTTGAGTTGATGCATTACATCCCACTCAACATTTTTCAGTCATGACTCTAGACTGTAAAAGGGTGCCTCATCTTCCAAGATTCTTTCATATGTAAGTACATGTAGTAATATTCTAGCTAATTAGTGGACATGCTACTATAAGCACACACTGAAGACTATGAAAGGATGCTTTACGTCCCACTCAACAATTTTCAGTCATGACTCTAGACTGTAAAAGGGTGCCCCATCTTCCAAGAATCCTTTCTTATGTACATTGTAATATTCTAGCTATAAGTGCACATGCTACTATAAGCACACACTGAATACTTTGAGTTGTCTTTGTCCCAATCAACAATTTTCAGTCATGTTGGGATATTTTCCAAATGCTGAAATGATTTTTTGAAAAAGTTCATTTTGAAAAAAGTCAGCAGATGATATCAAAAGCATGAAAATTTTCCCAGCCTGCAAAGTTAAACAAAGCATCTGCTCAGCTACAGATGAAATATTGCTTGATGTAAGTTCAGCTATACTTTTCCTTCATGAATATTCATGCTAAGCTCCACCCACTATGAGTAATTTTATAAATAGACTCTCTCGTTGGTACACAGAGCAGTGAAATTACTTGTCAGGTCCACTAGTGTAGTATCATATATATTTAATCATATTTCCATTATAAGCAAACAGAGTAGACCCTGATCAGGCAGCTCTTACAAGAGCTGCCTGATCTGGGTCTGCTCCCTTTGCAAAAGTGTTGAAAGGCATTTCTTTGAGGTAAAGGGCTATTATACTTTCTTGAAAGTGCATAATAGATGAGCTGATCAGAATGCATGAATACGCAGGCCGGTTGGTGTCATTGCTGTTTGCTACAACTCAATCAGCCTTCTCTTGACAGGGCCTATACTATATGCTCTGGCTCATTTGAAAAAACAATGTGTCAAGTTTGCCAGAAAAAATTTCCACGTAAAATTGTATATATTTTCTTATCCATCAGTTTTAACGTTTGTTTTGGGTGCTCAAAAGAACCGTCTCATTGAGACGGTTCTTTTGAGTACCCACAACATATGTTTTGGTTGAGAAATAAGAAAAATAATATTCACTTACACACTCTTATCTAGAGGTATGGTACCCTTTGAAATTGATTAGGTAGAGGCAACCTAAAGATTGACATTCCTTCCTTAAATTTCTATGAAAATAAAAATGGGCCAGCACATGAGATTTTGGTACTTTTCGCATTGTTGAGCAATTGTGGCTTAGGCAAGCCTGCACACATGCACAGACATGCCACAGCCTTCACTGCTTATATACACAAATTTTGCATGTAGATGAAGACTCAGACCAAAATTTAGACCTCCAGCCCCACTGGATACATCAGCATGAGTGTTTAAAGGACTCTGAGGCTATTGTCTATATGTCATTCATGAGGGAAAGTTTTTCAGGAAATCAGAAAAGCAGCCTAAAAATACTAATTTAGGAAGATGGATTTGTTTTCAGATTCCTTAAATACAGTTGACCATTTTGGCCTTGACATTGTTAACAGTTTGAAGGCATGCTGCAAGAATTGAATTACTAAAGTTCATGATTTTTTAAATTTTGAACTTTCATCCATGTGCCATTAGTACCAAAATCTCATGTGCTGGTTCACATGAATTATGAGGAGACGCAAAAGGTTTTCAGGGTTTGCGCAGGCTTGAAAAGAGCTTGAATATACAGGGCTTTCTTGAAAAGTCATTGAAAGTGAAATATGCCTTTGAAAAATGCTAGAAAATGGCTGTTATGCCTTGAAAAGTATTTCAAGTTTACCAGTTTTGGTAAGCTCTAACACTTTTTATGGAGACCAAGATCAGTATAAAATTGTTTTGCCTTTTGTTTGGTGTAGCATTTGCTGCATCAAACAAAGGCAAAGCAACTTTATACTAATTTATAGCATTGTCCGTGGCTATCATTTTCAAAGTTTATTTATAAAGTGTAAATCAGTTTTTATTATAAACTTTTAGTACTTGAAAACTGTACGGATGTCTCAAAGATATCCTTGAAAAGTCCTTGAATTTTGCAAAGCATTGCCTGTATGTACCATGAATTTATATTTTTCAGTACTGCCCTAAGTTAGAAGAGCTGACAATCAGAAACTGTACTCTAGAATTTCTACAGCTGTACCAGCTGGGTCAGGCGTTGCCACATCTTCACACTGTGAACACAGAAAGTTGTCTTGTCAAGAACCGGTCATCAGAAGAAAGCATTCATGTGATACAGAGCACAAGTCTTGGTAGAAGAGAAGCAAAAGATTTGGTTGTGACCTTGGACAGATAACATTGACTGATAGTGCCCGGTTGTTTGATTATGTTTTGCTGAGTTTCATGTCGAAATTCTTTAATAAAAGTAATTATTTTACAGTTTTTCTTCAGTTTCTCACATAAATCATTTGAATAAGTCATCAAAGCAATTTTAATTCTTTTCCTGCCAGCGGCTACTTTTGTCATCCGCAGATAAACTTTGCAAATAGACAGAGATCAGGACCTTGTTCTACCATCGGGAAAGGAGCAATTTGACAATACGTATATACTGCTACACTGGCAAGTGTTACCAGTTTGCAAACTGTTCACTGAATATGAGAAATAATGAAAAACTCTATTTCCATAAGTACATGATAGGAATCCTGCTACTACTGTTCTGCGATTGATTGGCAAGTCCCATTTTGTAGTGAAAAAATCAACAATTTGCTGCTGGGTATGCTTACAATATTCTTTAATAAAATCCAAAATTTCTATCTTTTGCACTAAATCCAAAATCACTCTTTTCTGTTTAAGCGTAGAAATATTTACACTTCAACCTGTAACAAACTGACAAGAAAATATTTTTATTTTTCAGACCATACAATGGTGAAAACATCTTGGTTTTACTTACCTGACTTAAAACTTGCCAATTTATCAATGGAGCATTGTTAACTGCAAACTGCTCTTAGCAGCGGTTGATTTCTCGCATGATTAGTCTGTGACACACCTTTGATCAATACCGATGCATGGTCGTGTGGCGATGATTACGCGGGAATTTATGGATAAATATGTACGTTTGTATTTTTGAAATTAGTGGCGGGTGGTAGTAAGCGAGGTTAGAACTTTTAACGAGGAATGTTACATGTGAAAATCGGGATATGGGAAAATGATGGTGGTGAGTTTGGCGGTAAAAGGAGGGGAAATATGTTTTACTGTAGTTTGGACTCAGATCAGGACCAACAGAATGTCGGTCATAATCTGGATCTAAACTGTTTAACATTCTGATAGTGTTCCTGAAAGAATTTTTTGAAAAAGTTAAATTTTGAAAAATGAAAAATTGGACTTGCCAATTATTATCAATCAAATGAGCCTTTTTCAATATTTACGATTGTTGGAAAGTATTATTCATTTTATTGAACTTTTGATTTTGTTCCAGTCAACAGTCTTTCAGTTACGTCGGGACAGGTATTCCTGGGTTGAACCAGTACTAAGCTAGGATTAATGTGTCTTGCTCAAGGACACATCCCAGTGACGCCGGTGAGGCTTGAACCTGTGGCCCTTCCATCTCGAGTCAAGCACTCTACCACTGAGCCACTGGGCTCCCGAATTTTCAATAAAATATTCTGTAAGCAAACAGTGTGGACCCTGATCAGATGCCAAATTTTGTGACATCTGAGCCGGATTTTCACTGTTTACATATGTCCCATATTTAGGGTGCTAGGCATAAATGGGTAAAATCTACGTGAATTGAGAACATGAGCAATATTTGATTCTTAATTCATTGCCTACTAGTGTCGTATTCTCATAACCCGCTCATAACTTTGGCTAACAGATTGGACCCAGATCAGGACCGATAAAATGTGGGGCATGATCTGGATCCAATCTGTTTGACACTGAGATGATATTCCTGATAGAATTTTCGAAAAAGTTGATTTTGAAAAACATCAGCAGACGACAAAAAGCATAAAAAATTTCTCAGGGGGCAAAGAGTTAAGTTTGTTAGGCAAGCAAGCTTTGGAGAAATGGGGTCTAGCTGAAACGGCAGTGGATTCAAGGTCAAAGTGGGGTTATACGCTAGACTGGTAGCACATTGTCAAATGTAATATACATCCATATAGCTTAGACTGGAAGCACATTGTCAAGTGTAATATACATCCATTTCTGGGCCTCAACCCCACAAAACCTATCTTCGGAGTTTCCAACAATGCCACGCTCAAACTAGTCTGCTCAGCTACAGAGACTAGCTAGAAAATTGAAATTTCGCTTGTGGCAAGTTTAGATATGATACTTTCCAAAAAGCAAATAACAAAGGCACAGATGTGCATGCTGGTCTGCACCATTGTTGTTGGCAAACACGGAAGACAGGTTTTCTTGCGTCTCAACCCATATGATCTTACCAACTAAATGGAAATGAAATTGAAATTGTTTTTTTAGCTCACCTGAGCCGAAGGCTCCGAGGTGAGCTATTAGTATAGCAGTGACTCCGGCGTCCGTCCGTTGTCCGTCTACATTTTCAAACATCTTCTCCTCGGAAACCACTGGGCCAATTGAACTAAAATTTCATATGGAGACTCCTTAGGATGGGGGAACGAAAGTTTGTTCAAATGGTCCTGGTCACATGACCAAGATGGCCGTCATGCCCATATATGGTAAAAACCATTTAAAAATCTTCTTCTCCAGAACCAGTAGCCGATGACCTAGGGACTTGGTATGTAGCATCGGGGATGTGGGGCCTACCAAATTTGTTCAAATGATGATCCTAGGTTGACCTTGACCTACTTAACGTCAAGGTCAAATTTGCTTCCTAATGCATTTAAATGGGGAAATTTTTGAAAAGTTGATTTTTTTTTAAAACTACTGGAGTCAAAATCATTATTCTCACTTGATATGTTTAATCTAATGTGACAATGGCTATAAATAAGTTCCAAAGGTCAAGGTTGATCTTTGACCTTTCAGCCAAGCAGCTCATATTGGAGCCCAATCAATATATTAAAACATAGTTTTCTCAGAACTCATTAGGCCAATTGAACTCAAATTTCATCTGAATACTCCTTACAATAAGTTAGCCAAGATTTATGCAATTGTTTTGGTCACATGACCAAGATGGCTGACATGCCCATATATGGTATAAACCCTTCAAAAATCTTCTCCAGAACCAGTAGGCTGATGACCTTGGGACTTGGTATGTAATATTTTGGATGTTGGGCCTACCAAGTTTGTTCATATGATGATCCTAGGTTGACCTGACCCACTTAACATCAAGGTCAAATTTGCTTCCTAATGCATTTAAATTGGACATTTTTTGAAAAGTTGATTTTTTGAATACTGTTGAAGCCAAAGTCATTGTTCTCACTTGATATGTTAAGAGGCAAGGGCTGAAAATAAGTTTCAAAGGTCAAGGTTGACTTTTGACCTCTCATATTGGAGACTCATCGATATATTAAAACATAGTTTTCTCAGAAACCACTTGGCCAGTTGAACTCAAATTTCATATGGAGAATCCTAAGTTGAGGGGAGTAAATTTGTAGCAAATGTTAATGGTCACATGACCAAGATGGCAGCCATGCCCATATAAGGTAAAACCCTTTAAATATCTTCTCTGAAACCAAAAGGCCAATGGCCTTGGGACTTGGTATGTAGCATTGGGGATGTGGGCCCTACCAGGTTTGCACAAATGATGAATCTGGATTGACATTGACCTTTTATTTACCACAAAGCCAAATTTGATTCCATGTATTGGAAAAATCTTGAAATGTTCATTTTTCTATAACTGTTTGAGCTGAAATACTTGCGAAAAATGTTAAACCTGAGACACTGGTTTTCTATAAGCACCAAAGGTCAAGCTGTCTGACCTTTGACCTTTCATCCAAGGCCACTCATATTGGACTGTCTTATATGTATCTAAGCATCTTTTCTCAGAATTCAACGGGCTGTTGAACTGAAATTTCATATGGAATATATAGTAGATATAACAAAATAAATATGATATTTTTAGGTCACTTGATCAAAATGGCCACTTCCCATGTATGGTGAAACAAAGTATGTTTGAATGATAAGCCTATGTTGACCTTGACCTATTTTAACATTATTAAGGATATCAGGTGAGCGCTTCAGGACCTGAACTAGTTTATTGTACACATCCCTGAATGCCATGATATTTATGTTGTGCTGTCAAATTTTACACTACACTCCTCCAAAATTTTATCTAATTAACTTGCAGGATTTTAGCTAATATTAGCATGTATTTACAAGCACAGTGGTTACCAGTGTTTGTCCTGATCAGCTGATTTTCAGAAACCAGCTGATTTGGATCTACATTGTTATCAGAAACATGATAAGTTTAGTAAAACATTGTCAGAGCCAATGTCCACATGCTGGATTTGCATTCCATAATATTAAAGATATGCAACTTTTGTTAAGAATGTATTTAAAAGATAGCATGTGAAAATTTTGATTATGTTGTAAATTTAATAATATATGCTACTGGTATATTGCACTTCAAATGGAACATAGTTTTTCGTTTTTAAAATTTTACATGAAGGTTTCTTCAGCCTGAAAATTTGCATGCGCATAGATATAGCAAAACCCTAACTAGATTTAAATTTTGGCGGAGAATGATATCAATGTTTCTGCTCTGATATCTCGTTAAAATAAATAACTTAGTTTTTGTCGGAATGAAAATACCCGTTTAGTACCCATTTTTGTACTGTCAGTGCAATACACCTTGGATAGATATTGTAATATTTGCTCAGCTATAAAATGTCTATTAGAGATTACAGCAGACGATTATTTTGTAACATCAAATGGTGCGGTTTACGATGCAATCTAAGCTGCTTATATAGTTCTACGGAAAATGGGTTATTAATGCGTTTCATGCCTACCAAGTACCATCATTTTGTCTGCTTCTGTTTGGCTACCTAATTGTATGTTTTGTGAGCGTACAACTAGAAATGCACAGGCCTGAAAATACGAATAAGATCACAGATGTACAGACACTTACATGTACTACATTTCATTTTTTATTTAACTTTTACTGCTTCTTTATATTATGGAAAATATGCATGTTTTCATATGGGAGTGGTGAGATCAATAAGCAGACTCATTCATGGAATAGCTAGGCAAATAGGCGCTTCCAACTAAGAGGGCATTTTGGGTAGTAGACATCTATAGATGTAGCCTTTTTTGTGTCACCGTCTTTGTGACATGGTTAGATAACTGAAATATTGTTGACTATGCTGATAAACAGCAACACAAGCCAATATACAGCTACATTTAAAACCCACTGATGCATTGTAAATTGTCTTATAAAATTAGTATATACATGGTTTTATATTCAGCTGGTAGTCATTGATCCATATCGCCCAAGGTACAAGAAGGATATGTTATTTGGCATAAAACATTAAGAATGTTGAAATTCCATCCAATCCATGCATTTATGAAAACGTATACAAACTTCAAAAAAAAAATTTAGGTTAGGGTTTTTTGGTTAAAATATATTTTTCGAATTAAATTTAAAATTCCCATTTTAGATTTAATTTATTGCCCAAAAACAGTGTTCCATTTGAAGGGCTATACTCCAGTAATAAAGAATTATAAAAAAAGAATGTATTTTATATGAAGTTCAAATATTTTTCGCAATAAAATGGGGAAACACTCTTTAGTTTGTAATTACTTTTTATGCCCCAGTTAGAAGTTCTGACTGGTTCAAAGAGCTTTCAGATGGTTCATATGTCTATACCTTGGGTGGATCCAGAGGAGGGTCAAGTGGTCTGGACCCCACAACCCCCTGTAAAATCACAAGTGGCTATACATTTCCTTAAGAAATACTGGTACGTACCCCCTTGAGAAGCAATTGCTTCTCGAGGGAGGTTCGTAAAGCCCTCTGTGACATACGTTGATGACTAAAAGAAAATAACTAGAAATTGTATTTATGAAACACTATGCCCCCAACCATTTGTTTGTCAATAAGGATGATGTCATCATCTTTTTTTATTTCTACTAACAATCCTCTATCAGCTGACCAAATCTGCTACTAGCTGTAATAGTTTTCGAAATTTCTTTATTATAAGTTTTCAATGACCAAAGATGCAAAGGGCAATCACTCGAAAAAATTTAAAAGACAATAATTAAAAAGGGCATAACTCCACAAAGGGAGATAATCAAGACTTAGATAAAAAAAAAATATGTGTCAATTATTTTTTTATGAGGGATCCATATATGAAATTTCAAAACTGTATCTTAATAAATTTTGAACGAACACATGGACGCTCTTACAGTTGGATACTTCTTGGGTACTTACAGTGTTAGAAAAAGTAGCCAAAAAAGTGTATGTACCCAACAAGTCCCAGGTAATTTTTACGGAATAAACCTCATTTTGAGTAAATTAGCTCCCTATAATTTCGGAAATTTACAACAAAGGGAGCGCAGTGGCTCAGTGGTAGAGTGCTTGACTCGAGACCGAGGGGCTGCGGATTCTAGCCTCACCAGCATCACTGTGTTGTGGTCCTTGAGCAAGACACATTTATCCTAGCTTAGTACTGGTTCAACCCAGGAAGACCCGTCCCTGTTTAACTGAAAGGTTGTTGATGGGACGTAAAGAATCAAATCAAACAAAACAAATAAAGTACCCAACAAGGGTCCATTGGTGAGTACGGACGGACCGACCGATGGACAAGCCCAAAGCAATATACCCACAGCGCCCTAGATAAGCTTTTGGGTCAATTGGGTATTTACGCAACGTGGTTATCCTCAATTGCGTACTTGCAAAAACAATTGTGTATTTTCATGTTTTTACGCCACACTTTTTTCTACTGTGATTACTGTAATACACGTTTTCTTATTGCATGATGCCATCGGGAATAAGCTTGCATATTTATTTACAAGTTTATCTGAATGGCTCTGTCGCGGAAAAGATTAAAATTTCACGCCTCACTGATGAGCTTCTTTGAAAGTGTGTACATGTACATTTACCCGTGTGTACAAAACACGAACAACGAAATAAAATTGCGCTGGATGTATTGGTTGTTTTAGTTGCTTTCTTGTATGACGTGGTATTGGAAAATACCCTTGACATAAAGTGCATTTTTTAAACAAGCCGTTTTATTAAGTTCATTTTGTTCTGGGAGTTATATATATTTTCTTTTACTTTATTATCAAATTATAGCAACTGAAAAACTCTGAAGTTTGTGTTGAAAAATCATTTCTGGAGCATACGCAGTCGCATGAGTAGGATTCTCTACTTGTAATTAAATACTTGATACCTGACCCTAGATGGGTAGATCTAGGGGAGGGAACCAGACTACTTTGCAAAATCAGTGTTTTTCCGCGAAATACTGGACTGGGCACCGATATTTTCATAAAACTGGAGTTATATTGAGCACTCGCTGGTAAAAAAAATCAATACCCGACTGGCATTTGTTTATTACCCAAATGGAAACGAAATGGACCAAATGGTACGCAATGACATCGCATGTAATTGCATACCGATCATAAGAATTGCTTTTCGGTACGCACAGATTTCGTTTTAATTGCTTTTTTGAGGAGTTCAATTGCATATTAACGCAAATACGCTGCTTATCTAGGGTGCTGTACCCATTCAACTTTTCCCAAGTTGGGGGCATAATAAAATGTTGACAGGACCCCCACCCATCCCCTGATGAAATTTTCTGGATCTGCCCATGTATACATCCATTTGCTCATCTATAGCTTAGAAGAAGATTCGTCAAAAAGTAAAATCTCTGGTCTAGCAAAGTGCATGGGTGAAAGTTAAAAATTTCAAAAATCCTGAACTCTTTAAAACTTGCTGTATACCTACAAAGTGTTAACAATTTCAAGTTTAAATGGTCTTTTGCCCAAAGATGAACTGAAAATAAACCAGAGAAGCTATTAAAATCTGTCTAATTCATCATTTTGAGGCCGACTTTCTGTGGAAAGTCAGCCTCAAATCCTGAATTCAGGAATATTCCTGTAAACTTTCACCCATGATTAAGTTTTGGCTGCTGCATGCTGACCTTCAAGTTGTGATTTGAAGGTCATCACCTGGGAGTCACTAGTCTAGCTCCTAGACCTTGATGTGTTTGTCAATTTTACTTTACGTTTCATTCATTATAAATTGATTTCATATAGCCAGTCTCATCTCTTTCTCTCTTTGACATATCCACACCTAATCACAAATATTGCTATCAGAGAGGAAAGAGGGAGATTAAAGAAATTATTATTTCAAAATGAAATTATCATTTATAGAAAAGAATATGATATCAGACTAGTAGCTAGTCTAGGGAGTCACCAGCACTTATTTTGCAGAATTACTCTTTGACTCAATTCAAATGTCATCATTGCCATTGGAATCACCCTTTGAACTAAAGCCCAAAAGTGTTTGAACTAAAGCCCAAAAGTGTTTTAATACATTTTACTCAACTGCACACCAAAACATGATATCACTACCTAGCCTTACAGGCCTTAATGGGCATGATCAAACAAAAATGCCATTAAGGTAACATCGTTTTTAATGCACACCAAAGATGCTTTGGCAAGAACATAAAACAAAAGATACTTAAACCTCAACAAAAAGGTATTTTGTTGTAAACAGTAACACTTTTTTTCTAATCCCCAAGGTTGAGCTGAAAAAGTGCATGTCTGCACAATTGGTTTCTCTTGCAACAAAATCTGGTTTTCTTGTGACAAGGCTCATCTAAAAGGATGCAGGCATTTTGTCCCAAACATACCAACTGATCTGGAACCAAACTGTTTTTCATCCAGATAATAAATCCATATTTTACGGTAAATGTCCTAAAATTTCGAACACTTGTTGCCTGCCAATAAGGCATAAACAAACAGAGCAGACCCAGATCAGACTGCTTCTGAAGAAGCAGTCTGATCAGGGTCTTCCTTGTTTGCTTTTGTGAATTCCAGCCCTGAAACCACATGAAATAGAAGTGTTTGAAATTTTAGAACATTTACCATTTATAACGCAAATTGCATAACTGGAATGACTGGTAATCAGAAGTTCATTTGTTTGTTTGATTTGATTCTTTACATCCCATCAACAATCTTACAGTTAAACAGGGATGGGTCTTCCTGGGTTGAACCAGTACTAAGCTAGGATAAATGTGTCTTGCTCAAGGACCACAACGCAGTGATGCTGGTGAGGCTCGAACCCGCGGCCCCTCTGTCTCGAGTCAAGCACTCTACCACTGAGCCACTGCGCTCCCTAAATCAGAAGTTCATATAGTGTCAGTAGTGTAAAAAGCCCATAAAGTACTCTGTGTGGGCTTAGTAGGTCAAATAGGGTATTTCTCAACCCAACCCTGTGTGAACACTGTATCTATGATAGGTCCAGATAAGCAACAGTTTTAGCGTAAAATTGTAATATTTTCTTACTAATTAATTTAAACATGTGTTTTAGTTGCTCAAAAGAACCGTCTCATTGAGACAGTTCTTTTGAGTATCCACAACATATGTTTTGTTTGAGAAATAAGAAAAACAATTTTCAATTACACACTCTTATCTGGAGGCCTGATCTATGTTCATTGTTTGGTTTGATTTTGCTGTTTCATCGCTTTTCAACTACACACTCATATTGGAGGCCTGATAATAATAATAATAGTCCATGTTCATTGTTTGGCTTGACCCTGCTGTCTCATCGCTTTCTTCTCCGCTTTCTTTTTCAACTTGTCGGCTTCTGATCGCATTGACATAAACTCCTTATATTTTTCCCCTTTGGGTTCTATTCTGTAGCCATAATACTCAGCCGCCTCTTCTAGTACTTTCTCCCTCCTCTCTTTACTTTTCTGCTGCTCTTCTGGTATCTTGGCTTGTCTCTTCTTGTAGTCCCGTATCATGTCATCCATCTTAGCCATTCTCTCGGCTATGATTTTTTGTCTGAAAATAAGTAAGTACAGGGATCAAATTTAAGATTTTTAACCACTCGCCAAAAATAGCAAGTGATAATTTTTCTTACTTGCTAAATATGATGATCAACTTGCTAAGGCTCTCCATATATCGCTAATTAGATAATTGAACCAATTCATTTAGCTTGTGTGCTGACAAGATTGATTACCCAAATTTATTTCAAATATTATCTCCTTTCTAAATGCACATTTTGGTTATCTTGAAAACAGTGTAGATCCAGATCAGCCAGCTTCTTCAGAAGCTGGCTGATCAGGATCTACACTGTTTTTCAAGCAGTTTATGCTATTGCATAATTTGGAAAGAGCAACTTGTATTCATTTGCTTACAAGTGATAGTAATTTCAACTTGCTTTTTGGAAAAACTACTAGCATTTAGCAAGTTAGCAAGTGCTAAATTAAATCCCTGAAGTAGCAGGTTAGCAAAAAACAGGGGTAACATCCTACGTCATAGCATGGATGTCAGAAACATTTGGATTGCAGCCATCTTTGAATTACAAGGTAAGTTTTTTTTCCACTCGTAAAATAATACAAATAAATGTCTGCCAAAGCTAGATAGTTCTGGGGCCATCCTTAAAAAGTTGTTTGTTTGCTGTCACGCGACCGACTCACTCAAAATGCCACCTACCCCCCAAAAAGTGTGGCTGTTTTGGAGAAATATTTTTTATTCTATTTTTAGAAATTTTTTCTTTATTTTTGAAACACAATTCACTAAGAATAAGTCAAATAAAATGTCATGATTTTATTTGCGAATATACATTCGAGACACCCAGGTTCTTGTATGTTTATACTCTATCGTTACAAGGCAATTTCGAGTCTCAAGCTGCTATTCACCTATCTGGTATTTATACCCTAACCTGTCAGAAAATCTTGGGTAATCCATATCAGTGTAATTCATCATACATCAGGCCATATATTTCTGTCTCTAACATGCCAGGCGAAAAACAAAAGTTCATACCCTACTTAGCTATTGTCCTGATAAGCCCTCTGCAGCAACCTAGGGAATCTTAGTTAACACAAAAATATTTCATCTGACCATACATTGCCTATGTGACATGCGTGCCAAGAATAGAACCTTTACTTTTCATAATATGACTTTCCTAAGGTGCTACGAAAGGGACATTTTTGGAATCCTTTTATTTAACAGCAAATGCTATTCCCTGCAATATTAATTGCCTTGTCATAATGAATTTACCAGAGAGAACAGACTCTTGAATGGCATACCCCTACATGTACATGAAAATATTGGCCCTGTCCCACATGTCGTTGATTAAACATCAACCATAAAGAGCTATTATTCGATTTGAAACTTTCTTACAGAGAAAAGGATTCCTCCCTTGTTTTCTGTAATTAAAAGAGTTTGAATGCTTTAAAACGAAAGGGCATTTTCATTTGTACTGTCCAGCACACATGTTTCGACCATGCATTTTCGTGTTGTACTGTCATATAATTAGATGAACAACAAATACCATCCTACCCTCATTAATTTACCCTGTCATAATGGTTTTAATTGGAAGAAAAGGCCCTTAAATGGCACAACCCTACATGTAGCTGAAATTTTTGGCCAAGATCAAGATGCCGTTGATTTAACGTTGATTTAATATCAACCATAAAGAACTATTATTTGATTTGGAACTTTCTTACAAACAGAGAAAAGGATTCCTCCCCTGTTTCCCGTAATTAAAAGAGTTTAAATGCTTTAAAACGAAAGGGCGTTTTCATTTGTACTGTCCAGTACACATGTTTGACCATACAGAGTTCATCTGTCATATATGATGTCCATAAGGTTCCAACTAATTTATTAATCTTTAACAGCCTGTGCATATGCAAAATTCCCTTTCTAAAATTATAAGACATGTTAAAACTATATAACACTCTACCTTGTAATTTTAATGCTGATCAACAGAATAGATTCTCGAGTTATCTGAATACGTGTTGATAGCATTTTCTTTTTAAAAACGAATATTAGTTCACGTGCGTTTCACATGCGTAATGCATTTTTTTAGGTATGAATCATGTTGATGGAGTCCCTTTTCATCTGTTTTGGCTCCCCTATGGCTTACTTTCTTTCATTTTTTTATGTCTTTTTTTGTTAAATCAGAGAGAAAAAATTGAATGCCTACCTACCTACCCACTTGAAAAATGATGAGTAGGGTGATAGCAAACAAACTTTTTTTAAGACCCATGTCCTGATAGTGCCTGATAATACACAGTTTTACACTTGAACAGAATTTATAATGAGCGAAAACTTTGAAACTCATTGTAATCACCTCTGCACACTTGAACAGAATTTATAATGAGTGAAAACCTTGAAACTCTTTGTAATCACCTCCGCACACTTAAACATGTGGACGAATTTAGCAGAGATATTGTGTACAGTACCGATAAGAATCACTGTGTTGAAGCAATTAAAGCTGTAACATTATTGCTAGGCAAAATTCTCTCACCAGTTGGGCGAAAATATGAATTCATTGTCACCACATAAAGTACAAGTTCTGTATATTTCTAAAGTAAACACCTTGCTTGAAGCAATTTATTTACCTTTTTCACACCAAAATGGCTGATATCCAAGTGTTTCCGAGATCCCTGCTATGATGCATGTTGTCACCATTGAAAAAAAGGTTACTTTAGGTAGTTCATGAAATCAAATTTGGTGACATAGCAGTCATGTAAATATACACAATTTTCCATATACTGTAAAACACTTAATATTCGCGGCACCAAAATTTGGAGACTTTAAATTGTTGAGATAGTGGCGTAGTTTAATTTTAGCAGTTTCTCAATTAAATGTCCTTTAAAGACATAAAATGTT
This sequence comes from Loripinus fragilis, assembly GCA_964019695.1. Classification (NCBI taxonomy): domain Eukaryota; kingdom Metazoa; phylum Mollusca; class Bivalvia; order Lucinida; family Lucinidae; genus Loripinus; species Loripinus fragilis. The sequence goes on from OZ026518.1 coordinate 24,613,947, forward strand.
CATCTACAGGGGACAAAAATTCCACTTGTCCGCTTGTAATTACGAGTGAAATCTAGAAAAGAAGTGCAAATCTTCCCAAAGCACGCTTCCTGTAGGACGAGTGCTTTGGAAAGAATTACTCAGTCATATTACATATTACTCCCTTATGTTCTTTATTGCATACGCTTTTTAAGGACAAGTGCATGTGTTTGCAGGACGAGTGAAAATTGTAAGTCAATCGCCCTGCAGGACAAATGCAATATTTAAATCTTTTTGTCCCATGATCGAGTATTCTCATAGGGGCTACAATTAAAGGAAAGAATATGCTCCCCCTGTGGCTACTAGTACTTTTAAAGGAAAGAATATGCGTTGTGTGCGTTAACTATCTGTAGGAGCAATTTTAACGAATCAAAATAAAAGCTAGAAAATTTGCCCTTTTTCAAGATTTGATGGAGACACAGTCAAAAAATGCACAGCAAACATTTGTGTGTACAAGGGCTCAAAAACAGACCACAATCAACTAGTGTTAATCACCCACATGCTTCTTTAATTTGCATAGGCTATCTTTTTTTCCTGTCAATAAAGACCCAGTCGCTGCTCGACATTCTGATTGGCAGAAAATTAATTTCAGTTAAATAAGCTGAAGCCTACTGCTGTCGGATAGGTGTGGTCAATAACGCAGGCATTTTTTAACAAGCCCCGAAGCATCAATTAGCGGTGATCTTTTGATCTATTTGCTGTTCAAAGCTAAATTTAGACTCCCACAATTGTCTTCTCTGTGTTTTTAAGGAGTTTGAGAGGCGTTAGCAGAAAAAAGTTTGGCGTAAATTTGAATCCCCAGCAGGAAAAGAAATGTGTATAAAACCAAAAATTGGCATAAAAATATGCCTCATTCTGCGTTTCCGAGAATGATCAATTTCAAGTTGTAACAACCCACAAATAAAACATTACATGTAAAATGTTTTACGATCAGATCAAGGATGAAAATGATGTATCATTGTAGGGAAATGACAGGTTTTGTATGAACATTCTATTGCAAAGAAGCGCAACAAAACTTCAATTCTGCAGAGATATGAAGCATTCTGTATGCTCTGTGCCCCTGTTACCATTGTATACCAGTTGTTGGGGTAGTCACCAAACAAGCAACTAGAAAATTCTTCGTCAATTTTGCTTGCAGAACTAGAAAGTTTGTTTTAAAAAAAAAACTAACACAAGAAGAAAATTAACTTTGTTGCTTAATGATTTTGGACTTCATTGCACATTTTGCATTTTACAGTGAAATTTTCCCGAAAACGAACTTTTTGAGAGGTATTTTAAATAAAGATTTTAAAGAAATGGAAGCAAAAGCAAACAAAAACTGACTCATATCAGGGGACAAAAATATTTCAATATTGCACTTGTCCTGCAGGACGAGTGACTTACAATATTCACTCATCCTTCAAACACATGCACTTGTCCTTTAAAAGCATATGCAATAGAGAACATAAGGGAGTAATATGTAATATGACTTTTAAAGTTCCTTATATCACTGCTAAAATGATATTTACCCAGTCAGTTTCAGAACTGCATCCCATATTATAATGACAACAGTCAATACTCTGAAAATGCTAGTTTGACCCTCAGATTTTTTACCCTCACCCTCGAGATTCTTCCCAAAGCACTCGTCCTAGTGCTTTGGGAAGAATTACTCGTCCTTTCTAGATTTCACTCGTAAAATATTTTACGAGCAGACGAGTGGAATTTTTGTCCCCTGCATATTATTTTGATAAATGGTTGAGGTTTTCTACAAACAAAAAACAGTTAAACTATTTCAATTCTTTAAAAAGATAGATTGGTTTGTGGGTGATGCCTTGGTATTAAACTGGTACCAATTTAAAATTATAATTGTCCTTTTTTCAGTACCTCACTTGTAGAGATTATTTTGAAATGAATTCCTCAACAAATATGCTAAATTTTCTTACCCGCAGTGCCGGGGAAGTGCGGTGGTTATAACATTGGGACATCTGCCTGTAGTGTAGGGCCGCGCTAAGAATAGGGTTGTTACCATCAGCCTATAGTATCCCCACATGGCAGGGCTTATATCAGGGCTCTGAAAAGTGAAGGGTCACTATCCCCGCCCATCCCCGTACGTGGGGGAGCAATGGATACAAATGACTCGTGCATAACTTGGTCAAGAAGCCTACTGCCTGTCAGTATAAGACATTGGGGTGCATTTGAGCGATGATTTCTTTAGTTTCTATTTTACCTGTCGTCAATTTCTTTTTGCTCTGCTTCTCTTTTCTCTCTTGCAGTTTGTACAAGCTGTTCAAATGAGAGCTCCCACTTTTGATCATCTTTTATCAATTCATCAAGCTCTGGTTTACTTGGCCAGCATATGCTTGGATTCACACCAGAAGCAGTACCGTATCTTGCATATTGTTTTCGATAGTAGTATCTGTGTTTTTCTTGTGTTTCAGAATTGTTCATATGCCCTTGCCCTTTGTACTTGTTGTATAGCCACGGGCGCAAATTGGAAACGTCCCTCATTTTGTTTATTTCTTCCTCCTGATCATAACTGTCATCCTCATAAGTAAATTCTTCAACAGCTTTATCACATCTATATCTAAGATTCAGTCCCAAATTATGATATATGCCCGCAGTATTTACAATTTTTGCATATTTTTGTGCAGTTAATCTAAGGTAAGTCATGGGCGCCGCCATTTTTTTCTTAGGGGTCCAAGCCACTGTTTCCACGGCGGTCGTGCGATCCAGGCAAATAGGTTAGTTTTAATATGCCCCAAGGTATTTGGCATTAAATTGTCAAAGGACAGGGACCTTTGATAAGGGGTAGTCAGCAAGCAAGTATGCAAGTCTGTTTAAAAAATGTATTTGTGTATGCATTCGAAGGAGGCGTGGTAGCTAAGTGGTTAGGCACTTGCCTCTGGTGCTAGAGGTTCCAGGTTCGACCCCCGCTTGCGGCGAAGAAAATTTCGATGTCCGAAAATGCTTTCCTTAGTGTCATTGGCAGGGATGACGCTAGATAAGTGCATCGTCCTTAGGATTGGAACGTAAACTGGATGTCCCATGCGCATGGAAAGTCACCCCCTGTGCAGGTTAAAGAACCCTATGGTAATTCAGATATGGATTTGTAGGCTTTCATCCGGGTGTACCTAAATACAGTAGTCTACAGTAGTATACAGTATTTTTTTGTATTTTTTTTAAGGTGGTCGGTGTCTCTTCATGGAAGAAGGGTCATTATGCCTCAAATGTGCCGCTACCCAGGTCACGAACACACAAGGATAAAGGCCAAAGACAAAGTGACCTTCTCATTATATTTTTCATCAGGGAAAGGGCTTGTCTCATATGGTACGCCATTCTGTCCTTTATTCCGTAAAAGCAGATATTCAGCATACTAAGGTTGTAGTAAAAACTACTTTGTTTCGTTTTTGTTGTATATAGATTTAGTGTTTTGCTTTTCCGCCCCAGAAAAACAATATTCTGGAACAGTATAACGTTTTCGGACCCAGGGGTCCTTCTTCAGTACCTTAGCAAAAAATCAAAACACGTTTGTATGATTTATTTATGGTCAATTTAAATATTTAGCATAGTTAAAACATTCTTTATTGAGAATCCTAAGCGCATAGCGTGTTAAACAACCCACCAGACTATATATTAAACAGCAGAGTCTACACATAGCGTGGTAAACACAACACCAGGCTCTAAAATAAACAGAGCTTAAAAAGCACAGGTACTAACCTGTTTAACCAAAGAGAGTTAGTCCCAAGGGACCAACAGACTCTGTAGACAAAGAGCGTTAAAATAGGACGTAAACCAGCCAGTCTAAAATCAATTTAAACAAGCCTAAACTACTTTAGAAATAGAGTGCCAATCAGACACACGCTAGCGAGCAAGCAAACGGCACAGACCCATCAAAGCACACGGGTCAAATCAAAGCCCTATGCGTGAATAAAGAGTGTTTTAAATATGCTAAATCATTAAATTGACCATAAATAAATCACACAAACGTGTTTTGATTTTTTGCTAAGGTACTGAAGAAGGACCCCTTGGTCCAAAAATGTTAAACTGTTCCAGAATATTGTTTTTCTGGGGCAAAAAAGCAAAACACCTTACTACAAATTTAAAAAAAAAATCAATAAAGAATCTCTTACAATACACAAATAAACCCGCTTAATCAGGACAAAAGAATTTATCTCTTAAGCATGTGTCCTGAAATTATAATGGATATAGAAATCCAAAAAAATCCAAAAAGATCTCTTTGAATTCGGCCTTTATCCATGGGTGCTCCGCTACCTGGGTATGCGGCGCCAATGAGGCAAAATGACCCTTCTTCCATGAAGAGACACCTGCCACCTCTTAAAACAAAAAAATAATTTGATATAATATTGTTTTTTAATTCAAAGGGGGAGTTCCAAATCTGCCCACGCATGGATTTCTATAATATTTTGTATGTTGAATATCTTCGTTATAACAACTACAAAAATGAAATTATTTTATTCCTTGAAAGCTGTTAGGCCACAGGGGGGCACCTTGATGTACACCCTCTTTGTACTAATATATGACCTATAGAATATCAGTCTCAAATCATTAACATTATTGACTGCTACATTCTTTGAATGGAATATGAAAGAACGCTCCCCAGGGTATACTTTACTACCATTAATGTTTTGGAAATCATCTAGATAATTTTTTTCTGACCCATCAAAATTTGAATTATCCCCATATTGAATACTCAGGTTAGTGCCTATAGTGGGTTCTGTCCTAATATTTACCATGTTCCAGTTTTTGTCAACCCATAATATTTTCAGAAAAGTAGGTCAAATACATCCCCTTTATGCATGTAAATTTTCATAAAATTTTGACCCTGGAAACAGTGTTATAATTTGCATGAAATGAGTTGTCAGTTTTGATTCATAAGTGATTTCAAATAAAATATTCCAGTTAGGTCTTACAAACCACAGTTTTTTTTCCACCAGTATTATTCTACAAACGCATTGACTATCATTATTTAGTTTCTTCGTCCAAATTAGGTTCAAGATTTTTTGGTGTCAGAAGTTTAAGCTAATTCGATAGCATAAAACTGGCAATTTTGTAAGCAGTACTTGATAAGTAGCGTTCAGTCTAGAACTTAGTTGTATGGGTGGATGTCCAGCAGGTATTATTTGTGAATTAATCTTCCTCTGGTTTCCAAATTATTTTTGGACTGAAGCCAACAGGTGTTTATGCTTTTAATGTCTTTCAGCCATTGAAAAAATTCAAACAGATTAGGATTTAAGCTAGGTATACCTTGAAAATATTAACCTGATCCTGGCTTTTATCATTAACATAATTTCACAGCCGATTGAGCATCTGAATATATCTTCGGCGTTCATCGTACGACTAATACGGAAATGCTAGTGGTACTTTTTAAGACAATAGATGTATTTACCGCTATAAAGCTCAATTGGCTATCAGTTGCTTGGGTGGCTCAGTGGGTAGAACACGTGAATATTGCACACTTATATTTTTAAGCTCTGCGTTGTAAGTTCGAATCCTGCATGCGACATTTATTTTTGTAACTACTTTAAAGACTTTTGTTTTATTTTTATTAAATTTTCTCCTTTTGCATAATTATTTCTCCATTTCAATTAATTTGATGTCTTTGGTGACAATAACATTCACTCGTAGGATCCGTAACACTGTACTTCAACTATCGCCTGTCGCCTGTTCAGTTCTTAAGATATGAGCTGCGACATGAGATTTCCAACAATGTGGCACTTTGACACGAATAGGCGCCGGTGAGTCTGTGCACCGTCCTTTTAAGAATTGAAACTAAATGCTGTTAATTCATTAGCTTACCAGGCATAGAATATTCAAGTGACTAGGAAAGGCTCTGATCAGACTGTGCGTTTGCGCATGCTGGTCTGCACCTTTGCTTGTCGCACATACCACATTGTTGGAAATCTCATGTCGTGGCTCATATATAGACCTCCTTGCTGTTCTTTAGAGAAATGCTACGATCTGCAAAAAGTTATTTATTTTGCTTTGGAGGCATGAGCACGGGTGTAGACCTATTCGCAAACTAAATTCTAACTCCAAGCATCAAGCAGTTGTTAGTCATTACATTTTCAAAGAAAGCATGAACTTACATTTTTGTGTTTATGTGCATTTCTTTGACATGAAAACAAAGAAAAATGTAATAAAAAAAGTTGCGTCAACCAGGTTTCGAACCCATAATTTGCGTATCTGTAGCTATGCTGACTAACCACAAGACTACTGTGGAAAGTACAACTTCATTGAGCTATCAATGGATCTCATCCCAATTGTACCAAGACGTTTATTTCCGTAATTGTTCGAAACATACCGATTGCACACGAAAAATTATATAATCAGTGTTAGTACTGTAATTATTTATTCATGCATAAAGGTCAGGATCAAGTTAATATGGTAGAGGTATAATTCATCGTCTCCATCTACATTCTATGTTCCTGTTGCACCTAGAATTTCTTCTATCTTATGTCCCTCCAAATCAAATATTGAGGGTACATTGGTTCAGGACTATGTGCATACTTCTCATGATTAACGATCATAAACTAAGTGAAACCAGGTCAAGTGTTTGCGAAATTGTGTATGTTCTCACTATTTTGGTTGGTATTCAGACAGTTGGATTTCGAACCAGCTGTCTTTGCATTGGGTTAAACTATCCCTGGTACATTGATAAACACAGTAAGTAAGGGTGAAAGATCAAAAAGTCTTGTATTTTCATATTCTGGTCCTTCTGGAATATTTAGTTTCAGCAGAAAGTAGAATACCATTTAAGCCAGTGCTAGGAGGCATGAGAACTGCAGCACTTTCCATTTAGTGTCATGCATTCACTGAGTGAAACTAGTACTGAGTCTTAAGTTTTTTATCCTTTATAGTTTATTTCTATTATGGAATGATCCGTTTCCCCACATTATTTAAATAGTATCCTTATTTTGCAGTCCCTTAGTCACTCAATGTGTACATTTTAATGAATGGTTTACAGAATCTTATTTGAATTGCATTATATCTTTAATTGGTATTGATTGTGGTTATTTCTCCTGCATTAAGTTCTATCAGCCAAAACATTTCAAAAGATTATCCAAAAAAACTTATCCTAAACCCCGTTCTAAATCATTAATATTCCAACAAAAGCTTTAAAACTGCTCTAATAAATAGAAATGGAGTTGATGAAAATAAAAATGATACTTTTTCAGATTATAAATGGATTTTCAAATATTAAGAAACACTTAGCGAGTTTTTGAATGTATACATACTGAACATCTGGCATTAGACGAGGTGAAACAGTCTTTGTGCTGTTATTTCCATTGTGGTTATAGAATCACGAATTTGATTCTCAAATGACCTCATAATCATAATGCTGACATACTAAACAATTCTGTAAAACTGGGCATAAATATTTATAATGAATTCAATAATATTCATTTAACACAAATCTGACTCACCATTTCAAACAGAATATATTTCCGGGCTTCAAATCTTGTGAATATTATCCTTATACATAAAGTCAAATTATATATAGAGGGAGCGCAGTAGCTCAGTGGTAGAGTGCTTGACTCGAGACCGAAGGGGCACGGGTTCGAGCTTCACTGGAGTCACTGCGTTGTGGTCCTTGAGCAAGACACATTTGTCCTAGCTTAGTATTGGCTCCATACAGGAAGACCCGTCCCTATATAACTGAGAGATTGTTGATAGGACGTAAAGAATCAAATCAAACAAACAAACAAAAATTATCTATAGATGGGAAAGGTTGTCAAGAACTGTAATACACCATAATTAAAACCCAAACAGTGTTGATATAATTTGTACAGCTGATAGATATGTGTGTACCACTCACATAAGCTAGAACTCGCAGATTATTCTAATAATTATCAATTTTAGAAATTCTGATTTCTGATAGATGTAAATTGGACTGATTTGTGGGGGGCCGGATACCCCTATAATCACATACTAAACAATGCCAAATGTTGTAACCAACCAATGAAAAGCGATAGAAGACAAATACCTGTAAGCCAAAGAGTAATATGCATAATATCATCAAGATCTATGCATGTGCAGAACAGAACTCTATTTAAATTGAGCACCCTTCTGGAAGTTTACATAAAATCTTGATTTTCACATTCTGTAAAATTTTGACCATTAAGATTGAAATTCAGAAAACTCCATTTTACTGGTTTTATTTTTTCTTGAGATTTTATGATTATAACAAACACATGTGTTGACAAAATTGATATCAATTTCATAGGTTGACAAGAACAGCAACTAGGCAAAATTGACAATTTAATTTGATGAACATAATTTTAAAATGTTAAATTTAGGAGTACCTTCGAAGACTTGTTTATTTTATACATTGAAATACATTATGGTACATACATAATTACAAATTACTAGGCATCATGTTGAGAATAAAATAGGTTGAAAAAAAAATTAAAATCTTGTCACTTAGGGCTACTTTTAATTAGGGTGCCAATTTTTTTAATTTTAAAATTTAAAATAATTTAAATTTAACAACTGGAATAGATGAATCACGCTATAGGACCCTGACCATATACAATGTATTTTTTGAGCAAAACAAAAAGGCGGAAGGGAGCATAAGAAACACCACCACTGGGCATTCTGTTGGTGTAAGTTGCTTTTATTCTCACAAAGGACCGAGTTGGATACATGTTTAGCTCTGTCATTGTCCAGACCTTGTTAGCGCATACGATTTTTGTCTATTTGGTTAGTATTTGTAACATAGTTTACAAAGAAACGTGATTGAGTGGCTCTGCTTGTGTATTTTATTTTCACTTGGTCAACTTCAAAGAGTGAAAACACATCATCAAAAGAGCATTTTCGCTCAAATATTCTGCACAAACACCTATATTGTATCATACTCAGCAAAAACAAAAGCTGGTAAAGGATACATTGAATAAAATTGGAATTAATCACTTTATTTGACCACTGTACATAAACTAAAAGTTCTAAAACCGCGTGCAGAACAGCTCAGTTTACTCGAGCAGTACTGGACAGGTATTATGAGCAGTATTTTACATTGAGCGGGTATTTTGAGTCAAATTCTGTACGGGTGTTCCGAGTATTGAAAGTGTTATAATAATATTTTTAATGAATTATTTGAATCTTTGAACGCACCTACTTATGTTATATGCCATGCACTTAATTCCCAGCATTGTAATTTAGTTCTGTTACATGCAACAAGGTCTATCAAGATATCCAGAGCTGTTGAAAGCAGAACTCTCTGGTGTATATATAGAAAATAACCCAATATGCCTTTGTATCATGGTCTAGAGTTTTCTCCTTGACTTTGCTGATGATTTCTTTTACTTAACCTCAACTATGGACTTTGGCACAGAAGAAAAAATGCCAGACCATTTACTCTATCAATCCAAAAGTTTCAGACAGGTAAGCAAGGCTTTAAATAATTTCTACTGGCACCAGTACCAGTACAAGTCCAAATGAAACTTGGACAGTACAAGCTATTTCCATTCTGTACATACAATCTGATTTTATATAGACTATAATTACCCTGTTAAATATAAAGTTTATTAAACATGCTGTCTTCTGAGAAATTCATACTTTCAGTTTCTACCCTGACTGGTTCACATGAAATCACTCTGACCAAACGGCTAGCATTAACTACCCAAGAACAAATTCTTCTGAAACACATGTTTTTCAAGGAAAAAATGATCGCTAAGGGATGCAACTGTAGGGTAGTTTGTATCAAGAAAAAATAAAGATTGATATGCAGTCTAGCAGGTTGATTTAGATTACTGAAATGGATAGATTTAGTGGATTCACAAATCATTTCAAATATCAAGTGTCTGCTAGTTCGAAACTGATGAAATGCTCCATGGTATTACATGTTACTTGTGAAAATGTACCATACAAGCAAAAACACACCCATATTCATTATGTCCTTATTTCAACTCTATCCATATTTGGGGAAAATGTACCCATAATTTGCGCCTGTACAGACGCTATCTGGAGCTCTGGGTAGGCCTGATCAAACAATGTTAACTCAAGTCAGCGGGCTTCCCAAGGAACAATATGATCAGGGATTACACTGCTTGTGATTCTTACCCGACCTAAACAATCATTCCAAAGAGCAATCACAATATATTGGCCTACAAGTCAAGCTTTAAGCACAGCTACCTTGTAGGCATAAATTCTGGTCTGGCTTTCGTTTCCTTATTTACTTCTCTTCTTTGTGTCTGCGTGAAGCAAAGGCTTTTAGCAAGTATGCAAAGGGTTAACATGCAATTAGTGACAGATAAATAAACCTTGGACAGCGTATAGACATTTAGTGCACATGAACCGGAACTGAATTGTCTATCTAGGTATTCCTTGAACCCATCAACTAGTCCAACTCAAATTTGAGTAATCATTGTTTGGCTGTACTCTAAAATGTTATAATGACCTCCAATTAGATTACTACCCCTACCTTAGTAATAAAGAAGAAGAAGAGACCCATTTTGAAGCGATTTTAGCATACCTGTAACTGTGGCTGCTAGTTTTTACCATAAACGTAAAATGTTGCGTGTATACAATTGCTGTATTTGAAAATGAAATTTGGGTTGTCTAAAACCAATTTTCAAAAATAGTAAGTGAGTATGATCAGGAAATACCACAATCACAAACTGCAGACAACCCCGTGGCACCGCGAGGAAGAGCCGCTCCACCATCCAGAGACACCAGGAAGACAAATTAAGCAAAGCAATCAGCTCTCTCTTCCCCATCAAGATGATTGCAATACTAGAATGGACATAAAGTAACGTACAACAAAACATAGAACAATTACAGACTCCCACAATGGGAGTTACAATAAACAAAAAGTCAACAACAACAGAACCACAGCCTTAGAACGGACAGCAGCCTAAGCCACCAGGGGGGCTTAAATGCATTTTACTGGTACCAAATCTTCGTCCTAGATTCTGCTGTTGTTGAAGTGCAAGAAATGTTCAGCTCGCATGGAGGCCAAAGTCTATATTGACGATATTTTTGCAGCCATACCTAAGATGGTGTTCACTCATTACAACTTTTATCTCGATAAAGTAAATTGAATTCATCTAATTCCCTTTACAATTGAGAGAGAGAAAGAGAGAGAGAGAGAGAGAGAGAGACTCAGAGAGAGAGAGAGAGAGAGAGAGAGAGAAGAGGGATTGTTTAGACCAATTACATATCCAAGACCATTAAGCAGAAGTCTTGTTAATAGGTTGACATTACTGAACAGGTAGTTGAACCTGTTTGTGCAGAATCTAGGGCGAAGATTTGGTACCAGTAAATGCATTTCAGCCCCTGGTGGCTTAGGCTGCTGTCGTTCTAAGGCATTGATTCTGTTGTTGTTGATTTGTTGTTTATTGTTACTCCTATTGTGGGAGTCTGTAATAGTTCTATGTCTTGTTGTACATTACTTTATGTCCATTCTAGTTTTGCAACCATCTTGACGGGAAAGAGAGAGCTGCTTGCTCTGCTTAGTTTGTCTTCTTAGCGTCTTCTGATTGTTGTGTGGCTCTTCCTCGCTATGCCATGGATTTGTCTGCAGTTTGTGATTGTGGTATTAGCACTTTGATAAACTTTAAGAGTTTTCAGGCTTGGGCAGAAATGCTTCCTGCTAGGTAGCATCACACGTATTGTTTTGTTGCGTTGTGCCAAATATTTGTCAAAAGCATGTGCATGGCCTCCCAGATCTACCTCACTCAGACTACCCGTTCAAATTTTTGGATAATTTATTTCTCAAAATACCCGTTCAGTGGCTTGTGATCCTTTTCGAATTTTTTGACCAGATCTCGGAAACTTTTGGTATGAGTACAGTGGACTAAATTGTTGTTTGTTCTCGTAAGTACAAATTTATTATAGATAAAAAGTCTCACAAAATCTTTGCTGTATTGACTACCAAACTCTCGCGTGCAAAGGACCCTGATCAATGTATTCAGTTCCATGTTTAGACCAGTTGTATAAAACATGTCCTCGATTCAAATGGTGAGCAAACCACATGTTCATGCAACTTGAACTAATCTGCTTAAATCAAACCATTATTCGTTTAATCAAGACGTCAAAAACCTAAAATAACTTATTTCCTTAAACATAGCTGAGTATGAACGTCGAAATAGGACATTAAAGCTTTTATTTTTACCTTCTTTTTGAGCAGCCACTCCAGGCGTGTTTGTATTGTCCGCCATGATTGCTCAAAAAATACATTGTATATGGTCAGGGTCCTATAGCGTGTGAATGGGTAAATATCTTACAAATAGAACACACATGTAATAGACAATCTTTCTACAAAATTTCATAAAATTCTGTGAGTGAGAAGAACCCTATGTACATTCCATATAGGGTGGAACTCCCCCCTTTTACATACTACTGTATACTACTTTATATTACTTTGCATACTACTGTATACTACATGTACGATATTTGAAACTCTGGTCCAAAATATAAGCATCAAAGTTGAAAAAAATATCTTAATTTGTTAAAATATTGTTTTTTTTTATTCAAATTTGACATACTACTGTATACTACTGTATATTACTTTGCATACTACGGCATACTACTGTATATTACTGTACGAGTATACTTCTGTATATTACTGTATACTACTGTAATTAGGCACACCCATTTGCAATACTCCCATAAGTATTGAAGTTGGCCTCGCTGGCTTTGCCCCCCCCCCCCAATAGTGAAAAACTTCCTACGCCATTGTCATCATCATCATTAGCATCATCGATTGACCATATCTACATTAATTGCTGGTTCCCTGTCTACAGGTGGTCAGTAATGTAAATACAGGTAACCAGAACCCCCCATTTCCAGGTATGGGGGGGGGGGGGTACTGGTTACCTGCTTCTTCATTACTGACCACTTGTAAAGCGGAGACCAGCAATTAATGCAGATATGGTGAATAGCCTCATTAGCTCAGTTGGCAGAGAGTCCACTTTCGGAGCGGGAGGTCATGGGTTCGAATCCCACGGCCGCACCATACCAAAGGATTAAATTGGTACCAGCACCTCCCTTTAGTAACACTCGCATAAAAAGGGGTTGTTCTAGGAAGATAGAGTAAGGCATGTATGTTATCTGTTAAAGATATTGTTATGTCCCAGAATACCTTGTGAGCTAATGTTGTTTGTTACATTATAAGCGACGTTAAATAAGGCTTTATCTTATCTTATCATCATCATCATCATCATCATCATCATCATCATCATCATCATCATCATCATCATCATCATCATCATCATCATCATCATCATCATCATCATCATCATCAGTTCCATAATTAACTTATCTCAGATATGAGAATCCTTGCAGCTTGGAAGCATGATTATGGCTAAAGAAGCCATAATCAGCTCGAATCAGCGGAAAGTTTAAAAAACTAGCACCATCGATTTGACTAGAGGGCATATTCAAACTTACCTATCTGTCTACTCTAAACACGTGCTTTTGTTGATACGTGTCAGTAGTTTGGTTCTCGAAAATTAACTGATCATGATCATTGAAGCGCTAATATTTATTTCTATTATAATTCAAGCGCCTTTCAAACAGGATATGATCTGCCCAGTCTATCAAGGAAGTTGTGACGTCACAAGTTTAATTGACCAACTATGGCTGAGACCGCGACAGATTCGCCGGTTCTGAACGTAACTGGAAACGATACAGCACAGAATGCGACGACTAAAATACCAGCAACTCCAGAGGGAATGGCAGTGGCATACTCCAGTCTCATAATCATGGCATTAGTACCGATTGTTATCGGTTCTTTCCGATCTGTAAAATACCATAAGGAGCAAAAGGTTTGCATTGTAATTTAGTGGGTGGGGTAGTTTACTTTTCCATATGGCTGCATTCCTCATTGTTTTAAATTCCATATACCTTCTGGACTCAATCGTAGAAAGGTTAACCTATTATTTGAATGATGATGACATACTGTTTTGAAGCTGGTATCTGTATCTGTATCTTTTTTAGCGGTAGAATCCAATTCTGGCATCTACAACCGCGGTGTGTGCGCTTTACAAAGTTAGTAACACTTATGGACAGCTTCTCTGAAGCTGTTAACTGTCTCTGCGCGGATGTGACTCTCCTCCAGTTGGTTCCACTCACTTACAATTCTAACAAAGAATGAATTTTTGTATTGTTCCGTGTGAGAATCAGGAATTTTGAAACACTCCGAATGATTTGTAGAAAACTTTTTCACAATATTTGTAGTATGGAAGTCCGATTGTACACGTGGTTTGATATGTCTTTTATTCCTAATGGGAATGAGGAACTCGTCAGCATTGATTGCTGGTACCATACCCCGCACAACTTTGTATAACATAACCAGTCTTGTTTCTAGACGTCGTTGTTGTAAAATTGGTAACTTAAGGTCTTCTAACATTGACGTGACGCATCCTTCAAATCTTGATTTATAATCATTTTTAATAAACCTTGCTGCTTGTCTTTGTACTTTTTCAACGGCTATAATGTCTCGACTTTGATACGGGTCCCAAACAACAGCACCATATTCGAGTAAAGACAAGTCATGGCTAATCTAACCTGTCAGAGCAAGATGCAGATGGAAATGCAGACAGCTAGGCCTATATTGCTATAAACCTGATCAGGCTGTTTCTCTTTACAAAGTCTGATCTTGGTCAGCACTGTTTGCACAGAAAAACTGTTAGGTAGCAGTAGGTTATGGGGGTTGCGATTGATTAATTTAATGAAAAACTTTCAGATTTAAAAAAACCCACAGAAACCCCCCAAAACCCGCCGGGTTCGGCAATATGTTAAAACCTGGGTTTTATGCCAACCCTGGTAGATAGCAGTTTGTTTACTTCGTTAAAACTATGTAACATGTATGATGTAGAGAACGAATGTGGAGTACTGAATAGGCCGGTAACCGTAATTAGTTCCTAGTCTGTATGCAAGGTGTTTTTTAACTTGCACAATCTTTCTTGGAGCATCAGGGCCCACACTAAAGGGCGATTTGGGCGACTTTTCACTTGTTTAAATCTGAACTTGCCTTGTGCTCCTGTTAAAGTGAAGTCCATATGCCACATTTTTAGCAGCTTAAAATGTTATTTAGGGACCTTCAGTAGCTTCAATCTCGTCCAGCAGGTGTGGATACAGCTAATTGTGGTCATCTGACATGTGTATTTCCAGTGTGTGTTGTTGCCTTTCAGTTATAAAAATGATGTGCGTGTTCCAACATAACTCTGAGGATCGTTTTTTGCACCTACCAGACTACCAGTACCAGACAGCAAACACAGAAAAGCGAAATGACCGATCAGAATCAATCAATTTTTTTTAGGAAAGGCTGAATGACCAATCGGACGAAGTTTAAGGTCACTGCCCCGACCTGGGCGATTTTTTTTCCAAAAAAAATAGATTTTTTCATTTTTTGATATTCTGTAGTACATCATATTATAAGCAAAATAACACAAAATAAAGAAAATTAACCGTCCAGTTCAAAAGTTACAGCATTTCATTATATGGCCTATGTTGGCTTTTTTACGCAGCTTTTTGGAAACTCATTAAGACAAGTAAAATATTCTGTATTTCAATTTTATATTTGAAAATCGTTATACCAAACAAGCATGCGAAGCCATAAATAATTAAGAACTTTTTCTCAAACCATTCTTTTGCAGCTATACAAGTATTTTTCTTCATATCACGCTTTCAAACCAGCGTTCACCGATATTTATGCCTTCATTTTAGGCAATTACTGACTGATAATTCAATATTTAAACATACTTTAAAAAAATAAATTTTCTAATTTTTTTTTTAGGAAAGTGATCATTATTATATAAGATGCCTTATGACAAAATTTGAAAAAAAAATCACTGTCTAATTAGTGAGATATTACCAAATTAATTATCCCTACCCCTTAAACTAAAAATTAATGAACTTAGCAGGCTTTTCTTATTTCTAAGCATGTTAAAACCTTACGAACCAAACACAAGATTAAAATACCTCACTGTGAACTTCCAAATGAAACTATATGTACTCCAAAAACTTGGAACATTTATATGCATATATGTGAAGACTTTTCAATACCAAAAACGATACCAAAATACCCCACCCACGGTAAAAAGAAACTTATCCGCATTTTGTCTGAACACCTAGTCGATATATTTTGACCAAATTTGCATAGATACACCATTAGGATAGAGATGTAATGTTTTGGGGACATTTACCGTTTTTCAAGGTCACAGGGTAACTCTGCATGTCAAATTTAGGTGAAAATGTGCTGTTTTAATATGCATCGCTTTAATTGATCGATGCATATACTTCATGTACTCATCCAAGAATTTGAAATGTTTTTAAATCTTTGTTGCGGCCTCGGGCGCCATACTAATGCCCAATCGCGAAGCAAGGCCAGACCTTAACACTTGACCAGAGTTGGTTTATTTCTATTAGATCTATATATCCCTTGACGGACATCTTTCAATTGAAACATGTCGGATGTAGAGTAAACCTTGGAGATTAGCAAAAAATTTAGCATTAAATTGTAAATATTTTATTGCTCATTATTTTAAGCTCACCTGAGCCGAAGGCTCATGGGTGAGCTAATAGTATACCAGTCACTCCGTTGTCCGTCCGTCCGTCGTCCGTCCGTCAACATTTTCAAACATCTTCTCCTCTGAAACCACTGGGCCAATTGAACTCAAATTTCATATGGAGACTTCTTAGGACGCGGGAACGAAAGTTTGTTCAAATGGTCTGGTCACATGACCAAGATGGCCGCCGCGCCCATATATGGTAAAAACCCTTTAAAAATCTTCTTCTCCAGAACCAGAAGGCCGATGACCTTGGGACTTGGTATGTAGCATTGAGGGTGTTTGGCCTACCAAGTTTGTTCAAATAATGATCCTAGGTTGACCTTGACCTACTTAACGTCAAGGTCAAATTTGCTTCCTAATGCATTTAAATGGGAAATTTTTTGAAAAGTTGATTTTTTTTTAATACTGTTGAAGCCAAAGTCATTATTCTTACTTGATATGTTAAAACTAATGAGACAAGGGCTATAAATAAGTTTCAAAGGTCAAGGTTGACCTTTGCCCTTTCAGCCAAGGTCGCTCATATTGTGGTCTAATCAATATATTAAAACTTAGTTTTCTCACAAACCATTGGCCCAATTGCAAGGGTGGCAATCGACCGGTCAATATGCATATTGACCAGACCAGTGGTCAATACTGGTTTTAACCGGTCATTACTGGTCGATTGGTGGTCAATTGGTCGATTGAAAAAACTTAGTTGATGTGAAGATACTTGGCATTATTTATCCCCTGTTTTACTGAACTCTATAAGGACTAAAAGTAGTTTAATATAAGATAATACAATGAGGTTTAACTGAAAATGTTTTTTTTTTTTTTGTTGATTTTGCTTTTAAAAAGAATTAATAACTAATAAGCTGTAAAATAAACAAAAATGATATGTCAATAGTTTTAGATCTTCAGTCCCAATCATTACCACAACTTTCAGTTCAGACTAACAGGCTTGAACTTATTTTCTATCAACCATTAATAAAAAAGGCAAATTCAAGTAATGAAAATAAATAAATTTTAAAAGTAGCTTTTTTCATAGAAATAAAAAAATATTTAAATCAAGGACTTATTTTAAAACGAGAGAAAGTAAAAAAAAAATCAGTACTTCAAATTGATCGTCAAAGAGGTCATCATGTACAAATAAAAGATGCTGTATTAGTTAAAATTCAAATTGGTTTGGCTTCTTACGTGAAAAGACAAAAGTATGAAAATTATAAAGAAAACACTTAATGTTGAACAATATATCAGATATATCAAGGAGTTATGTTTTTACTTTAAATACCCTAGAACAAACAAAACTGTCAAAATACCAGGCATGTCTCTCAGACTGAAGAAGGTGTGTCCAATTTATAACACCTATCCGATCACTGAGCTTAAAATGTATTGGCTAATTCAGTGGCATCTGTGTGTATATAGAGGTGTGAAAGTGTGGTCATTCAGTTATCTGCTGTTATCAGTTAATAATTAACCAAGTGTCATAAACTAATAAAAGTTACATGTATTGTTTCAAAATAAAGCAAAAAACCCTGTATGGTTATTCTATTCTGCCTTTAATGATGCAAGAAAAACTAGTGTTAGGTGCATGGACTGTAATGCAGAACTCAGTGCGAAGGTCTTAGATGGAAATGGAAATCTCACAATGAAAAGGGCCCTTGGCAGGGATGAAAAAGTATTTTTTTATTTATTTTTTCAATAGATAGAACATAAAACCTATACAAATATCCCATTTCACCACAAAAACGCCCCTCAGAATTTTCAATCGACCACTCAGATTCATATTGACCACTTTTTGGCATATTGACCGGGGCGGTTTTAACCGGTTAAAACCGCTGGTTAAAACCGGGTGTGGTTTCGACCGCCCAACCTTGCCCAATTGAACTCAAATTTCATATGAAGACTCCTTATGATAAGATAGCCAAAATTCACTGAGTACCTATAACTTACCTATGATTTGGTTGGACCCGCATTGATATGAAAAAGGTTTTTATGCCCACACCCTTCCCGCTACTGAAGGGGGTATTCAGTGGTGTGGAGGGGGAGGGGGTACTATTTTTGGTACGGATCCCGTCGGCGTTGGTCATGGGCGGAATTGGCCACCAGTAGTCTAGAGGGGCTAGACATTTTCTATGCGCATATCACATGAACCAGGCTTGAAGATTGGGTCCGCATTTCATGAATATTAATGAGCATCGATGCGACAAAACCTGTCTTTAGGGTTTCCGATAAGATCATACCAAAACCAGCCTTCTCAGCCACTGAGATTAGATAGAAAAGTGAAATCTCTCTTGGAGCAAGTTTAGATACGATACTATTCAATTTGTGAATAGCAAAGGCGCTGAGCAGACTGCACGGATGCGCAAGCTGGTCTGCGCCTTTGTTGTTTGCAGACCCCGATGGCAGAATTCCTCGCGTACCTTTAATAATTTTAAGAGTAGGCCTACTATAATTTAGAATCACGACTATACTTGGGTCAACCTTAGCCCAAGATAGCCTTGTAGCTAGATATTGGAACACATTTGACATAAGGCAAATTGTTTAGGAAGCAAACTAAAGCGAGGGACTCTCAACGTCAATGTCAAGTTCAATACTTGTCGTTTACGCATAATGACGTCATAAGAGCAAGTGATGTCATTAGCGCACGTCAGGTTCAAAGTAGATGCTAGAGAACGTGACGAGATAGTCTGTCTTGGTGAAATTTCAATGCAGGTAAAATAAAACCAGAAAATCATATATAGATCTATATACAAGTAGTTATATCTTGATTGTTGATGTGGACTGTCAAAAAACCGCCAACAGTCGACTGACATTTCCCGGTAAAATGCGTGTTCCATTACACTGACTGACATTTTTCTTCTCACAGAGCTGAGCGTCCATCGTTTAGTATCCGTAAAGAATGCCAACTTTTGTTGTTCATTATACTTAAAATTTTGTTTGCATTTTTAATGTTATATCAATCACTTTCAGATTACCAACGTGCAGTGTAATGGCCATTACTGTCGGTAGAAAAAATATCATAGTTGCGTAAAATCACACTTTGTCATAATCGAACGCTACCAAGTATTACCTCCCTTGATGATTTAGAGTTACGGTTATTGCTATGGGTAGTGACCTTAATGCGTAAAATTAGCACATCAACATGTGGATTGATGTGGTTGCAGTTTGAGTAATAGAGGATATACAACTGGATAATTCTCTCAGGCCAATTAAAGTCACAGGTTTAGATAAACACATTTTTTGAGCGTAAAATAATTGTAAACATTTTCTTAGCCATCAGTTTAGACATATGTTTTGGGTGCTCAAAAGAGCCGTCTCATTGAGACGGTTCTTTTGAGCACCCACAACATATTGTTACAAATGCTCTTACCTTCCTTGGTCTAGAGTAGTACTTCGCGTCTTGACAGTAGGATGGTTTGTAGGAAAGAGAAGGCTCTTCAGGTATTGGGTTTGCGCCACATGGTTTCTAACACAGGTGGTTGTCATCAGTGAAGTACAGTTACTGTCCAGACGTAGTAGACAATCCAACCACCCAAGCAGCTCACTGACAATCCACGGGTACAACAATGTGATTATGTTATGGTTGAGAAATAAGAAAATTATTTTTTGTTATGCACTCACTAAAGGCCTGAAAGTGGATCATTAAAGATAGACATACAAACAATTTAAACACTCTTTGATAAGGCAAGATGTCTGTGGAGTAATTATGATGTTTATTATTAGCAGATGCTTTTTGCTGGGTAGTGATCCAGAATTTTTTCTTTTCTCAAAAATTTGTCACATTAAAAAAAACCTTCATTATAAATCTGTTTGTGCTCGTTATAACTGCTCGATCATGAGCAGTCCATGTTTGAATTTTACAATAGCAGGACCTGGCCCACGCTATAGGGGGATTCAGGATATATCGTTGCTTTTTAAATCCTGACTTTGCTATGTACTCATGTAAAAGTGAAGTCGATGTTACCTTCTAATTTCAGGAGGTATTTACTTTAGTATGATAACAGTGTTTATTTGGCGACCTTCAGTGGCTTTAGTCTGTAAATCAAAGTGTCTTGTCCAGCGGATGTGATAACAGCGATATGTTTTTGCCATATGGTAAGCAGTTAAGATTTGGCCTAGGAAAATCCCTGCTAAGAGTAAGAAAAGACTCTTTGTCAATTCTTTGTAACACTTATCAGGCCTCCAGATACACGTAAGATGGAAAAATGGTTTTCTTATTTCTCTACCAAAACATACTTTGTGGGTACTCAAAAGAACTGTCTCAATGAGACAGTTCTTTTGAATACCCAAAACGCCGTTTAAATTGATGGGTAAGAAAAAATTGCAATTTCTTGCTGATAAAAATTCCTTATCAGGACCTATGGCTGGTGGTAATGGACACAGCTTTCTGTATTTTTCAGGATTCTGGTGAAAAACCAGAGACAATGAGTGGTAAAGATGCAGCTATGTTTCCAATCATTGCCAGTTGCACTCTCTTTGGCATTTATCTCATTTTCCAGGTAAGACCAAAACTAAATTTGAGCCAGTTCATGACATTTAGGTACTTCGATATATCGTCAGGGGTCACACTTTCTTGAAAAAGTACTTGAATGTAGAGGGCTTTATAAGTCTTTGAAAATTATATCTGTCATAAAACTTACTGCAGGGCTTTAGATCAGTTTTTTTTTCAAAGAGTACAGTACTCCTCCATTTGAAAAAAAAGGAGTAACGAGAAATTTTAAGGAGTACTGACTGTTTGCCTTAAAGTACACACAAGAAGCAGCAATAGAACTAAGTTATCAGTGAGACATGCCAGCTTACACATGGCATGGTATGATAAAGTTAGCAGTGCGACAGGCCAGCTTACATGTAAGCAGGACTCACAAGCTGACATATGCTATAGATCAGAGAATATGATAAAGTTAGCAGTGCGACAGGTCAGCTTACATGTAAGCAGGACTCACAAGCTTACATATGCTATAGATCAGAGAAAATGAAAGATTAAGTTGGCAGTACGACAGAGCAGCTTACATGTAAGCAGGACTCACAAGCTCACTCACAATCAAAATCACACATGTTCAATCTCCCACAATTAATTAATCGGAGATTAACCCTACAGTTAGTGGATTGATGTATACCTGTTTAAAATAGGCATGGTTTTCGGAACAGCATGCACATTGAGGAGTTGTTTAATCAGAGCCTTCATCATTTGCGATTTTGACTATGATTTTGTGCATTAGGGACCCACTAACCAGTAATTTAAATTAAAGACATTTACCGTGAAGATAAAAAAAGTAAACTTAATATAAAAATCTTGTCCAAATTGTTTATTATTTTTTTAAGGTATTTTTTTATCAACAAATAAGATAAGGTAAACTAACATTACTATTCAGGGGACAAAAATTTTACTTGTCCACTCATAATTAAGAGTGAAATCTAGAAAGGACAAGTAATTCTTCCCAAAGCACTCGTCCTGTATAGGACGAGTGCTTTGGTAAGAATTACTCGAGGAAGTCATATTACATATTACTCCCTTATGTTCTTTATTGCATACGCTTTTAAAGAACAAGTGCATGTGTTAATTTGTGTAGACAATTTTCAATTGTAAGTCACTCGTCCTGCAGGACAAGTGCAATATTGCAATATTTTTGTCCCATGCAATTTTTGCCAAATATATTATATAATTATTAAATCTGTGTTTATATTTCAGGTATTTTCTAAAGAATATATAAATCTTCTGCTAGCTGTCTACTTCTTCTTTTTGGGAGTTCTAGCTCTAGCACACATCACAAGGTAACTTTTCCTTCATAACACAAGAACAATGTATAGTCAGGATTCGAACAGGCTTAAAAAGTACTTGAATTTTAATGGCTTTCTTGAAAAGACCTTGAAAATTAGGTCTGCTTTGAAAAGTACTGGAAAACCACTTAAAGGTCTTGAAATGTCCTTGAATTTTTCTATCTTCTGTAGAACTTAACACTGTTGATAGAGATCTAAATGAGTATAAAATTGTGGTGCCTTTATTTGGTGCAGCAAATGCTGCACCAAATAAAGGTACAACAATTTCATACTCATTTTCTAGTACTAATTTCTCCATAATCTCAGTCCAGCATTTTTGAAGAAGAATTTTAACACATTGATCAGTATTTTCCTTAACTTTTAGTCCTTAAAAACTGTAAAATAGTCTTGAGAAGTCGTTGAAAAGTCCTTGAATTTTACTCAAACTTCCCTGACATAACACATGAACAATATATAGTGCTTACCATGGCTATCCAGAATCTAAGGTCGTGATAAGCATACGTTTTGTTAAGGCCAACCTTAAAAATATTTTTGTTTCCCCTTACCCGACCCTGTGTTACAAGTATATAGGCGATGATGATCAGATTTTTTTTTAACTTCTCAAATTGGATACCCATTAAACTTAATTGTAAATAGCCCTGATATAGGCAATAAATGTAAATACAGTAAACCTGTGTAAAATTTGCCACTCAAAAATAGACAAAACAAAGATCTTAATCATGACAAAGCCAGCTTAATGAAGGTCAAAAGTATTGCAGAATGCTCCCCCTTGGAGCATTCTGCAATACTTTTGACCTGCATTAAGTGATAGTTTGTCTAAAACAATTTTTGGTCTTTTTGAGAGTGGTTGTTTTAGGCAGGTTTTTTTCTGTACACAAACAATTTGCTAAGAATATATTTTTAAGATAACACTGTTTACATTTGACAATTCTCTAAGTTTGCAATGAAATTAAAAAAAAGTTCTTGACTTAAAATCGTAATCAATGTTTTTGGGGAGGGGCTTTTTTTTCAGGGTCGGTCAGGTAAGGGGAAACAAATAAAATTTCAATTTAAGCCTAAATTCTAATTATTTTCTTACAATCAAGTTTAAACATGTTTAATATTGGTACTCAAAAGAACCGCCTGATCAAGATGATTCTTTTGAGTACCAACAACATATGGATTGGTTGAGAAATAAGAAAAATAATTTTCAACTAAGCATTTTTTTTCTGGAGGCCTACAGACAAGAGTGGGTACTTAAAAATTAGTTTACTACTTCTCAGCCAAAATTTTTATGGGTACTCAAAAGAAGGGTCTCAATTAGATGGTACTTTTGAGCACCCAAAAAGAGCCTCTTCTTGTAATCATAAAAGTTCAGTGGTTGATGGCACCGGGCCGCTTAGCACCTTCGGTAACGTGTCTGGCAACAGATGCGAGTCTGACTCAGTGGTCTAGATAAGGATTTTCACCAATGGGTATTTCAACCCCTGCTTTTTAATTTAACGAGTATTTTGCTCCATGTTTAAAATATCAAATTTCAGGAAATGCAAAGCCTTGTAAAAAGACTCAATATTTGCTTAACATATTTTAAAGAAAAGTTGCTTGTATCAAATACATGTTGCGTTTTTAGGAAAACTTCCAAGATTTATACAATTGGTGTATATTAATTAGTTTTTTTACTAAGAATAAAAGTTTTCACCACAAAAATTGAATATTAACACTGAAAACTCAAACTGCAAAGGGTATTTTCACCCTTCAATTTAATTTTCAATGCTGAATTCCAAAAAATCAATGCTGAAATACCCTGTACCCCCTCTTATCTGGAGCCCTGCTGACTGCAGATCCAGGGGTTGCGAGTTTGATCCCGGCCTGGTCCCATACTTTCGTCAAGATTGATTATGATATAATTTCTACGGTCATTCTCCTCTCTTCCGCTGAATCATTCAAGAGGATTGTTGTCAGTTACAATAAAAAGTATGTGCACGAAGTACTGGTTAACTCCTTGTTCAAGCTTGCCCAGGAAAAATTGTGGTTAGGTGAACTGACCGTCCCGCCATGACCATAGCTGTTGACTTGGAACATAAAGCAACTAAACAAACAAACAAATCAGTGGTTGATGGTTAAGACGAAAAAAAAGATACCTTGCCTAGGTGTGCACTGGAATTAGAATAGAAAAAAGTATTGCGAGAACAAAAATGAACAATCGTCAGGAGGTTTTATCTCATTGGCTGCCGCGAATTTTATCGTCTGCTGCTGATCTTTGCAAACAGTTTGGACCCAGATCAGGCCCAACAGAACAAACTGTTTGACACTCTGATAATGTTCCTGAAAGAATTTTTTTTAAAAAGTCAGCAGTCGACAAACATTCATGAAAAATTACTCCGCATACAAAGAGTTAAAAGTTCTGAAGACTTAAACTTTGCATCAGTGTAAACTAGGAGTCAAATACACAGGACACAGAGGTAAATCACTACCAGGGTTTGATCCTGCAGTTGGCTTATAACACAGGAGAAGTTAAGCAAAATTTTTGAGTGTAAAATTGTACTTATTTTCTTACCCAGCAATACAAACATATGTTTTGGGTGCTCAAAAGAACAGTCTCATTGTGACGGTTCTTTTGAGTACCCACAACATAAGTTTTGGTTTAGAAATAAGAAAAAAACAACAGTTAAACACTTTTATCATGAGGCCTGTTGACTATCATATCTCTCTTTCTTTGTTTCAGCCCATTTCTTCATCAGCTGATCCCACCATTGTTTCCTAACCAAGAATATCACATGATTTTTACCCAAGGAAAAGGGGATAAAAAAGAAGGTAATTCTTCACTGGATAAATATAGCCCATGCTTTTAACTTTTCCCATGTTTTTAAACACTATTCAATGACAGGTATATCTTAGGAGCAGTCTGATCAGGGTTCATAGTGTTTGCTTCCCTGACAAAATTAATCCCGGAGTACATTTGAATACATGTAGCAGACATAATAAGCAGACAACATTTTCTGAACAAAAAATAGCTGCATGTTAATGGTTAAGAAGTTTACAGCGTGTTGTGCTGGCTAATCCGATTGGTTTAATCCTATCTTATTCAAATTGGTTTGTACATAGTATAAATATTTTGATACAATATGATACGGATAAGAACAGAAGCAGTTGTTTTCATTAAAGGCAGGAATCCTGTACCCCCTGGCAGGGGAGTGGCTTCAATATGAGACAATATGCAGGTGGCCCTTAACTACTTAAATTGGACCAATGGCTTGCTCAGACTAATAAACAGCATGGTCACTGAGCCGATAAGACCTGTCAACTATAATCCTGGTAGTAGCCAGAAGCTAATCAAATTAGAGATAGGCTCCTGTAGGTGTTCACAGCTTGAATGCAATGAAGAAAATGGTGAAACTGAAGGTTATTCTGCCTTATATACCCCACGCCTGCCTTTAAAGCCAAATTAAAAAAGAATATGATGTATTCTTTCAGAGATAGTGAACTGGGAGTTTGACAGAAAGGATCTGCTTTGTCTGGCCTTATGTGGTCTTGTTGGTATCTGGTACCTCATCAAAAAGGTATGTTATACTTATTCTTATTACTTATACTTAGAATTCTGTTATACAGATTATTTCTGTAAAGTTGGGATGTCCCATTACACACTTTAAGGAATCACCAATCATATTGTTTATCTGACTTCAAAGTCTGTTTTTATATAAGAAAACAGTGTAGACCCTGGTGAGATCTTAAAGGTTTGTGAAATCTCATTTGGGTCTAGACAAATTTTATTTGAAGTCGGAGAGTATAAACGGAAATAACATTAGCTATTTATAGCTATTTACCGACTCTGCATTCTCACAGTCAGTGTACAATGTTAAACAGTTTAGAGGTTTCTAGTCTTAAATTCTATAATGTCAACAAACATTATATGGGGTACTTGAGCATCCTATTATGGGGATACCTTGGTAGCATAATGGTTAAGGGCATCAAAGTTGCAGCGCTAGATTCATTAGCCACATTTGTGAGGGCTCTATCTCCAACAAAAGTGAAATGCTTCTATTTCTAAAGATTTGTCACATCATTATTTTCTATTGCAGCACTGGATAGCCAATAACCTGTTTGGCCTGGCCTTTGCTGTGAATGGCATTGAGTTCCTGTCTCTAAACAGTGTCAGTACAGGGTGTATCTTGTTAGGAGGACTCTTTGTATATGACATTTTCTGGGTAAGTGTTATCAACAGATCCGCTATGGAAGCTCAGTGGCTCAGTGGTAGAGTGCTTGACTCGAGACCGAGGGGCCACAGGTTGGAGCCTCACTGGCGTCACTGCTTTGTGTCCTTGAGCAAGAACATTAATCCTGGCTTAGTACTGGTCCAACCCAGGAAGATCTGTCACTTTATAACTGAAAGATTGCTAACGGGACATAAATAATCAAATCAAACAAACAAAACAGATCCACTATAATACCAGTATGCAGGTTGCTGTTTTTCTATTTTTACCACTTACCCTTTACCTAATAGAGACACTTTTTAACACTTTTTCAAACAGAGCAGACCCTGATCAGGCAGCTCTTGTCAGAGCTGCATGATCAGGGTCTACTCTGTTTGCTTATGGAAATATGATACATCTGATCCTACACTAGTAGAGCCGACAAGTAATTTCTATTTTCTATGTACCAACAATTTACATGAACGTTTATTTATTCATAATTATCAATGATTTTAATTTTGGACCTGTGAGTCCAGAACACTTTTTTATGACAAGTTTTGCAAAACCTTTGCATCCTGGGACTCCCTGAAATAAAGACTGCATCCCAGAGAAAAATTATGAGTAAAGGATGCAGGATGAGCAGGTAAAACATCACTGAATTATTCATGGTGGATGGAGCCTAGCATGAATATTCATGAAGGAAAAGGTTAATATAGGCTAGCACACAAGATTTCAGTGCTTATAGCTTAGGCTTAAATGAAATATATGTGTGGTTCCTGTTGCCTACCTACCCTAATTTTTTTAACCCTACCCTAAACATTAAAATGGTCTTTGGAGAAAAAATACCTAAAATGGGCACTTTTTCAGATTTTGTCACTATTTTCTTTGTTAAATGTTATAACAAAATTTAATAATTTCCCTACCTACCTACCCTAAATTTTTTTGGTATGCAACAGGAACCACACATATATTTCATTTAGGCCTTATGCTCAAACATATCTTATAAATGCATATTCTGTCCAGTCCAGTGAAGATTTAGGTCTAAATTTTGGTCTGAGACTTCATCTTCATCCATACTTCGTGTATGAGAGCATCGGAGACAGGGACGTAAAGCTGTAACGATGCACGGCGTGTCTAAGTCTTCAAAGGTTGCATAGGTGATACATATCAAGACCCCGTCACCTAGCTCATTTGTTTTGTATACTACACTTGTTGTAAGCATCCCATAGACATGTTTCAAATGGGAACCACAGAAAATGTTTCTACAGAGATACTACAGAAATTTCAACCACACAGAGAGCTTTGCTTCTATGGAGATTAATAGCAAGTTTACTCATAACGAAGCTCATATGATTTAGAGAGGACATCTAATAAATATTGTGTTTATTCTGTTTGCAGGTATTTGGAACCAATGTAATGGTGACAGTTGCCAAATCATTTGAAGCACCAATAAAATGTAAGTAAATCTTATTCTCATGTATTTTAAAGAAAACATTTTATTAACCCTTTATGCACTAATGGATTTTTCCTTCTGGTTTGATACAGTAAGCTTGGGATACAGTCAACTTGGAATGGTCCATAGTATATAGAGGTCTAAGGTTATAATTACCAAATAATATTGTATTTCTTTCTCAGAAAACTGATTGTTCTAGTTAACAGTTTAAATCCTTGTTTAGTCTCAAATTGGCACATTGCAAGCCGCATGTTATCCAGCCTGATGCGACATAATGAATGACATCAAAAATATTTCCGAAAGTATATCGCGGATATACTGTCACATGTTTTTGATAATAGCCAATCAGATGTAGCATTACAATATAACAAGTGCATTAGAATGCTGAATCCCCAGACAAAATGAAATCTTGTTATACAGTAACACCTGTCTAAAAAGGCCACTCTCAAAAAGACCAAAAATTGTTTTTCTAGACCAATTTTCGTTTAATGTAGGTCAAAAGTATTGCAGAATGCTCCAAGGGGAGCATTCTGCAATACTTTCGACCTTCATTTAGCTATCATTTTTCGTTAAGATTTTTTTGTCTATTTTTGAGTGGCCGCTTAAGACAGGTTTTACTGTATTTGTTTGCTTATATATACCTCTGTATTTCAGTGGTGTTCCCTCAAGATTTGTTACAGAATGGTTTAGCAGCCAATAACTTTGCTATGTTAGGATTGGGAGATATTGTTATACCTGGAATCTTTATTGCTCTGCTTCTCAGATTTGACTTGAGGTATGTAGCTCTGCTATGTTAGGATTGGGAGATATTGTTATACCTGGAATCTTTATCGCTCTGCTTCTCAGGTTTGACTTGAGGTACGTAGTTCTGCTATGTTAGGATTGGGAGATATTGTTATACCTGGAATCTTTATTGCTCTGCTTCTCAGATTTGACTTGAGGTAGGTAGTTCTGCTATGTTAGGATTGGGAGATATTGTTATACCTGGAATCTTTATTGCTCTGCTTCTCAGGTTTGACTTGAGGTATGTAGTTCTACTATGTTAGGATTGGGAGATATTGTTATACCTGGAATCTTTATTGCTCTGCTTCTCAGATTTGACTTGAGGTACGTAGTTCTGCTATGTTAGGATTGGGAGATATTGTTATACCTGGAATCTTTATCGCTCTGCTTCTCAGGTTTGACTTGAGGTAGGTAGTTCTGCTATGTTAGGAGTGGGAGATATTGTTATACCGGGAATCTTTATTGCTCTGCTACTCAGATTTGACTTGAGGTATGTAGTTCTGCTATGTTAGGATTAGGAGATATTGTTATACCTGGAATCTTTATTGCTCTGCTTCTCAGGTTTGACTTGAGGTATGTAGTTCTACTACGTTAGGATTGGGAGATATTGTTATACCTGGAATCTTTATTGCTCTGCTTCTCAGGTTTGACTTGAGGTATGTAGTTCTACTATGTTAGGATTGGGAGATATTGTTATACCTGGAATCTTTATTGCTCTGCTTCTCAGATTTGACTTGAGGTATGTAGTTCTACTATGCTAGGATTGGGAGATATTGTTATACCTGGAATCTTTATTGCTCTGCTTCTCAGATTTGACTTGAGGTACGTAGTTCTGCTATGTTAGGATTGGGAGATATTGTTATACCTGGAATCTTTATCGCTCTGCTTCTCAGGTTTGACTTGAGGTAGGTAGTTCTGCTATGTTAGGATTGGGAGATATTGTTATACCGGGAATCTTTATTGCTCTGCTACTCAGATTTGACTTGAGGTATGTAGTTCTGCTATGTTAGGATTAGGAGATATTGTTATACCTGGAATCTTTATTGCTCTGCTTCTCAGGTTTGACTTGAGGTATGTAGTTCTACTACGTTAGGATTGGGAGATATTGTTATACCTGGAATCTTTATTGCTCAGCTTCTCCGATTTGACTTGAGGTAGGTAGTTCTGCTATATCAGGATTGGGAGATATTGTTATACCTGGAATCTTTATTGCTCTGCTTCTCAGATTTGACTTGAGGTACGTAGTTCTACTATGTTAGGATTGGGAGATATTGTTATACCTGGAATCTTTATTGCTCTGCTTCTCAGGTTTGACTTGAGGTATGTAGCTCTGCTATGTCAGGATTGGGAGATATTGTTATACCTAGAATCTTTATTGCTCTGCTTCTCAGATTTGACTTGAGGTATGTAGTTCTACTAAGTTAGGATTGGGAGATATTGTTATACCTGGAATCTTTATTGCTCTGCTTCTCAGGTTTGACTTGAGGTATGTAACTCTGCTATGTCAGGATTGGGAGATATTGTTATACCTGGAATCTTTATCACTCTGCTTCTCAGATTTGACTTGAGGTAGGTAGTTCTGCTATGTCAGGATTGGGAGATATTGTTATACCTGGAATCTTTATCGCTCTGCTTCTCAGATTTGACTTGAGGTATGTAGCTCTGCTATGTTAGGATTGGGAGATATTGTTATACCTGGAATCTTTATTGCTCTGCTTCTCCGATTTGACTTGAGGTAGGTAGTTCTGCTATGTCAGGATTGGGAGATATTGTTATACCTGGAATCTTTATTGCTCTGCTTCTCAGATTTGACTTGAGGTATGTAGTTCTACTATGTTAGGATTGGGAGATATTGTTATACCTGGAATCTTTATTGCTCTGCTTCTCCGATTTGACTTGAGGTAGGTAGTTCTGCTATGTCAGGATTAGGAGATATTGTTATACCTGGAATCTTTATTGCTCTGCTTCTCAGGTTTGACTTGAGGTATGTAGTTCTACTATGTTAGGATTGGGAGATATTGTTATACCTGGAATCTTTATTGCTCTGCTTCTCCGATTTGACTTGAGGTAGGTAGTTCTGCTATGTCAGGATTGGGAGATATTGTTATACCTGGAATCTTTATTGCTCTGCTTCTCCGATTTGACTTGAGGTAGGTAGTTCTGCTATGTCAGGATTAGGAGATATTGTTATACCTGGAATCTTTATTGCTCTGCTTCTCAGGTTTGACTTGAGGTATGTAGTTCTGCTATGTTAGGATTAGGAGATATTGTTATACCTGGAATCTTTATTGCTCTGCTTCTCAGGTTTGACTTGAGGTACGTAGTTCTGCTATGTTAGGATTGGGAGATATTGTTATACCTGGAATCTTTATTGCTCTGCTTCTCAGATTTGACTTGAGGTACGTAGTTCTGCTATGTTAGGATTGGGAGATATTGTTATACCGGGAATCTTTATTGCTCTTCTTCTCAGATTTGACTTGAGGTACGTAGTTCTGCTATGTTAGGATTGGGAGATATTGTTATACCTGGAATTTTATTGCTCTGCTTCTCAGATTTGACTTGAGGTAGGTAGTTCTGCTATGTTAGGATTGGGAGATATTGTTATACCTGGAATCTTTATTGCTCTGCTTCTCAGATTTGACTTGAGGTAGGTAGTTCTGCTATGTTAGGATTGGGAGATATTGTTATACCTGGAATCTTTATTGCTCTGCTTCTCAGATTTGACTTGAGGTAGGTAGTTCTGCTATGTTAGGATTGGGAGATATTGTTATACCGGGAATCTTTATTGCTCTTCTTCTCAGATTTGACTTGAGGTAAGTTGTTCTGCTATGTTAGGATTGGGAGATATTGTTATACCTGGAATTTTATTGCTCTGCTTCTCAGATTTGACTTGAGGTAGGTAGTTCTGCTATGTTAGGATTGGGAGATATTGTTATACTGGGAATCTTTATTGCTCTTCTTCTCAGATTTGACTTGAGGTAAGTTGTTCTGCTATGTTAGGATTGGGAGATATTGTTTTACCTGGAATCTTTATTGCATTGCTTCTCATGGTTTGACTTGAGGTACGTAAATCTGCTGAATTTTTCAAAGACTTAGGAGTATCAAGACTGCTATTGAAGGGAAAATTTAACCCAAGACATTTTAGCTGGAACATGAGATTTCCAACATTTCCAGCAAAGGCTCGGATCAGCCTGCGCATATGCACAGTCTGATCAGACAGAACCTTTGCTAGTCACTTGAATATTCAATGACTGTTAAGCTACTATCTGAACAGCAGTTGGTGTTTATATGCTTAACAGGAGGCTGCACAGGCTCGTCTGAGTCTGCACTTGTCAAAATGCCACAATGTTGGAAATCACATGTCACAGCTCATTGACTTTTTCATGATAGAGTGTAAGACTTGGGATTCGAGACTGACCGGAGGTACTATGTTGGGTTCATGAGCAAGACACTTTATCCTCTGCTTAGTACAGGAAAATATCCCGTCATGACTGATAAATTGTTGACTAGGATGTGAAGCATCAACACAAACAAATGACCTTGTAAGGCTGTGGATCATTGGGCTCAAGAAGATACCAGAGGGATTATAAGGCCTAAAGGCTAAATACAGTTCTTAATACAAATTAGCCATGGTAAAACATACATGAAAGTTACTCTTTAAATTCACTTTGCAGTACATTTGCCTTGACCATTTAGTGAAAAACTACTTGTTTCAGTTGTTTGAAAAAGTCCAGATCCAATGATTTCGTCAGTGATGAATATTCGTACTCAATTTTCTAGTCGGATATGTGAATATCCCAGTACTTGGATACTCGCTGCAGCCCTATGACCTTGCATATATTCAAGTGCACTTCAGACAAGGTTTAATCATGGAAGCAAACATTGTGAACCTGATCTAGGTTTGTATTGTTTGCAATATAGACTACCAATCTACATTAAGCAGATGAGGGAGAGTAGACAGCAATAGTCGTGATTGGCAGAAAACTGTAAACTAGAGCTGTGATTCCATAAATGCTTGTGGGCTCCTTCTTAACCTAGATTTAGTAAATAAAAGAGATGTTAAAAATAGCAAAATTTTATATCTGTTTATTTGCATTTATTGACAAGACTTTAGTTAAGAGTGTGTAACAAAAATTTAATTTTCTTATTTCTCAACCAAAACATATGTTGTGGGTACTCAAAAGAACCGTCTTTTGAGCACCCAAAACATATGTTAAAATTGATAGGTAAGAAATAATTTACAATTTTATGCTGAAAATTTTTGTTCATCTAAACCTGTGATTGAAATTACTCTTTCCAGAGAGAACAACAAACATGCTGCCGGCTGGTTTGCACTTTTGTTGTTCACTTGTAATAGAATAGGGTTTTCTTGTAGACCATATTACCCATCATGTACATTTTCTCCTTTTCTTTCAGCTTAAAAAAAGACAGCAAAGTATATTTCTATGCTAGTTTCACTGCCTACTTTTTAGGACTTCTTCTGACAGTATTTATAATGCATTTCTTCAAACATGCCCAGGTAAGAGATTTTTTAACCCTTTTTTGTACCAATGGAATTACCCACAAAGTTTGATACAGTTAAATCAGGATTGTTCATTGTATATTTTGAGGGGTCGCAGGTTATAATTTCCCCAAAAAATATTTCTTTCTCTGAAGGTTGTTATTGTCTTAGCAAACAGTGCAGACCCTGATGAAATGCTGCATTATGCAGCATTTCATCTTGGTCTTCACTGTTTGCAAAAGTACCTGTTTAGAGGTTCCAGTATACAAATGGTTAATGCTTCATATAATATGTGCCTCAATGCCAGAAAACCTATCTTTGGTTTTGTGGCCAGGCAAGACTCAAACCATCCTGCTCAGCTACAGACTTGAGTCGAGCTAGAACAGTGAATTTTGGCCTGCATGGGTGAAAGTTTTCAGGATTATTCCTGAATTCAGGATTTTGAGGCTGACTTTCCAAAGAAGAAAGTCGGCCTCAAAATGCTGAATGAAGCAGATTATATTAGCTTCCCTGGTATATCTTCAGTTAATCTGAAGACAACTGACCATTTGAACTTGAAAATTATTAGTATTTGTGAGCAAATTGCAAGTTTTAAGATTTGAATTTCTGAAGTTCAGGATTTTTAAAAAAAAAAATTAACTTTCACCCATGCTGTTGCAAGTTTTTGTTATTCTTCATTCTATAGAGAGTGCTGATCAGACTGGGCAGATGTGCAGACTAGTCTGCATCTGTGTTTGTCTGCAACAAGTCAAGTTTTCTTGCATTGAGGCCCATATAGTGTTATAGATAAAATGTTAAGTGCCACGAGTAATTTACCTGAAAAGGTAGGCTTGTAAGTTATACCAAGACACAGGTGTGTGAGTTCATCTTCAAACAATTAATCGAAGCATTTAGCATAGGCCCACTTAAGCAAAATTTTTGGTCATAAAATTGTCATTATTTTCTTACCCATCAATTTAAACATATGTTTTGGGTGCTCAAAAGAACCGTCTCATTGAGACAGTTCTTTTTGGTACCCACAACATATGTTTTGGCTGAGAAATGAGAAAACTAATTTGCAATTACGCACTTTTATCTGGGGGTCTGATTTAGAGGTACAAAAGATGCATGCCTCAGTTTTTCCCCAATAAATTACATCTTGAATAAAAGAAATTCCCAGATGAAGTAGAAATGCATTTGGACATTTTCTTATTTCTCCACAAAAACGTATTTGGTGGGTTCTCATTAAAAGCATCCCATTGAGACACTTTCATCAAGCCCAACAAAGGCCGCAACAAATGTTTTTACCTTGAAATAAGTAAAATATTGACATTTTTACATAGAAAATAACATTTTTACATTAGAAAATGACGTTTATGTAAAAAAATTGACATTTTTACGTAGAAAACGTGTCTTCTCAAGGATAAATATCTATAGCAATGACTGTCTCTGTATTGCAGTCAGTGTATCAACAGGATTTGAGATAAAATTTAATTGCTGGAAATTAATTAAAATTTCAATATTGAACCTTATTTTTTTGCATAGATTTCAGATTTATACAATACCTGCAATATTAAAATTATTTTGACAAGTGTAGACTCTGACAAGCCTGTGCAGCGTCCTTTTAAGCTTAGAAACTCCAAATGATGTTCATTCAGTATCTTAACACTCATAGAATACTCAAGCGACTAGCAAAGGCTCTGATCAGACTGCGCGTATGTGCAGGCTGGTCTGAGCCTTTGCTGGTCGCACATACCACATTGTTGGAAATCACATGTCGCGGCTAAATTGCATCTGAATTTCTAGCCCATTAGATAGTTTCGAATAAACTACTAAATACTGACCACTGTCATTTACTGGAAAATACTTTAAATATTCTACTGGTTAATGACTTGGGCCAATAGCAGACCATTAAGTATGAAATGGGTACCACAATACCCTGATTGTGATAACCAAGATCTAGGTTATTGCCGCTCTGATCTTATCAAGTGCTAGTTATTACAGGGACCAAGCTGGCCCAGAATTTTAGGGAGAAATGACTTCTCCCTGCAGGAAAATTAGGGAGAAGTGACAGTCAGATAGGGAGAAGTTATAGCGCAAAATTACGGCATTTTCTGTCAATTTAGAAGCATATTAGCCATTACACATACTATTGCCATTTAATGGAAGGAGAAACACGATGCAGTGGTAGTAGATTGTCTGATAATGTCACCATAGCTTGCATTTGTGTGGTGACAGAATGAAAACGAGTCTCCCTAAAAAAAAAAAAAAAAAAAAAATTTTTTTTTTTTTTTTTTTTTTTTTTAGGGAGACTCCCACTTCTCCCTGGGTCCCATTTAGGGCGAAATTTCGGCCCCTAGGGCGACTATTTCGCCCTAGTCGCCCCCTAGCTTGGTCCCTGAGTTAATGAAGTCAATTTATCCAATTATTTTTGAGGGAGGGCAGTGGATTAGTGGTAGAGTGCTTGACTCGAGGTTGAAGGTTGTGGGTTTGAGCCTCACCCAAGTCACTGAGTTGTGTCCTTGAGCATGACACATTAATCCTTGCTTAGTCTTGGTTCAACCCAGGAAGACCCATCCCACCATAACTGAATATATGGTTGACTGGGACGTAAAGAATAAAAATTATCCAATTATTTTTCAGCCTGCCCTGTTGTACCTAGTGCCAGCCTGTATAGGTGTTCCCTTGTTAGTAGCATTAGTGCGAGGTGAAATCAAACAGCTGTTCAGGTAACTATAAAATCATCTGTTTAATCCTAGTTCTAGCACACTGGATATGGATATCTGGGATTTTATCCTGGGATAGAAAATCTTATCTTACCCAGGACGTCAAGTAACGTCATCATGTGAACTTGCATCTTAGCGTATTCAGGGAAATAAATTAATAAATAAATAAAAACAGTGGTGAGCAAGAAAAAGAATCCATTATTCGTGTGATGGTAGGATAGAAAAATCTGTCCCTCGGGATCACCATTTGTCATCACTTGGCAAGCCTCGTGATGCCAAACGGTGATCCTCGGGATTGATTTTTCTATCCTACCCTCACACTCAGTCATGATAGATTCTTATATTCTGAACATTTTCATACACAGTCATCTAATTACTTTAGTCCTTATAGCTGGAAGAACAAGCTGAAAATATGTTCAAGCAGGGGCATCTATGTCAAACTAACACATTTCTAGATTCTTTCAATAACTTGACATAATTATGTTGTGGGTAACAAAAAATATATATATGTTGATAGAGAATTATTTTGTGTAGCCACTCAAATGCTGGTGAAGCTATGTGTTTATTTTAAAAATATTTTGTTGATATTTTCTCTTTTTAGCTTGAGTACTAAGTGCTCAAAGTGAACTATTGGGATCAGTTAATGTCTGATGTGTGTTGTCTGTCGTCTACAATTTGCTTTAAATGACATATCCTATATCACCGGGCCAATTTTAATCAAACTTCACAGGAATGTTCCCTAGGAGATCCTCTACAAAAATAGCTATTTAAAAACGAACTTGATCATCCAAAAAAACACAGCTGCCAGGGGTGTGGCATATAGCGACTATGGAAATTTTAAAAGATCTCTGAAGCCGCTGTCAGATCACAATTTAAAATATTTTGGCAGAAATGGTCATTGGATGACCTTCTACAAAAATTGTTAAAATCTGTACCAGATAGACTCTCTCTTGACTGTCAAAATGTTATATTGTCTTACAGCTATGAAGACCACCCAGAAGATAAAGAGAAAGATAAGAAAGAAGAAAAAGAGGCTGTAAAGGAAGCAAAGAAGGAGAAATGAGGCATGATGATGCCGAGATTATAAAATCATACTTTTTATGGGGTCAACATATATTGTGTTATAGTGGTCAATTTTTTTAAAGATTTTTAATGTAAATTTGTTTGTATGGGTGTTGTCATATGGGCCTCGACACGAGAAAACCTGTCTTGGGTGGTTGCGAACAACAAAGGCGAAGACTAGCCTGCACATCGGCACAGACTGATCAGCACCTTTGTTATTCACTTTTTGGAAAGTAGCATATCTAAACTTGCTACAAGCTAAATTTCAATTTTCTAGCTAGTCTCTGTAGCTGAGGAGACTGATTTGAGTCATTTTGTCAGAAACCTCAAAGACAGGTTTTGTTGCACTGAGGCCTATTTATGACTTGAGTGCAGAATGTGGATTTGTATTAGCTATACACAATAGCTGAAATATGAGTGATGCCTAGAAAACTGCAATTTGCACTGAAAATTTTACACTGAAAATCTTTGCTTAACTGGCCCTATGTGTTTATAAAAGCCAATTTGCAGTTTTCAAGCATCAAATATCAGACAAGATTTTAAGTTGATACAAGCAGCTCCACTTTATGCATTTTCCATTTATGGCAGCATTTCTGCAAAAGTAATTAATTTCAAAGAATCTAAAAAAATTGATTGCTAAAACACAATACGTTGGAGGCTGTGCTATTTATATGGGCATGACCAGAAGGTGGAAAAAATAGCTATTGCCAGTGCAAGCAATCTCTTACATTAATTTGCATTCGTTCATTCAAGGGCGCAATATTTTTATCATCTGTAAATTTCAATAATGGCATAATTGATCGTCTTTGCTTTGTTATTAGAGACCTTTCTGTTGTTAAATTGTAACCTGCTGAGACCAGATATATGTTATTTTGAAAACTAACTTCAGATGAGACGGCTGATCAGGATCCATACTGTTTTAGAAGCAGCTTGTGAATTAGTTTTACCATTCTTGGACATTGAAGCGCCAATATCAACAAATGTTGTTTGTTTGGTCGTCTGCTGAAATTTTGACAATCAGCGTAGACCCAGATCAGAATGATCCTGTAGGAGCAGTCCAGTCTGGGTCCACACTGTTTGTCTCTATTTAAATTAGTTAATAATGTTAGCAAATATATGCAGCAGACAACATTTTTCCAACTCTTTTTTGTTGACTCTTTAAAGGTAATTTAATGGAATGATGCAACTGAACTGGGTGTTAAACAACTGTTTGTTTGACATTAATCCATTATTGCCTTGCTTTCTATGAATAGAACATCAGCAAACAGTGCAGACCCAGATGAGATACTGTAAAATGCAGTACCTCATCTGGGTCTGCACTGTTTGCTTTCTTTAAAACTATCTTCAGCACCTGAAAAAAATGTAAATTTCAACCTGAAAAACTTAGAATGACCAAAACTCTGTGCAGTTTTGGTCATTCTGAGTGTAATAGTTAAAAATGCTTTAAATTATCTAAAAAACACACATAGATATCAGTGCATGCCTAGATCATACCATTCCCCAATAACAGCCTTGTCAGGTCCTTCACTGTTTTTTTTTTATCCTGATCAGACTTTTTGTTGAGAATAGTCAAGAGAAGTAGTTGAAAATTTACAGTGCATTTTGAGTTGACATGCAGAGTACATTTCAAAGGTCAAAAATCTTTTACAAATCATGATTAATATTTTAAGGGTAAGACCCCATTAAACAGGTCAGTCTGAGAGGAGTTATGTAAATAGATTTTAGCTGAAGTCGGATCTAGTCAATATTAATCTTGAGTTGGAAGACATGGTTGCTTGGCATATGAAGAGTAGGTAGACCAGGGTTAGAATTGGCCAAGATTTCATATTCAAGCTGTATACTCTTTTGTTAACCCT
Organism: Loripinus fragilis; assembly: GCA_964019695.1. Classification (NCBI taxonomy): domain Eukaryota; kingdom Metazoa; phylum Mollusca; class Bivalvia; order Lucinida; family Lucinidae; genus Loripinus; species Loripinus fragilis. Next base: position 24,652,765 of record OZ026518.1, read on the forward strand.
TAAAGCGCCAAGAAAAAATGCATCTGAAATTGTTGTCTGCTGCAAATAATTGACTAACATTACTGATAAATTAAGTGCAGAGGCAAACAGAGTGGACCCAGAACAGACTGCTCCTATAGGAGCAGTCTGATCTGGGTCCACACTGTTTGCCATAGAGGCTTCTTAAACATTTAAGCAGACGAGAAAAGCAGATGACTTTTGTTGTGATTGGTGCATTAAGGGTTAACTGCCGATCGGTGCAGCATAGTTGGAAGCAAGTCTCAATAAGTAGTAAACCTGGCCTTGAGGTTATAAAACCTTTTTCATGCTCAACTCAACTGAGCGCCATGAAATTTATATATGTGTTGAGTAACCGTTTCGTTTGACACAAGCTGTGTTCAGAGAACCGAAAAAGTGCTTTGTATGTTTGTTAGAGAAAGTAATGGTGGTACAGTATATTTAAAGTGCCATTTTACAATTCATGACTTTTGTGGAAGGCAATATTAGAATGTTGTATGCCCCATTCATTTGACAAAAAAAAATGACAGGGTTTTTCTGTCTAAAATATCCCAAAAATCTAGGTCTGTCATTCAGACAGATCTAGATTTTTGGGACTTTTTACCTGCGTCGCTTTAGCGAAAGCAGGTCTAGTAGTGGGTCCACTCCGTCCGTCCGTCCGTCTGTCCGTCCGCAACACTTTAGGGGTACCAAGTTTGTGTAATCTGTAACTCCAAAAGTTTTCATTCCTTTTCATTCAAACTTTGCCTAATGATTGTACACATATTGAAGATGTGCACCTCCTATTTTGTGCACATTTCATAATTTTTTTTTCATTTTTTAGGGGTGTTGAACTTAATTTTTTTCATCCGAAATACTTAGGGGGTGCCTAGTTTGTGTAATCTGTAACTCATACAGTATTTATTCCTGTATATTCATACTTTACCTAATGATTGTTCACACATTGAAGATGTGCACCTCCTATTTTGTGCACATTTAATTTTTTTTAAAAACTTTTTACGGGTGTTGAACTTAGACATTTTTTCGATCATAAATGCTAAGGGGGTGCCTAGTTTGTGTAATCTGAAACTCCAACAGTATTCAATCCTTTATATTCAAACTTTGCATAATGATTGTTCACACATTGAAGATGTGCACCTTCTATTTTGTGCACATTTAATAAATATTTTTCTATTTTTGACGGGCGTTGAACTTAGACATTTTTTCCTTCCGAGATGCTTAGGGGGGTGCCTAGTTTGTGTAATCTGTAACTCCAACAGAGTTCATTACTTTATATTCAAACTTTGCATAATGACTGTTCACACATTGATAATGTGCACCTCCCATTTTGTGCACATTTAATAAATATTTTCTTATTTTTAGGGCTGTTGAACTTAGACATTTTTTCCCATCCGAAATGCTTAAGGGGTGTCTTGTTTGTGTAATCTGTAACTCAAGCAGTTTTCATTCCTTTATATTCAAACTTTGTATTATGATTGTTCACTCATTGAACATGTACACCCTATATTTATACACATTTGATAATATATTTTTGAGTGTTAAACTTCAAAATTGTTAAGTCACCTACTGTAGATTACATTGTGTAATTTGGTGTATTCTGATTTCATTCTTGTATATTTGAACTTTGCACATCGATTGTTCACACACTGATATGCACCCGCGACGCAGGTCCAGAGCAGAGTTTGGTCTTGTTTTGAAGAGAAAATGATTTACAAAATATTTTGTATATTCATGATAATTTTGGGAGGGACAGGGCTTCAGATAAGAGTGCGTAATTAAAAATAAGTTTTTCTTATTACTCGACCAGAGCATGTTGTAAGGAGCGTGGTGGCTCAGTGGTAGAGTGCTTGACTCAAGATTGAGTGTTGGAGCTTCATTGGAGGCTTTTTGTTGTGTTTTTGAGCAAGACACTTTGAGGAAGACCGTCCCAACATGACTGAAAAATTGCTGACTGAGACCTAAAGAATCAAAACAAACAAAAAAACATATGCTGTGGGTACAGCTAGTCTCAATGAGAGGTTTTTCGCACACAAAACACAAGTACAAACTGTTGGAAATAAAGTTTTTTTATCTTGATATATGTACAAAAGTCATCAATTGTTTTGTTATTTAAGTTTATGAATATGTGAGTGTATATGACTCTGGGCACCATATAAGAGGGTGTACATCAGAAATATCTTTATTTCTAGACCAAAACATGTTTTGGGTTCTTAAAAAAAAAGAAGAGCAGTTTGTTACACAAATCTCTGAAAATGCCAGGACTTTATTTTTGTTATGACATTGTCATAGATTTATGTGTGTCACTGCCAAGTCTGGTCCGTGCCTTCATTATCTGCATTTGCTGATAATAAATGATCTTGTACTGAAATGGTTCTTAACGCGGCAGTGGATGACCAGTTTAGTAAGTTTCTTGGTTTTGGGTAATTAAGACTTGATATTTCATGTGAATCATCAAGTTTTATTTGGTTTATTTAAGTAGGGGTATATTTTTTTTTAACATGCCATCTACAAATATTTGGTGCTTAACCAAGAAAATATATACCAGGCTGCATTACGCAGTTTGTAACATGTCTGACTGCAGATCCAGGGGTCGCGAGTTCGATCCCAGCCCGGTCCCAAACTTTCGTGGTGTTTGATCGTGAAATAATTTCTACGGCCATTCTCCTCCTTCCGCTGATTCAAGATGGGTTTTTAGTTACAAGCGACAGTACTGGTCAACCGCTTAGTCAAGCTTGCCCAGGAAAAAGTGTGGTAAGGTGAACTGACCGTCACAACATGATTATAGCTGTTGACTGGGACCTAAAGCATCAAACCAAACCAAAAAATATAATTTTGAAAAGTGTTTATCCTGATCAGCTGGCTTCTAAAGAAATCAGTAAATCAGGATGCATACTGTTTCCCATGCTTTATGTTATCCGATTTGTTACCACTTCAATCACTTCTACTGAACTGTCTGGTAAACAAAGTGCTTTTGAAATGTTTTAATTTATTCAGCTAAATAAGTGTTTAGCATAAAAAGTGCCACTTAGACAGATATGAACCAGCACATAATTTGTCACATTGTCAACGGAAGCTCAGGCAAGTAAAAGCACAGAATCCATACAGCCTTTGCTGCTCCAACACAAAGTAAGGATATAGCTGAAGACTCAAACCAAAATTTGAATCTCAAAGCCCATTTGGATACGGTAATATTCCCCCATAAAGTGTTAAGAATCAAAAGTGCCACTTTCTAAGAAAATATTTAAAATCTACTTTTCTTATTTATATATTTAAGATTAAAGAATGTATTATTGATGGTGTTCAGATATTTTATTTGGTCAAGAAGGCCTCTGCGAGAAAACCTGTCCTCTGGGTTTGCTAACAACAAAGTGTCAGACCAGCATGTGCATCTGCGGCGTCTGATTAGCGCCATTGCTATTTGCTTATTGGAAAGTATATCTAAACTTACTACAAGCCATTGCTATTTGCTTATTGGAAAGTATATCTAAACTTACTACAAGCAAAATTTCAATTTTCTAGCTAGTCTCTAGCTATGCAGGCTGATTTGGGTACTACCTGATCAGAAACCCAGAAGACAGGCTTTCTCGAGATGTGGCCCAAGTATATGTATAAATGTTCAGCTGATCGTATGCTTGCATGTTGTTTAGAAATTAAGGCATTGACATACATGTATTTTAAAATAAATTCTTGTTCAGCTGATTGAAGTTGTCTGTTTAAACTACTGATATACCCCAAAGCAACATTTCACGAAAATTAATTACATTGTAAGCACTCATAACTAAAGCCCTGATACATGCCATTGCAAATTGATATTTACCTATAGGTTTTTACAAAATAAGTTTCTAATAAGTTTTTATGATAAGGTGTTTTTGAGCATTTCTACAACGTTCCCCCCCCCCCCCCCTCCCCCCCCCCCCCCCCCCCCCCCCCCCCCCCCCGTGACCAATCATGCCGTTTTTATATGACGTGTGAAATGTAAAACTACAACTGTATGCAAAAGGATTAGTTTGGTCACGGGGGGGAAAGCACTTCAGTAAAACATTTTCTATACGTTGAATAGCAAAAAACAGAGTTTTCAACCCATTTTTTTAATTGGACCTTGTCCAATGAGAAAACTGCTTTTGTGGATAAGTCGAGGGTTGATCCTACTATCTTTTTCATAGAAAAAAATATCGTTTTCTTTGAAACTTTTCTCTGGTCATTTTTATGGGCAATTCTTCATTAAAACTGTCCGAGGCCCTTTAATGAGCTCATAAAATTCTGGCCTTTAAAGAGACTAAGTCTGCAACTATGAACATTTTTTGAAAAATTTTATTTTCTTTTTAAATCATTTGTAAAAGCAGAATTAAGTTAAGTTTTCACAATAAATCTGTTCACTATAGCTGAAAACTGCATATCTTATAAAAACAGGTGTTTTTTCTCTTGTTGGTAATTATTTGCGTCCCTCCAATAATTATAGACAGTCAAGTTTAACATAAATGCTGTTGTTTTGATACTGATAATTCGTAAAGATTTACGAAATAGGTAAAATGTATATAGTCGGGGAACCAAGGTAGAAAAAATGCTAACCCTTGCACCCCAAAGGTATACAGCTGGATTTCGAATGGTTTCAAAGGTAATTCTATGGTGTATCTGAAACCACTGTATAGCAGACTCGATCGACTTGCATAACGCCAGAGCAGTCAACTTTCTACGGAAGCCCAGCAAGATCATGTCAAAATAATATATTTCAAAATGTTATATATTTTTATCAAAAAAAAGTTCAGGACTGAAAAATATTGAGTTTATATGATAATACAACATCGTCGTAGACCGCAGAAGCAGTGGTGGTCATCTAAGAATACTGCTATTGATTTTTAAAGCATGTAGATTAGGGCACCCCCATTTTGAAATTAAATGTATAGATTTCTTTTCTTCTAATCTCACTAAAACTGCATTTATTGCCCAAAAATGTATTTAATAATTATTCACATATCGCTTGGAAGCATATCTACTAAAAAGTGTGTCCTTACTTATTCACTTTTGTCCTCCCACTGAAGTGGTTTGAATTGCATATTTTTACATAAATAAATAAATTTTAAATTGAATGTGTTTAAACACTGCATACAGTTAGACAGACGTTTGGGACATAATATAAGACAATTTATTTTATTTTCTATGACAAACTAGAAAAGGTAGCTGAAAAGTAAAAATATGAAAACACGATAATTTGATACTTAGTAATTTAGTCCATGCCAATTGGTGCATAGATAAATACCAGGACAACTTAAGAGCAGTTTAACACATACATGAAATTTATCAAGATTTAAAGTATGTTTATCTTCCATATTTACAGCAGCTTTGAAACGGAGGGTCATTGTAGGGACCAAGGGAATTTTTTATCTACTTTAAACAATAATTTCATTAACAGTGGTAAAATAAATATGAAAAAAATCGTATAACTATTATCGTATCACCATGAAAAACCTGTCTGTCCCCGTCTGAGATGCAGAAATATAACCGCATAGTATTTGTAAAGACAAAAATGACCCTACGAAGATTATTTTGGTGCACAAATGACTGCCCATTCCTTTAAATGCATTTGATAGTGTATTATTGTGTTATCGAACAGTCAAACGGCTTCTCATACCCATCCTCCAGATAAGAGTGCGAAATGGAAAATTAGATTTGTTATTTCTCAACCAAAACATATGTTGTTGGTACTTAAATGGACCTATTAAATGAGGCGGTTCTTGTGAAGACCAAAAGCACAATATTTAACTTATTGATAAGGAAAACATCAAAATTTCTATGCTTTGAAAGATTGCTTAACATGACCTATGTGGCATACAAAAATGCATTTTTCCGCGAAATGCAATTCTGGTCGCATTGCTATACAGTGGTTTCATATCAAGCACTATTTAGACTATTAGTATACAAAATTCCAGCCGTATACCTTTCGAGTGCAAAAAATGTGCGTTTTTGCACGATACGCGACTTTGGTTCCCCGACTAATACCTGAATTTTATTTTTTTACTGTGTTCTTGAAAAAAAGAAACATTTCAAAAATTAAAAGATCAAAAGTTACAGACTATGCAGCTTTAAGGCTCCTACAAAGCTTTCCTTAACCTGCTTGCACTCACAATGTAGATGATTAACTGAGCATGAAAATGATCATGCTCAATTTTGTTAAAATGCCAACAATTGTTTGCATTTTAACATTTAGCGTGACATATATCGGAGTTTTAAAGCATGAAAAGTTGATTTTTCAGCATTTTATTTTTGAGCTGTTGAAATTTCATGCTGAGTTTAGCATGAAAAAAGTTGTATAACCTTGGGGCCTAGATAGCTGTGCATGTACATTAACCCTGACCCTGCTGAAACCAGATTTATCCCTGTTTGAAAACACTGTAGATCCAGATCAGCTGGCCTTTGTGAAATTATTTTGAATTTGGACCAGTCGTTCAATGTCTTTTGAAAAGTTTACAGTTGGCAGACTAGACCATGACAAAAGCTCACTTTCGAGCACCTTGTGCTCAGATCAGCTAAATACAAGTATATATCCTGACCAACCTATGCTACTAGGACCCTTCCAGAAACCTGATTTTATACCTGCCCATATAATATATATGAAAATTAATTTTGACCATGTACTGAATGCGCTTTTATTAGTTATTTACATGAGAAATCTACGGACGACTCGAGGTAACTGTTCTACCACGCATGAAACCGTCAATTATACTTATTTGTACAGTTGATGCCTAATATAATGATAAAAAAAACTGTATTTTGCAAAGCCGTTGATTTTTGCCAGTCTTACTTTTAGCCTTCACAACCCTGTTCCCCCCAAGACCCGAGATGCCCATTACATATGTTGTGTATGTATGTAGCGACATTTTTCTTAGTCCAAAGGGCTTCTTTGGTCTAAGGGGGAAAGCACCTGAAAACAAACTGATATGACACAAAATTCAACTTTCCAATGACAAGCATCATGTTTTGATGTATTACATACGCATGCGCTGGAAGAATATATTAATTTGTTGGAATTGAAAGTCAGTTCTGTCTGAAATATGCCAGCACTTTAAATTTGTGAAAAGTGGCAATGTGATAACTCATAATTTGATGGAAACGGTACCCAGTATGAAGATATAAATATGAGATGTGTCAGAGGAAATCACAAATTTTCACTGCTTTAAAAATACAAAAGGCTTTAAAAGTATTTGATATTAAGTGATTTTATTTTACTTCCATAATTCTATGGTTTAAAAAGCATTTGGACAATTTGAAAAAAATTGTGTTTGTTATCGTGGCCAACTATCAAAAATGCACGCCATATCGCTAGAGCTCCTTTTTTATTTTTCTAACTCATATCTATAGCTTAGCAGGCTGGTTTGAACCTCAACTGGTTGAAGACCTGTTGAATTGCGTCAAGATCCATATAAGTCAGTGTCCAGCAAAAGGTACAAGTTGACATGTGCGTCCATAAAAGACTGATCAGCTTGCACATCTGCACAGTCTGATCAGAGACTTCCATTGGTAGCAAGGGTTAAATGTTTTTTCAGGCGGAAAACTAAGCCTCTGATCAGACTGTTTGGATGTGTAGACTGATTTGAATCTTCACTGTATGCTCATGCCAACTTGTACCTTAAGTTGGATACAATCTCAGATATATCTCGCTTTTATAACTCGGCCTATTAGTGTCATCTGCTAATAACCTTTGCAAACAGATTGGACCTAGATCAGGACCAACAAAATGTTGAGCATGATCTGGATCCAAACTGTTTGACACTCTAATTGTATTCCTTAAAGAATATTGATTTTGAAAAAAATAGCAGACTACAAAAAAGCCAGTAGACAAAGTATTACCCAGTGGACAAAAAGTTAAACTGGAGCAACAATAACTACAAAGAGAAACAAAAACAATTCCAAAATAGCTTTGGTTTCCTTTTAATTAAAGGAAAAAAGTATATTTTTTTAAGTAACATAGTACTATCTAGTTTGAGTTTGCAATAACAATTTTAACATTGGAATATGTTTTAAAACTATACCATCCTGATGAAGGGTTAGTCAACCAGAAACGCGTAGATGTAAAATATTGACAATATCAAGTTGTAATGGTCAATTGTCTAAATCTTTGCCCCCTGTGAAATCTTTCATTCTTTTTTGTCTTCGGCTGATTTTTTTCAAAATTGACTTTTCAGGAATACCATCAGAGTCCTTTAGTTTATATCCAGATCAGGCTGACGTTTTCGTCAGGCCTGATCTGGGTCCACACTGCAAAATTATCAGCAGACGACACTAGGAGGCAAAGAGTAAAAGAGATAGAATGAAAATAAATGAATGAAGCGCTGTTATAATCTGCCTAATTCAGGATTTTGAGGCTGACTTTCAATTTGAATGCATGAATAATCAAAAAAATTTCACCCATACATATGATGACAATAATACGAGCCCCAAAAACAATTTTTTTTTTAATGTGAACAAATGCACTGAACAGCCTCCTCATCTCTAGTGTCTGATCAGCACATTCATTATTCGTTCTCTAAAAAAACATAATAGCTAAACTTGCTTCATTTTAAATTTCAATAGTCTTGCTAGTCTCTTTAGCTAAGCAGGATGGCTTGAGTCCTGCCGGGACACAATCTCTAAAGACAAGTCTTCTCGCGATTTGTAATTTCATATTTATATTTTATTTTTATTGGTTTGATGGATGAGAAAAGAAGTCATGGTCTAAATTTTTACTACAGTAAAACCTCAAAAATTCGAACTCCGATTTTTGAAATCCTGGCTAATTAAAAATAAATTAGGGACACACTGAATTCAGAGTATAGGACCTATTCATGATCTATTTTAATAACTTTCTATAATAATACATGTTTTGGGTGCATAAAAGAAACGCCCCCTGAGACATTTCTTTTATGCACCCAAAACATATATTTGATAAGAAAAAAAAATCATTATAATTTCTGTGGGCTATATATCTTTTATTTCTACCTCACTATAATTGAAATTTTCGATAATTCGATATAAAACCACTAGTCCCTAGGACTTTGAATTAACGAGATCCAACTGTATATGGGTACAAATGATTTAAAACTCTTGCAATGTAATCTACTCTTTGAATAGATCTATAAATAGTAGCCAGCATATCATTAGCTACCACAAAAGAAAAGAAATGCAATGTACAGCAGAACTCTGATGACTCGAACACTTTGGGGCCGTGAAATATTGTTTGAGATGGTGGATCGAATGCAGTAGTTTGGTCCACTGAGTTAATAAGAGGACCAGATCTGGAAGCACAATTGGGCCTCGCCGCGAGAAAACCTGTCTTCGGGGATTCCAACAAATTGATATTCAAACCAGCCTGCTCAGCTACAGAGACTAGCTAGAAAATTGCAATTTCGCTCGGAGCAGGTCTAGATATGATATTTTCCAATAAGTGAATAACAAAGGTGCAAATCAGACTGCATAGATGCGCAGGTTGGTCTGCGCCTTTGTTGTTTGCAACCTCCAAAGACAGGTTTTCTCGCATAGAGGCCCAATTAATGGAAATGATATTTTGGTGAAGTTTGTTGTGTGTAATCAGTTTGCCGAATAACAAAGGCGCCGATCAGATTGCGCGAATGTGCAGGCTGGTATGCGCCTTTGGTGTTCACAAACCTCCCGAGACAGGTTTTCTCTCTTCGAGGCCCAATAAATGGGAATGATATTTCGGTGAAGTTTGTTGTGTGTAATCAGTTAGGCGATTCTATTGATTACACACATCATACCTTTTGAAAATGAAATGAGACATATTTACCTGAATCCCATGGGTGAAAGTTCAAAATTTCCCAAATCCAGAACTTTAGAAATTCAAATTTTTAAACGTGAATGACGCCTACAAAAAGAATAATTTCAAGTTTAAATAATTAATTCAGCAGTCATGGAAGCAGCCAGAGTAGGACGGTCGTTCTGTTCCGACTATCCAGTCACTCTCCAGTCTAAAAAATTAATTGTGTTTAGATCATCTGAAAAGCATTTTGAGGCTGGCTTTCTATGGAAAGTCAGCCTCAAAATCCTGAATTCAGGATTAATCCTGAAAATTTTCACCCATGTTATCCTGAGCAATAGAAATGGTTTAATAGGGACTGAGAGTTTGAATTATCTAGTGTAAACGAGTCGTCTATGTTCGAGCCATTGAAGGTTCACAGTACTTTTAAATCTACTACATGTACATGGTAAAAACAATAAAAATAAAAGAAGTGATGTGTATTCACGTTACATGATTGACTAGAAATCTTTGTCAGAACACAAAGCACTATAAAAGATACATGTTAATGTTAAAACAGTTTAGTTCACAGGGCTGTTACATGGATAAAAGTTCAAAATTTACAAACAATTTCAAGTTTAAATCTTTTCATGCTGGATAATTTTTCAGGATTTTTTTGTGTGACAACTTTTTCTAAAATTATCTTTTAAAAAAAAAATCTTTCAAAAACAAATACCATCGAAGTGTCAACCAGTTTGGATCCAGATCAGGACAGATGTTCTGTCGGTCCTGATCTGTGTCCAAACTGTTTGCAAAGGTTATCAGCATGGAAAGATTTAAAGGTCAATTCTCTTTGGATAAACAGAAATAAATCATAGAAGATATTACAATCTTCCTCATGTAGTATTTTGATGCTGGCTTTCTGTGAAAGTCCACCTTAAGATGTTGAATTCAGGAATAATCCTGAAAATTTTCACCCATGTGTTGAGAGAGACATTCATTTGCTTATCCCTCCTATCCACAGCCCTATGTTGTTTTCCCTGGACTAAAACATAGCTACAACAACAATCTAAAAATGTAGTGTAGTTAGTGACTGAAATGTTACACTGTTTATTTACAGTGGTATCAAGTAGCACATATCCATCCATCTCTTAAACCCTTCTTCACTGGGAACCAATTCCAGGAAAAAGTGTGTCGGAGGGGGAGGGGGGGGGGGACTATTACAGAATCTAGAAATGATGTTTATGAAACATGATGCCCCCAACCCTTTGCTTGTCAAGAAGGATTCATAAGTTTTCAATGCCCAAATTTACAAAGGGCAATAACTTAAAAAAATAAAATAATTTTTTTATAAATTTTCACCATCTTCTACCAACTGACACCATGTTTGAAGCTCCTAGCTACAATAATTTTTGGGATATCTTGATGACAAGTTTTCAATGACCAAATTTGCAAAGGGCAATAAATCGGGAAAAAAATAAAATAACTTTTTTTTAATTTTCACCAGGTTATCTACTCATTATCTTCTATCAGCTAAGTTTGAAGCTCTTAGCTGTGATAGTTTTTGAGATATCTTGACTACAAGTTTTTAAAGGTCAACTGAAAAGGTATAAATAAGTTTTTAGCCAACCATTTCAGATTATAGCAGTTATTGTGAGAAAGAGATTGCTGAAAACCGAATCTAAAAACTCCTATCTATTCAGAAGTTATGCCTATTTGAATTTCGGACTAGAAATTTTTCCCAAAAACAGACTTGAAAAACTAAAAATAGATTCTATCCAACAATGCATCATTCTGTGATGTCATATGAGTTTTGAAATTATTTATTGAATTTAAATATTTGCAGATGCAAAGAAGTTGTCAAACTTTAGTATGCTTTTCTGCAAAACAACGAAGATTGATCTCACATAAATGGTTTTCTGTATGTTAAATTTCATTTAATTAAAATTTTATGCTTTAAATTCAAATTTAAATAAAAAATTTAATTCACTTTTATCATGCATTTCTTATTCTAAATAATACAAAAATAAGTAAATCCAATTTCTATGTTAACTTATTTTGAAATATTAAAAGTTAATCCAAAAACATGTTGCCTGAAAGGGAAGAATTACATTTTAAAATTTTAAAACAAAAATTTAAAATCAATATATCGCTTTTCTTTGCAATTTTACCAAAAATCATTTAATCGATCAAAATGTAATTTAGGCAATTAAAACATTGGCATTTTCAAACTGAAGATAAACTTTTCAAATACACAGTTTGAGATATTTGAAGTTAAACCACCTTTTTAAATCCTCATATGACATCACAGAATGATGTATTGTGGGATAGAATCTATTTTTAGTTTTCCAAGTCTGTTTTGGAAAATCGAAACCAAGTCTGAAATTCAAATAGCCATATCTTTTTTAATAAGTGGAATTTTTTGATGCGGTTTTCAGCATTTTGCTGTATGATATAAGTTGTTTCATTTCAGTTCACTTTTAAAACCTTTTCACATGATCTTTAATGCCAAAATTTGCAAAGGGCTTTACCTCGAAAAAAATAAAAAAATTTTTTTTTTAAATTTTCACCAGGTTATCTACTCATTATCTTCTATCAGCTGACCAAGTTTGAAGCTACTTGCTGTTATAATTTTTGAGATATCTTGATTACAAAATTTCATTATGACCCTTTAAAAGGGGCATAACTCTACAAAGGGGGTAATCCAGACTTAAAAAAACAACATGTCAATCATTTATTGATGAGGAATCCATAAATGAAATTTCAAAACTGTATCTAAATAAATTTTGTAATGGGCGGACGGACGCACACACGCACGGACAAGGCGAAAGCACTTTTCCAAAGTTGGGGGCATAAAAAGTGTGACCAAGGGTTGGAATGCAACTATTTTAGGGGCACCACCTAGAAATTTAAATTAATTGAAGGACCACCAAGAACACCTAGGAATTTAATTTTGAGTTACCTTCCACCCCCTGGCCCCGAGGTTATAAAACTTTTTCATGCTCAACTCAGCTGAGCATGAAATTCCAACTGCTCAAATAAAGTAAAATACAGAAAATACGAGAGGTGATCCACGAATTTTGAAACACTTTTGAATCGCTTGTTATAATCAAGCATAGCAGTTCAACAGCACGAAATTCACAAGTGTTTATCAATATAGGAATGTATTTCATACACATATCAGTTTTTGTATGAATTTCTAAAATGGGTAGACCTAAAATTGACAGTGTAGTGAAAGGTATCATTATATACCTTTTGAAGAAGAAAACGTCTTATAGGCATATTCAACGAGAGTGAAAAGGTCAAGGACATGATATTTCTATAGCTACAATCCATTGAGTAAAGCACTTAATAGGTAAAACTTGTGGTTCTGGTTATAAAAAAAGCAAAAATTGGGCCATACAAAAGGACACCCCAAAAGTCAACACCTGGAGTTGTTCGAAAAGTCGCCATTATGATTAAAAGGGTAAACCCACCAACACAACGTGAAATGGCAACTCAACAAGGGGTATCTCAGTCAACCATTCACAGGATTATTATAAATACACTGCAAGCAAAACTGCGAAGAAAGTGCAAAGTTCACAAGTTAAATGCTGCACAAATTGAAAAACGATGTCAAAATTCATGGAAGCTTTCTAAACGTTTGAACTGTGACAAGTGGAAAAACTTTGTGACCACGGATGAGGAGATGTTTTGGATGGCAGCTATGGTCGTCGTCGAGTCTGCTACATCTGTATTGGGCATAATGATCCTTCAAAACTTAAATTTGTTAAACGTGATTCGTTTGCACCAGGTTTCATGGCTTGGGCTGGAGTTAGTTTCCACGGCAAAACCGAGATTTCGGATCATCCCTAAAGGTGTCAAGGTCAATTCGCAATTTTATATTGACAAAGTTTTGAAACCATTCATTAAACATGATGCACCAAGAATGTTTCCAGGTGACCAAATAAAGGACATGGTATTTCACCAGGACAGTGCTTCGAGCCATACCTCAAAAACAAAACATGAACTTTGTTACACCTCAGGAGTGGATGCCTCAAAGTCCAGATGCAGCCCCAGTGGATTTTGCTATCTGGGGGATCCTTAAACGACGCTTGCAGTAGCGAAAAATCTACACTTTGGCAGGCCTTAAACGAGACGAATGGAGAAAACTGGAGCAACACGTCATTAATAAGACACTGGAGTCATGGCCTAAGCAATGTAGACTGATCTAAAACCTCCATGGATCACAAATTGAACACCTGTTGCAATGAAATGTTTTTTATGTGAAACTTATAGATAAAATAAAATTGTTTCAAAACTTGTGAATCACCTCTCGAAACATTTTTTTTCTACTTAAAATACTCGGCTGTTTTATTAATCCTGCTAATAAATGTTAAAATGCCAACGATTGTTGACATTTTAACATTTATGAGCAGAATACATTTCATGCTCAGTTGAGTTGAGCATGAACATTATTGTAACCTCAGGGTCTGGTCACACTTTTTTCTAGAATAGCCCGGAGGGAATGATCGAACACATTTGCTATACTACAGTTTGAATGGTCTATTAAAGATTTTGAGGGCTGACTATTACACTTTATAATCACATACATTTTATTTTGGACAGAATGTGGATCTACATGTATTTTCCTTAATTTGATTTCTCAGGGTGCAAAACCAAATTACTCAGGCAGGAAATATATACAGGCCCCCTAGCAGACTCTCATGAAATTAAAGGTTTTTTATAAAGGCTATTTTAGGCAAAATAAAGGTTGTTTCATTGAAATTCTAACAAAAATAAAGAGCAAATTAACGTCAAATTTTCTAGTATTTTATCGGACTGTGATGCAGCAAATCCTTAGCCAATGAAATTATAGCCCATTTATCACAAATCAACACAAATTACTCTTGTTTTTTTTACTCCCTAGTTTGGAAACCTTAGTTTGAACTAAAGGCTTGTGTTGAGCAGCGTTGGATCGAAAAAATAAATCACATATTTTTTTAATCTTGAAGGGGGGCTGGGGGTCCACCCCCGGAAAATTTTAAAAACCAATAAAGCAGGAGGTCATCTCTGGTCATTTTTTAGGGCAATTTAACCTTCAGTAAACAAACAATTTCAGAGGATATATTGCTTCCATTTATATTGTATGCCCTTTTAAATATAAAATTTAGAAAGATTAGTCTTGTGTGTAGACTTGACAACCTTAGACAGTGACATTAGAAAATCAGCACATTATTCAGAAGTCAATAAACCCGATTGATGATATCCATTAATATTTGCCATCCCAGTTATTGCAATTTGTAGCGTGTCCAACCTAATGTCGGAAGTTTTGCAGGTACTATTCCCAGGTTGGGCACACTCTTTCACTATAGTTGTCAGTTACTAGTGAAAGATGAGCACTGAATACATGTACTTGTGAAAGGATTTTGGTTAAGCCTGCCTAGGAAAAAGGTGGTTTAGGATCAACTAGTCATTCCGACATTACATGAATGTAAAGCATGAAATCAACCCAAAAGCATTTATATTTACCTTACCTCACTCTTTTTTATTGCTGCCTTATTTTCTGAAGCCTCAGAAAAATTGACCTTAAGACCACTATAAGAGTCACCCAGCTGGTGCAAGAGGTAGGTAGACAACTAGAGACAATGATCAGAGGATGAATACAGCTTTCTGAAAAGCTCAAGATGCTCTTCAACATACTTATGGTCTATTTCTTATGTTCAAACTGATATTGCGAAATTTAAAGGTTTATTACGTAATCAAAATAAAGTTTATTAAAGGTTTTTCAGCCAAATTAAAGGTTTTAAAGGATTGCAACCAAATTAAAGGTTTCTAAAGGTTTTAAAGGTTCCACTAGGGGGCCTGTATATACAAACAAAATAGTTCCTGATCAGGGACTATTTGTTTGCTTCCTTCAGAAAATATTTTATTTTTAACTTTTATAGATTAGTCCATCCTATCATCTGGGATTACAGTAAAACCTGTCTTAAGCGGACACTCAAAAAACCCCACCAAAATTGGTTTTTAACACCAATAATTGCTTAATGCAGGTCAAAAGTATTGCAGAATGCTCCAATTCTGCAATACTTTCGACCTTCATTAAGTTAACATTTGTCTTTAAGACCTTTGTTTTGACTATTTTTAAGTGGCTGCTTAAGACAGGTTTTACTGTATTCCATTTTATAAATTCAGCAGTCAAAGAGAATTTGTCCCTGTATACAGTTTTGGCCCAGTAAAGATGACCAAATGGACCAACACATGAGGTTTTGGTGCTTATAACATTGTCGAGCAACAAAGGCTTCCATGCTCTGATCAGGATTGAGTATTTGTATTGTAAAAACACGGTCCCTTGCATTGGCAATCACCTTTTTGTAACTTAAAATTATATGAATGTCAGACTACCTTTAACCATTCATGAGCAACTCTTACCAAACTAAATGAGGTAGGGTCACTTTGAGTCTTATACAAGCCAGTATCCAGCTTAAGGTTCAAGTAGGCATGTGCATACAGCGAAGATTCAAATCAGTCTATACATCTGTACAGTCTGATCAGAGTCTTAATTTTCCGCCTGAAGAAACATTGGACCCTTGGCTAACAACAGAGCGCAAATTGAAGATTCTGATCAGACTGTGCAGATGCCCAGGCTGATCCGAGTCTTCCATGAATGCACATGCCAACTTGTACCTTTGGCTCTAGCTTTGGCTAGACACCAGCTCATATTACTGTAAATTCGGAAATTTTCGCAAGGTTTTTATTTTGGTGAAAATAAAACCCTCGCAAAACGGTGAAATCGCTCTGTTGTCTACTGATGAAGGTAAATCATGTCATAGTCCCAAATTTTTAACATGTCAAATATGTCTTTTAATGCCAGGCCTTTAGTTGTAAGAATCCATAACGAAAAATCATTTTCTTATTTCTCAACCAAAACATATTTAGTGGGTATTCAAAAGAACCGTCTCAATGAGACGGTTCTTTTGAGCACCCAAAACATATGCTAAAAATTAAGGGTAAGGAAATTTTTACAATTTTACGCTGAAAATTTTTGCTTATCTAAAATAAAATTCTCACAAAAATTTCCGAATTTACAGTTTTGCAATTAAAAAGTTTTCGCTGTTTGTCCGTAGCACATTTTTGTTCAATCCTCAAGTCTCCTTCTCCGTTTCAAGAATTTGTGAAGTTTCCACTCTGTGTGGTTTAAACTGTTTGGTCCATTATATACACATAGCACTGTCATATTGTCTGTATAATCTAGGTCTGGCAGCAGCTGAAATACAGAGTAATCAATAAATCAGAGGGCTCATGAGCAATTAGAACAACTCAGCCCAAATTTAGGATCAAGCCTCGGATGTATGGAAGGGGTAGTATTATGTATGAAAAGGCTGAGTTTTGTTAGTAGGAAAAGGCATAAGGAAAATTAGTAAGGTAGCAGTTGGGGTCAGCCCTATCAGAATTGAGAATCCTGATCACCCAAAGAATTATATCAACAGGTTAAATACATTTTCACTTTTCCATAACATATCTTAATAGCATCTTCCTTTCAAGGACATTTATCAGGGAATGTTGTAATTGCTTTTTGGCTGCAATTAAACTTGTTGCATGGTTTTAGGGACGTCATTATCACACTATCAAAACCCTCAATCTACATCTGAGGTCTCATTCAACAGAATTGGCCGCGGAAGTTCCAAATGGGCTCATGAGATTTTATTACTTATCACAGATGGAAGCAGCAAAGACTCTAGTAAGTCTGCACAAATGCGCAGTCTTGTCAGAGCCTTTGTTGCATGCAGACACAAAGAAGGGGAATAGATGAAGACCAAGGGTAACAAATGAATCAGTCAGCTCATAAGGTTTTGGTTCTTATCACATACAGTGGCACCAAAGGCTCAGGCAAACCCGCGCAAACATGCAGTCTCGCCAGAGCCTTTGTTGCTTGCAGACACAAAGAAGGAGAATAGATGAAGACCAAGGGTAACAAATAAATCAATCTCCTCATGATATTTGAGAACTTATCACATATAAAAGCACCAAAGGCTCAGGTGAGCTTGCACAAATGTGCAGTCTCGCCAGAGCCTTTGTTGCTTGCAGACACAAAGAAGGAGAATAAATGAAGATCAAAAGAAACAAATAAATCAGAGATTTATGAGAAGCTCCTGTGCTTTTGGTACTTATCACATATGGAAGCAGCAAAGGCTCAGACGAGCCTGCACAAATGTGCAGTCTCGCCAGATCCTTCGTTACTTGCAGATATAAAGAGGAATAGATGGTGGCTCAACCCAAAATTTAAGACTCTAGTCACACACTAGATAGCTATTTTAGTGCAAAACTGATTTTTTCCAAAAATTCTTTCACAAACACTATCAGACTGTCAAACAGTTTGGAGCCAGAACAGGACTAATGTTCTGTCAGTTCTAATCTGGGTCCAAACTATTTGGAAAAGGTCATCAGAAGAGACAAAAGTCGCTGCTAGAAGGCAAAGATTTAATTTACATGCTTATCTAGAAGCTTGGCTTACCTTTGGTGTGAGAAGAAAATACTGAGATGAAGATTTTTTACAAACAGTCTTCACCACCAGCTCAAAAACCTTTCTTTCATTCACTGGGTCCATACCCTGTAAAAAACATACAGGTATAAATTCAACATAGTTATAGAGTAGAGGGGAATACACAGAGGATCTTATGAGAGTGCTCATGTATTATTGAATTTATCAAACGAGTTGAGTTGAGGAAAAGCAATAAATGTGGCTTGCTTTTTCGCAACTCGTTTAATAAATTCAATAATACAGGTGAACAAATGTCAGTTTCTATTTAATACTATATGACATTAAAATTACTTGGAAATCATATTTTTGGCATAAAAGGTTAGATTTTTTCATTATGTATCCAGACATTTTTTAAAGGATGTCATTACATAACCTTACTAAATACATAAACCACTAGTGATTTATTGATTTCAATACTTGGCATTATACCACTCCCAGACGAGATGTCATGTGATAAAGACTAGTATGAGCCGCAACATGTCATTTCCAACAATGTAGCATTTTGACAAGTGTAGACTCAGACGTGCCTGTGCAGCCTCCTTTTAAGCTAATAAACTCCAAATAATGGTTGGTCAGTAGCTCAACACTCATAGAGTAGTCAAGCGACCAGCAAGGGCTCTGATCAGACTGCGCATATGGGCAGGCTGGTCTGTGCCTTTGTTGGTCGCACATACCACATTGTTGGAAATCTCATATTGTGGCTCATATATTTCTTATTTCTACATAAAACCATTTGTTGTGACACTCATAAGAAGCATCCCAGAGACAAGCATCCCAGAGATGTTTCTTATGAGTACAACAACAAATGGTTGCTTGGTGAAAAATATCACTACTTTGGGACTGAAAATGTGACTTATAAAAGTTTCTGCTTTGTTTGCAATATAGATTAGACTTTATACAAGGGAATATGCCTCCAGCCCTTGTTATCACAGGGTTCATACAGGCAAAATTGTGTAAAACTTAAGGACTTTTCAAGGACTTCTAAAGGACTTTCCTACTGTTTCAAGGACTGAAAACGTAAGAAAAATACTGATTAACACGTTAAAATTCTACTTCTGAAATGCTAGAGTCCATTACTAAAGATATTAGTTTAAGATAATTAGTATAAAATTGTTGTGCCTTTATTTGGTGCAGCAGATGCTGCACCAAATAAAAGCACCACAATTTTATACTGATTTAGGTCTCCACAAACACTGTTGAATCCTCCTGTAAATGGTAAAATTCAAGGGCTTTTCAAGGCCTTTGTATGTTTTTCAAGTACTTTTCAAGGCAAATTTAATTTTCAAGGACTTTTCAAGAGTCCTGTATACTGAAGCACTTTTCAAGCCTGTGCGAACCCTGGTCGTATATGGGCACATGGACAGAGATGCTCCTAAGAGATTTGGTGGCCAAAGAAAAAATCTACTGTAGCCTATTTATGTCAGTCATGTTAACTCACCTGATTGATTTCATCGACACATCTGAAAGGACATTTAGCGAGCTCTTGAAGTGACATCATATACAGAACTGTGGCAACACTCTTCTCTTGGTGCTAATTTAACTCACTAAGTGGTTAAGAATCACGGAACTTCACTTTGATTCTTATAAAAACAAGCCTTGTATTTCTTTCTCTGATGACTGATTTTGTCTTAGCAAACAGTGCAGACCCTGATGAAATGCCTCATTATGCAGCATTTCATCTGGTCTTCACTGTTTGCCAAAATACGTGTTTAGGGGTTCTTCACTGTTTGCCAAAATATGTGTTTAGGGGTTTCTGGTCTAAAAAGGGTTTACTCACCTGATTGATTTCATCGACACATCTGAAAGGACATTTAGCGAGCTCTTGAAGTGACATCATATATAGAACTGTGGCCACACTCTTCTCTCCTCCGCTCTGATGGTGCTGATTTAACTCACGAAGTGGCTCAGAATCACGGAACTTCACTTTGATTCTTATCCCATATTTACTGTATTCTTCCTAAAATAACAAGCAAGAATTAGACAGTTAGGCAAACAAGTAGCCCAATGGGCAACGATCGCTCACCATGGAGCCAGCATAATGTTTGGAGACACCATAATTTACTCAAAGGCAGATAACTCTGAACTTGAAACAGTGACCAGGAATTAATTCAAAAACATAAGATATTATGCCGGTTCTAGTTATCTGCAAGTATTAAAAAAGATCTGAATAAAAATTGCATTGGAAACCTGGTGAACGCGTAGTTTTCAGATACTCTGAAAGGGCAGCTAACTCCATAGTAAGTTATGGGATCTGACCGAAATTCAAACTCATCCATACTTTTATGTATGTCCTGGTAACCTACAGGGATGAAGAAAATCAAATGAAAAATGAAGGTGCTAGAGTGGTCACAACATTATATAGTTATATTTTAGATGCTCAAGGGCAGCTAACTCTGTAGCTGGTGGATGGGTGTGGCGGAAAATCAAACTCATTCAAACTTTTATGGAAGTCCTTGTTACCTACAAATGAGGAAGGTCCATTCAAAAATGTAGGTGCTAGAGTGGTCACAACAGATCTCCCATTGTAAGTCTATGCAGATTCTTTTTTGATGCTCAATGGAAGTTAACTCCACAGTCTAAAGTTGGTTCAACTTTAAATTAGACTCATCCAAGCTTTAATGTATGTCCTTGTTACCTGCAAGAATGAAGAAGATCCAATCAAAAATGAAGGAGCTAGAGAGGTCAAAACATTATTTATTAATTTTTAAGATGCTCAAGGGGAGCTTACTCAAAAATGTAAATATGTGATGGGATCTTGACGAAATTCAAACTCATCCAAGCTTTAATAGTTGTCCTTATTGTATGCAAGAATGAGGAAGATCAATTCAAAATTGAAAGCACTAGAATGGTTGCAATATTTCTCCCATTATAAGTCTATAGGGATTTTCCCAAATGCTCAAGGGCAGGTAACTCATAAGTCCCTGGTCGGATCCTGCTGAATTTCGAACCCATCCGAGATATTATGGGTTTACTTGTTGCCTGCAAGAATGAAGAAGATCCAATCAAAAATGAATGAGCCAGAATGGTCACAACAGTATTCATTAATTTTTAAGATGCTCAAGGGCAGCTAACTCCAAAATGTGTGATGGGATCTTGACGAAATTCAAACTCATCCAAGCTTTAATAGTTGTTCTTATTGTATGCAAGAATGAGGAAGATCCATTCAAAATTGAAAGAACTAGAGTGGTCACAACATTTCTCCTATTATAAGTCTATGGGGATTTTTCCAAACGCTCAAGGGCAGGTAACTCATAAGTCCCTGGTCGGATCCTGCTGAATTTCAAACCCATCTGAGATATTATGGGTTTACTTGTTGCCTGCAAGAATGAAGAGTGGTCACAACATTATTCATTAATTTTTCAGACGCTCAAGGGCAGCTAACTCCGAAGTCAGTGATGGAGTCTTGCCGAAATTCAAACTCGTCCAAGCTTTAATAGTTGTCCTTATTGTATGCAAGAATGAGGAAGATCCATTCAAAATTGAAAGCACTAGAATGGTTGCAATATTTCTCCCATTATAAGTCTATACAGATTTTCCCAAATGCTCAAGGGCAGGTAACTCATAAGTCCCTGGTCGGATCCTGCCAAATTTCGAACCCATCCAAGATATTATGGGTTTACTTGTTGCCTGCAAAAATGAAGAAGATCCAATCAAAAATGAAGGAGCTAGAGTGGTCACAACATTATTCATTAATTTTTCTGACGCTCAAGGGCAGCTAATTCCAAAGTCAGTGATGGAATCTTGCCAAAATTCAAACCCATCCAAGCTTTTATGGTTCGTCTTCTTATCTGCAATAATGAAGAAGATCCATCCAAAAATGAAGGTACTAGAGTGGTCACAACATTTCTCCCATTATAAGTCTATGGGGATTTTTCCAGACGCTCAAGGGCAGCTAACTCATAAGACCCTGGTCGGATCCTGCCGTATTTCGAACCCATTCGAGATTTTATAGTTGTCCTTGTTACCTGCAAGAATAAAGAAGAACAAATCAAAAATGAAGGAGCTAGAGTGGTCACAAGGTTTCCCCATTATAACCCTATGGAAGCTATCTGTTGCCATGGAAACCAGAGTTTTGATCCGATCTTACCCAAAAGCTAATGCAGTCAATCCGCCACCCCAATGATGCTCCTGATGAAATTTGATAATGATTGGCAAGCTGGTTTCAGAGATATTCATGTTTGAAAGTGTGGACGGACGGACGGACGCCGGCTCGAGTCCCATACTATAAGCTCACCCTGAGCCTTCAGCTCTGGTGAGCTAAAAAAAAGTCTCTTGTTTTCAGTTACCCTACCAACCCTCATACTTTGGGGCCTATCCAAACTTTTTTGAAGCCTGATGGGATATTAAAGTCTATTTTAAGACTTTTTTTAAGACATACTTTTTTCATACAAAAATATTTTTATGGGAAACGTTTGCCAAACAACTGACCCTGAAAATTTTCTTTAAGACTTTTATACTGGGATTTGACTGTACTTCCGGTTGGACGTTGTTCTATTCAGTGAAAAATAAAAATGTGATTTTAAGTGATAATTTGAAAAGGTGGATAACTGAGAAGCCATGGATCAGTGACGGTATTTTTATACTTATAGTCTATAAAATGAAACATTGTATTATTAAAAACATTATCGCTATCAGAATTTTGTAGAATCATAACAATTCATGGGCTAATACACAAATATTCAAAATACAATCCTTCAATTTCATTGGTCAGTTCGATCAGTTTGAAGTGTTATGAAATGTAATCAGTGTTATGTCATGAAATCAGTGTAGCATATGAACTATTTCAAGGACACTAAAGTATACTGTCCAAAATGAGCAATAGTAAAAGTTTGTCAGCAAAACAGCCCATGACCAGCACACCCAAGGCTCCAACTGCTGGACCAAGCTCCAGAGTTCGGACTAGTTCCACTCGCACCTCGGTTGTTGGCTCACCTAATGTTCCTGACATTACCCAGTCTCGAATGAGCGGTCATTCTATGTTGGACTCAAGCAACAAACAAACAAAGAAAGTGGAGCAGGACAGGAAGCGTTTACGGGAAGAGACCTTATCATCTGAAAGTAGTCTTGGTGCAAGCATGATGATTAACACTCAAGATGAAATTATAGTAAAAAATGAAGAGCTTAAAAAGTTGATCGACGATGCTGTTCAAGATGCCATGAGGACCAGAATGACTGTGGTCGCTACAAAACTTGAGGTCTCACTCCGTAACATATTCACTGAGCGTCTTGATCTTCTTGAATCTAGAATTTTCGACATTGAAAATGCCTTCGATAATAAGGCCAAAGTACTAGATTCAACGGTGGAATCCTATAAAAAAGAAGCTACCCAGAGCTTGAAAGCTCTGGAACGACGTCAAAATGAGATCGATCAAAAGTTGAGGGATGCGGAACGGACCTCCATTCGAAATGATTTGTACATCACCTCCCTTGAAAATAAAGTTAATGACCTCGAACAATATACACGGAAAAATTCCATCAGAATACATGGTCTAAAAGAAGCTGTGAGTGGTCATGAGAACACGTACGACCTAGTTTGTGACTATATTACCAGCAATCTTAATCTCGACACCGACATTGAGGTTGCACATCGTGTAGGACCTAAAATACGTGGACCAAAACCTCGGAGCATTATAGTTAAATTTCTGCGACGATCAGACAAATTAGCTGTAATGCTTAATCGTAAAATGCTGAAAGGTTCTGGGGTTTCAATATCTGACGATCTGACATCCCGTAATGTAAAGTGCATAAATGAAGTTCGCGAGAACCCCTGGATTGAATCTGCCTGGGCCTGGGAGGAGCATACTCTTTTCTTTAAAAGTAGCCCCTAATGAGAAAAGAAAATGACTTAAAAGGTCATTAAACTAAGAACCCACCAAAATTAAACTAGGTCGATATGTCTGTCTTTTAAAATCGCCCAAGTTTGATGCTGCCATTATTAGTAGAGTAAAACCGGGGTTCATCGGACGGCAGGGTTCATCGGACAGGTCCTTTTACGTCAGCTTTACAGCTCTTCCAACAGACACTTGTTCGGAAAGAAGTTATCCAATTGTTTTTGCTACCAATCTTCTGTCTGATACTGCACTAAAAATTTGCATAGCGCATGTCATAAAGCTGTATTCTCATTGGATAAAAGTCAGCTTCGAAAAAACACGCCTTGTTTTAAAGGGATTTTTACAAAATGGCGCCGAAAAAAAACATCGAGATTCGTCACCTGTCTACTTTAACATCCTGTCCAAGGGGTTTTTACACTAATTTAGTGACTAAAACTGATTTTTTACATGAAAGAAATATTAGATGAAGATAAAAGTGTTTGTTTTATTCATTTATATCCCTCAATTGTTCAGATAAATAATGCGAAAAAGCTGTCTGATGAACCCCTCAAGTTATCATCGTCAATTTTTTATGGAGGGGTTCATCGGACAGTACAGTGCAACTCCAGCACGAGATTACAAGCCCCCCTATCTGTCTCTTTTTTCCAAACTACACTTAAAACAGAGCCATAAAGGGTAAGACTGGCTACAAGTATATGATATGACACATTGATGAAAAATTGTTTTAAGAACTGGAGCCAGTCTACCAGCCGATTTGTCTTGATAAAAAATGCTATCAATTATAATCTATCTATCTATCTGTCTGTCTGTCTGTCTGTCTGTCTGTCTGTCAGTCAGTCTGTCTGTCTGTCTGTCTGTCTGTCTGTCTGTCTGTCGGTCGATCCATCCATCTATCTACTCTATCTATCTATATATCTAGCTATCTGTCAGTAGATTCTCTCACTCTCTTGGAGCGCAACAGTGGCTCAGTGTGGTACTGGTTAAACTCAGGAAGGCGGGAAAACGTCCCGATATGAGTGAAAAATTATTGACTGGGACGTACTGCATGCGCAGATCCAGGAATTTTTGCCAGGGGGGGGGGGGGGGGGGGGGGGGGGGGGGGGGGGGCAGGCCAGGCTGCCAGAAAACAGCTCTGACAACGTTTTTTTAGTCCTCAATTTATTTTACAGTTTTACAGTGGTTTATCAAGAAAACTATAATTTTCCAAGGCTTCAGAGGGGGTCCAATATTTTTCAGGGAGTCCAATCCCGGGGGTCCAACTTTTTCCCCCAGAGGGGGGGGGGGGGGGGGGGGTCTAAATGCTAATTTGTAAAGAAACTCATTTTCCAGGGGGGGGGGGGGGGTCCGGACCCCATTACCCCCTCTGGATCTGCACATGTACACATGTTTGCATTTCAAGTATATAGCCACATCATCATGCATGATTACTATTTATATGCCCGTAGAAAGACAAATATACACATTTAAGAATCTTAATTAAAACAGAACATAATTATTTTTGCCATAGCCATTATCCTACAATATACTCTAGCGAGGTAGGCCTGTATCCTGCTGAACTGGTTAACATTCAGTTCCTCAGGCCTAATGTCTGCATACACCAGCATTTGTTTAAGCAAGAATATGGTTTAACCATTAAACTGTATTTACCCCCCCCCCCCCCCACATCTGATAGCTTTGGCTGCTGTCCGTTCTTAGGAAGTGGTTCTGTTGTTGTTGATTCATTGTTTATTATTGCCCCATTGTTTGTGGGGGCTCTGTGTTTGATGCTCGTTTTACTTTGTGTCCTAGTTTTGCAATCAGCTTGATGGGGAAGAGAAAGCTGGTTGCTTTACTTTATAGTTATCTTCCTGGCGCCTTTAAATTGTGACTGTTAGTGTTCTGTGGCTCTTCCTCGTGATGTCGTGGGTCAGTCTGCAGTGTGTAATTGTGGTATTTCCTGGTCATACTCACTGGCTTTATAGAGGACGAATCAAACCATTTTCGAATTCAGACATGCTGCAGACTTCTAATTACGGTACAATTAAGCTACGCAGTCTTCAAATTATGACACTTATCACTCTAAATTAATGAGTGTTAATGAGCTACTTTTACCTGGGTTGATTAGTTCTCATGCCACAGCATTAAATGAGCTTTAAATCGATGTAGTTGTGTTGATCCAACGTTGTGTGAAACTGTCATTTCAGCCGATTAGGAATGGTTGTGTTGGGTCAAAACTGTGATGTTATCTAGCCTTCGCATATGGAGAAAATGATTGTTTGGAATATTGGACAGATCACCTGACGGTTTAAATTGTTGTATTGAGTATTTACTACAACAGTATGATGTTTTGTATCACCTGTATGTGGCGTTTCCCCCTTAATATGACCTGTCCGATGAACCCCAATGCCTGTCCGATGAACCCCGATGGCTGTCCGATCCGCCCCTTTAATACCCTGTGCTCTTTGAAGGCTTATTACTCTATCTACAGGTGCTTAGACACGCTAGATCTGCCTCCCTTTGACCACGTATTGAATACACTTGTGCGGTCATCCAATGCGACGACAAGCGGTGATATCCGAATTTAAAGTAGAGATCTCGAAAAAGAGTCCGATGAACTCCGGTTTTACTCTAGTGTTATACAGTATAATGGTACAGTCAACTCAAGTCGATGTGGCTAGTGTTTTCACTATTGAGCTATCAGTAGTGTCGCCTAAGTTTGATGCAACCAATATTAGTGCTATATAGTATAATGGTACACATTTAGTCAACTCTCACTGACTCAAGTCAATGGGACTTGTGTTTTCACTAGTGAGTTATCAGTAGTGTTGGTTAATAACTAACACAGAATAAAACAAAAGGGTCATGAGACTTTGGAACGCTCACCTAGAAGATATATTGTTTAAAAAACTTTTCTTTTTTTCATCTATATGGAACTTTTTGTGCAATTTTTGTAGAGTATATAATTTAATCCTTAAAGCGACAACAAAAAATGCATCTGAAAATGTTGTCTGCTGAAGTTGTCTGCTGCAAATAATTGCCTAACATTACTGACAAATTAAGTATAAAAGCAAACAGTGTGGACCCAGAACAGACTGCTGCTATAGGAGCAGTCTGATCTGGGTCCACACTGTTTGCCATAAAGGCTTCTTAAACATTTCAGTAGACAAGAAAAGCAGACGACTTCAGTCCTTCAGAATTATGGTGGGCCCAGGTCATTGTCCCATGATTTCAAAATATGGCCCATCACTTTCCAAGGCAGTGGGCCCAGTGGACTCATCCTTTTCAGTTGTGAAAAAATCTCCCTTAAATAAAAATATTCATCTTACAGCGAGTCTATGAATTCTACAAAACAGAAAGTACATGTAGATTGTCGATACAGTAAAACCTGTCTTGTGGCCACTTAAGACAGGTTTTACTGTATAATCAGCAGTAGGCCCATCATTTCAGAAAATGACCCACCATTTTTTGCTCCATGGGTCACTTCAGCCAACCAATCTTGAAAAAAATCTGAAGCCCTGCGCCTTTTCTTGCGATTGGCGCATTAAGGATTAACATCTGTTTGTAATTGTTTAGAATTTAAGTTTAAGTGTTACATTTTTTTATCTGACATTGAAGAGGAACCATCTGTGCAAATTTGATAGACTAAGACAGTATTATGGGGAACTCATTTGTGATTTGGTCCAGCAGTTCGGAATATTTAATTCAAAGATTCTTCTATTTTTATCAGAACAGAACCTTCTGTGCAACTTTTGTAGAGTGCAGTATGGAGAAAATTTCTGTCGAATTATTTTGAGCCACGACATGAGATTTCCAATAATGTGGCATGTGCGACCAGCAAAGCCCCAGACCAGCCTGCGCATACGCGCAGTCTGATCAGAGTCTTTGCTAGTCTCTTGAGTATTCTATGATTGTAAAGCCACTGACTGAACACCATTTGGAGTTTTTAAGCTTACAAGGAGGCTGCAGAGCCTCGCCATAGTCTACACTTGTCAAAAGTCAAAGTGTTGGAAATCTCATGCCGCAGCCCAAATTATTTTGAATTCACATAAAAATCACAAAAAACATACTGGGTTCTCAGGTGTATTCAAGTCCACTTCACCAACACATTTCATACTGTTGAAAAACATGCCGAAACTTTTGTTGATTCTTGCTATGAGTTCATTGAGCGGCTCAAGCCACTCTCTCTTAGCAACTTCTATCTCTGCTTGATGGCTGCCTATCTCAGCCTCCTTCGATGATAGCTCCTCCTCTAGTCGAGCTATTTCTTTTTTTCGACGCTTGAAATCCTCAACAACCTAACAAAAATATATGAGCCATGACATGTGATTTCCAACAATGTGGCATTTTGACAGCTGTAGACTCAGACGAGCCTGTGCAGCCTCCTTTAAGCTTAGAAACTCCAAATTAATGATGATCGGTCAGCGGTTTAACAGTCAAAGAATATTTAAGCGACAAGCAAAGGCTCTGATAAGACTGCGCGTATGCGCAGGCTGATCTGAGGCTTTGCTGGTCACACATACCACATTGTTGGAAATCTCATGTTGCGGCTCATATAGCAAAAAGTGAGTAAAGCTCACATACCCCCGGTGGTAACCATCAGAGGTCATACCAATTTTTGAGGAAAGACAAAACGCAAAAAATGCAAAATATCTGGCCACAAAATGAACACTGTTAGAGAGAAAGAAAAAAAGACAAATAAAAGGACTGATGAGCAATAACCGGGGGTATAACAAGTGAAACCCCCTAGTAATAAATATCCAATGACGATATTATTGACTGTTTTCCTGGTTCTAAAAACAAAATCATTAAAATTTTAAAATCGATAGGGTTATAACACATATTTGCAAAGAAAAGCTATTGATCATGAGCAGATTAAAGTTGATGGACCATTTTCAAGAATTCCCTACATTTTGATGCAGAGTCCCAGCAAGTCATCACAAACTCCAAACTCCCGAAGGGTCCCTAAGGACCCTTTATGACAAAGGAACAAAACACATGCTGATCTCAGGCCTTTAGTTAGGAATGCATAAGAGAAAATAATTTTCTTATTTCTCAACCAAAACATGTGTTGTGGGTACTCAAAACAACTGTCTCAATGAGACAGTTCTTTTGAGCACCCAAAACATATGCTAAAATTATGGGTAAGTAAATAGTTACAATTTTACTCTGAAAATTTTAGATTACCTAAACCTGTGCTGATATACATTAAATTTTGTGCAATTGTGGCCTTTGCTTTGGTACAATACATGCCTATGTTTTGAACAACTTTTAATTTTAACACACCGGTGATCTGTAAATCTGTGCTTTGAATCTAGAGGATATAGAACTTTGAAAATTTTTTTACAAAGGGCTCTAATTTAATGTCAAATACAGTACAACAGTAAAACCTGTCTTAAGCGGCCACTCAAAAAGAAGACAAAAATAGGTTTCTAAGACCAATTATCGCTTAATGCAGGTCAAAAGTAGGGGAGCATTCTGCAATACTTTCGACCTTCATTAAGCTGCTATCTCAGTGTTCCCACAAAAATTTTAAATTGGTTTTTTTTATACCCCCTGTGTATGAAATTTGAGGGTATGAAGTGAAATTTGAGGGTATGACTTGGAAATGAATTAAAACTAAAAACAACATTCCTGAATGATAACTTTAACACGGAAAACTGTTAACACATTACCATTTTCACATTATTTGCTGATTCCTAGTCTGAAAATAGTCAATAAGGTGGTTTATTTACCATCGGTAATGTTTGCCGATATTAACGGAAAGAACCCATACGGAATGAATGTATTTCGCCTCAAGTGACGTACCGAGACAATTTTTCAGCTTTTTAATGCTGTTGGGGAGTTCGCCAGCGTGCTGGTTGTTACTCCCGATACTGGTTACCGCTATCGCGGCTGATATGATGGTTTCCTAGCCAGTTAGCTGGGTACCAGACATCTTAGCAAGGAATAAACAGACAGTTGGCGCGCACCGTAAATGCTTTTGAAAATGTAACTAAAAATGGCCATAGCGTCATTCAAACTCGCAAACAAAACCAAGTTGACCAAGTTTACATCAGAATGAACAAAAAATGATGAAATCCTAGATTTCTTAGAAATAAAAACGCGCATGAATTCACGTTATTGCCTCAAAATATATGCGAGATTTTTACCAATTCCACATGATTCACACACCATTCTACGTGAATGGGACCACTGTATCTGTCATTAAGATCTTTGTTTTGTCTTTTTTTAAGTGGCCGCTTAAGACAGGTTTTACTGTATATCATCATACGGCCTTGTTTAGGCTTGTTTGGATTTTGACCAGCTAGATACCTCTGCCAGGCTGGTTTGAATCCTGCTAGTGAAGCTTTCAAAATGCCAATAATAGGAAAACTGTTCAATTGCAGTGGATTTGACTGTCATTGTTTCACAGCGTATTTCCAGTCCGAATGTTGAGAACTGTCCTGACTTTCCACCACCTATAGACAGTCAGCATCTAGGGCTTTTTCCAGCAATTTTGGGGAAAAGGCCCCTGGCCAAAATTGGGAAAAAATGATCAACTTAATATCAAAATTGGGAGAAATTAATGACATAACATAACGAGGGTAGCAAATTTTTATCCTCTAAATCAAGTTATTTTGGATTGTATTTTGTCAAGCATTCCACTTAAGCACAAGTGCTTAAGTATCATTCTGATATGGGTCATTCTTTCTCATAAGTAGTAGTGGTCTCTAAAAAGAATATATATATATTTTTTTTACTTTTCTTAATTGGGAAAAACAAACATGGTATTGGGAAAATAGGTGGCAATTTTCGATTGGGAAAGGGGCCGAAATTTGGCCCCTACAGAAGGGCAGAAAATCCCCTGGCATCTGAGAAGCAGAATTACTCATTCTGTAATCATGTTTATCTCCTACAGCTAAAAAATATTCATCAAAGGATAATACTTGTGCATACTTACTTACCCAGGACTTTAGTTAAGAGTGCTTAACGAAAATTTAATTTTCTTATTTCTCAGCCAAAACATAAGTTGTGGGTACTGACCGGTACTCAAAAGAACCGTCTCAATGAGACGGTTCTTTTGAGCACCCAAAACATATGTTAAAATTCATGGGTAAGAAAATATTTACAGTTTTACGCTGAGAATTTTTGTTTATCTAAACCTATGCTTACCCTTTTGTCTGTCTGAATGGTACAATCTGCTCGCACCTGGTGTTCATGTATCTTGGCGTCTATCTCATCTAACGTACCTGGCAGTGCACCGAAAGACTGTTAAAAGAAATTGAGCCATGACATGTGAGTTCCAACAATGTGGTATTTTGACAAGTGTAGAGTCAGACGAGCCCGTGCAGCCTCCTTTTAAGCATAGAAACTCCAAATGATGTTCAGTCAGTAGCTTAACACTCATAGAATATTCAAGCGACTAGCAAAGGCTCTGATCAGACTGCGCGTATGCGCAGGCTGATCTAAGGCTTTGCTGGTCGCATATACCACATTGTTGGAAATCTCATGTCGCGGCTCAAATTATCATAGAAAGTTTAGTGACCCATCAATAGGTGGTCAAGTTTATTTCTATACAAAATCTATAAATAGGCCCCATATAATAAAATTAGAAATGAGGTGTCTTAAAGTATATGGATACCCCTGCCTCATGCCTTAAGTAGGATGACACCTTGATTACTGGAAAGATACATGTTGGTAATCTTAGTTCATATCTCTAGCAGATTTTGTATTTCAGTTATCATATAGTCCATATCTAAACTTGCTACCAGCGAAATTTTAATTTTCTAGCTAAGTCTCTGTAGCTGAGGAGACTGGTTTGAGTCTCACTTTGTTGGAAACCCCAAAGATAGGTTTTGTCACGTCGAGTCTCATAATAAATACATTGTTCCTTGGCAGGCTTCTCTCAAGATCTTTGCTTCTTTTGTGTTGAACTTTACATCCAAGTCAACAATTTTTCAATCATGTCAGGATATTTTCCTGTCTTCCTGGGTTGAACCAGTACTAAGCAAAGGATAAAGTGTCTTGCTCAAGGACACAACACAGTGTCTCCTGTGAGTTTCAAACTAGCCACCCTTCGATCCCCAGTCAAACACTCTACCTAGTATACGCATCCTTTCACCAGTAACTGACAGCTGCCCTACAAGCATCAGTTGCATCTTTGAAAAAATGAGGGGTTCAAACTCAGAAGTCCTTTATTGTAGTCCATAGAAGTCATATTATCACTCTACTGCTTGAACTGGCTTGTTTTGCTGAACTTTTCGGAGTTGTTATAGTACATGTGCAAAATTAATAAATCCTCTATTCAAAGTTCCAGTTTAGCCAACTTTTTGGGAGTAAAATTGTAATTATTTCTTAAGCCATCAGTTAAAACATGTTTTGGGTGCTCAAAAGAACCGTCTTATTGAGATGGTTCTTTTGAGTACCCACAACATGCGTTTTAGTTGGGAAATAAAAATAGTAATTTTCATTTAGGCATGTTTTTCTGAAGGTCTGTATAACTCTCTCCGTGCTAGCTGCGACTTTTTGTCATCTGCTGATAACCTTTGCAAACAGTCTGGACCCAGATCAGGACCTTTTGACACACTGATAGTGTTGCTGATTTTTTTGAAAAAAATATTTTTAAAAAAGTTAGCAGACGACAACAGAAGGATGAAAAACTACCCAGCATGCAAATAGTAAATTGTCATAAGCTCAAGTATGATACCTTTTTGAGGGCTGGATCTAAGTCTTCATTAGGTCCAGTCTTTGTAGCTTTCTTTGCCGCTTCAAGAAACGTCTTTGCTATATCTTTGGACTGTTTCAGTTTTTCCTTCATTCTCTCAAACTCCGCCTATAATATTAATGTTTACACATGTGTGAAAATTTACGTAGCTTTAGAGGTGCAACAATATACTTACATAGGTCCAGACAGATAAGAAAAGATTTTGTACGTAAAATTGCGAATATTATCTAACCTATCTATATTAACATATATGTTTTGGGTGTTCGAAAGAACCGTCTCAATGAGACATTTCTTTTGAGTACCCACATCATGTTTTGGTTGAGATTTTTTTTTCTATTTGAATCATTCCCTCTCTTATCTAGAGGCCTGTACTAAAATATATATATTGCAATATATTACAATAAGGCTAACCCATTTTGCAACTACTATCAATGCTTTCAGAGAAAATAAATGTCCCCACACCATTTACACTATTCTTAAGGTTAAAAGTCTACTAATATCTGACGGACTGTAAACCATAGAAAGGTATCCTCAAAATTCTGAATTCAAGAATAATCCTGAAATCTTCACTGCTACCATTATACGGTAAGGGTTCTAAAATTTTCAACACCTTTCTCTTTCTGTTCTCAAACAAAATGTCGGTTATCAGGGCTGAAATTCACAAAGTGCTTGTCAGAATAGCAAACAATGAAGACACTGATCAGACTGCTTCTGAAGACTGGGTCTGCGCTGTTCGTCTAGGCCTTTTGATAGGTAACTAGTATTTGCAATTTTAGAACACTTTGTTCTGAGACAGGCAATAAAACTGATTAAACCTACCTCAGCTTGATGAAGATTCTGTGTTTGTTCTCTTATGTCCTGGTCAAGTACATGATACTCTCGCTCCATCTCGGAATGTCCTAAACTGAGCCGCACTTTATCCATAGACATCACTGCACATTTCTGGATAGAAAATACCGGAATACTGTAAATTAGTAAATTTTCGAGAGAATTTTATTTTCGTGAAAAGCATTAAAAGACATATTTGCGGCGTTTAATTTTCACAAAACTTCCCATATGCGAAGTTTTGCGGAATTAAAACCCTTGTGAAAATTTCTGAATTTACAGAAAGACAAACAAAGCAAACCCTATAAGCTAAGAGATTGGCAAAATTTTTGACCATAAAATTATAATTAATTATTTTCCTACTACCTTTCAGTATTTTTGTTAAAATATCACTTTAGGAATTATTTTATATACCAGAAATTGGAAAATTTCAAGCATACAGTAAAACCTGTCGAAAACGGCCACTCTCAAAAAGACAAAAAATTGGTTTTCAAGACCAATTATCGCTTAATGCAGGTCAAAAGTATTGCAGAATGCTCCAAGGGTAGCATTCTGCAATACTTTCGACCTTCGTTAAGCTACCATTTTCATTAAGATCTTTGTTTTGTCTATTTTTGAGAGGCCGCTTAAAACAGGTTTTACTGTACTTTCCATTGGGGATGGGGCTGAATTTCTACCCCTGAGACTTAAAAAAATGCCTGCATGATGAGATGGTCAAGTAGCCTAGAACTTTGGACGATGTACCTTTGTATTGGAGAGATATTCTTGAAGATTTTTGTATTTCTTCATATTTATGTCTTTGATCTTTTTCTTGGTTTTCCCCTCCTCTGCGACCAGGTCTATGCTTTCTCCCTCCACATCTTTAATTCTGAAACAGAAATTTAACCCTTGACTGCAGCAGACGACAAATTTTGCGACATCTTTCATAAGTTTCGAAAAAAATAAGGTATGATATTTCATGAGAATTGACTGCCAGCAGACAATTCTAATGAAATATCTTGCCTTATTTGTTATTTTGAAAAAGCGGCAAAATTTGAAATTGTCGTCTGCTGCAAATTATAGGTGGCGCTTTATGGGGTTAACTCTGTGGTCTGCTGATAACCTTTGCAAACAGTTTGGACAAAATGTCGGACCTGTTCTGGATCTAAACTGTTTGACACTCTGATGGTATTTCTGGTAGAATTTTTTGGGAAAAAAGCAATTTTGAAAACAACAGCAGACGACAAAAACGCATGCAAAATTACCCAGTAGGCAAAGAGTCAACCACTTTTTATGCTTAACGGAATCACACTTTCACCTTTGCTTTTGTTATATCTTTGCATGCTGGGTAATTTTGCATTTTATTTTTTTGTAATCTGCAGATTTATTTATTTATTTGTTTGTGGTTTTACGTCACAGCCAACAGCTATGGTCATGTCGAGACAGTCAGTTAATCTGACCACAGTTTTTCCTGGGCAAGCTTGACTTAGCGGATAACCAGTACTTTGTGCACATAATTTGATTGTAACTGACAACAGCCCTTCTTGAATCAGTGGAAGAAGGAGAATGACCAAAGAAAACATTTCATGATCAATCTCTACGAAAGTATGGAACTGGGCCGGGCTGGAAACACAGCCGATTGTGCTACGGGGTCAGGTTTTTTAGAAAAAAAAATCCAAAATTCCTTAAAGGAAAACAATCAGTGTCAAACAGTTTGGATCTAGAGAGGGCCCAAGATTTCGTTGAGTCTGATCTGGGTCCAAAATGTTTGCAAAAGTTATCAGCAGATGATAAAGTCGTTGTTAAAGGAAAGTTTGAACTAGAATGGTCCAAAATCTGCCACAGGGGCCAATGAACTAAAAAATTCTACGTGTGGCTGGGGCAAACTTCAATTTTTTTATGCATGGTTGGGCACTCAGGTGTAATAGAAAATTATGTATGCCCAGGGTTTACGGACGGGCACCACAAAAAAGTATGGGTTATTACACCCCATAATTTTTTGTGTTGTCCCATATTTATGCTGAAACCTGCAATAAAATCTATCTAACACAACTTCATGACCAGTTTCATTGCAATTGGATACCCCACCCACCATATTTATAAGGCACCCAATATTCACTTTTTATTATTCTATAGTCCATTGTCTTGCGCAGGCGCGATACTAAAGAATCGACCTGTCTGCTAAGGCACATCACGACTGAACAGTCGGATTTGTGTCAATACACGGTGTGCATTACCCAAAAAACTACGTTAATAAGTAGCAAGCACTGAATGGCTGTAAATAATTCTTTTATGGACACATCAAGTAACCTTTGCAGGCTAAACAATAACAACTAGAACACATTCGTTGGCGCGCCATCGCAAATCCCCACGCTCTCAAAGAAATCTAATGGTAATTGACCCTTTGACCCCATCCCAAGGTCACCAGTTTTATCGTAGGTTAAAATTGTTTAGTGTATCATGGTCTACTGCTCATCCCCTTTAATTTGATATGCCACATGACCATGTTCAGAAAATTAAATTTTTGACCCCTCCCCAAGGCCCCAGGGGGCGGGGACCCAAAAAATTGTGCCAGTGCATGTGCCATTCATGTGAGTAACTCACACACGAAATCTGGTTGAATTTCGGATTTTTTTTTACCCCCAACCCCCCACGGTACCCCCAAGTCCCACCCCTGGGCATGACCCAGGCGGCCGAATGAAAATCCTGTCTGATATGTTATATATCTTTCATTTGTAAGAAGATACACAAAGTTTGGTTTAAAAACCTTTGAAATTGACTTTGTAATTCAGATTTAATGATATTTGACCTTTTGGCCCCTCCCCAAGGCCCCAGGGGGTGGGGACCCAAAAAATGGTGCCGGTGCATGTGCCATTCATGTAAGTAACTCACACACCAAGTTTGGTTGAATTTCGAAAAAAAAAAAAATTGACCCCCCCCCCCCCACCCCCCACGGTACCCCTAAGTCCGACCCCTGGGGCATGACCCAGGCGACCAAATGAAAATCCCATCTGATATGTTTTATATCTTTCATGTGTGAGAAAACACACAAAGTTTGGTGTAAAAATCTTTGAAATTGACTTTGTAATTGAAATTTAATGATAATTAATGATATTTGACCTTTTGGCCCCTCCCCAGGGCCCCAGGGGGCGGGGCCAAAAAAAAAGTGCTGTTGCACACCCAATTCATGTGAGCAACTCACACACCAAATTTGGTTGGATTTTGTCCAATGGTTTAGGAGGAGATAGCGTGACGGACAGACGGACGGACAGACGGAGGCGATTGCAATATCCCTGACGCTTTTTTAAAAAGCGTGGGGATAATGATTGGTATTACAGTATTTAGCGATACAATAATAATATTTTCTACGCTAAAAAATTTTGAAACATGTCCCACATGGCCAGGTCAAAAAAAAGTTTCAGTGACGCGCGATGACGCAGATCAATAACAAGTTTGAATAAACCAATCGGGCGAATCACATTATTTGATGACGCTATCGTTAACAAGTATGTCGCGCGCACCCACAATGCTCAAATCAGATAGGTCAGTATGTGATAGTCATGCCACCTAGCGGTTAGATATTGTTTTATAGTCATATTAACACTGTAGCATCATAAACTACACTGTAATATACCCTGCTTTCCAAAACAATGTGATTTATAAACATTAACAGAGTTAAAATCCAAAGTATGTTAAAAAAAACATATTTTTTTCATATTGAGAAATTAACTGTCTCCAGCAAGCATAATCCTAATGTTTTAAAATGGAAGTACCCCTACCCCTAAGCTACTCACCTTTTTAACTTAGATTCTATTTGAAGTTGGAGTCTTTTTTTGCTGTCTTTCTTTACTTGCAGTTGTTTCTGTAAAAGCAAGGAAACATGTTAAATCTACCTACTAGTGTCGTCTGCTGATAACCTCTCCTAACAGTAAGGACACAGATCAGGCCCAACAAAATGTCAGGCCTGATCTGGATCCAAACTGTTCAACACTTTGATGGTATTCCTGAAATAATTTTTCAACAAAGTTAATTTTGAAAAAAATCAGCAGATCACAAAAAAGCTTGCACAATTACCCAGTAGGCAAAGAGTTAGATGCTTTTTGCCATAAACTCTTTCCCAACAATTGTCTGTCCAGCAGTGCTACTGATATGGATTTGGGGGCCTTTTTAGTCGTCTGGATATAGACAAGGGGCCATTTCTTAACAAGGGGCCATGGCCCTCTGTAAGTTGCATAAAATGATTCAGGATACCTCAGGGGAGGTAATAAAATAAACTTCTTAAAAATGGTGATGGACGTCCAAACTGGAAATGGCCCGTAGTAATTTGTCAGTCTGATATCAATGGGCCGATTCTGAGCTAAACTGGTTCGTTATTTTGGACACTTAGCCCCTTATTAATGGCCCTTTATAAGCTGGCCCTATATTCAATATTGGGCGTACGTCCGTTCAGCAGATATGATGCAAACAAACAGGCTTTGGTAATTTGTTCAACAATGATCTTGAAAATTGGGTCAAGGTCACCAGGTGATAAACAACTCTTCATCATGCTATAATGCTTTATACTGGCAAATGCGGATAAAAATCCAAAAATATGATTTCAAGATTCAAAATCTGTGTGCTCTTGATGTCGTCAATATTAAATGTTTTGCAGACATGACCATATAACAATATCTTCTGTTTTCAAATTCAAAGGGCCATAACCCAAAAATTTACAATTCTTGTCATCTGCACATCAACTCATGTCACTTAATACTTGTGCAAAGATTCATGAAAATATCTCAAAAGCTTTTTGAGTTAACAGCGGACAAGAATATATGACAGAAATAGTTATTTTCTATGTGCAAAGAGTGACTGCTACAAAATTTGGTAAACAATAGGTTAACAATAGCAACAGCTCTTGGGTTCTGCAAATTGTCTCATGATCATTGGTCTACATTTCTGTAAAAGTTAAATGAATAACAAAGTGGACATAAAAACTTCTACGCTAACAGGGACAATTACACCATGGCACATGTAACTATTATTATGCACAGGCAACCAAAAACATTATTGTGGGATGTTCCATAGGTGAATGAATATGTATACCATGACCTTGAAAAACAAAATTGTTGAGCGTAAAATTGTGAATATTTTCTTTCCCATCAGTTTTAACATATGTTTTGGGTGCTCAAAAGAACCGTCTCATTGAGACGTTTCTTTTGAGTACACACATCATATGTTTTGGTTGAGAGATAAGAAAATTATTTTTTTATTATGGGCTCTAATCTAGAGGCCTGACTTACTTTTTGGTCTCTCAGTCCGTTAAGCTCCGCCTCCTGTTGCCTAGATCTCTCTTGTAGCTGATGATACTCATCCTCTTTTTGTCTCAAACCATGCTGCTCTTCCTACAATATACAATATAGTACATCTTCAACATAGTGGGGCAACTTACATTATTCCTTCTAATAAGGTCATACAAAATAAATTTTTAGATTCTCATCCCCACCCACCCATATGAAATATAAGCAAATAGAAAAAAATGGGGTGGAAGGTTTTTCTGAAAAACCTTCCACCCCTATTTTTTTTTTATTTGCTTATAAAGAAACTTTTTTTGACAAGGGCTGAAAATTTTTGGTGCAATTTTTCTTGCCAAGATTTTTGCAAAAAAAACAAACAAACATGTTTCTTTCAGTCCAGCTCTGTTCTTTAAAGCAGTCAGAATAATAAAAAAATAAAAATTAAAAACCTCCCACCCGCCCCAATTTTTTTTCAAAATTTGGATGAGAATCTAAAAATTTATTTGGTGTGGCCTAAGCATACTGTTTGCGTAACTTTCGCAAACTTTGCCCCCTTTCTTAAACAGTGTAGATCCAGATCAGTTGGCTTCTGATGAATCCAGCTGATCAGGCTCTTCAGGTCTACACTTTTCATCTACACATAGAATCCATATTACTTATCAAATCACACTTTAATCCATAAAGCGCCACCTATAATTTGCAGCAGATGACAATTTAAAATTTTGCCGCTTTTTCAAAAATTACAAATAAGCATGATATTTCATGAGAATCGTCTGTCATGAATTATCATACCTTATTTTCTTTGAAAATTGGAAAAGATTTCTAAAAAATTGTCGTCTGCTGCAGTCGTGATGGGCGCTTTAAGGGTTAATACAGATTGACTGGAAATCAGAGGCTTTTATGCAGAGCGAAGTGGCTCAAGTGGTAGAGCGTGTGACTGGGGATTGAAGGGTTGCTGGTTCGAGCCTCACCACGGGCAGAGTCACTGTGTTGTGTCCTTGAGCAAGACACTTTATCTGCTGCTTAGTACTGGTTCAACCCAGGGCGCATTCCAACATGACTGAAAAATTGTTGACTGGGGAGTAAAGAATCAAATCAAACAAACAAATCAGAGGTTCATATTGTTTCAACAACTCAATATTTTTTTAGTACGCAGTGTGTGCTTATTTTGAAATGTTTTGAATATGGTTCAGGTTATTTGTTTTTGTGGTCAAATTTTAGAAACGGAAACAAAAACAGAACAGTTTTGATTAATTTTTGTTTGATTTGATTCTTTATGTACCATCAACAATCTTTCAGTTAAACAGGGACGGGTCTTCCTGGTTTGAACCAGTACTAAGCTAGGATAAATGTGTTTTGCTCAAGGACCACAATGTAGTGACGCCAGTGAGGCTCAAACCCACGGCCTCTCGGTCTCAAGTCGAGCACTCTAACACTGAGCTCCCAAACAGAACAGTATTTCTAATGCAAACTGTCACATACAAGCTGAACATAATCAGTCTAGGGTTTCACTCCTGGGTCTACTTGCATGTTTTGGCTTGGTCATTACTTTTCAGATATCTTCAGCACCACTGGGTTACACCTGTTTCCCTGACAATTTAGACTCTAGAACAGTTTTAACCCTTAAAGTGCCGATCGCAACAGTTGTCTGCTTTTCTCGTCTGCTGAACTGTTTAAGAAGCCTCTATGGCAAACAGTGTGGACCCAGATCAGACTGCTCCTATAGGAGCAGTCTGTTCTGGGTCCACGCTGTTTGCTTTATACTCAATTCGTCAGTAATGTTAGGCAATTATTTGCAACAGACGACTTCAGCAGACAACATTTTCAGATGCATTTTTTCTTGACGCTTTAAGGGTTAAACTGGCTAAATGGCCAAAATCACAGCTGACAACTTACTTTAACATAGGTGAGTGAACAACAGGGATTTTCCTCAGCCATATTTGAGGCCAAATACAGGCCAATTCCCAATTAAAAAATCAGCAAAATTTCCCCAAAATTTTGAATCAGTTTCTCAATTTCTTACATTTATGTCAGTTCAAACTGCAAATATTTGGACTTGGCAAGCCAATTGTTCCTGATTCCACGAAAAAATCAGAAGGATATATACTGATAAAAGTGAAGCTATACATTTTGTTTAAAAAATTAAGGTTTCAGCATAAATGACACGTTCGATTTTCATTTTTTCCCAATTGGGCAGTTATACTCGTACATGTTAATTTTCACAAAATCATATGCCCCCAGTCCGGTAACGTTTCTATTCTTGTATAACCTTGGAACTATAATTTACTCTTTAAACAACAAATCACAAATACTGCCAAATGACAAATTGTGTGAAATCCTTTTTCATTTTCATTGAAATTAAGGCTTGATAGTTCATCTGCTGGCAGAAGATTCACATGTAATATCAAGTCTTATTTGGCTTCAGAAGGCAGCAATAAAAATGTCATTTACTGTGAATGTTTGGTGGTGTTTAAGGATTTATTCTTACCTCAAGCCTTTGGACGAGATCTCTCTCCCTGTTGGTATCCATGGTGACAGTTAACAGTGATGGGTCCCTGAAAGAATGTTCCATCCACTATTAGAAAATCTATTATAGAAAATATGTAAATGTGGATGTAGAAACTAATGTTTAACTCAAGCAAATGGTTGAAATGGGGTGTTTGAAGTATGGTTACATATTTGGAACGCTATTTGCCGCAATAACCCGAATTCTGCATATGCGATAAGCACTTTCCCGTCAACTGGTTATCAGCAACCAGAAGTCATGTATTTTGAACGGAGAGAGGTTATCATGTCCAGCATGAGACGTTGATCATTAGGTGACGTCAGATGTAAACGAGTGGTGTGATGTAATACAAAATTTACTCCAGTCCTCTGTTTTACTTAAATTTTGTACGACAAATGGGTTTAAAATAGTGAATTGGAATATGTGATAAACAGATTATAACACAGAGTTTGGTTATCGCCCTCAGTATCAATCCTCGACCATTATCAGCACTCTAGCTAAAGTTCTCGGGCTGATAATGGGGTCTCGGGTTGATACTTTCGGGTGATAACCAAACCTCTGTGTGATTATCACTAATTATCACCTATTTGAAATTACATTTGCCGTAACAACACAAAGTTGGTTCATGCAATATCCCTCCCCCATTCAGTTATCTGTCTGCTCGAACTAATAATTGAAAATCATGTATTTTGAAAAGAGGTTATTATGCAAGTATTAAACATTATTTATAGGATGACGTCAGATGTAAACAGTGATGTACCATTGCATTGACTATTATTTTTTAGCTGGCCCATATTAGCACATATACATATACTTTGGATTATGACTGCATTTTCATTGCTGAATATTTACATTTTCAAAGTAAGTCTTTAATGACACATTAGTTTTTCAATACCATTTAAAGCCTCATGAACAACATAAATATGACTGACAGCTGATTAAGCTCACATGCATGTGAAATAAGTTTCAAGCAGTGAATTCATTATTTTCTCAAGTGCTGACTTTGGCCAAAATACTGTCAACACAGAGGCTTGTTTTGTTTGATTTGATTCTTTATGTCACAGTCAACATTTTTTCAGTCATGTCAGGATGGTTCTTCCTGGCTTGAACCAGTAATAAGCAGAGGATAAAGTGTCTTGCTCAAGGACACAACACAATGCCTCCAGTGAGGCACGAACTGGCAACCCCTCAAAATAGAGTCAAGCACTCTACCACTGAGCCATCGCACTCCTCTCAACATAAAGGATACATGCAGTTTGTTTTCTTCTACTGAATCAGTAAAAATATTCCATGAAAATTGCCCTTGAAATATCTTGAACCATTTTCAAGTTTCACAACCAAAAGGAGTATGTTACAGATATTTTCATTACAGTAAAACCTGTGTAAAACGGCCACTCTTAAAAAGACAAAAAAATGGCTTTCAAGACCGATTATCATTTAATGCAGGTCAAAAATATTGCAGAATGCTCCAAAGGGAGCATTCTGCAATCCTTTGACCTTCATTAAGC
The DNA here is from genome assembly GCA_964019695.1 of Loripinus fragilis. Taxonomy (NCBI): domain Eukaryota; kingdom Metazoa; phylum Mollusca; class Bivalvia; order Lucinida; family Lucinidae; genus Loripinus; species Loripinus fragilis. The sequence continues at coordinate 24,695,618 of OZ026518.1, forward strand.
TACCAGTTGTCATTAAGACCTTTGTTTTGTTTGTTTTTAAGTGGCTGTTTTACACAGGTTTTACTATATGCATGGTACCTAGAAGATTTCTAGGCACCAAAAAGGTTTTTCGAGGTTTTCTGGCCTTAGGCTTTCAAATTTAAGGACTACTGAAGTGAAGGAAATGACTTGAACAAGCTTTTAGCTTACTGTCAGATGCTGGTCCATTGATCATGCAAATTGTTAAATTTGGTTTGTTTGTTTGATTTGATTCTTTACGTCCCATCAACAATCTTTCAGTTAAACAGGGACGAGTCTTCCTGGGTTTAACCAGTACTAAGCTAGGATAAATGTGTCTTGCTTAAGGACCACAACGCAGTGACAAAATTGTTAAATATTTGTATGTATATAAAGAAATAAAATATTGTTTAAACCAAGACACTCTGTCAAGTTATATTAGAGAACAGACACAAGTTTGTGAATAAAGAAATGGATAACCATGGCAAAAACACTGAAGGTGGGAGATGTCTCATCATTTAGATTTGTAGACAAGTAATGAGCATGCTAAAACAGCAATGACTGATACCTACCTGATTTTTGTATTTCTTGAATTCAAAGATCCATCATATTTGGACTTTTTTATGTTGTACTGAAAAAAAGAGAATAGAATTTGATTACAATTGCACTAGTATATCAACCAGTATTAGGAATCATAAGTTTTTGCTTTGATACACTGCAATTAAAAATGAAAGACCCTGGTAAACTTTGTTCAGGTAAAAAGTATTTTCTCTCAGATCTGCTAAACAGACAGTCCTTTTATAACGCACCTCATTTTGGCCCAGATTAGGATATAACAATGTGTCATGTTGTGGCTTCCAAATATTTTACCACCAAATTTTACAAAGGAATTATAGGAAAATGACCTATAATTTCTTTGTAAAATTATCCATTTACAGAGATGGCAACCCTAAATGGCGCTCTTCAGGAATATGAAAGGCATTTCTCAGGAATCTGGGGACATTTTACGGAATGCCGCATATTTCCCAAAAAAAGTACAAAATTCACTCACACAAGTTTCTTGCGAGACGAGCTTCAATATAGCCTAATACAGTACCCTCTTCCTTCCTCGGAAATGCATGGCTGAGAGCTTTACTTCAACTTCATGCATAATATTTTCTGGCCTTCAATTGGCTTCAGAAAGGGCCAAAGATCTGTATAATCTGATGAATTTAGGCATCCACACAACGTTTTTGGCCAAGGAATCCCATTTGTGTTGTATCACAGGCGGGTTCTCGGACTCCCAACTTTTTAAGCCGCTAAAGTAACGCCTTTCCAATAAATTACGCACAAAACAGTCTGTATTTCATTTTACTACCAGTGATCAGGTATAACCGGTGAAGAGGTAGGAGTAACCCCCATTATTTTATCTGGTATCATTTTAAAATGGTTATTTGCCGTAATTTTGACATTCCAAATCGTAAGGCTTGAAAATGGGTATGATTCCTCAAAAATCAAAATGGTTGGCATCTCTGCATTTATGACACAATTCACTTATACCTAGGTCCATTTTATGGACCCTAAGCATAGAGTTATAAAGGGACTGCACTTTATATTCTTTTGATTCATGTACCACTTTGAAGACCTCTTTTGTCTGGATTGAATAAAACCACATTGTTCCATAAAGACTTTAAATTGGGCAAACACTCCGTTACAAAATTTAATGTGAGCAGTCATATCCAATATTTGTCACCGGAAATTTTGAGACTAAGTGTTTGCCCAAGGTATGAATCTTTCTGAGAATATCAGGGTGCTCACTCTTAAGGCCATTTCACATACACACCGAAACCGAACCGAAACCGAACCGAAACCGAACCGAAAAATTAAAATGCCTTAAACCCTATGGGCGCTTTCACATATGCGCCGAAACCGAAACCGAACGCCGAACCGAAAAGGTGCACGATTTTGATTTTACTTTTTTCGGTTTCGGTGGCCGAATTTCAGCAAACACAACAGGTAATTTTAATAAAATCTGCACATACACAACCACGTGCGTTGTATATAACTTAGTAATCATAAAAGCCATTGATGGATTGTCCAGCGAGACAATTTTGCAATTATTTTACAAGCACAATACTGTTGACTACAGACTGTTGTGGGACAATACCCAGAGCGACTATAAAGACCACGAACTGAATGCAATAACATGGAACAATTTGTATTGTAAAGGTATTTCTGCTATCTGAGAGGGAAATTAGTCCAAATTATACAGGCATTTTCTTAGATTTCGTCCACGGATTCGGTTCATATGTGAAAGGTCTGCCGAAAACGAAACGATGCAATTCGGTGGCCGTTACGGTTTCGGTTCGGTTTCGGTTCGGATTCGGTGTATATGTGAAACAGCCCTTAGTCTAAAATGAAATTTCCCTGACTTTTCACTGACTTTTCCCTGACCAAAATTCATTTTTCCCTGACTTTTGTCCTCCCCCTCCCGTTACAGCCATCTGCTACGCCTGCCCGTTTTTTTTTATTATTATTTTTATTTTATAATTATTAATACTGACATCAGGATGTGGCCAATTTGTACCCCAAGGGCATGGTAGCAGGATTTATGTAGGGGACATCTAGACATTACTTTATATCAAATATAACATAAGCCTCATGCATATGGTTTCAAAATTCAATAAAGAAGACTTTTTTGGTTTTTCCCATTATAAAGGAGTGTGGCCAGTTCGGACCCCAGGGGCTTGATTGGCAGGATTTATGTAGGAGACCACTAGATATTTAAATCTATAAGATGTGGGCTTATGGTTTCAGAGAAGATTTTATAGTTTTTCCCACTATAAGTCTATAGGAGCTTTATGTTGTTGATTGCAACCAGAGTTCCAATCCAATCAGCCCACAAACCTTATGCAGCCTTCCCTTACCATATGGTGTATGTACTTATACATGAAATTTGATCACAATGGGCCTACTGACTTAAGAGATATACTTCTTTGAAAATGTGAAAAGACAACAACGACAGACCCTCAACATGCTCATTATCATACCTCACTTGAGCTTCATGTGAGCTAAAAATGACTAAACCATAGGTCTTAGATAAAAATAAATAGCAAAGAGAAATAGATATTTAAGAATAACTGTTCACCCTAGAACTATTAAAGTCCATCATCTCATATCTGTTTGTTCATTTTTGAGGGGTGAACCAAGCAAGATTTTACAATTCCCTGACTTTTGAAGATTTTCTAATTCCCCTGACTATTTTACAGAATTCCCTGACTTTTCCCTGACCTTGAAAAAAACCCCAAATTCCCCTAACTATTCCCTGAGCAGTGGGCACCCTGAATATGATCCAATTAGATCCATACAGGTTCTTACATGTGACCCATTCAAATGTATAGAGTAGACTATCCAAACTTTACTGCATCAGCCTAGGCGGAAAAATCTATCAGCATAGAAAGGGGTTGTCTTGCAAGACAGAAAAGAATATCTCAAATTTAAGCCTGAGGTTTCTTATCTTACCCATGTTATCTTACCCATGCTGTCACATGTGCGCTGTTCATTGTTTTTTTGGAACTCAAGCACATGGATGTTATGTCAAAGTGACTTCATTTTATGTCGCATCTCAGCCTATACAGGAACTTCTTGGAATTTTATTATAGAATAAAAATGTAAAATTGAATGGTGAGCAAGAAAAATAATCCATCATTTTGTGGGGCTGATATCCATCCCTCAGGATCATGTTTTTTTTATCACTCAGCAAGTCTCCTGAAGCCAAACAGTGATCCTCAGGACACACCCATGACCAAGATAAGTCAGGCCCTAAGATAAGTGTGAGTACCTGAAATTATTTTTCTTATTTCTTAACCAAAACATACGTTGTGGCTACTCAAAAGATCAGTCTTAATGAGATTGTTCTTTTGAGCACCCAAAACACATGTTTAAACTGATGGATAAGAAAATAATCGCAATTTTACGCTAAAATTTTTGCTTAATGAGATTGTTCTTTTGAGCACCCAAAACACATGTTTAAACTGATGGATAAGAAAATAATCGCAATTTTACGCTAAAATTTTTGCTTAACTGGCCCTATGTAAGTGGTAAAACTTACACAATTATTTGATGTGTAAAAACATCTTAGTTCGGGGGCTTCTCTTGTTATTTCATCAACCATTTCCTTGGTCCTGTGATCTCCCACTGGGATCTGGTACACTTTGTACTGAACACAGAGAAACTTCATCACAGCCTCGGGACAGGTGAACAAATCTTGGAGGTAGCTATGAAATCTGTACCTCCTGAAAAGATAGAAATGACCAGTGTAAAGGGGAGACATGCCAGGCCACCAGGATCTGGTACACTTTGTACTGAACACAGAGAAACTTCATCACAGCCTCGGGACATGTGAACAAATCCTGGAGGTAGCTATGAAATCTGTACCTCCTGAAACATAGATAGAAATGACCAGTGTTTAGGGGAGACATGCCAGGCGACAGGGATCTGGAACACTTTGTACTGAACACAGAGAAACTTCATCACAGCCTCGGGACATGTGAACAAATCCTGGAGGTAGCTATGAAATCTGTACCTCCTGAAACGTAGATAGAAATGACCAGTGTTAAGGGGAGACATGCCAGGCCACAGGGATCTGGTACATATTATACTGAAGGCAGAGAAACTTCTTCACAGCCTAAGGACATGTGAACAAATCCTTGGAGGTAGCTATGAAACCTGTACCTCCTGAAACGTAGATAGAAATGACCTGTGTTAAGGGGAGATATGCCAGGCCACAGGGATCTGGTACACTTTGTACTGAACACAGAGAAACTTCATCACAGCCTCGGGACATGTGAACAAATCCTGGAGGTAGCTATGAAATCTGTACCTCCTGAAAAGATAGAAATGACCAGTGTTAAAGGGAGACATGCCAGGCCACCAGGATCTGGTACACTTTGTACTGAACATAAAGAAACTTCATCACAGCCTCGAGACATGTGAACAAACCCTGGAGGTAGCTATGAAATCTGTACCTCCTGAAACGTAGATAGAAATGACCAGTGTTAAGGGGAGATATGCCAGGCTACAAAGATCTGGCCTCGAGCTTATAAAACTTGAGTTCATTCTCAAACTCAAAATAAAGCGCAATGATTGGCTGCTTGCAGACACGTGTCTGCAAGCAGCCAATCATTGTGCTTTATTTTGAGTACACTTTATACTGAACACAGAATCTTCAGCACAGCCTCGGGACAGGTGAACAAATCCTGGAGGTAGCTATGAAACCTGTACCTCCTGAAACAGATAGAAATGACCAGTGTTAAGGAGAGACATGCCCAGGCCACCAGGGATCTGGAACACTTTGTACTGAGCACACAGAAGCTTCATCACAGCCTCGGGACATGTGAACAAATCCTGGAGGTAGCTATGAAATTTGTACCTCCTGAAACAGATAGGAAAAACCTGTGTTAAGGGGAGACATGCCCAGGCCACCAGGGTCTGGTACATATCATACTGAAGGCAGAGAAACCTCTTCACAGCCTAAGGACATGTGAATAAATCCTGGAGGTAGCTATGAAATCTGTACCTCCTGAAACATATAGGAAAAACCTGTGTTAAGGGGAGATATGCCAGGCCACTGGGATCTGGAACTCTTTATACTGAACACAGAGAAACTTCTTCACAGCCTAAGGACATGTGAACAAATCCTGGAGGTAGCTATGAAACCTATACCTCCTGAAACAGATAGAAAAGGACAGAGTATAAAATGAGGGAACTCTGGCATAATCCTGAAAAATTTCATACATGCATTTATAATAACCCTTTTCATTTTGGATACCGGATAACAGGGACTTTGGCAAACAGTGACGACCCAGATAAAATGCTGCAAAAGGCGGCATTTTGTCAGGATATGCACTGTTTGCTAAAGATAAATACATAGAAACATAATTACAACATGTACATCATAATTTAGAAATTTGGACCTGTGACCCCTCAAATTCAAAATGGACTATCCCATACTTATTTTATCAATATGTATGGGATAATCCACCAGAATAAAACGGTAAAAGAATGTTTTTTATCATTGAATGACCCATTTTGTTTTGGCTTCTTTTCGCTGAACAAGGTAAATAACTCTTTATTTGCTAGCAGCGATTTTTTATTGTCCCTTGATAACCTTTCTTAACAGTTTGAACCCAGATCAGGACCGAAATTGTGTCGGCCCTGATCTGGATCCAAACAATTTTACACTCAGATAGTGTTTTGAAAAAGTTGATTTTGAAAAAGTCAGGAGACGACACAGAAACATGGAAAATTACCCAGGCCATCCTTCAAAAAATCTGTTTGCTGTCACACGACTCATAATTTTTCAGGTGGGTAGGAAGGTAGGTATTTCTTTATTTTTCACCAATTTAAAGATATACAAAACAAGAAAATTCGACAAATTTATATCCCCCGACGAAGGGTTATTTGAGAGAAACATGTAAATCACAAAACATAAATCCCATTTATCTAACCCTTAGTTCACCTTCAGTATTATTCGGATCATAACAAACACCTGTCAAGTATGTTTTAGTGCTTAGTTTAATAAAAAATACACTTAAATCTGCACAATTTCAATATCTGATCTTTAAACCCAGCCCCAGAGGTCAAGGGTGTGTGTAAATTCAAAGTGTTACCTTTCCACTTTAATTTGATATGCAACATGACCACTTTAAGAAAAGAAAAAATAAAATATCCTTTTGACCCCACCCCAGGGGTCATTGGTGTGTGTAATGGCAGCATGTTTGTTTTCATGGTGCTCTGTGCTCAATTCCCTTTAATTTGATATGCAACATGACTACTTTCAGAAAAAGATATAGTTTGACCTTTTGACCCCACCCCCTGGGTCGAGGGTGTGTCTGTGGGCAAAATATTTGCTACCATGTTGCTGCCAGTGTTGTCAGCTTTCATTTGATATGCAACATGACTACTTTCAGAAAAAGATATAGTTTGACCTTTTGACCCCACCCCCTGGGTCGAGGGTGTGTCTGTGCGCCAAATATTTGCTACCATGTTGCTGCCAGCGTCGTCAGCTTTAATTTGATATGCAACATGACAATATTCTAAAAAAGTTTAATTTTGACCTCGGCCCCACCCCCTAAGTCCACCAAACAGGCTCAGTCCCAGGCCTTCAAACTAAAATCCCGTTTGATATGTTTCATATCTATTGCTGCTCTGCCTGTATGCAAAATTTCAGCAAAAAATATTATTAATTGCCTTAGTTATTGCGAAATTTAAATATTTGACCTTTGACCCCTTAGGTGGGGTCAAAGGGGGTGGGGTAAAACTTTGACACTGCCATGCTTATCTACAGACACTTGGCAATCATGGTCTTATAGTGAGAAGTTGTTGAATATAATAGCTTTGATGAAATGTGAAGATCATCACACACAGAAGCTAATATAGGTTTTGCCTTATAATTGCCTATACGAAAACAAGGCCAATAACTCAAGTGTTAAGGAGTCGATTTTGACCAAACTTATAGGATATTGAGAGTCCATGGTACTTATCATTTGTACCAAGAATGAATCAAATCTGACCGATAGGTACTGAGATATGGGTCCGGACAGACAAAAAGTGTGGACGGACGGACGACGCCAAAACTATATCCCTCCGACTTCGTAGGGGGATAATAAGGATAAAGTGTCAAAAGATTAGAATACTTTTTTACCGAAACAGCCATACATTTTTTTGGGTATGTGCCATTTTAAGTGTCTGTCGGTCCGGTGACAGCAAATAATTTTTTAAGGACGGTCCCAATATACAGAGTTAAAGCTACTCACTGATATCTCCCTATTGGAAACTTTGGATGAAACTTATCCAGGGAGCAGTTCGGTGTTTTCACAGCATTCACCCTCAGTTTCTGTTCTTCTCTCATAATATCCATGAAGAGATTAAAGTCCTCCGTGTTGTCACACACAAACGCTCTCATATCGTTGAAATTCACGTGCTGCTCCAGATATTTGGCCATCGCTGGATTTTTCATGTTCACCTTGAAAATAAATAAAATTGTTTTGTTTTTTTGGTTGTTTGTCTTTTCAGGAGCCAGCTGATCCAGATCTACACTGTTTTCAGAAGAGGGTACAGCATTTTGAACGCAAAAAGACAATAAGCCATGCTTATTAGATATCCCCACAGGGTAACAGTCAAATATCAAATCAAGAAAACAAAATGCATATAAAATTGCTATGTTTGTATGCCATTTTTCATGCACATGCTCAATAAATCTATATTATTGAGGTAAAGCATAAGGAAGCTTTTTAAACAAATCAAGGCATCAAAGTTCCTTATGCTAATGATCAATTTGTCTACATAGTCACTGTGTTAATGAGTGGGCCTCAAAGCGCAGCCGGTTGCGAGTCCGACTGCAGATCTAGGGGTCGAGAGTTTGATCCCGGCCCGGTCCCATGCTTTTGTAGAGATTGATAATGAAATCATTTCTATGGTCATTCTCCTCCTTCCGCTGATTCAAGAAGGGTTGTTGTCAATTACAAGAGAAAATATGAACACAAATTTCTGGTGAACCGCTTAGTCAAGCTTGCCCAGGAAAAAAGTGTGGTTAGGTGAAATTACTGTCTCAACATGACCATAGCTGTTGACTGGGATGTAAAACCTCAAACCAACCAACATTGTGTGGTGCCACCAATAAAAGCTCTAACTAGTACAAGTTGAATTCTCCATACATTCAGTATATAAGCACTCCAGAGCCATATGAGTCGTAAACAATGCCTAAGCTAAGCACAAAGTGCACTTAGTAGGTCCACTACTGCACCATAGTTCCAGATAAGGAAGTTTATTTGGCATAAAACTGTAATTTTTTTCTTATCCATCAATTAAAATATTTGTTTTGGGTGTTCAAAAGAACCGTCTCATTGAGAAGGTTCTTTTGAGTACCCACAACATATCTTTTGGTTGAGAAATAAGAAAACGATTATCAATTAAACACTCTTTATCTGGAGGCCTGTGTATGTCAACTTACACACAACATGATAGGTTCATGTATAGTTCCTGAGAACCTGTGCTTGTTTTGTCTTAACCAGAGACAGGCATCATAGGTATGCCGGTGTTTTGTTCGTATTAATTCTAGCCTTCTTTCTTCTATACTTCTCAATGACTGCAGCTCTCTTTGAATACCTGCAAGTAACAAAGGAAGACATCCTGGATGATCTGAGACTTCACTAGGTACATGGTCATTATATGAGCCTTGTCTTAAAAACCAGAATTTGTTGCATGCAAACAACAAAGGCACTGACCAGCCTGTGCATCCATGAAGCTCTTTAGCTGGATAGGCGTGCTTGAACTTAACCTTGTTGCACACCATAAAGAAAGGTTTTCTCGTTTTGCTTATTTGTCAGAAATAACGTTATGCATGTTGCAACATCAATTTCAAACCTAATGATATCACGATTGGTCTGGTGTAGCGCTAGTTTGCATGTGATTTCTGTCCTAAGGCACGCTTGAGCGACTTTTTTAAATGCAGATTTCTTAGATTTCATTTGTTAAAATGTTACTCTAAGCCATTTTCTAGGTGCAAACTTTGTTTAGAACCAATGTTATACTCAATTAACCCTTAAAGTGCCAAGTAAAAAATGCATCTGAAAATGTCGTAAGCTGAAGTCATCTGCTGCAAATAATTGCTTAGCATTACTGACAAATTAAGTATAGAAGCGAACAGTGTGGACCCAGAACAGTGATCTAGGTCCACACTGTTTTCCATAGAGGCTTGTTAAACATTTCAGCCGATGAGAAAAGCAGACGACTTTTGTTGCGATTGGCGCTTTAAGGGTTAGCACACAGAAAGGTCGAACCGGACGAGAAATGACCAGGAAACAAGTTCTGTACTGCTTGGAGTATAAAATAAAAATAAAATTTACTTTTATTCGGTAAATACCAAATATATTTCATCTCGAGAGGCGCAGCCTTGGCTGATAATCATATTTCGAGGGCCATAACTCAGTCAAAATTTTGCGGATTACCCAACATTTCGAACTTGACTTGTATTTAATGATGCTTGACCCTTCTGTAAAGTTTAAATTAAATGGATGCATCCCTTTAAGAGATGTCGATCCAAAACCTTCAGCTCAGGTGAGCTAATAACAAAATCCTTTTGTTGTGAAAAATATATTTCATTCATTCATATAAACACATGATAAATGAGCAGTTATGCATTGTGTTGCCTTTGGAACTTCCCACACCATGTTAAGAGGAAAAGGGTAGGAAGTAAAGGAATAATGTTCGGTATAAAAAAATAAATATTACATTCCCTTAGAGGATGATAGTCGAAAATATCATCCCTCAAAATATGATTATCAACCGAAATATGATAACATTCCTCGGGATGTTAATTTCAACAATCACCCTCTCCGGGAATGTAATATTCATATAATATCCTCCTCATGGAAGTCAATAGTTGTACAATATTTAGGGTAACTACAGAAATAAACCATCCAAACTTTACTGTATCAGATAAGTTGGTAGATTCCAAGCCTATAGATAAAGGTGCATAATCAAAAAATGCTTTTCTTATTTCTCAACCAAAACATATGTTGTGAGTACTCAAAAAAGCCATCTCAATGAGACGGTTCTTTTGAGCACCCAAAATATATACTGACCCAAACTTCCAACGCAAAATTTTTCAGGAATGTAACTTTAATTAATATACGAGGTCTTGCCGAAATCATGGTACCGTTCAGGGGTTATGGAAGAAATTCACCCAATCAGGTTATGATTAAAAGAGAATGATTGACTGATGAAGTTTTAATTTCATTTTTATAAATCAGTGTTTTAATTTTTGCTAAAATTGCGATACAATGGATGGAAACAACATATGTTATATTTAAGTTTCAGTTTGATTTTGCGTTAGAAGTGTGGTTCAGTATATGTTTAAACTGACGGATAAAATTTTTTTAATATTTTCATGCTCAAAATTTGAGTTTATCTCGACTTATGGATTCCATTAGTATACAAATGGTTAAGGGTGAACATTACCTGTGATATTTCGGTTGTGGCTATTTACTTCCACTCTAATTATCTCCCCCTGGCTGTTGACATGGTTCATCTGACTAGCAATTTCTCTCAACTTTAGGTTTACTTCGTCCAACTGAGGCTGCAAAACAAGACAATTTAACCCTTTTTAGACCAATGGAATTCAGGATTGTCCGTTGTATATATTGATGGGTCACAGGTTATAATTTCCCAAAAAAATAAAATTGTAATTCTTATTCTGAAGATCCATTTTATCTTAGCAAACAGTGTAGACCCTGATAAAATGCAGCCTTAGGCTGCATTTCATCTGGGTTTCCACTGTTTGCCAAAACCCATTTAAGGATTTCCAGTCTACAAAAGATTAGCTAGAAGTGTTCCCTTAATAGTAAATCATTGTCTAATTTTATTGAAATTAAGATTTACACAGGATACCCTACCATCTTTTGCTCACACGATATACATTTAATCTCGTCATCTCATTGGTTGATATCTGATAATAGAATGTTCCCAGCATCTCGACCAATCAAATGCCAATGTACATTTGCTCTGTTAGAAGTTTATCAAAAAACACATATGGTGGCTATCCAGCAACTGTGTAAATCTTAATTTCATTAAATAGACCATAATAGCCTGAATATTAATAATGATTCAGATATGTGGTGGAAGATAGTAAATAAAAGTTTAATGTAGAGGATCATGGGTGAAAGTTCAAAATTTCAAAAATCCTGAACTTTCAAAATTCATATCTTAAAACTTGCTGTATGCCTACAAAGTGTTAACAATTTCAAGTTAAAATGGTCAATTGCCCAAAGATGAACTGAAAATAAATCAGAGAGCTATTAAAATCTGCCGAATTCAGCATTTTGAGGCTGACTTTCTGATCCTGAATTCAGGAATAATCCTGAAAACTTTCATCCATGGAGGATGCGTACATGAGTTTGTAAGCTGAATAATAACGGTAAATTTCACCCAGAAACCATTTAGGTAGGTGAATAGTGTCTGTCCTTCGATTCTTACAGAATCCTATGGGGACTAAGTACATGTATAGGAAAAGAACAATAAGGTCAAGCTCCTGCGGCCAGAAGCAGTCTGAATAGGAACTATTTGTTTGGCAGGAGCAATCTGAACAGAATTTTTGCTTGCCCAAGCTTTGCCTGTTTAAGGGACTAGGTTGCCTGTTTTAGTGACTAGGTTCCCCAAATGCTTACAGTACCTGAATATCAACAGTTTCTTCTGCATTAGCTAGATCAGCTTGCATGGCAGGGAACAAAATATTTCAATATTGCATTGGTCCTGCAGGACGAGTGACTTACAATTTTCACTTGTCCCGCAAACGCATGCACTTGTCCTTTAAAAGCATATGCCATAAAGAACATAAGGGAGTAATATGTAATATCACTTCCTACAGTACGAGTGCTTTGGGAAGAATTTTTAGTCCTTTCTAGATTTCACTAGTAATTACCAGCTGACAAGTGGAATTTTGTCCCCTGCAAGGCCTCTAGTTGTCGACCAAGGTCTCCGAGGTTCTTCTTACATACCTGAATATCTACAGTTTCTTCTGCATTAGCTAGATCCGCTTGCAAGGCCTCCAGTTGTCGACCAAGGTCTCGAAGATTCTTCTTACGAGCATCTTCTTGATCTTTCTTGAACTTCAACTCATCAGTAATCTCCATAAACTGAAATACAAAATGTTCTCGTTTTTTTTTTAATGACTCTCCATTTTTACCCATTTCGGACCAGGCCCTTGATAGGAATGCAAAATTTAAATATTGTTTCCTTATTCATCAAGCAAAACATATGTTGTGGGTACTCAAGAGAACCGTCTCAATGAGACGGTTCTTTTGAGCAATTCAGACGGTTCTTTTGAGCACCCAAAACAAATGTTAAAACTGATGTATAACAAAGTATTTGCAATTTTATGCTCAGATATTTTGTTTATCTTGACCTATGTGGGGTGAGTGTATTGACCTTATCATAAGTAGGTAATAATTACACAACATACACCCAGGGCACAAAAATTCCACTCGTCCGCTCATAATTACGAGTGAAATCTGGAAAGGACGAGCAAATCTTCTCAAAGCACTCATCCTGTAGGACGAGTGCTTTGGGAAGAATTACTCAAGGAAGTCATATTACATATTTCTCCCTTATGTTCTTTACTGCATACACTTTTAAAGGACACATGCATGTGTTTGCAGGACGAGTGAAAATTGTTAGTCACTTGTCCTGCAAATATCCGATGATACACCTCCCCAAATGAAATTTTTGCATATGTTTAATCCCATTCTAATGCACTTCTGTAGTTTCATCTCAAATTGGAGTGTTGCAAGCCGTATGTCACCTAACAAAATGTGGCATAATTAATAATGTCAAACTGTTTTTCAAACTAGTTTGTCACAAATTTTTGACGTTTTCCAACTAGACATCATGTTAGAAAATCAAGTGCATTTGAATTGTAATTATTTTCTTACCCATTAACTAAAACATGTGTATTCGGGGCTCAGAAATCGCATAACAATAGAAAAAAAAATAGAATTCTGATTTGTAGCAATTATTCACTGATCAATAAATGAAGCTAGTTTTGATACAGACCTTGTCTGTGAGATTGTCCACCTCCTTTCCATTCGCCTGGGCCTTCCTGGCAACCTCCTTCAAGGCAGCAGTCTGTAAACAGAACAGTATAATTAAAATTGATCAAGTATAAATAATTACATGTAATTTAACATGCAACACAGCCATTTCTTCAAGAAGCTTTGGCTTTTCTGCATACTATATTAACCCTAAGCCCACCTATCATGGCTTAACAAGTGTGATATAACTGCATTTACTGTAAACCAATTAATATTCGCAGCATCAAAATTGACAATTTTACAGGCCGCAATACAATGGGGCTAGTTTTTAAATTCTGAAAGTATAGAATGGGGCTAAATGAAAAGGTATGCATGGAGCTAAACTTACCTGTACAACCATAAGTAGTTCACACCTATTATAATGAATGAAATACAGGTAAATGCTCAACATATTGAGCATGTCTGTTCTTTCATTCGAGTGTGTTTTATTGAGGAATAATTTTACGGATTTTAGATATTTAACAGTTTATCAGTTTTATTGATTCCATATAGTAATGTGAAGGACATGCATGTTCAATCAGCACTACAGATATATGTATGTACAATGTAATACTGTTTGAACGTACATGCATAGCTCAAAATGTGCTTATTTTACTCTGTGTGCTTATTTTACTTTGTAATATACAACTAAGATCAGACAGAGCAAAAACAATTGAGCAATATTGCCTTTTTCTACTTAAAAATACAGGATTAGGCCCATTGACTTCTCATAAAAATAAAAGTAAAACAGCCCCATTCATACGTTTTTCCTAGCCCTATCGTATCTTTTTTTTAGCCCCATCGTCTTGCCAATTAGCCCCATTCTGTATCATAGATTTTACAAGACTTACATTTTGGGGTAGTTTAATTTTGGCAGTTTTTCTATTTAACACTCTTTAAGGTTATTTTCTATTCTCATAAGGGCTATTTTTAAAGGAAAAAATATTGGGAGCATATCCTTTCCATTAATAGTAGCCCCTTTTAAAGTGTGGTTTCTTCTAGAAGACTTCTACATTGAAACACTCTACCATTCAACCATTATTTTCTGACTATACAAAACCAACATATAGTAATGATGTGTGTCCATTTATTGTGTGAATGAAATTTTAACTGTATTTGGCGGTCTCATATTTTGACGATTTTGGTTTTACCACCAATAGCGCCAAATAAAAATAACCGCCATATATAAGTGTATTATAGAATTAACATCAATAAACAGCTAGTAAATTACATATTTGGTAACAATATGAAATTATGCCAAGGCCAAAAAAAGAAAATGTCTTGTTTCCGGTTACCCTACCGACCCTAATATTTTGGGGCCTACTCAAATTTTTTTGAAGACTTTTGGGATATTAGAGTCTATTTTTAGACTGTTTTTAAGGGTTTTATACTTTTTCCATACAAAAAAGTTTTAATAAAAAAAAGGTTTGCCTACCTACCGACCCTAAAAACTTTGGACATGTAACGGGATACGAGGCATATTTTTCTTTTGGCCCTATAACAACATCATGATTTATGGCAAAATCTTGACCGTGACCCTATCAGGCCAAAAATGTGATGACAAAACAGTTTTGATGTCATGTGACAAATAGAATCTATCATTTGTGCTCACTGTGTTGTCGTATTTTTGAAAACAACATTTCATCCATTTTCATCCTAAATACATGCAGCTCATATCAGCTTGGGTTTTCATTTAATAGAAATGTCATTTTCACAGGGAACTAGATAAATTTCATTCCCATTGCTAAAGCATTGTAAACCATAAATAAACTGTTGGGCAGCTCAGTATTACACCAGAGATTGGTGGGTGGGGTAACTTTTCATACCCCAGTATATGGAACTGATCCATTATACAGCTGTCACTGATCCTGGATCCCAAGTATGGCGTTATAACAGTGCTCTAATGTAATGAACAGTAAAACCTGTCTTAAGCAGCCAGTCAAAAATAACACCAAAATTGGTCTTCAATACTGATTATCGCTTAATGCAGGTCAAAAGTATTGCTGAATTCACCAAGGGGAGCATTCTGCAATACTTACGACCTCCATTAAGCTATCATTGTCCATTAAGACCTTGATTTTGTCTTTTTTTAAGTGGCCGCTTAAGACAGTTTTTACTGTATTTATTGATTGTTCTCTCTCACCTTTGTTTTGATTTTACTATCTGCATTTTCCATGCCCTTTTTTGCTGCCTCTAGTCTGGTCTTTAGTGGGGCATACTGCGCCCTTGCTGCCTTTAGAGAGGCTTCCATTTCCTCTTTCTGTTGTTTCTTTGTGTTATAGGACTGCCTCTGTTCCTCGTATTCCTAGAAATACAAACAAGTCACACCTCTCAGGACTTAAGTTAAGAGTGCGTAACGAAAATTTAATTTATTTGTTTCTCAACCAAAACATATATTGTGGGTACTCAAAAGTACCGTCTCAATGAGACGGTTCTTTTGAGCACCCAAAACAAATGTTAAAACTGATGGGTAAGAAAACATTTACAATTTTACGCTGAAATTTTTTGCTTATCTTAACCTATGCCTCTTGAGATGATGATACTTATCTTACATAGGTCTAGATAAACATTTCTGAATGTAATTTAATTGTGAATAGTTTCTAACAATATCATTTGAGCCATCAAAATTGGGAAAACTAGATTCGGTCTAAAAAAACTAATTCTCCATTTTATATTGTCAGATTTAAAATCATAATAAATATCAATTAATTGCATTGATCTTTATAATTGCTCACGAATATATGCATCAATGTGTTAATGTAAATATAAAAAGTAGCCACTAGCGGGAAAAGTTTAAGTGTTTTTCATCTGGAAAGTGCTTATATTTGGATGATTTTCCAGTACAGTACTTTTCAAGGCAGATTTAATTTTTATGGGACTTTTCAAGATATCCCTCTATATTCAAGCACTTTTCAAGCCCTGTGCGAACCCTGAATAACCCTGATCTTTGATATTGGGGCCAGGGCTTCAGATTTTTTTCCAGATTGGTGGGCCGAAGTGACCTATGGAGCAAAAAATGGTGGGTCATTTTCTGAAGTGATGGGCCAAGGATATCAAACTGACCACAGTTGACATTTGGGTTGTATACTTAACCAACACACTGACACAGACACTTGTATTCATATAGGTATTTTGACTGCGGATTATACACTCAAAAAAGAAGACAAATTATTGCTTAATGCATGTCAAAAGTATTGCAGAATGCTCCAAGCATTCTGCAATCCTTTCGACCTTCATTAAACTACCATTTGTTATTAAGATCTTTCTTTTGTCTCTTTTGAGTGGCTACTTAAGACATGTTTACTGTATTGACTACCTACACGAACTTTCTGTTTTGTGGAGTTCGTAGACTTGTTGTAAGATGAATATTTTTATTAAAGTGAGATTTTTTCACAACTAAAAAGGATGGGTCCACTGCCTTGGAAAGTAATGGGCCATATTTTGAAAGCATGGGACAATGTCCCGGCCTACCATAAATCTGAAGGCATGTGGGGCATAAAAATCTTACAAAAGAAGAAAAGCTTAAACCTACGATCCATGCTCTTTTCATCTGGAGAGTGCTAATCTTCGACAGATTTAACTCCCTTTCCTGGAAGTTTTGAACATCTTGTTCAATTCTTGAATTCTTCTGTTTTTCTTGTTCAAGTCGCTCTCGTAGATTGTTATAATCCTTCTCCATATTCTTGGCTGTGGATTGAGCTTCTTTTAACTTGATATGGTTTTGGTGCATTTCTGGACCTCCCACCTAGAAATATGGGTGAAAGTTCAAAATTTCCAAAATCCTGAACTTTTGAAATTCAAATTTTAAAACATGCAGGATGGCTACAAAATGGATAATTTAAAGTTAAAATGATTAATTGTGTTTTGATAATCCGAAAATTAATCAAGAAAGCTATTATAATCTACTTAATTCAGCATTTTGAGGCCTCAAAATCCTGAATTCAGGATTAATCTTGAAAACTTTCACCCATGTCCAAATATGATTAACTCTTTTTAACCCATTTAAGCCAAATGGAATTTCACACTCTAATTAAATGGACCAGTCCATTTGCTTTTTAACTGTTGTTGGGTGGTATTTTTCATTTTTATTCAAATTTTAATAAGACATTCTGTAAGCAAACAGTGGAGACTCTGATTAGACATCGCATTTTGCGGCAACTGATCTGTGTCTGCACTGTTTGTCTTGATCCTAGGTTTATGTGGGTTAACTCTGCATGATGGGTAATTTTCATGCTTTTGTTGTCGTCTGCTGACTTTTTTTTAAATTAACCTTTTCCAAAAATTCTTTCAGGAACACTGTCATTTGGATCCAGATCAGGACTGACATATTGTCGGTCCTGATCTGGAACCAAACTGTTTGCAAAGGTTATCAGCAGAAGACAAAAGTCACCGTTAGCATGGAAAGAGTTAAGTGCTGTGTTTCTAAATTTTTGTTTAATTTGATTTTTTATGGGTCTTCCTAGGTTGACCAGTACTAAGCTAGGATTAATGTGTCTTGCTCAAGGACACAACGCAGTGATGCTGGTGAGGCTCGAACCCGCGGCCCTTCAGTCTCGAGTCAAGCACTCTACCACTGAGCCTCTGTGTTTCTAAATCATAATCTTAGTAAATCCATCCTAGTTAACAACGAAATGCTGAAGCAACCTACAAATAATTTTTGATCAGAGCAGTCCAATCAGGGACACTTCGATCAGGCTGCCCATCTAAGAGCAGTCTGATCAGAGGGCTCTTTGTTGTTTGCACATACTTTTCCTGTTGTTGTAATTTGGCTATGGCACCCACTGTCTTCAATGGTGTTGCCAATGGAAGTTTCGATAAACAATGTGTATTATATTAATTTATTTTAAAGGGTCTAATTTGTGTGAAAGTATTTAAAATTTGGGCCAGTGGTTTAGAAGATGTTGAAAGAAAGAGCTAATGCATGACCCACAAAGACTAGGAATTAGCTAGGGGGCAACTAGGGCGATAAGCCTAAATTTTGCCCTAAATGGGACCCAAGGAGAAGTGGGAGTCTCCCTAAAAAAACAAATATTATTTTTAGGGAGACTCATTTTCATTCTGTCACCACATAAACGCAAGCTGTGGTGACAATCCACAACCACTGCATCATATTTCTGCTTCCATTTAATGGCAATAGTATGTGTAATGGCTAATTTGCTTCTAAACTGACAGAAAATGCCATAATTTTGCGCTATAACTTCTCCCTATCTGACTGTCAATTCTCCCTAATTTTCCTGAACTGTCAGGACCCAGCTTGAACACTGCAAGCAGGGTTAAAATTCTGAGATTCAGATTCTACCACAAACACTGGCTAAATTTGATCCCCTATTTTCAATGTGAGAAATAAGTAAACAAGCTGCACTTACCGCTTTCTCTGTATTCTCCAGCATTTCAGCTTGAGACATCTTGGCAAAATCTGCCACCTTCTCCTGGGGCAGAAACTGTGTTAAGTTGCCTACCTGTATATTTAGACGACTCACCAATTCTTCAACCTGCACACAGAAAAATCAACATAGGAAAAATAGTTGGAGTAAAAGTGTGATTTTCTTATACAGGGATCAAATTTAGCACTTGATTAATTGCTAAATGCTAGTAGTTTTCTCCAAAAAACAAGAAAAAAATTTCATCACTTGCTATTTTAGCAAGTGAATACAAGTCACTCTCATATCAACAAAATTATGCAACACAGCATGCATTGTATGGTAGGCAGTGTAGATCCTGATCAGCCAGCTTCTTCAGAAGCTGGCTGATCTGGATCCACACTGTTTGCAAGGAAACCTGAATATAGGTTCAGAAAGCTGAAAATGTCAAATTGGTTTTGTCTATAGATCAATTAATACTGTGTACATATGTTCATTAAATTTGTTAAATTTTCCAATTTGCAATGTTACTTACAAAAATAGTTCTAACATTTTCAGTGAAAAAGCAAGTTGATCAGCACCTTAAGCAAGTAAGAAAAAAAGCCACTTGCTATTTTTAGCAAGTGGATAAAAATATAAAATTTGACCCCTGTTATACATCAGACTAAACATTTGTTCTGTGAGCTCAAAAGAGACCATCTCAATGAGATGGACTCATTATAGTTTCTGTCACATGGTCTAGGTATATAATATGCTTCTACTGCCTTGAAGTAGAAGTCCGCTTTTTTGTTCCAAGTTCTACTCTGAGATAATAGAGAAATCAGTTTATTATTGTTGTGTCTTTACTTGGTTTAAACAATATTTTATTTCTTTTATATACATTAGGGCTTCCATGTTTACACGTGTGAATGGAAGCGTTTGGTGTTTATGCAATAAACGTTTACAAAAATGACCCACCGTTTAAACAAACTTTAGCAGGTGACGACCTTCATGGTTTATTAATAGCATCTTCTAATGAAAAATAGTGTTGTTTTTTTCAGATTTGGGGGTATTTGATAAAGTTTCTGACAATAATTAATCAATAAAATTAGAACTTCAGTGGACATGCTCAGCGGACACAGTGACCAATGTCCGTTGTGATGAAAATGTCCTGAATTTTATCTCACTGTGCTAGGCATTTTCATCGGATATGTAAATGCACACCTTATGTCCTTAATATTCGGTGGACACACACTTGAAAGCATATGACTTCAAACTGTGCTGTCGTTTTTCACTTCCCATTGGAGTGTGTATTGATGTCAATTTCAGCTGCCTACGTGACGATTGGCAGTTACATCTCGGGCGTGTCAATCAATCATACATTTGCTACTGTTTACAAGGGAAGACACACTAAAGAAATGTCGGTTATCGATGAGCCTGCGCATGTTGCAGCCTGGTTGCATTTACTTGAAATTAGTTCTATCAAAACACCTAACCAAACAATTTTGAATATTTACACAAGGTACAATATTTTAAGAGCTCTTTTTTAGGAAAAATATTGGCAATTTTTACCGATCTGCGACAATGAAAAAATTCAGTACAGTAATTGCATGCAAACGGAATCATTTTGATTTCTGGAATTTGTGTAAACATTTACAAAATTTCGTAAACGTGGAAGCCCTAATATACATACAAATGTTTAGCAATTTACATTATCAATGGACCAGGAACTGACAGTAAGCTAAAAGCTTGTAAAGTCATTTCCTGTTAAATAGTCAGAAGCAGTAAATAAAGTGTATAATTTAAGTCATTTTCTGTGTGTGTGTGTTTGTGTGTGTGTGTGTGTGTGTGCGTGCATGTGCATGTGTGCAAACAGAGAGAGAGAGAGTACATTTAGCCATATCATGTTTGGTTTATAACATTGCACACCCAACCCTCCGTACAACTAGAATCCTCACAGAAGTAGTTGTGATGTTTTACACGCTGCAACGTGTGATTGTTCTGTCGAGGAGCCTAACTTGTGACAGAATCCTCGTTTTTGCTTGAAATAACAAGGTTAGTAGTTATAAGGAGAGCTCATTGTGACAATTCCACATTACTTAAGCACGCCCTTCATATAGAGATTTATTATAACATATGAACATACACTTTTTACTTAGTGTTATGACTCTCCCAAGATTCAGGAAAAAAATTTATTCAGATACACTGGCAATTATCTGCATGTAAGAAGCAAACAGGTACAGAAAATAATGGCTGACTTTTGTCAGGGTAGCACAGAGCTGCAACTAACCCTGAAAGCGCCACCTTTAATTTGCAGCAGATGACAATTTCAAATTTTGCTGCTTTTTCAAAGATAACAAATAAGGCATGATATTTCATGAGAATCGTCTGCTGGCAGACGATTCTCATGAAATATCATACCTTATTTCTTTAATAATTAGGAAAGAAGTCACAATATTTGTCGTCTGCTGCAGTCGTGAATGGCGCTTTTAGGGTTAACCATGCTCATGATGCAACACATGCAACGCTAATTCAGTCAAAATGCTTTGAAAAGATGATGAAATCTTGCACTTTCAAGAAAAGAGTTTCGTTATCTGTATCATTTGTAGCCCCATATGCTGCACCAAATAAAATCACAACAATTTTGTACTGATTTAGGTCCCTATGAACAGTGTTAGATCCTACAGAAAAGGCTTTTTGAGAGATGTTCTTGTTTTTTTTTCAAGGCAAATTTAATTTTCTAGGACTTTTCAAGAAAGCCCTCTAAATTCAAGTAATTTTCAAAAATAGTGAGTATGATCAGGAAATGCCACAATCACAAACTGCAGACAAACCTGTGGCATCGTGAGGAAGAGCCACACAAAAAAATCACGAGACACCAGGAAGACAAACATTAAAGCAAAGCAACCAGCTCTCTCTTCCCCATCAAGGTGATTGCAAAACTAGAATATATAGACACAAAGTCATACAACAAAACATAGAACAATTACAGAATCCCACAATGGGATTAACATTCAACAACGAATCAACAACAACAGAACCATTGCCTTAGAACGGACAACAGCCAAAGCCACTGGGGGGCTTAAATGCATTTTACTGGTACCAATTCTTCGCCCTAGGTTCTGCTGTTGTTGAAGCACAAAAAATGTTAAGCTCTCATGGAGGATTCCTACCTATTGCAATGTATCATCATAGAGAAACAATAAAATCAAATTTACGGTAAATATTGTATTAGTTCGTACCCTCGAATAGTTTGTACACCATAAATTATTCACGACCGGTCAGCTCAAAATGTCATATATTAGTTCGTACAGTGATCATTTTTCTAGTATGCAATTCTATTAGTTCGTACACAACGTTTTTCCTTCATTGGTGCTTGTTTTTGATCAGCGTAGCTGTCTACGGTATTTTCCTGTTGACTTACGTGTGCTTACATTAAACAGATATTTTCGCCTGTCAATCTGACGACTTAGGTCGCTAACGTAAATCCAGCATTGACGTCGCATGTTTAAAAGTTTTCTGAAAACGCTAGGTTCAATGAACGTCGAACGAATGCTAATTTACACGCCTATGTCACTGATGCGTCAGATATATTCTGCACGGTCATTACAGAAGTGTCCTTAGAATAATAAATAGAATGCAGCTCGGACCGGAACCGAAATCATTTTTCGCGGTGCCTCATATGAACTGGTACCAGAGTATTTCGTAAATAGCCTGCTGGTACTTATGACAAGGCCCAGGAGAGCATGTGCGTTTGCGCAATCTCATCTGACTCAGACAAAATTAAATTCTAGACATCTGCGTACGTTTTGTTTTATATAGTTGAATATCCACGAGTTCGGCTGTTTTCTGAGCGTAAATAACTCAATAAATGTAGTAATAACAGCTATTCCTATAGTATCAACTTATTCAAACATCAAATTCCTCAAAATGGAACATTTTAACAAACTGTTGAGCCGACCGCGGCGTGTCTTGCTGTCTGGACGTGAGAGTTCATGATTACCGAGATAGTGTGCGCACAGACGCACATACCAAGAAATAATTTGATTGTAGCATGATTCTAGGTCTTGATGAATTAAATATTTACATTGGTATTTTCATGAAATAAGCCAGTTGATGAGATTATGGTACCTATCGAATATGCGAGCAGCGTAGGCTCAGGCGAGCCTGCGCATCCGCAGAAAATCCTCAGCGCCTTAAGGCTTAACTGCTAGCATAGAAAGAGTGTAGATGAAGGTACATTCATTAATTTATGATTATAGCCCCGCTAGGTGGCTGCAGTGACCTATAATAGAGTCACTGGTGGCTGTGAATTTGATGGCGACATCTCCGAATTTGCTTTATTTACCACCACACATCTATTGATGTATGTATCCCAACTTTCCATTAGTTTTGGAAGGAAAAAGCTTCCCAAATGGATGGATTTACCTACACACTTACCATCAGATGATCACGACATATCAGAATTTGTACAAATCCTTACCACACATCTGTAGATATATGTACCCCGACTTTGTTGTACAAGACCAACAAAGTCGCAGATCAGCCTGCGTACCATGAAAAAAACATTAAACATTTTGTCGGGCCTGATCTGGGCCCAACCTGTCTGCTAATTTTATCTGCCACAGACAAAGGGACATAGTCGAAGTCTCAAGGACAGCATGATGTCCAAGATCAAAGCCGCCACTTTCAGATCACGTGCTGTTGTTGTTTTAAGAGTTGGGTAGCACGTGGTGGCCTTGGCGCATGAAAGCGGACTTCACATATAAAACATAATTGCCCAGCTGCACGAGCGGATCCAGAAAGTTTTTATCAGAGGGGGTCCAACTTTGACAACGTTTTTTAGTTGATGATGGGAGAGAGGATCTAAACACCACTATACGCGGACCATCATTGGCCCGTGAGCGAAACACCATTTAAATGGCGTTTCGCTGGCGTGCAGCTGATGGCCCAACATTGAATGCTGGCTTGGTAGCTTTGTGATATTAAAGGGAACCAGACCAGTATGCTAAGAAACCCTTCTTTATGGGGGGTGGGGGGGGGGTGGTATCTGTCTGCCCTCTAGATCCGACCATGAGCTGTCTCATTTTCATGGGTTGGCATGAATTTTTTTTGTAAACTCATCACTTTCGCTCATTTAAACAGGTCATATAAAATTGTTTTGGGTCTTGCAAATTCATTTTACAAATTCAAACTACCAATGCCCCACAGTTTTATCAAACGATGGGCGACAGTCAGAACTCCTAAGGCTTTTTAAAATCCCCAGACAGTGGATGCATAAAACTGGGGTGTACCGTGTGTGTAAGAGGCCTCGGTACACCGTCACAAAACCGAAAAATCGAAACTAAAATTCACTTTTTCCTAAAGACGTTAGGAGCATTAGATGCTAGTAGGCAAATATGAGCATCTGCATCAAACACTTGACTTTACGATAGTATCATGCGCAGATCCAGGCATTTTTGCCAGTGGTAAGGGGGGGGGGGGGGGGGGGGGGGGTTCAGGCTCAACTGACAGAAAAAACAACACACTCCGATAAGGTTTTTTAGGCATCAGCTTTTTACAGTTTTAAAGAGGGGGCCCAATGGTTTATTTTAAGGAAAACTATAATTTTTTAAGAGGGGTCTAACATTTTCCAGAGGAGGGGGTCCAACTTTTTCCAAGGAGTGTGGGGTCCAAATGCTAATTTCTATAGAAACCTATAGAATTTGTGATTTTTCAGGGGGTCCGGACCCCCTATCCCCTCTCTGGATCCGCGCATGCGTATGATAGATCCACTTGCAATAACCAATTTTTCAAGTCTTCCTTATTTTAAGCCAATCCCGAAGGACAGGTTTTTTTCATGCATTAGTTCATTTTCCATTCCTGGAGCGTCAAGTGACACCTCAAAACATGATGAGGTACATGATTCTGCCATGTTTTATCTGTTTCTACATTGAATATACAGGCCTGAGGGATTTTAAATGAAATATGCATGCGCTGAAACGTAAGTTGTGGGAAGTAAAAAGAAGGCGCTTATCTTTTACAAGATATTTCTGAGACCTGCGTTTTCGAGGGCTCTAAGTAGAAATACAATCTACATGCTGTCATCAGAACTCAAAATGAAATGGACAGAGATTGCTGCTTTACGTTGTAGTGCTAGCCGACCGTTGTTCGACGTGTATGTAAATTATTCAGGGTGCATACATGTCTCGGAATCTTAGTGGAAAACGAATTTGTTTGCTAAACAGTGATTTCAACTATTCATGGTTTCAGTCTTTCATCATGTATCAGACACATATATAAAATATAAGACTAGACTAAAATACACACCGAAATCCCCTCTCTGGGCAAATTTCGCATGCTTTAAGCAATCATCCGGATTTCATTTTATTAGTTCGTACAGTGGCATTTTTCAATAAAATAATTTTAATAGTTCGTACACCGAGGAGAATAACTATTTTTTGCTGTACGAACTAATACAAGATTTACCGTACACACTATGATGAAACATGAGAAAAGGGCTCACGACTCTCAGATAGTTAGAGCTAAAGAAAACCTCAGAACCCTGCTAGCACAGTGTCAACCTATAACACAATAGCCTGTGGCTAAACAAAAACATAAGACAAGGTATTGAATCCTTTTATACTTACAGCTTTCTGAGTAGATGGTCGACCATTAACAGACCATTTTGATGTGTTATCTTTGTGAATCTCTCGGCTGATCCTCCAATTATCTCCATCACTATTGTGGCTGAACAAAAACATAAAGCAAAATATTAAACCATTTTTATACTGGATCAGGGGTCATACAGGCAAGTTTGAGTAAAATTCAAGGACTTTTCAAGGACTTCTAAAAGACTTTCCTACAGTTTTCAAGAACTAAAAGTTTATGAAAAATACTGATTTAAGTGCAGAAATACTAGAGATAATGGAGAAACAAAAGCTACGGTAGGAGTTGATCGGCCCATGAAGGCACTATCTGTGCATATACAAAAGCCTTATTAGGGAAAAATTGTCTAAGTTCTCACAGCTGTCATTTTGTCAAAAATTATTTTTTTCTGAACCAAACTCCTTCATGCATATGTTCAATGTGTCTACAGTGTATAGGCAAGGTAT
Organism: Loripinus fragilis; assembly: GCA_964019695.1. NCBI lineage: Eukaryota > Metazoa > Mollusca > Bivalvia > Lucinida > Lucinidae > Loripinus > Loripinus fragilis. The sequence goes on from OZ026518.1 coordinate 24,721,655, forward strand.
CAAATTGTTCCATCAAAAGCTGTGGTAGGAGTTGATCAGCCCATGAAGGCACCATCTATGCATATACAAAAGCCTTATTAGGGAAAAATTGTCTAAGTTCTCACAGCTGTCATTTTGTCATAAATTATTTTTTCTGAATCAAATTCCTTCATGCATATGTTCAATGTGTCTACATTGTATTGGCAAAGTATCAAATCGTTCCATCAAAAACTGTGGTAGGAGTTAATCGGCCCATGAAGGCACCATCTATGCATATACATAAGCCTTATAAGGAGAAAAATTGTCTAAGTTCTCACAGCTGTCATTTTGTCAAAAATTATTTTTTTCTGAACCAAACTCCTTCATGCATATGTTCAATGTGTCTACATTGTATAGGCAAAGTATCAAATTGTTCCATCAAAAGCTGTGGTAGGAGTTGATCGGCCTGTGTATGGACTATAATATACTGTTCACAAAAAGTAGGGGATATTCGAACATAATAAATCATAGCATTTACTAAATTAATGTCATAAACCTGAAACAGCTAGTATTAATTAGCCAAGTCATCTAGCTGACAATATGAATAAAATTTTCTAGGATTAATCTGGTCACGTGTTCCTGTGACAACCATATTTAGACCAGGGGTAGCCTTTTGATTTTCACACGTGAATATCACGGTGACGGATTATGCAATTGCTATGTTTTTTAAAAGGAAAATATCCGTTATTCATTATTTTTTATGTTTAAAATTTGTTTTTATCTGTTTTTCCTCGATTTCAGGAATGTGAGGCTAAAATCTGTCACTTTTAAGTGAAATTTGCCATTTTTTACATTTTTGTCACCGCCCTATTTCCTAGAAATAATAGTTATGGTACATGAAAAAAATCTTAAAAAACAAAGATATCCAATATGCATCCTTAGCATGCATTTTCGAAAGTATGTCCAAAATTTTGATACTTTTTTTGTGAAATTTGGGTCTTAACCCCTAGTGTCTTTGGCACGCCCCTAAGGTCACATTACTAATTTTTCAGTCCTCAAATTATGCAGGAAAACTGGCTGACATATTGCTTCATCCAAAGACAAAATTATTTATGCGACAAATTAGGATTTTAATTTCTAGATTTTTTTGCGTCCCAATATCCCCTACTTTTTGTGGACAGTATAGCTTAAAACCCTATATAATAAAAGCACCGCAAGCACTGCGTAATACCCCGCCACTGCTGGGGGCACCAAAAGTTATTTTGTGAGATATATAATGCCTAAATAGCAACAGAACTGAGATAGACAGTGATATGACGTCCTTAGTCACAATATGTAACCTTTGATGGTCAACATATCTGTGAAGTTTCATTCAGATACTCCATATAGTAAATGAACTACAGGTCAAAAACCATTTTTCAGATCAATCAAGGACGGATAACTCATGAACTTGAAAGGTAAGGGTGATGGTCCTTACTAAAAATATGTAACCTTTGATGTTCAACATATCTGTGAAGTTTCATTCAGATATTCTATATAGTAAATGAACTACAGGTCAAAAACCATTTTTCAGATCAATCAAGGGTAGATAACTCATGAACTGGAAAGGTAAGAGTGAAGATCCTTAGTCACAATATGTAACCTTTGATGATCAACATATCTGTGAAGTTTCATTCAGATATTCCATATAGTAAATGAACTACAGGTCAAAAACCATTTTTCAGATCAATCAAGGGCAGATAACTCATGAACTGGAAAGGTAAGAGTGATGGTTCTTTGTCACATTATGTAACCTTTGATGTGAAACATATCTGTAAAGTTTCATTTAAATATTCCACATAGTAAAGGAACTACGGGTAAAAAACATTTTTTAATTCAATCAAGGGCGGATAACTCACAAACGGGAAAGGTAAGAGTGACGGTTCTTAGTCACAATATGTTACCTTTGATGTGAAACATATCTGTGAAGTTATATTCAGATATTCCACATAGTAAAGGAAAAATAGGTCAAAAACCTTTTTTCAGACCTATCAAGGGCGGATAACTCACAAACTGGGAAGGTCAGAGTGACGGTCCTTAGTCAGAATATGTAACCTTTGATGTGCAACATATCTGTGAAGTTTCATTCAGATATCATGAATAGTAAAGGAATAACAGGCCAGAAACCATTTTTCCAATACGAAAAAAGGGCAGTAACTCCGTTAAAAATGGGCGGATTTTGCCCATTAACAATCCCATACCACTCATCGCCGATAACAATATGTATGCAAAATTTGAAAAAATTCCGGGAATAAATACTCAAGTTATCGATGGGAAATGGTGCGGACGGACGGACGGACAGACACCGAAGGGTATAACATAATACCTCGCCACACTTTAGTGGCGGGGTATAAAAAGCCAGAAAGCCATTTAGAACTACAAAGGGAAATAACTCTAATAGAATTGGCCCCTAGCCCTTACTTTTTTGTTTAAAGTATTTGCCTTGCATATATGAACATGTTTGCAAGGTTTGATGAAAATCCAGCAATGACTCTTCAAGATATTAAGGAAACAAAACGTTACGGACGGATGAACGGGAGCACGGACGGACAACATGAAACAGTATACCCACCACAAACAAAGTTTGCGCGGGTATAAAATTAGTGGAATTCAAGGACTTTTCAAGGCTTTTGAGTGATTTCCCAGTACTTTTCAAGGCAGATTTAATTTTCAAGGACTTTTCAAGAAAGCCCTCTAAATTCAAGCACTTTTCAAGCCTGTGCAAACCCTGTGGATATGGTCATGATCATACCAACAAGACCAAGTTATCACACAGTTTTTTTTAATCACTCCATGTATCAACCTGAGACCCCATTATCAACCTGAGAGCTTTAGCTTGATATTGAGGGTTTAACCTGTACCCTGTGCTATATTTTGTATTCATCATATATTCCAATTCACTGTTTTTTCCGTAAACCCATAAAGTATTCAGTGTGCGCGCTTATCGGAGCATGACTTATTGTATGGGTGAAAATACAAATTTTTCAAAATCCTGAACTTTTGACATTCAAATCTTAGAACTTGCAGTATGTCTACAAATGAGTAAAAAATTTAAGTATAAATGGTCAATTACCATTAGATAACCTAGAAATAAATTCGAGAAGATATCATAATTAGTCTAAAACTGGCTAATTCAGAAATAATCCTGGAAGCTTTCACCCATGTTGTTGTGCGCTTAACCCTTAAGTGCCAACAAAAAAATGCATCTGAAAATGTCGTCTGCTGAAAATAATTGCCTAACATTACTGACGAAATAAGTATAGAAGCAAACAGTATGACCCAGAACAGACTCGAGCAGTCTGATCTGGGTCCACACTATTTGCCATAGAGGCTTCTTAAACATTTCAGCAGATGAGAAAAGTAGACGACTTTTGTTGCAATTGGCACATAAAGGGTTAAAGCAGCACCAATCACTACTGCAGCAGAATACAAAGAACTTCTAGCGATAAGGCGTATATTTTCCCTAGTTGACATGATTACAAACACCAAATTTTCAAATTGCCCTTATGCTTTTAAAATTGATGTAGTTTGGCAGTTAAATATGCATAGTAGGCAACAAAATACGTTTCAAAGCGATTCACCATTTACAATACCGTGTAAACGTGCACTTTCTACCCCTACCCCTCATTTAACGCTTTTATACTGGGCGCTGTTTAGACCAGATTTTCAGCAAATGCATTGCGAATTTAAAAAAAAATTAAAGTGCTAAAAAGTAAAGGATATAAGTGCTCTTCATTTCCAAAACCTTACCCTATTCCTTCTGCGCATGCGTACGAAATACACCTAAAATTGTGACGTTTGTCATTGGAAAGATGAAACTGGTGTCTTTCAGTTTATTTTTAGATGCTTTGCCCCCCTAGACCCAAGATGCCCTTTACGTATGTTGTAAATGTTTATAGCGAAATGTCGTTGTCCAAAGGGCATCTTGGGTCTATGCATGCGCAGAAGGAATACAGTAAGGTTTTGGAAATGAAGAGCACTTATATCCTGAATATTTTAGCACTTTTATTTTTTTTAAATTCGCAATGCATTTACTCAAAATCTGGTCTAAACGGCACCCAGTATAAAGGCGTTAAATGAGGGGTGGGGGTAGAAAGTGCACGTTTACACGGTATTTTAAATGATGAATCGCTTTGAAACGTATTTTGTTGCCTACTATGCATATTTTACTGCCAAACTACACCAATTTTAAAAACATTAGGGCAATTTGAAAAGTTGGTGTTTGTAATCATGCCAACTAGGGAAAATATACGCCTTATCGCTAGAAGTTCTTTGCGAAAAAGCTTGATAGTTCATGTAGGTGGCACTTTAACCCATTAAGCACCACCTATAATTTGCAGCAGACGACAATTTAAATTTTTTTCTAACTTTTCAAAAATAACAAATAAGCCAAGATATTTCATGAGAATCATTTGCTGACAGGCGATTTTCATGAAATATTATACCTTTTTTTTTGAAAGATGTCGTTTGCTGCAGCTGTGATTGGCGCTCTTAGAGTTAAGAGCACCGTATAATTATAGGTCATAATCATTACTTACAGTTCAATCTCTATCCTAGCCTTTTTTTCACCATATTTTATGAATTCAGCAAACTGCTGCGCTCTTCCCAACCAGGAGGTCTTGCCCGCAAGACCAAGGCAGATGGCACAGACGATTGTAGACTTTCCTGTTCCATTTGGGCCGATGATCACATTTAACTGCGGCCCAGTGGTAAATTCAACAGAGTCATATGTCCTGAAAAACACAAAAAAATCCTGAAAGACAAGATTAGGAACACTGTTTTTACCCTAAATCAGGGCTCGACTATAACACACATCCGCTCATATTTACGAGTGGAAGTTGATTAAGGGACGACACTGTCCGTTAATCAATCACCGCATTTTGTCACGTTCAGAATATACATGTCATTTATACACAAGAGGGAATTTAGCTTTGAAGTTTGAAGCGGACAAAGACTATTTCAACTACAGACATCAAAGGTCATGTCAAACTTGCTTCTCGTGTTGTGGGCACTCCTAAGAAACCCCTCTCCAAGGCGATTCTATCAAGTAGATCTGAGGGTACACAACATTTTGACAATGTCAGATACGACTTTTGGACAATTACGGTCTTCAGTCGTCCATTTCTTCTTTTTTCGAAGATTTTAGACAAAATGACGTCGATCGAATGTCAAAACAATTTATAGCTTTGACATAATATCTTCCGACCAAATGTCATAGAAGCACCCCCAGAATATGTTTTTCGGAGAATAAAAGAAATCTGCACTTCAGTAACATGCTGTTTGATGGAAATTAAAAAAGTTACGGAATAATGGATTAGTTAGTAAATCATTTCCAGGTAAGAAGCATGGGCGACTCCAGAGGGGGTAGGGGGAGGGGGGGCAGGTGGTTCGGACCCCCCCTGAAAAATCATTTAAATGGCGTTTCGCTGGCGAGCCGATGTTGGCCCGCACATTGTGCATTTGGATCCTCTCCTCTTATCAACTAAAAAACAACAACAAAAAAAACCCAAAGTTGGACCCCCTCTGGATTTGCGCATGAGAAGGTAACTTTTTTTTACCAACAGGCGATGAAATGACATACATGTACGAACAGTAAGACTCAGATCTAATTTGTACGCGGATCCAGGAATTATTGTCAGGAGGTAGGGGTCCGGAACATGCTGACAAAAAATTGCTTTATTTTGGCCGTAACTATTTTACAGAGGTGTCCAATTTCAAGGAAAACAATACTTTCCAAAGTTCCAGAGGGGTGTGTCCAACAAAGCAATTGGGTGTCTACATCTTCTTAATGTACTTATGTTGCAGAGGCTCTTACGAGACTGCTGTAATATGCAGACTCTTGAGCTTTTGTTGCTCGCACATGCAATAAAAACCACCTTGATTAAGTTTCATTGTCTTCTAAATGTACTTATGTTTTGAATGGGAGTAGCAAAGGCTCTGGCAAGACTGCTCAAATGCGCATACTCAGGGTTTTCCCGGAGGCAGGATATTGCATCTTTGACTCTCAAAAAGCTAGCTTGGGATCCCCAAAAAATTATCATGTGCGTCCTTCGGGACTCACAATAATTTGTGAAGAAGTGAATGAAGAATAAATGATTACGTTTTTAAGAGTAATTCCTGCATAAAATTTGCGAAATTCACTTTCGATTTCGCAATTTGTTTACAGTAAAATCTATTTTTGGAATATTCTTCTTTCTACAGCAGACAACCTCACACAAATCCATTAGAAAAGGCAAATTCCCCGATATTTTCTAACAGAGATGTGTAAATTTATCCTTCTCACACACTTACATAATAGCTGCAAGGTATCTTTTTAATGTAAAGGCTCACTAAAGTCCGTTCTGTCAGAAAAAAAGATTGACACTAATACGTTGTCCAAACGTTTTATTTCAATAATTTAAGATTATAATTGAATGGTTCACTTTGATGCCAACTTGATTGAGTAAGGCAGCATTGTTCTTGCAAATTATATATCAAAAGGGGGTTATAACTTGCAGATTAATGGTGTTACATCAATGGAAAGTTTGGGATTTATTAAAAAAAAAATATAGATAGTTAAGCTAAACCTATTTTATTTGATATCGACTTATATATATATATATTGTAAGCTGCTCCTATGCAATGTAATACTTTGTTCCAACACTGCTTTCCAGTGTTAATTTGAGAGAACTTTGGGTTCCGCATTTATGCAACCAATCGCTACAGGGGTAGTAGCCATTCTAAAATTATTGTCAGCTCTCTATCACCTTCTGTTTTAACGCCACTCACTCTGCATTTTCGCATGGGACTCCAGTGATTTCGTTACTGCACATCCTGCATCTTTTGCGCATAATTTTGTCTCTGGGATGCTAAGTTTTTATTTCAGCGAGTCCCTGGATGCCAAAGTTTGCAGTTGGAATCATTGATACGGGAAAGAGCAAGTCCCAGGACCCATTAGCCTAAAATTGTAAATGAATCACTGGGACTCTTGAAATTTGTCCAAGGACTCTCAAAAACAACAGATGGGAGTCCCAAGGACTCCTGAAATACAAAAGTGAGGGAAAACCCTGCGCATACTCGTCTGAGCTTTCGTTGCTCGCACATGCAATAAAAACCACCGTCTATTCACTCGATTGATTGCATGTCTAAACTGTCTATGACTTCTAAACACACTTAAGTTTTGAATGGGGGTAGCAAAGGTTCTGGCGAGACTGCTCAAATGCGCAGACGCGTCTTAGCTTTACGGTTGCTGGCACATGCAATAAAAACCAATGTCGATTGCGTGTCTATGTCTTCTAAATGCACTTATGTTTTGAATGGATGTAGCAAAGCTTCTGGCGAGACTGCTCAGATGTGCAGACTCGTCTGAGCTTTTGTTGCTCGCACATGCAATAAAAACCACTGTGGATTGCGTGATCTACTTGTGTTTGAATAAGAGTAGTAAAGACTCTGGAGAGACATTTTTGTGCAGACTCGTCTGAGCTTTGGAAGTAAAAGTTGACAGCCCATGAAGAAACTGCCCTTTTTCCCAGATGTTGAGCGAGCGAATACACTCTTATTTTGGAAAAAACACTAGAAAGATACAGAGTGAGGTCGTCATTCCCGCCACTGAAACTGCATGAATATGCTGCTTGCATTTAAGCTTCAATTTCCAGGAAAACACCTACTTTTGCTTTTTGAAGTTCCATAGGGGAGAGCTGTTTATGCTCTCAAGGAAAATATAAGTTCTTTTTGTCGATCTTAGCAAGGCTATTCGATGAGTTGATATAAGGTCTTGATCACACAGGCTGAAAACTGGTCAGTCTGTGCTGAATTTAATTTCCCTGTAATTGAAAGACCAAAAAAAAGCCAATCAGCTCATCAACAAATAGACATTGCTTTGTGTGCGTCTTTTCAATTCAGACAACTCGATTCTATTCATATTTTTATTCATTCAAGCATGTTACAGGGTGTTATACCAAACGTGAGTCATAATTTTGTTGGGTTGAATAAGATCGATCTTCGAGGTACAACTGCAACTAATTCCCATGTCACGCGTGATGACCTGTGAGTGTCTCGCGGAAAATATCTGCGACTCGCAATAAAAACAGCTCGGGACTCGTGCAAGGTTCTTGGGAGACACACGCAAAATCCATGCGAGTTTTTAGTTTTTCTTCCGTGAAAAGGATTAAAAATCCCTGCAAAACACAGGATTTATAGAACCTTCGTGGTAACTGTACTGTATTTACCTTCCTCTGCAAACTGTAGGCTAAGCCATTGCTTTCTTGAAATGATCAATAATAGTGTTTTCCCCAGCCCCCAAAAAGGGCATGGTAAAGTTTCCAGGAAAAGGGCACTTTAAGTGCTTGACATCAGGCTAAGAGGGCACTTTTGAACGCGCAGCAACCGGCTAAGAGGGCCTTTTTTGAACGCGTGGCGACAGGCTAAGAGGGCACTTTTAAGCCCAAGTTCAAAATTGAATATAATACTTATGTCCCTTAGCATGATGCAGCTGTTATCTGTTCTTTTTAAATGCAAACTATACTACTTATTTAATTATTATTTTAGAACTTTCAAACTGACTGTTGAATGGCAGTTTCTGGACTCCTATTTATGAGAACACACTTATTTTTTTTTTTTTTTAAATTTTATCAGAATCACATTATTATTAAATATGGGGAATTCTTCAATAGCCAAGATCACTTCCCTAAGTTTTAAACCAGACTGTCTTTCTTCAGCTCTTTCCAGTATTTGTTATGATTATTTTATTTGTACCTGGTTCAGCGTTTCAAATTCACACTTCATTTTTGATAATTGCTTGCTTATTGGGGTAATAATCAAAGTGATGTGTGAGGGTCTGGATGGGGTATAATGATTAGTGAATAATGGCCCTTTTTTTTTATAATGAATAGTGAATAATGAGTCAAAAAATAATGATAGTGAATAATGAGGGCCTAAAAAATAATGAATAATCCTATTTTTTTAATGAAATGAAGAAAAAATTAATGAATAGTGAATAATCATATTTCTTTGCCTCCTTTCTTACTGTTAATGAATAATTGGTCTTATTTTAATGAATAACCCAAAATTTTAATGAGATGAATAATGGGCTAAATTTTTAATGAATAGTGAATACCAGACCCCCCATCCAGACCCTCATGTGTCATAATTGCATCAAGTAATAAGTGACCACTGTAAAAGGATTAACACCGATTAAAATACTATAACAGCAGGTGTCTTCCTTGCTACTCCAGGCTTCAAAATGAAAAAAAAATGTAACTTCCTTAGTTTTTGTTAGGCTTAAATGAAATATATGTGTGGTTCCTGTTGCCTACCTACCCTAGTTTTTTTACCCCTACCCTAAACATTAAAATGGTCTTTGGAGAAAAGGCACTTTTTCAGATTTTGTCACCATTTTCTTTGTTAAATGTTATAACAAAATTTAATAATTTCCCTACCTACCTACCCTAAATTTTGCTGGTATGCAACAGGAACCACACATATATTTCATTTAGGCCTTAGATTTTCTTGATTTTTTTACCAAACTGTACTATAGGGCAATTTATGTAGTTTTAGAAAGGGGTTATGGCGCTAGGAAAAAGGGCGTGGCGCTAGAGAAAAGTGGCATGGCGCGGCGCCTTGCTAAAATTGGCTAGATTTTATTAACTAAACATGGGAGTTACTTTTGACCGTTTGACATGTCATAGTCTGAATGTCCATAACAATTTGACATGTGAAAAATGGGCTGATATTATGCCTTTTTCAACATAGCCAGCACAAGTTATTTCAGACAGAAACAAAGGCAATAAAAAGCACTGACAGAAAAAACATTCCAGGCTTAAAATAAACATGGTTTTCATTGCCAGACTCTCAAATCCTGCTCGGGAGTCATGTTAACCTCCCAGTTTACAATCAGTCATGTCAAACGTTATGGTTGAATAACTGTCAAATCATTAATACGGACAATTTATGATCGCCCAAAATGTCTATTTATCTACTGAATTAACACACTCTATTGACAATAATGAACCTCAAAACATGTCTGCGATGTAATTACACCTTTATTAATAAATGTGCAATGATATTTTTCTAAATTGTCCATCCGTGACGTCTTATAACATGGAGCCATTAAGACACTTGGTTTCCTTCGCAGGAACTTGGCTTTTGCACAAAGGAAATTGCATACAAAACTTTGGTTCGGCCTAAACTAGAGCATGCAGCACCCATTTCGAGCCCTCACTCGAAGCTTCAGATTAACCAGGTAGAGAAAGTTCAGAGGACAGCAGCCCGCTGGACCTGCAGGAGAAGTAATGTTGACGAGATGCTTGACAAGCTTGAGTGGCCATCTCTCTCAGTATGCCATGCTTCTCTTTCATAAGATACATTCTAGTGCTGTGTCTATAGAAAAAGACAAGTACCTGATCCCTGCTCATAGTTTGAAATCTACCAGGGAATCGCATACTTCCCAATATTGTAGATACCAGACATACAGCGATGCCCTGAAGAACTCATTTTTTTCCCTGAACTATTCCACAGTGGAATGGTCTTTTTCCTTCGGTGGTCAATTTCCAGACTACTGAGGAGTTTAGGGCACTCCTTATTTTGTCAAAAACACAGCCGAAAGATCTCTTTTTCTTCTTCTTCTTCCAAAGAAAGGTCAGGATTCTTCGAAAAGAATGTACAATTGACCAGCAAGGGGGAAAGAGACAGCCATCTCCTTCCAAGATTAAAAACAATTAAAAGCTTGTTAAAAACAGTCTGCGTAGATAATCAGGACTGCAGGGCCAGCAGGGCTAGACCTAGACCGGCGCGGAATTCCTCCAGGGTGGCGACATCTGTGACAGAGGTGGGTAAAGTGTTCCACTCTTGGATGGTCCTTGGGAAGAAGGAATTCTTGTAGACTGACACAGTTGCAGCTGGTTGATATAGTTGTTGTTGACCTCTGGTGTACTTGTCACTTGGACGGATTAAGTCATCAGTGTCTGTTTCGACCAAACCTTGCTCATTTTTCTTGTTTTGTTTTGTTTTTTTTCTTCAAAATTCCAAACTGCACTCCCTGGCGTAATGATTGTGCCAGTAGAAATAGATAGCAGCACCCTAGATAAGCTTTTGGGTCAATAAGGTATTTACGCAACCTGGTTATCCTCAATTGCGTTCTTGCAAAAACAATTGCGTATTTCATATTTTTTTAAGCCACGTTTTTTTTCTGTGATTACACGTTTTCTTATTGCATGAAGCCATCGGAAATGTGCTTGCATATTTATTCACTCCCATCGTCTGCCTTTCTAAAGTATCAAACTAGCAGATTTTATTGTACCTGAAGCAAATCTCACCCCCTTGTGGACATTAGAGCGTGTACACTTTGCAAAGTTTCACTTTCGTCATAGTGTTTTTCTGCGAAATACTGGACTGGGCACCAATATTTTATCCATAAACTGGAGTTATATTGGATGCTCGCTAGTAAAAAAAAAATCAATACCCGACTGGCATTTGTTTATTACCCAAATGGAAACGAAATGGACCTTATGGTACGCAATGACATCGCATGTAATTGCATACCGATCGTTAGAATTGCAGACCTGTTTACATTGAAAGTCGCGTATGTGTAGTCAAGGAGGCAGTCATGTGTAGTTTTGAGTACTGATGTGTAGTCTATCATACGCCAAGTTGAACAAACTATATTGCCTTAAATAAAAGGCTAAAATAGATAAGAATTTAATTAACTTTTTACATACCCACCAAAAACTTAAAAGCCTGTCAATGTTCTCATAATAAAAGATCATATGCAGCCCTGTTTACTTCAGGCTTCGCCCATGTAGAGTCAGAAAGTCAGTAATCCAGACAAGTATCAGTGGCGGATTTAGAGGGAGCCCCCCTTTGAGACTAAAATACTTAATTTTCATGGAGTATTTTCAGAAAAATCAGGAAACATTGATAAATTATCTTATAAAATTAACAAATCAAACCCCTCTTTGTAAATTTGAACCCTCTATCAAGACATCCTGGGTCAGCCTCTGGGTATAGTGGATGGATTATTTGAACAAATATAGAAAGATGTATAGCCAAAGGCAGAATAAAGAGGCTGAGCTGAGGAATGCATCTTACTGGAGGAGAAAGACCCTGATCTGACTTATTTTTTGCGAGCACTAAAAAGTCTAGAGGAAGAGAGCTTAGGGTTTATTTGCCCCATCTGGCGAAAAGCAAAATTGTTTTTCACCACTAAACTAGATCTATTCTGAGTCTTTTCAATCTTAAAATAGTCGATTGAATATTTACTATAACAGTCCATCTTTCTAAAATTCTTTCTATATTTACTGGCTCGCTCAATTTTGAACATTATGCCATCAAATTAAAATCAAAACAAAGAAAAAATCTTGCATGACAGGCAATTGTTTTGGTCTATACACATGTAAGGATTGTCTATTTAATATTTTGACCTCAAATACAGTCTCATTTACTATGAAAATATACTCTTCAAGTCTCTTGACGGTAAAAAAAATAGGTCGCGAAAACCCATGACAATTACAACAATGGCATAAAACCAATGTAATTCATGAAATGAATAAATAAAAAGGCTGTACTATTGTCATTCCTTACCAGTTTGGGGGTTGATTGGCACTAACTTGCTCACACAGCATGACTAATTGGCTTGTTTGTTCACGGTAATTGACCAGCTGATAAACACAGTCATGGATAAGTGAAGAAATTACCTCCCTTAAGCAGAGAAAAAACGTCTTGAAACGAACCAAAATGGATAAAAAATGATAGAAAATCGGGATTTCGATCTGTGCGTAGTTTTGCAACAGTGATCCGTAGAGCGTATTTTGAAGCTAACAAGCGTAGAAAATACGCAAAAAACGTAGTAGTAAACAGATCTGGAATTGCTTTTCGGTACGCACATTGCTTTTTTGAGGATTTTAATTGCGTATTTACGCAAATACGCTGCTTAACTTGGGTGCTGGATAGATAGTCTTTTTTAGCCGAGAATAAACTTGGACCGACGTTTTGGTTTTCTCAGTCACAGCTTTGTGACAGGGGAAAAATAGGTCTCATTGCATTACATTAGCTTTATGGTATACTGGTGTTACTAATTACCGTTGTACTAACTGTTTAAGGCAGGCTATAAAACAAACTAATTTAACAGAAACCTATGAATTACGTCTTGTAAAACTTATCATTCTTTCTTTCAATGGAAACAAACGATATATGCCTCAAAATAAAGTTTAACTTGATGAAAACTTTATTTATATTGGGCTACCCTCGCCGATATTTTGAATCTCCGCTGTTACTTATTACCCTTGTATATGTATACAAATGCTCTAGAAAATTATCTTGGTAGAAAACTCTGCATGTGATAGGTTTCTATATTGAAACAAATAGTAGTGTTTCCCCTAGCCAGTTTTAGCATGGCGCTGCGCCATGCCCTTTTTCTCTAGCGCCATGCCTTTTTCCCCAGCGCCATGCCCCTTTTCTAAAACAACATAAAATGCCCTACATTTTGGTAAAAAAATCATGAAAATCTGACAAAAACTAAGGAAGTTACAGTTTTTTTTCAGTTTGAAGCCTGAACTAGCAAGGAAGACACCTGCTGTTACAATAGTTTACTCAGTGTTAATCCTTTTACAATGGTGACAAATTACTTGAGGCAATTATGACACATCACTTTGATGACAATACCCCAATTAGCAAGTATTTAAAATGAAGTGTGAATCTGAACCAGGAACAAGTAAGATTGTCAAAACAAGTACTGGAAAGAAAGGCAGTCTTGTTAAAAACTTAGGAAGTGATCTTGGCAATTGAAGAAAAAAAATGATTCCCATATAAATAAAGTGATTCTGATAAATTTCAATAATTAAAAAATAATAATAATATATTGAGTGTGTGCTCAAATAGGAGTCCTAAAACTGGTTTGAAAATTCTAAATAATAATTAAATAAGTAGTATATTTTGCATTTAAAAAGGACAGATAACAGCTGCAGTATGCTAAGGGACATAAATTTATATATGACAATACCAAATTCAATTAAGAACTTGGACTGAAAAGTGCCCTCTTTGCCTGTCGCCGCACGTTCCAAAAGTGCCCTTTTAGCCCGTTTTCGCGCGCTTAAAGTGCCCTTTTCCTGGAAATTTACCATGCCCTTTTTGGGGGCTGGGGGAAACACTAAAATAGTGGCCTTCAAACTGATAGCAGTAACGGGCCTGTTTGAAAGTGTATCATATTTTCTTTGCCTGTTTTTGAGAGGTATACCACTTTTTAATGTAAGTGAAAAAATGTAAGTCAACACCACAATGTATTTAAAGATAGTTTAGTTGTTGTCTTTCATTCATGGTCACTAATATCATCAAAACTATGTTTCATAATGATAAACAGATCACACAGTCTATATTGGGGATATGCCCAACCAGAGAAATCACCAAAAGAGCATTGACAAACAAGATAAAATAGAGGTGGATTCTTTTATGTCTACACCTTAAATCATATTTGGGCATGTGACCCATGCGCTAAGACAAAGTTTGACGTCATTTTCAGTCCTTATGCAGGGAACCAGCCTGCCAAAACCTTTCACAACAAGCAGACACACTTTAACAACGGCTATTTCTTATTTATTTTCAATGAAAACATGATTATAATAATATATAACGGCGAATTCGCATCATGATTTTGGACTATGAGAAGTAAGTCATTTATCTTCAGACACAACATTTCTGCACCTTTTTCTTCAGTGACAAGAGAAAAATGTATTATAAACAATGTTGGGTGGAGGATTCCAAATTATAATAACTCAAGCGATAGTCATTTGGAGGAAACGGAATACACCAGTAATTAGTGAACGAGGGATAACACCTACTAGGCTACACATAAGACAGTGACGTGTTACATAAAGCGGTGTTGAAGTCAATACTTCCGCAGTTAAATTAACTACGATAAACAACTCCTTAGCGCTGGATTTTTATCTTAATCTCCAAATTCGCACTCCCTGGCATAATATTCATGATTGAGCTAGCCAGTAAAGATAGAAAGTCACTTTGATGTTTTGGTCTTAGATGTTTTGTCATTTCGATCGTTTTTGATGTTTTGTCGGTCTCCTATCAAATCTTTTTGTTTCCCTTATGAAGTCATAATGGGGTTCTGTCTTGTTTCATCATGCAGATCAAGCTTATTGCGTGATAATTTGTCTAGTATCAAACACACACTTACAATACGTTTTCGAGTTTTATCCTGACGATCGAGCCTTCTACTCTTGACGACATATTTTCTTAGAATTCCCAATTCATTCGGATCATATTGCGCTAACTGAATAAACCATCAAAATCGTCTAAAATGTGTCTTGTTTCATCATGCAGATCAAGCTTTTTGGAAAGCTCGTACTTGTATTATTGCGTGATAATTTGTCTAGTATTAAACACACACTTACAATACGTTTTCGAGCTTTATCCTGACGATCGAGCCTTCTACTCTTGACGACATATTTTCTTAGAATTCCCAATTCATTCGGATCATATTGCGCTAACTGAATAAACCATCAAAATCGTCTAAAATGTGAGGCTGAAAAGTTTTGGTCTGTGTTTACTTTCGTTTCGGAGCGCGGTAAATTCTGATACTTCCGGTTTAGACCGTCCACAATGTCCACAAATTTACCGAAATGACTCGAATTGACCGGGAAGGAATAAAAGCCGGCACCAACGCTCGGATCCGGATTAGGTATTTAAGGGCGCATGTAGTCTTGGATATTGTCCTTCCTGTCAAACAGAAATGTACTTTGTAAAATAGGAGATTTCAGTGATGAGGAATTTATTTCACATACCCGACTACCACAGGGAAGTGTTATCGCCTATTCTCTTCAATATCTTTAAATGGATATGTTCGAGGGTGGAAGGTGGCGTGACCAAATTTGCTGATGACGGAACTGTATGGCATACTGGAATTGGCTGAAAAAAATGACTACATGTGTCAAGAAAATACAGCATAATTGTAATAAATGGAGACTGAAAATAAGTTTTGTCAAAACAGAGGTGACACTTTTTCAAGCAGAGGAAAAAGAGGATAATATTGTAAAGAGCAATCTGTGCAGAATTGATGCCGTGGGGAGAATCTAAAATACAATTCTTATCCCAAATTATTGGGAATTACTCTAGATGAACAGCTAAACTTTCAAGAACACGTGAACATGACAGAAAGAAAGCAAGTAGGGCAATACAAATTATCAGAGAAGTAAAAGGTATATCTCAAATTTCTACAAAAAAGCTCATTGAATTATATACAATACAATACAATGATTGTATGTGATCAGTGACCTATATTAGAGTGACTGGACACTTCATTTTTCAGCCATATAGGTATGTCGTGGCATGTGTCACGTGACTAACGCCTGGTGCGCCTTTTATCGTACATACTCAAACTGGCGATGCAGCTTGTGAGACCGCTGCATTTATAGGTACTTTAAAGAGCGTACTTCGTCTTTAATATCGCTTATTGGTAAATATTGTTTATAACAATCGAAAAAACATATATGAAATATTGCTAAATGCTTTGTTTCTGCAATGTAAAAACTAATCCGATTGAGTTATGACCGTGTAAATAACGGCCGATTTTAAGAAAGTTGCGGAAATCTGCAAAAAATGGCTTCAAAAATACCTCTTTCACTCTTACGAATAAAGCTTCAAACATGGCTATATCTGTGTCTCGATTTATCAATATTCATAAACTAAGATGTCCAATGATTCATAATTATCGTTATTATATAATTTCGGTGTTTATAAAGGTGTTAAAAGTTTAGGTAAACATAGAGAAATTACGCCATGTATTCCAAAACAGCGGTAAAAGCCAATCGTGTAGATAAATGATATCGAATTTCCCTCATTTACCTGTGTAAGATACACGACAGTGTTATTTGAGTTGAGTATTGGTATTTCATTGGAGTTTCTAGTCACTCTTATATAGGTCACTGATGTGATCCTTGTCCGTTCTATAATGGAGCATGGATGTTCCGTGTGGCAAACTGTGACACGTCCTGATTTGAAAAAACAACAACTTGAAAATGTGCAGAAAAGCGTTTTAGCTCTGTTATGTGTATTGACAGCATCTAGAGAAGCCATGGAAGTGGCTGCAGGGGTGGTTCCTTTAGATTTACATTTATGTGAAATTGCTATAAGGGATACAGCAAAGATTGCAGCAAAACAGCATGACCACCCGCTGAACTGTTGCCTAGACAGATACAGAGATGACGATGTATGGGACAGTACAGAAACACCTATGGGAAAAGCTATGAACCAAATAGTAGAAATGAAGACAGTTACAGGAATCGGAATAGAGTTCATGGAACCAGAGCCAGATTTTGCTCAGAATTTATTCGTCAGAACCAGAGAAAAATAATCTTACTGGTAACAGCTTGGTTCTTCAAAAATAAGACTAATGAACAGCAAGAAGTAGGAAAGGCAATCATACAGGATATAGTAAATGAAGTCTCCGCATCAGCATTGGTGTGTTTTACAGATGGGTCATGCCTGCCAAATCCTGGACCATGTGGTGCTGGGGCAGTAATTTACCATCCGGAAGGACAAGAAGAGTGTATCAAGAGACTTGTAACAGCATATGTTTCTATTATTCTGGGAGAGCTTGTGGCCATTCTGTCAGTAATGAGCATCTTACTGCAAACAGAAACTGTTCTCAGATTCAACATAGACAAATTAGAATATTTTCAGACAGCCAGACAGCAGTGGGAATAATTACTTTGAACTGGGTATCAGACCATAATCTGGATGTCATCAAAAAAACACAAAAACAATGAAAATATATCTTCACTAGAATCAAAGGGATGGAATTTAGATATTGTATGGACCCTAGGACATAGTGAAGTGCGAGGCAATTATGTTGATGATAGATTGGCAAAGGAGGCAGCAATGGAGGCAAAGGAACTAGGGGAGGAGAGAAGTGTTGTAACAGTACAAGATGTTAAGAGGCATGCAAGAGTCAGCATCAGAAACAAGTGACAGCAAACTTCGGTGGGATATTGGGGAATCTGGGTGAGATTTCTACCTCTGCAAACCCTTCCTTGAAAGTAATCCGCGCTTGGACTATCCCAATATTAAACTTTACAAGAAAATGCTACAACTAATTGCTACAGTAAACTGAATGATTATAGACATAAACTTGGGCAGGTGGAAGCAAGGTACTGTGAGTGTGGACAAATTGAAACTGTACAACACTACCTTCTTGAGTGTTCATTGAATGATGAAGCTAGATACACACTATTGAAAAGATTGAGAGAAGAGCTAGAAATTCAAGCACCTAGTATCTACACTCTTCTTGGCTATGACAGTCATGTGGAGTTTCCCAACTGGAGGGAGTTGATTTGTGAAGAAGTAGGATATGTACAGTTAATTGGCATACAATTACCAGAGAGAAAAATACCGAAGAGCTAGAGTTTACCTTTGGAGAAGAATACCTGAGTGCAAAATTCAGCCAGTAACGGCATAGATTGAAGATTGAACCCCAACTCATGACCATTCTTCTTCTTCTTCTTCTTCTTCTTCTTCTTCTTCTTCTTCTTCTTCCAATTAAAGTGCAACACCGGTGAATCCAACATTGTCACACTGTTGACTAAAGATAACTAAAACTATGTACATGGCAAATGCCCCAAGACCGGTTAAAAGCAGGCTAACAAACAGGATAAAACCTCTTGGAGTTTAGGGCTGTGTAGCCTCGGAGGGGTTACTTGAAGGTAATTTTGGCACGGGTGTGCAGACCAGTTTTTTGAAACCTACCCCAATCATATACCTGGTCTTCGAAAAAGAATGACCCATTCATATACTTACTAAATGTTCACATATTCATTTACTGTTCTTTGATTTTTATAAACCCTCTTTGCTGTCTTTTAACAGAGTTTACAAATAAATATTACAATTTTGGTTTCTGACCTGAATATCCGAGCAAAAATTTGAGTATTTTCAAACATGAATGTCAGAAAATGGAACCATTCATATAACAATGATAAAAAAAAGCTGGGTCAGTCATAAACATTTTTTTAGAAAAAGGGGGCTTATCACATACCTGACAGTGCTGAAAAGGGGGAGTAGATCCGTACTATGTCATATATAGGTATTTACCCCCCCCCCCCTCCCAAGTGTGTAGCTGCTGAAATCCCTGTCTTGAAAGCCTCTAGGGATTCGGCATTTGTCAGCTTTTCTGGCAGCTGGTTTCACAGTCTGATACTTGACGGGTAGTATGCATATTCAGGGGGAGTGCACTGATCTTAGTCGCGTAAGTTTATAGTCCCAGGAAGGGGATACTCTGATATTTTATACGTAGGTTCACGGATCATAAGTTTACCTGGTAGGCTTGGCCCTTTTTTGGGGATCGTTTTTTAAAAATTTCGATATTTAAGGGAGTTTTCAGAAAAATGAATAATTTGAGGTAGATCTAGATCTATGAAGATTTTGTGTGTGTTTTCTACACAGTATATATATAGCGCTTCTTTTTAATATGTTCTTCAAGCCTTGGAAAGAAAGTCTTTCTGTATTCTTCAGTGTTAACACTATCAGTTTTCTAAGTTTGTTTAGTCCTTTGTTGTTGTGGGATGATGTGTGTTGGTGTGTGTGGGGGGTCCTCTAAATTTGTCTCGATCCCAGCATCTATTTATTACCCCCAAAATAGCAGGCAAATAGAAAAAGGGATTAAGCAAACCCCATCCCCCAAGTAAACAAATAGATATATTAAAAAAATATATAATAAATCCTTTTCTGTACATTGACCTTCTTGCTAAATAACACTGGTGGCGTGCATTGGGGTAATTCATTTCCACCAATGAACACAATTACCAGTAAGTAGGAAACAAACTAAAATTGGAGACTTTAATTTCATTATAAAGTTGATACTTCTGTTGATTTCATTTTGTTAAAGTAAAAATTTACACTTTTTCAAATGCATTTATTATAGAGCTTACAGTGTGGCAGGAATAATCACATACTAAATGTCTGTGAATGCTCTTCAATTAGCCTGTAATTAATTACTTTGGCTTGTCCATCAGGGTCTGGTCATTTTCAGGTCAATGAGCTGTACGCAAGAAAACTAGAAGCACTACCACCTGCCTACACACTGCCCTAGCAAAATTACAAATCCTTGTAATGGCAAAAAAAAGAACAATGTTTCAGAGTAATATTTAGCAGTGTGTGCATTGATTAGTATATTTTGATACCTGGCCGATATTTAATAACTACGATTATCCATTATCCAATATTGAAATGAAGAAATTGACTGAAATGTGCTGCTTCAATCATTTGGCTGACCTGCATATTGAGGTAAACTCAGATTAATGGGTATTTGTTTAATGCCAATAGCTGTAAGATGGCTGCTCCCAGATGTATAGATAAACCTTATAAATACTTCTGTAATTAACTTTGCAGATGAATAAATGATCTGTGAAAATTAAATCAGTACATAATGAAATATTTATTTTTGATTAAAGTAAAATGATACAAATCATGAACATACACTTTAATTGGCAGTTAACAAACATCACCAAGACCCTATAAACACAGTTGAATTTAGAAATGAACCCCTAAAATAGACCCTTTATATACAGTTAAATTTAGAAATGACCCCTAAAAATATTCTAGTTTAGAAAAGTCCAAAAATTCGGCTAAGTCTATGTATATATATCAAAAAACTTCTAATAAAGTCATGAGTAGAATTAGCCAGATTGCAGATTCATCGCGGTGCCATGGGTTTGTCTGCAGTTTGTGATTGTGGTATTTCATGATCATACTCACTTACTATTTTTTTATTAATGTGTAGAGACCAATTGAGATTATCACTTATAAAAACTAAAAAAATCATTCACTTTTCCAAGAATATGATTGTCAAAAGTATATGCTAAGGTTAATGCTTTCTGATTTCTATGGATTGACAGAACGTAGCATTTAGACACATTTAATCGCATGACCAACAGCCTTGTCAATTCTTCAAGAGATTTCAAAGTAGGCAAGGAGGAAGAGATCAGTAATCGATATATTCAAGTACCACACCTGACCCAGGACACCACATGGAAAAGTGACAAAAATACAATAAAACATAACATACAAGGGAGCCAAGGGGCCAGCCCTTTCCAAGCAGGTGGCCACAAGGCTGCAATGAACAGACAAGAAAGCATGACAAACAGGAAACATAGATAACAAAAATGATCCACAAAAGAAGCACCGCCTCGGAACGGTCAGTAAAATATTTATACTGAAGGGTTTAAACTAGTTTCACGCTACCAACCTCACCCTTAGTTCTGATATGGATCAAGACACATAGATGTTTGGTTTTCATGAAAGTTCCCTAACTTATACATGAATTATCTCATAGAACATATAAATCAAGATATAAAAGGAGATGAAGCAAAGATAAGGACTAAACAGTACATAAAAATGAAAACAGGAGCAAAAGAAATCCAACAGTAAAACCCCGGAGGCCTGACAACAGCCAACGAATCAGACCCCAACCATCTCATCTATAGATATGTCTTTAAGTCGGAATCGTCATAGAGCCCTTTTTTGTAGTTGAATTTAGTTACAAATTGTTTTCATTGTTCTGTACAATAAGAAGTCTTCTGCAAACTTTCAGGCAGTTGATTTCACTCAACTTGGCTAGTCTTTGACATGACACAGAAAAAGTGGAAGTCCCAACACTGTGTCCTGATGTACACCCGATGGTGGCCATTTTGAATGTTGTGACATCGCCATTTTATTAAATCAGAACCTACCTGATGATCTGATGTTCCAAACAAATCTAACATGAAACCCAGGAAACAAACTAGTAAAAATCATTTTCAAGATGACCGCCATTGTTGCAAATAAAACTATTTAGCCTATCTTGATGATTGATCTGAGCCTCCACATTGCCATAATATCTCGTACAAAGCGTCAGTCAGTAATGCGACAGCAGTTTGTGAGAAGATGTCGAAAATCTTTTTTTCTCAATAAGATGTGGAATGCACGCTGTAGAATATTTTTCAGAGCGTTGACTATTTCTTTTAAAATAATTTGGTAGTTTTACCCATTGCGTTGACTCAGGATGTATATGTCGCAATGAAAATGAAATAGGATTTCATCATGGGGAAATCTGATTTTATTTTTCAAATATTTGTGATATCAATACACAAATACATTATATCAGTCATTCAATAATTATTGTGCATTTTGGCTAGCAAATTTAAAGGGGACGGCAACCCTAATGATAAGTATGTGTTTTCTATGAACCATGAATTTTGATACAAGTATCATCAATATCGGTTGAAAAATGGGCAAGTTATGGGCATTTAAAAAATCCAATATGGCCAATATTTAGACGCCATTTTGAATATTTAATTAGTTTTCAGAATTTTTTCAACTGCTTAATTTTTAGTTATCTCTACTATCACATCATCTGTGTTTCAGCAGATATGTAGCTTTATACACAAAGAAGATGTTTCATTAAAGATTAATGCAGATAATCCATTGGTTTTTCTTTTATTTTGATTACGCATATTCAATTTGGCTGAGTGACGTCACTAAGCCTACAATATGGCCGTTCCCATTACAGTCCATTTGCAAATATTCAAACGCCCATAACTTCCACATTTTTCAACCGATTTAGACGAAACTGGTATCAAAATTCATGGTTTATTAAAATCTTACATATTAAACATAGTAATCATCAGGGTTGCCTTCCACTTTAAAGAAAATGGTTATAAATAAAATTCCAGTTTCAATGGCCAGGATATATTTCATCATAAATTACTAACATGCATTTTATCTTTATCATTTACACACTGGTAAATGTATATGTCGATTTGGTGGTATTTACGCGTATTGCCGGTACTTCATAGACCGGAAGTGGTAGATATTGGTGTTAATACCATATAGAAAAACATGCCATATGCCTAAAGGACTATAGACTTCAACCATTTTTAAGTATTAAGTATGTGCATGGCGATTTATGTAAGCATTTAGGAATAGATTCGAGTACCGATCATTCAGATCGGTACTCGAATCTATTCCTTTATGCTTACATAAATCGTCATGTGCATGCCGAATACTTAAAAATGATCTAATTCTATAGTCCTTAAGGCATATGGCATGTTTTTTCACTATAGTATTAACACAAATATCTACCACTTCCGGTCTATGAAGTACCGGCAACACGCGTAAATACCACAAAATCGACGTATACATTTACCAGTGTGATTTATTCATTTCATGATTAAAAGTATCTGTGACAAGCTTAATTTTGGTAACTTGTAGAAAAAATATCAACTCCATTACGCAAATTGTTTTTTGTTTTTTTTTTAGATATACGAGGGGCATTTGGAAAGTTCTTAGCATGGTCACTTATCTCAGTATCCAATTTACTAACCGTAGCATGTTTGGTATCATTTTAAAGAGCTATCTTTCCTCTATGTTATGGCACAAATTTTATGAGCATATTATAATGCAGACATGAAAAATATTATTGTGAATACAAGTACTGTTTGTATACTGGAAAACGCAAAATTTCAGTGGAAAATATAACATTTTACCTTTTGAAAAGTGTGTAGAACTTAATAATATTTCATGAAATTAGATGATTCTGTACCATTTGGTAGGCCACAATCTGGTACAGTTATTATACAATTGATGACCGAGTTGGCTGTTTCTAATAACTTAATGCCGGAACAGCAATACCAAAACCGTCTAGAAAGCAAAGCAATGCGCTAATTATTTCGACTAAAACTCGCATGTCACAATGCACATATTTTGAAAATATATAACCGACAGTAGTTTAAAAACGCTGTGCGTTGGTATTTTGTCAAGCACACTTTATGCTCTTTGTATTGAAACCAAAAGAAATTTTGTACCAGAACAAAGGGAAGATAATTCTTATAATCTTCCCATGGGGCTGAATAAGTTTAGCTATGACTTGACGTTCTGGTTCATTTCAATTGAAAACGGTGGCGAACAAAAAAGTAAAAATACATTGAGAGTAAAAATCAATCAATTTTGTGATGGGTAACGCGATACCATGAGAAGTTCTTATGCCATCGGCAAAATATGAGGGGTTAAGTTACCCCACCCACTCCTTGAAAAGTAGGGGTAGTGTTATTAGGAATAATTTTCTTGAACACAGAACTAAACAAGCCACACTTTTTGCACGACGAAATGATTTTATGCATTGCTCGCTACAAATAAAGCAAAACATATATATACTCAATAGGCATTTTTCGTGCTCCTGTAGTGACACAATTTATAGTAAAAGTATAAAGAAAAATCGAAAAAAGTCCCATTTTTGAAAGTTTACCATTTCTCTGTTAGTCAACATTTTACGAATGTAAAGGTGGTAGTCGTGCAAGCAGTGATAGCATAATATATTTGAATAAAAATTAAGTTGGCACCAAATCGTTAACTTGTTAAACCATGATCGTAAATAAGGTCCCCAATTTTCCTTCGTTTTTTTACACATATTTTTACTTAAAATTTCAGCCAGTGAATAAACCCTACTCATTTTGAGCATGCGCTTCACGTGCACGCGGAGTCCTTTTTCGACAAAAAAAAACCATCAAGTAGCCTATGAATTATAGTTTCCAAAAATATATTATTTGATAGCATTTTATCAACGCATTGTGGAGTTATGATGCCATGCTAAGAACTTTCCAAATGCCCCTCGTATCGCATGTAAGTACAATGATTTTAAATAAGGTTTTATTGGGTTCACGACATTCTATATACATGAAATCGTTATTGAGGTTTCGTTACTTTGTCTGATCTTATTGACTGTAAAATAAAATGTAAACTCTGTTGCCAAAATGCCATGTTAAGATACTGTATCTTTTCATTGTTTGATAATAAATCATTATTATTTTAATATCAGTGCATTTACAACGATAAGCTTTTGTGTTATAATAATGAAGAAAGTGGAAACAGTACTTTACATTACAAATATGTTCATAATATGGTGTATACTGGGCCACACAGCGCAGTCGGTAACGTGTCTGACTGCAGATACGTGTCTGACTGCTGATCCAGGGGTCGCGAGTTTGATCCAAGCCCAGTCCCATACTTTCGTCGAGATTGATCATGAAATAATTTCTATGTCCATTTTCCTCACTTCCCATGACTCAAGAAGGGCTGTTGTCAGTTACCAGCAAAAGTATGTGCACGAAGCTTGCCCAGGAAAACAGTGTGGTTAGGTGAACTGACCGTCCCGACATGACCATAGCTGTTGACTGAGACGTAATGAATCAAACCAAGCAAAATAATATGGTGTAACGGAGCGGACTTTTCATGTAACGGAGATGACACTTTTACTAACTAGTTTATTTTGTATGAAATCACAAATTTTTGTTTGTTTGGTTGATTTGATTCTTTACGTCCCATCAACAATCTTTCAGTTATAAAGGGACGCGTCTTCCTGGGTTCAACCAGTACTAAGCTAGGATTAATTTTCTTGCTCAAGGACACAACCCAGTGATGCTGGTGAGGCTCGAACCCGCTGCCCTTCGGTCTCGAGTCAAGCACTCTACCATTGAGCCACTGCGCTCCCATGAAATCACAAATAATCAACATGTTATTTGCCTTAATGCATAAAGTTTTTGATAAATATGTATGAAATTGGGCTACTGGATTATTAGAATATCTAATATTTGATAAATTTATAACAGAAATGACAATACGTAAAGGAGCTGACTTTTTTTTCTGATTTTGTAACTGGGTTGATTCATATGTAACGGAATCGATCGTAATGGAGCTGATACTTTTTATAAGGTTTGTCTCTTTCTGTATACGGTAGCAATTATTTTAAAAATTGCAGTATGTCAAATTGTATGGCCACAGAAGGACTCAATAAAACACAAAGCAAACTGTTTACAACTACATTTTTGCATGTTTAAAGGGGAGTAACGGAGGTTATTTATTAAAGTATACTTGCTCATTTGTGGACATATTGGCAGTTTTTCGACAAATTATGCTAAGAATAAATTGCTTTCACTTTTATGGCTGTGTAAACATACATGTATCCTGCAAATGAAACAGTTACGTTTAGTGTTGCTATGGAATCAATTAGTAAAACAAGCTTTTTTCATGATTGTAACGGAGTTGACATCAAATATGGGGACACATCCTGTCATAAGCATAAATGCTTGCTGATGGAGTGCAAGTTAATTTAAACTGTTCGTTTGTATTCACGAATCTAACATGTATATAAACATGGCAGACAAATATTTGAATGTGTGATCATTTAGTTGAAATGTCCCTTGTGACAGGGACAAGGCAAATGGAGTAATCTGAGATAATCAAGTCATATTATTTTCAAAATTAGATGAACCCAATGTTTTTTTTTATCTGATGTTGAAATCTTATTGTATATCAGGTAGCAAAGTAGCATATGCAAAATGACTAGTTTCTCGATCAAAGTACCAGGACAGGGCTATGTACTATAATTATGGAATGACTGATATACAAGCCTCCGTAAGGAAAATCTGTCAGAAAATAATTTCATACAAAATAATAAGATTTCGTGTCAGGCTCACTCACATGTGCTTGGATGTTTTCTTAGTGAGTGTACAGTCAGCAGTTTGAGAAACGTTGGGAAATTGGTAACTCATTCATGCCTTATGTGCGCTAAAGCAAGTCAGCAGTTTGAGAAACGTTGAAAAATTAGTAACTCATTCATACCTTATGTGCGCTAAAGCAAGTCAGCAGTTTGAGAAACGTTAGAAAATTGGTGACTCATTCATACCTTATGTGCGCTAAAGCAAGTCAGCAGTTTGAGAAACGTTAGAAAATTGGTGACTCATTCATGACCTATATGTGCGCTAAAGCAAGTCAGCAGTTTGAGAAACGTTAGAAAATTGGTGACTCATTCATGACCTATATGTGCGCTAAAGCAAGTCAGCAGTTTGAGAAACGTTAGAAAATTGGTGACTCATTCATGACCTATATGTGCGCTAAAGCAAGTCAGCAGTTTGAGAAACGTTAGAAAATTGGTGACTCATTCATGACCTATATGTGCGCTAAAGCAAGTCAGCAGTTTGAGAAACGTTAGAAAATTGGTGACTCATTCATGACCTATATGTGCGCTAAAGCAAGTCAGCAGTTTGAGAAACGTTAGAAAATTGGTGACTCATTCATGACCTATATGTGCGCTAAAGCAAGTCAGCAGTTTGAGAAACGTTAGAAAATTGGTGACTCATTCATGACCTATATGTGCGCTAAAGCAAGTCAGTAGTTTGAGAAACGTTAGAAAATTGGTGACTCATTCATGACCTATATGTGCGCTAAAGCAAGTCAGCAGGAAAATTGGTGACTCATTCATGACCCATGCGCGTTAAAGCAAGTCAGCAGTTTGAGTAACGTTGGAAAATTGGTGACTAATTCATACTTTATGTCGGTAGGGAAATTGGTGAGGCCAAATAAAAAGTAAGTGTGTTTCGGGTAACGGGTCTGAAAATGCACACATATGTTTAATGGTTTTTTTTCTGGGAAAAATATGTAATTTTATGCATTTTGAAAGGGTCGGGTTACCCAGTTTTTTTTTAGTTTGGCCCGACTCATTCATGCCTTATGTGCGGTAAAGCAAGTAGGTGTAATTAAAACTAGAAGGGGTAAATCGATGGGCAGGACCGCAGCAAATATCCACTCTTACATTACATAACGCACAGTATGACATTTTACTTTGACATTTGTCCCAAAGGTCATACCAGTAATCCAAATCTGTGATGCCATCTACAAACCACAGACAACCAGTTACCTAAATATGAACCACTTAAACCTTTGATGTCATCTACTATACATAGACAATCAGTATCACAAATATTAACCACTTCATTCGGGGTTACAGAAAGTTTTGTTAGAGGGGGTCCAACTCTAACATGGTTCCCCCCCCTTTTTTTTTTTGGGGGGGGGGGTATGAGGGGAGGGGGGATCCAAACGCCACTATAAGCGGGCCATCATCGGCCCGCCAGCGAAACGCCATTGCAATGGCGTTTCGCTGGCGTGTCGATGTTGACCCAACATTGAATGCTGGCTTGATAGCTTTGTGATTTTTCAGGGGATCCGGATTAGTATTGCTGAGAAACCCTAAATTTTTGTGATTTTTCATTATACTACGGCCACCGCGGGTCGTGCACAGTCAGTTGATTTCGTGTTAAAGTTGGTAATGGTTGTATATGTAAAAATGTAGATACACCCTTCTTTACAACTTTGAAGTGAAAATCCCATGCTTTCAAAATGAACTGATTTTAAGTTTCAACAAAAAGTATCTTTAAAAACATATTTGTCGAAGCTTATAGTGTAGGCCGCTGTGTAATCCCGTGGGAATTTTTTGGTAAAAGTATCAAACATACATTATCTTGTAGAAAAATGTATCCTGTTTAAGAAAAAAGATGTTTTCAATTTTTTCTTGCCGTTTTAACGTCATGCTGACGTCACAAAGTGGTGTACCCATTTTACGCTTATTTAGGGCTTGAAAATTGAGAACTATGAATTCCAGCTGGCGCAAACAGATACTGTTTGATCACCTATACTAATATTACTGGCGATATATTGTATATTGAGCATAGACTCTGACTTAGAATTTTAAAGAGGTTACTTTAACTTCATAATGATGTCAAGAGAGGAAAAAATGACGTCCGTATCAAAATGAAAAGTATGTTATATAGAATGCTCAAATGACATTAGATCAAAATATGCTAATAGACCCTCCTCTCCCACTGCTGGAATATTATACACTATGCTTTACTGAAACTACATGATATAAGATACAAAATGACACATGTTAGCTCTCTGGCCTGTAACAGTCATGTTAACTACGTTACTCTATTGTAATTTCAAATCCTATTGTGCAAATACCAAGTTATATCTAATTATCTAATATCTAATACCTAGTTATATGCTAATAGACCCTCCTCTCCCACTGCTGGAATATTATACACTATGCTTTACTGAAACTACATGATATAAGATACAAAATGACATATGTTAGCTCTCTGGCCTGTAACAGTCATGTTAACTACGTTACTCTATTGTAATTTCAAATCCTATTGTGCAAATACCAAGTTATATCTAATTCTTATTTATCGACATGCTGATGCCTTAAAGCATCTATCAAATAGCAGCAAAAAGCAAGTATGCGTTTAAACAATACACCTCTATGAAATGACAGCTATATATGTTACTTACTTTAAATGTATTACTACTTAATGTAGTACTATCACTAGACGATAGGCTGCCAAAATACCCCTGAGGGAGAGTTTTGCACACTACATCTTTCTAAAAACAAAATATATAAGCCACAGAATAATGTATATTAACTCTATAGCAGTTACAGAGTTACTTCGTTACCCTGAAATAATAGGAATTCCTATCAAATTGTTCCTTATTCCTACGTGACAATATAAGCTTAGACTAGCAATATGATTCTATCAAATAAAAAGACCTGTTATTACTGTTATGTACTTTACTTTCTTTTAAATACACTATGTTAGAGAAAAACAGAAATTTATGAGTTTACACTGCTAGTGGTTTATTTACTGTCATTTAACAGCCAGTAATTGCCATTAACTGAAATATCAACAAAGCATTGATAATAAGGGAAGAAACGTTAGCCTAAATCACATAAAACGTCATTTAAAGTCCGTGTCTTCTATCAAATTTATTAACAGCAATTTAGATGCTGCTTATTTTATGATCCATTAATGTTTCTTTAATGCAAAAATGATATCTTTTATCTCACTGGCACTCGTGCATTTGCTTCATTTTACACATGAAATGATATATAAAAAGACGCTTTTCTTCACTAACTACACCTAATTTTAGATGACACAATAATATTAAGCATGAAGTAGCTTTAAGTTAGTAAGATCTATCACACATTGTGTAACCCTACTATTGATTACACCAACTGTATTGATAAAGACAAAAACTTACTCAGAATTCGTTAAAAAGTAAGTTATTCAGACTTAGGTCTAAATCGTGACCTTAATTTTTGTCTTTTGAAACAGTAAACTGAAGTGTTTGGGAAACTTAGCGACTATTTCCCAACATACGAGTATGACAAATACCAAGCCTATTCATTTGGTTATAATTGCTTTATATCTTAAGAATAATGTCTAGCTTGGTGAAGTAAGAATACCATTTATGTTGGTAAAATGCATAACAAGAGAAGTTTAAGGAGCATATTACACTTATCTTCCATTCTGTCTGGTTCTAAATTTTTTTGAAGCATTGCACAGACAGCATTTGTTCTAATGGTTCATGGTAGTCATACATTTGAAAGAAAATGGCTTATCAGCTAGAATAGCTCCCTGGCATTGTTAGTATAGCATATATACTGTAGCCATTGCTATATTAATGGACCCAATTAAAGTATTGGTTAATTTGTGTTGCATAATTCTATCAATTAGATTTAGTCTTGGTGCCTGATGCTTATCTGTAGCTGGACCAACCGTGGCTCAACTTGAGGTTTTCTTTACCTCTGACTATCTGTGGGTCATGAGCCCTTTTCTTTGTTTCATCATGGTGTGTTAATTTGATAAGAGTGTTTCTCCATGATGATACATTGCATTAGTTAGATGACCTCCATGCGAGCTGAACATTTCTTGTACTTCAACAACAGCATAATCTAGGGCGAAGATTTGGTACCAGTAAAATGCATTTAAGCCCCCCGGTGGCTTAGGCTGCTGTCCATTCTAAGGCGGTGGTTCTGTTGTTGTTGAGTTTTTTTTTATTGTAACTCCCATTGTTGGAGTCTGTAATTGTTCTATGTTTTGTTGTACGCTACTTTATGTCCATTCTAGTACTGCAATCATCTTGATGGGGAAGAGCTTTGCTTAATTTGTCTTCCTGGTGTCTCGTGATGGTTGAGCGGCTCTTCCTCGCGGTGCCACGGGGTTGTCTGCGGTTTGTAATTGTGGAAGTTCCTGATCATACTCACTTACTATTTTTGAAGTTGAATTTTGTTTCAGATAATATCATTTTGATATTTAGCCAATCAGATGTGAACATTATTATTACGTCCATATGCACTTTTCACATGTTGGAGCGCAGTGGCTCAGTGGAAGAGTGCTTGACTCGAGACCGAGGGACCGCGGGTTCGAGCCTCACCGGTGTCACTGCGTTGTGTCCCTGAGCAAGGACATCAATCCTAGCTTCAACCCAGGAAGACCCGTCCCATTATAACTGAAATATTGTTGATGGGACGTAAAGAATCAAATCAAACAAAAAAAAACTTTTTACATGAGCCCTTTATATCATACTGAATGATTTTAAGCAAAAATTGGTTCTGTAACTCAGACATAATTACGGATGGAGATGATAAACATGTATTCCTACTTACCACAAAATTGATCTTTTTAAACAAAAAAGTCATTTTCACGAAACTTGGTCCTATTTCCCTATATTGACACATTTTCACATTTTAAAAGGTTTCAAAAATAGTTTTTGATTCATTTGAACTTTAAGATAACCACCGACTTATCAACTGCTCATAGAAAGTAAACTACTGAAAAAAAAAATTGTTCCTACTATTGTTAAACACTCAGATGTTTTATTCATTCTGCTAATAAATGTTAAAATGCCAACAATAGTTGGCATTTTAACATTTATGAGCAGAATCAATTTAATTTTCATGTTCAGTTGAGTAGATCATAAAAACATTTTATGACCTCGAGGCCACGTCTCACTATTGGTGCCAACTCTCAATATGTCTACTCCCTTCTTTTTAGCAAGTCTTTTTTTATTCTGTGATAAGCGATATATTTATGTTTGATATACTTAAAGACATATGCGGCTATTTCCAATGCGCACCTTTCCCGCGTCTGCAAACGGGGAAAGATGTCTGAGTCCTGTCTTTCGACCCTTAACGGATTCGGATCAACACAGCTTCCGATATTCTTATGTCATATCGGTGTTCCGACATTTTCTTCACAAAAAAACTAATTAAAGTGTGTTCGAAATATCTATTGACATCTTTTCAGAACTGATCGTCTCAGCACTAACGACAGATAAATGTAGCTCAGTCGAAATCAAACGACGTACACAATAACCCTGGTTACGAATACGATAGTGGCCGAGTCTATACTATTTGTATGGTTATTTAGAGCGGCGGACGACCTGACCTCGTGGCCTAGTGGTTAGCGTGTCTGGCTACAAAGCCAGAGGACCAGGATCGATTCCCGGTTGCGCACATATTTTCAGTGTGTTTTTTCTTTCTTTTTTAACATTTTAATGCTAAATTACTTCATAAACTAGTAAAATGGCATCATCAAAACGACCGAAATGGTAATCCCCGAACTTTTTAAATTGAATTACGCAGGAAACCTATGGGGGTGGGGTTAAATTTGGCCCTCTGGAGAGAGAATTAGTTCGGTGACCCCAGATTTTTATTCCTTTTTCTGAAAGGTATTATAATAGTCCATGAATTAAAAATAAATTTTCAAGATTTTCAATATCAGATTTTGTAATACATGATTTATTCTAAAAACAAATTCCATTTTTCGACGAATTGCCAAAATATATCATGCAGTATCTTGTCACAGCATGGGATAACAAGTAAACATGCACATTTTCTTAAAAGTTTGAGGTCATTGGCAGTAATCTAAGTTAAAAGAAAGAAGCTGTCTGAATATTACAACCGTTTTAGCTCGATAATTAGGACTAGTGTTATTATTTTATATTTCTAGAAAATTGGTCAAATGCTGTAAACTTCAATATGAGATTCTATAAAAATAAGCACGGTGACATATCCTTTTTATTTCATAAATGGATAGCCCATGCATAAAACAAACTGTATGCAAAGTATTGAAAATATTTCAATATGGGAAGTATCTAGTAGCATATGTCCTTAAGAAGGACACGCTCCATAATGAATACGTATGTATTATTGAAAGAGGGAGTAGGGCAAAAGGTTTGTTTTTGCACAATTATTAGGAACGCCCCTGGCTCTACTTTTCCAATGTACCTGTATATGTCGTCAGTTTCTCAGAGCTCCAAGGATTAGAATAATAAAGTTTGACGAGACGTGAATCTTTTTCATATTGATATCATTTTACTTAATTTGCCATTCTTCTCAAATACCCTTTTCTTCAGCTATCCCATCAGATGTTTGGGCCAGCATCAGTAAAAAAGCTGGTCTGGCATGTTAGTATCAGATAAAATTTGGCCATAAAAACGTGGGCTTAAACATTGGTAGAGGTTGGTATAGATTCATAAAGGTGACATTAACATCTAATTCAATATTAATTTCCTTATTTATAGTGATTCATATGGTGTGTATGCCCATTAGGATTGAATCTTTGGTGCAATCTTAATGGGCATGCACAGTATAAGACATGAACCTATATGCATTTTTATCATCATGTGTTTAAACTACGTACAGAGTTACTATACAATAATGATCGATTATAGCATAAAAATATACAGGTTACATTCACTTTAGCAATTAAGTACAGCTTTAATGGCGACTATGGTTTCTGTGACCAACCGTCTTCTGTGCGGCAAATGAGCTTGACGTTGACGGCACTTAAACCATAGGCGAGATTAAAGCTTAGTTACGGACATATACTGTAGCACTAATAGACCTAAAATAAGAGTGCATAGTTCAATATAAATTTCCTTATTTATAGTGATTCATATGGTGTGTATGCCCATTAGGATTGAATCTTCGATGCAATCTTAATGGGCATGCACAGTATAAGACATGGACATATATAAACGATATTGGAGTGTCTTTAGACATTAAGCGTAGATTGTGGGTGCCCGTTGCGACCAAATCATAGAGGCGATCCTGACGAACACACACTATCTATCTATGTTATTGAGCAATGGAATAAAGTATACCACTGAGTCAGAGGTTCTAATTTGAGTGCGTAAGAAATGTTTATTCCAAATGGAAAACAATCATAATTTTACACATTCTCTACATATATATGTGATATCGATAGATGCTGTGTATTGTGCTATAACTATATGCTATGCTGAGGGCATTTATTATAAAACAATACCAGCCTAGAAGCGTCCATTTTAAACAATTTAGACCCAGATCAGACACCACAAAAGAGCGGCGTCTGATCAGGGTGTCCATAGTTTGTTTATACAATGTTTTCTTCAAAAATTTTTTAAAATAATATAATAAAGAACAATGGAAATTACCACCGACAATCCTTTAACACGGAAATAGACTAAACTGATTTGATAAGGATGAGAAATTCAATTTAATCATTTGGGCTTATAATATTTTATTATTCAAACATACATTTTGTAAGAAATTATGTTCAAGCATCCTGGTTCCTGTTTTGTATTTCGTTTCGACAAGGCAGGGCGCGGGATTTCTTGATCATACCAGTTTCATAGCCGCATTGCTGCTTACACGTGACCTTGCTGGCTGGCAAGATTACTTGAAAGTAGCATTGTTGTTTAGGTTATGATTTCAACATGAAACCTGCTTTAATCGCATTCAATCTTGTACTATGTTTATCTATTTGTATATACTTGTATAGAAACCGGAAAAATAATAGACTGTTAAGATAGAAAATGAGCACACCTTCTCCGAAAGATTACACTGTCCTTATATGCCATCATGTATTATATGTAGATTGTATCCTCACGGGCTTTATAGCCTATTGGAGTTCTAATAAAATTCTGTTCTGTTCTGTTCATCTACGACTTATGTCACTATATCCAATTAGTGCCCCTAAGAAATGTCAGGTCATTTTGTGGGATAACCATGTCAATTGACCAGCTCTCGTGTTCAGTGTTATCTGTTATTATATAATTTATCTCTTATTACTATCAACAATAACAAGAGATTTGTTTTGATGAGTTGGTGTGATATGAAGGAAATGGTAAATCTATATTTCAATTTGACATTTGATTGGGTTTCTTTCAGAGCTAATAATTGCCTAAGAATGATCAAGAAACAGCTTGTCTGAGATAATGCGAATCTATTAAAATGATCAATAACGTAATACTATGATAATGCTTAGCCAACATTGCCAATTTAGATCAAAATATTTAAAAATATTAATTAATATAATAACACTCGAAGGGAATTTATTCAAATATAAATAATTCTTAATTCCTCATTTTTTACATTTTCAGGCACTTGACAGTTGTCATAGGACAAATATTTAATTGTATGCACTAAAACTATATTTTCCACAGCCAGCATAATTATATCGGACCGCTAGTGGCATAGCATTTATAGTGGGCATATGGGCATTAGGTCTCGCTAGTGGCCCGCCATCGGTCCGCTATTGATTGAATTTTGAAATATTATCATTTAATGTATCATTTTCTTTCTGTTTCATTTTCCTAAAGCAGGGTTTTAGCTTCAGTGTTTTACCATGTGCGGATCCAGAGGGGGACAGGGGGTCCGGACCCCCCCCCCCCCTGGAAAGTCATAAATATTTAGGGTTTCTTAGCAATACTGGTCCAAATCCTCTGAAAAAATCACAAAGCTACCAAGCTAGCATTCAATGTTGGGCCATCACCGGACCGCCAGCGAAACGCCATTTAAATGGCGTTTCACTGGCGGGCCGATGATGGGCCATTTATAGTGATATTTGGATCATCTATCCCCTCATCAACTGAAAAAAACAACAACAACAAAAAAACGTTATCAAATTTGGACCCCCTCTGGCAAAACTTTCTGGATCCGCGCATGTTTTACTGCCATCACATGCTAACTTTGGTTTTCACGAGACCGCAAGCGGTCTGTCAGCATGACAGCTTCGAATTTGATGTAAGAGAGACAACCGCCATATATAATAAATACTAAATATGAATTACATCTATTATCAAACAAAGCTCATATGAATTCCATGAAATATATATTATGATAAGTACATGTAAGTAATATTTACATCTATGCCTTTAGTTCATAAGATGTTAATTGATGTACACTTACTGGTTTGTGTCAAAATACCCACTTCTTTCAGATAATGTCTGTATAGAACATCATAATATATTGTCAGCACATTAATTCAACTCATGCTGTTGGTATCTTTATTATTTATTTATTTTAATAAATTATTTATTTTAATTACACCTGCTATCGTTTGTGCATGGCTCCTATGTATTTGGCAGCCACCAGTCTTTTAGCAAAATGATAACAATCACTGTTATTAACTGTAAAGAGTAAAGCGGCATTAAAGCAGCATGATGATACAGACAGTGGGTCATTGTTTCTTGCATAATGTATCCGGCCGACTATTTTTTTTTAAATTTTTAGTTACCGAGTTGCGTAATCGGTTAGCTAAGCGTCCAACGTTTCTGCAGGTGGGAGACTAAGACTCTGATCAGATTGTGCAGATGTACAGACTGATTTGAATCTTCTCTCTACGCACATGCCAACTTGTACCCTACGCTGGATACCTGGCCTTGAGAATACACAACTTGAGTACAGTCTCAAGCTCAAAATAAAGCGCAATGATTGGCTGCTTGCGGACATGTGTCTGCAAGCAGCCAATCATTGCGCTTCATTTTGAGTTTGATAACCTTGGGAACTGCTCAATGTCTATTTCAGATGAGTGACTCTACGAAACAAGACTTGTTGTCATGCCCAAACCTCAGTTTTCCCCAACCTGACAATGCAACCATTTTAGAGTATATACATTTAGATTATAAAAGGTTAGATGTTTGTACATTTACCAAGGTTGTCTATGGTGATGTCACTTCTACGAATGGTAAGTTTCATTGTGTCCAACCGTTCGGTTAGCTAAATAAGAAGCTCCATTTTGTGGCGCTTCCTGTTTAGTTCATTTTACGACCAGACACGGTGAGGTTTTAATAACATTACTTTTTCGTTGATTAGTAACATTGACTCGTTTAATTTCAATGTGTCAGCATTGCTTTGCCCATTGCGCGACTTACGACAGCACCAAAAGAATCAGAACTGTTCCTGGTGACGTATCAAATGACCAACATTTTAATATCTAGCTTTCACCAGCAACACAACCACTCCACATATAAGTCACGTAGGCAGATGTGTGCCCCCCTCCCTCATCTCTCTCTCTCTCTCTCTCTCTCTCTGTGCGCGTGTGTGTTTGGGGAGGGAGTAGTTTAAAGATATTTGATTGCCAAATATGATACAGCAATGGGGTTGGGTCACAAGTTCTCACAACATTAGTTACGACACTTCCCCTACAATATATAAATACAGAATATAGCTTATAAACATGGCTTAATATATACAATCTGATTAAGAATACAAGTTATGATCAAAACATGATGATAGCAATATAAACTAGAGACTTGTAAGTACTTAATAAAAAAAATACATAAACATAAGAGTAAATAAATAAATAAATAAATAAATAAACAGATAAATAAAAATAGATTAATTCAAACTTATACAAATAAATAGAAATAAATGAATAAATAAAGTACAAAATGAATAAAGAAGCAAAGTATATGAATGCCAATATGAACCCCTGAAACTTGGAATAAGTTTTTGATTCAGGTCACTAAGTACTCGTATTTACATATACGTGTACATGTTTTACGAATTTGTTTTAAAGTTAGTTACAACGAAAGAGTCAAAGAACTTATCAAAAACATTTTGAGGCATGGATATATCTGTTGTTGTTGTTGTTGTTGTTGTTGCTTTACGTCCCAAGTCAACAGCTATGGTCATTGCGGGACGGTCAGTTCACCTAACAACACTTTTTCCTGGGCAGGCTTGAACAAGCGGTTAACCAGTAATTCGTGCACATACTTTCGCTTGTAACTGACAACAACCCTTCTTGAATGTATCAGCGGAAGGGGGAGAATGACCGTAGAAATCATTTCATGATCAGTCTCCACGAAAGTATGGGACCGGACCGGGATCGAACTCGCGACCCCTGGATCTGCAGTCAGACACGCATCTGTAGCCAGACACGTTACCGACTGCGCTACGCGGCCCGGCTGGATATATCTGTGGGTAGCTCTGAACAAGACCATATTTGTTTTGATATTCCAGTTTTCGCTTCCAAAAAGAATCAAATTGATGGTTAAGGGTTGAAACTCCCTAATTGTATCATTGAAAACCTGTCTTTCACCAAATATATTTAATACAATGAAAGAAGAAATGGGTGCCATCCTCCATCACACCACATTATTTACATAAAGGGTTATCACGAACATGTTTTCTAAAAAGATCATTGTTAAGACTACTACAATTATTTCTAAGCCGTGCATGTATAACATAGCTATATCTGTTTCCCATAATATAATAGGGAGGAACACATGATATGTTAAAGTTTGAAATGATATGTTTCTTAAAAGTTAATAATGAGGATGAATCTTTAAAATCATCTGCAAAAGAGTTCCATAGTCTAAAGGATGATGGAATACAATATTTTTGTGAAATACTTGTTCGATTGTAAGGTACAGTTATATTTTAGTATTTCGCAAAGGGTAATCTGAGACTTCACTAACTAAGGGAGGGATTAAATCTTGTATGTATCAGGGTACCATCCAGTATCTACATTATACATAAAAGAAAGCTTATGTTGTTGTCTTCTTTGCGATAGAATGCCCATCCACACTCTTTAAA
The DNA here is from genome assembly GCA_964019695.1 of Loripinus fragilis. NCBI lineage: Eukaryota > Metazoa > Mollusca > Bivalvia > Lucinida > Lucinidae > Loripinus > Loripinus fragilis. The sequence goes on from OZ026518.1 coordinate 24,760,137, forward strand.
CAGGTTTTCTAATGTTACAGATCTTGTTAATCCTGTGACAAGTCGGGCTGCTACATTTTGAACCTTTTGGAGTGTAACTGAGTCTTGTTCAGAGCATCCATCCCATACAAGTGAAGCATATTCTAAAATAGGTAACATATAAGACATATACATCTGGTTGAGTGCATTTCTACTTAAAGAATATTTAAGTTTTCGCATAATTCTCATAATTTTTGTTGCTGACTTAACAATGTTTTTAATATGTGAGTTCCACTGGCCAGTACTACTCAGGGCAATGCCCAGGGGAGGGAGTCTAATGATATGCCAAGCCAACGACTCACATTTTTTTCTGAAGGCTAGATGTTATATATTCTTTATTTCAGACTGTCCTATCGTCTTTGAACATGATAAAGATACCTTCGATACAACGCTTCCTGAAATTGATCTCATGATGTCACCAGTAAAGATATACAAAGACCCATTCAGAAAGGGAAATCACAAAATAGTATTGTGCCAAGTTCTGTATCCAGATGGTTCGCCAACGCGTAAGTACGCCCGAATGAGCCAGAATATAATTGGGCCTTGTCGCGACAAAACCTGTCTTCGGGGTTTCCGACAAAGCGAGTTTCAAACCAGTTCTCTCAGCTACAGAGAATAGCTGCAAAATGGAAATTTCACCTATAGCAAGTTTACATATGATACTTTCCAAAAAGCGAATAACAAAGGCGCTGATCAGACTGCGCGGATGCGCAGGCTGGTCTGCGCCTGTGTTGTTCGCAAACCCCCGAAGACAGGTTTTCTCACGTCGAGGCCCAATTATGTTTGTTGTGCTAACAGGGATGTCTCAGGTGAGCTGAATTATATCCTGAGCTTTCACTGTTCTCGTAGCAGATAATGGTTCAGAAAATATCAAGACGTGCGTGAAATGTCCAAAATATGAAACCTGTGCAAAATTGCACGGATTTCACGGAATTCATATTTTGTTTTTTGAAATGTACAAAATATAAAACATGTGCAAAATTGCACGGATTTCACGGATTTCACATTTTGTGCGTGGAATGTACAAAATATGAAACCTGTGCAAAATTGCACAGGTTTCATAGTTTGTTCATTTCAGGCGGGTTGTCACCTTTAAGATAACAATGTCAGACACACGTCCTATCATTCGGATACGTCATATTCCGAAATTACCTAGAAGTTTTATCTGAAATTGATCTAATGATGTCACAGTAAAGATATATAAAGACCCATCCAGGGGTGGGTAACAAGAATAACTTTCGTTAGTTATATTTAACGATGGCTTTACGAAGAAAATAACGAATGAATAACGATACGACAGACCGGTAACAGTATCGATTCGTTACATCATCGTTAGTAGTTGCTTAGTTAGTTAAGTAACGAAGACGCTAGAAGAGATCCCTGTCAGCCCCCGCCAACAGCCCCCTCCTCCATGAGAAAAACCCTGCATGGTTTCTGAAACTTCTTCACAGGTGGACTTCTAAGCATTTTTTTCTGTTGCAACACGAGGTATACCGCTTTAAATTGTGTGTGCACATTGTATACAAACGGTAAAACTATACGACTGGGCCGAATTTGAGCTACCAAAAAACAAGTACTAGAATTTAATTTGGCTGTGACCTTATAGTACTATCCTCCAAATTCTATGCGGAATTCTAAGACATCGTATATTTCGGCGCTCAATGCTTTAAATTCCTTGAATGGCTTGGAAACAAAAAAACATCATAGTCTACCCATTTATTTCCTACTAGCTCAATGTGTCTGGAACTGTTTACTGAGTTTCGGGTTTTATGGACAAAATCCTTGTTTTTGTTTCTTTTCTTCAAAAGCTTTGACAAACCACTGCGACTATAAGGGTTCCTTCGGAAGTCAGGAAACGGCATGAAATCAGATAAATACCTACTTGTAATATTTAAGTTTTGAAAACTTATTCATAATGTTTGTATTTGTAGGCATATGTCCTTACATTTGTTTTATTAGTCCCCTTTGGGTCGAAGACCAGTTTTGGGTACTAGATGTTTGCTTGATTCTTTCTTATAGTTAATGTTTTGCTGGTCCTTTTAAGGTGTTCATTCATGAAGTTGGTGTTGGATATAACGGCTCTTTGACATATTTCAGGCCATATCCTGCGCTGTCATTTAGCCGAATTTGTTCACTAGTGACTGGCAACTACTATTTCTTTGAATCAGCGAATTTGTAAAGCCGCTGTGGTGTAGTGGATACGCCACTTGCCTTGTAAACCAGGGATCGCAGGTTCGATCCCCGGCTTCACCAGTCTTTCGGATGAGATTTTAAGCCGTGGCCCCGTCTCCATATGGCCTTAGCTGTTGGTGGGACGTTAAACACAAACACAACAGACTTTGAATTACCGTAAAGGAGACAAGATACTATTTTCATGACCAATTGAAATCGAAAGCCTAGCGGAAAGTGTAAGACGTGGACCCTAGAGGTCGAACGTGGTGTCTATTGCATTCCCAGTAAGCTCGCTAGCATCGAGCTATCGCACCCGGTAAGGCGACCCGATGCTAGACTTTAATCGAAAATAAAACTAAGAGTGCTGTATCCGCTGAGTGCAAAACTGCATCCATCGCAGTTGGTAGCGAGTCCGACTGCATATCCAGGGACCGCGAGTTCGATTCAGGGCTGGGCTGGTTCAATTCTTTCGCGGAGATTGATTATGAAATAATTTCTACAGCCCCAGCCAGCATTCAATTTCGGGCCACTATAGGCCCGCCAGCGAAACTCGATTCGGATTGCGTTATGCTGGAGGGCCGATAGTAGCCCAACTTGACGTGCTTACGTGGATATTCTCCTCCTTCCGCTGATTCAAGAAGGGGTGTCAGTTACAAGTTAAAGTATAACACAAAGTACTGGTCATCCGCTTTGTGAAGCTTGTCCAGAAACAAAAAGTGTGAATATGGGAACTGACCGTCTCGACATGAGAATAGCTGTTGACTGGGACATAAAACCGCAAACAATGCAAAAAAACTACCGCATACTCGCTTGCATGCATGATCACACACACGCACGCATGCAGTTTCTGAGATAAACTCTTCCACTTTAAATTGTAGAAGAGTCTATGTATTAAGAAGGGGTGTTAGACAAATTCTGAAAAAATGAAATTGAAACAAAAGCAAAATGGTTAAGTAAACAGTGTAGATCCAGATGAGGTGGCTTGTGAGCCATCTCATCTGGATCTACTGCAGATGTCGGACCATCTTTACAGGACGGGTTAACGAAGGCTTAACGACAGCCTTTGAGCCGTCGTAAAATTTCGACAGTTTAGCGAAGATGCATCAACTCTTCGTTCGTTACAGTGCGTTCCTATTAATCAATATTTGCTAACGAGGGCTTAACGATGATGTAACGAAGCGAAATTGGGATACTGAAGCTTCTTGTTACTCTTCCCAGGAAAGGAAATCACAAAATATACTATGCACAATAAGTTTAGCAATTTCTTATGTTTCTCATCTTTATGTGCGCATCTTTGTGCAATATCGAACACTTTCAATTGAAATGACGAGAACAGGATCTGAGGGAAATGAAACCATGAATTTACAGACGCCATCCTTTAAATAGGCATTTGGGGAGATCAAGAATTGCAGGAGGGGGTCAATAAGCAAAATTCACATCCGTTGTAAGTAATGCTAAAATGATAAGCATGTGATTGTTTGTATGGTGGTCTTTCATCTTCCTCGTGTATCATACGACTATAAAAACTATTGGTTATGTGACAGATGTGATAGAGATTTTATGTTGAAAAGCTGCTACATGTATCAATGACGTCGAAACGTAGTCTTCATTTGATTATACTTCTTATGTTAATTGGCGTTTCAATTCAACAGAGACTCGGTTTATAAAGCTGTCAGGCTTACAATCTAACCCATCTTATGGTTGATTAAAACGTTAAGTTACTGGAAAATTTGCGAGATAACAGTGACGTTAGATTTTATCTTTCGGCTCGTGCTCTGTAGCCATGAAGATGCTTCAGTCAACATTATTTGTCTGAATATGTTGGAAGGCACCAGACAATTTTACTTGTCAATGTGGTTCAAGAAAACCTGACTAGAAACACCGTTTAAAGGCAATAACGTAAAAGCATTAATAAAAACATCAAATTGTGAAAAAATTGGTCCTTTATTTCTCTGAGAAAAGTCAGAAAATTGCAGCATTTGCTATGCTTTTTTGGTTTTCAGAGACCAAACAATCGCTTGAAAATGTTTTTGGCTTCCCCCAATGATCAAAATTACCCACGTTATCCGCTAGTCTTAAGATTTAACGCCACTTTAGCACGGCTGCTGCGTTTAATGATTCCGTATTTTTTAAATGGAAATTCTTGTCAGATGATCAGCGCATGTATCTTCATGAAAGCAAATGATACTTGAGCTCCGATGTTGATGGGTTCATCCATACAAACAATTGCTAAATTATTGTGCATAGTAATGTATTGTGCAAATTCCTTATCCAGACGGTTCGCCATTTTAATAGTAGGTACTTCGACTTATCAGGACTTCTGGTATCGAGAGCAAGCGTTTGAAGTAATCATCTTAGTCAGTCACTTAATGTTAATTAATAATAATTAATACATGTAAACATGTAAACAGAACAGAACAAGAACAATTTATTTTACTGTTGTGTGAGATAATGTCAAGCAGGTAAATGTTCGGAGAATGAAATTTGCATGGCTCATACAGAATACTTTTACACATCCATTTCAAATGATAGCGAAAATTTACAATCAATCTAAGTCCTGTATTTGCATGAAGATGACCATTTTGTTTTCTTGTTTTGCATTAAAAATATGTTTTATTTAGCTATCAACACGAGGTTTAGATGTGAAAGGGTGATGGACACTGTTAAAGACCATGATCCATGGTTTGGTTTTGAACAAGAATACTTTATCACTGATAATAACGGTATACCATTAGGTTGGAACAAGGATGGCACTTTTGAAGATCAAGGTACTTTTTTATCTAAATGAGTATTATTGTATGTAATATATGTTTTTTAATGAATAACCAGCTCATATGATTATGACCCTTATCACATAAACTATCTTTGAAGCCTCTCGCGAGATCCCTGCTTGCACACATAACGCTTGTAAAAAGAGAAATGGCCATGCTAGAACTACAGATATGGCCTAAGGGCATCTGCAAATGCATATTTAGATAGCAAAGCAACACACACAGGTCCTACCATTACGTGGTCTGTCTCATTTTAAAAGTATAAATAACTACGAGGGTCAGTCAAAAATAACTGAGAGTTTGTTAATATCTTTTTACTGGGTCGGCAGTTTTGGCTGTAACTTTATACACATATAGAATGAACCTTTGGGCTTCATTACATATAGAAGTTTACGTCTCATCATCTTCAATGCGCTGTTGCTTGGCAATCAAAGACCGTCTCTCAGCGATGTGCGTTCGCGCTGACGACACTTCCGACTAAGCAGCCATGAATTTAAAAACATTGAAAATCAAAAACAGTACTATAACGGACCTTTTATCTCTCCAATTGTATCAAACAGTGTTTTAGCAATGTTTTGAAGAAGTGTAATAGATAGTAAATAGAATGCATGCAATGCTCGTTGCATAGCAACCAAAATCGATGGAAATATCAATTTTAACTAAAAGACCAGATTTTGTTGCTATGGCAACCGTTTATTCCTAGGAATATTCAAGGTATGCATTCAGATGTCAAAACCAATTACTAAAAATACAATGAAATGGTCATATGATATGATACTTAGTTGATACTATTGCTCTAAAATGAACCGGAACTGGTGGGTGGGGTATATTTTGGGGTGAACTTTTCAAGTCAATTTTCTCTCATTTACGTCATAAAATTCCAACGCCTCAATCTCAGTTGTTGTATTTCACAAAATACATTCACATACTGTATTTGCAACAAATGCACAAGTTGATGTAACTTAAATTTTCTAAAGTGTTTCCATGGCTACCCTATATTCCAGCGTGAACGCAGGGCGTTATTTCACATTCTTCGGTTGCTAAGCAACAACAATCTATACTTTGCATGGTCTTGTATATTGTATATTCTGACGCAGGACAGTTCATTGCATGCATGTGCCAAATTTCACTATTGTACGTTAGCCTACGTCAGAGATATGAATCAACTCTCAGTTATTTTTGACTGACCCTCGTACATTATAGTTTGGTGTTTCTTGCGCTAAAGATTGCGTACATTTGACATTGGCCTTTGACACAATTAAAGACGTAACGGTCGTTGTTATCTACACACGATAAACATTAATTGAGATAAACATGAACATCTTCTGAGAAGTTCCATAAAATGATTTTACGTATATATTGACCTTTGATCCCAAGGTCATATTAGTGAACGGAAACCTCTGAAATCTAGACATCAAAGGCAATCATTGTACAAAACATGAACGCTCCTTACCTGGTAAAAATAATAGAAGAGTTCAGGTTACAATTGAGTAACTCTGACTTTTACATTTGAATACAAGGCCATATTGGTATTTTGAAACCTATCTTGTAATCTACACACCTTAAGCATTGATTGTGCAAAAACAACAACAACACAACATAGCACCTTCCATAAAATGAAAGAGGAATTCGCATTATGATCTGAAAGATATATATTTAACATATTTTACCCTGACCTTTGACTCCAAGGTCATATTGATGATCTGAAACATAAATTGTAATCTACGTACCATGAGCAAGTCCCATTGCATCCAATATCAACACTCCCATTGATAAATGAAAAAGTAAATCGCGTAATGACTCGTAAGACGGATTTTAAATATGTTTGACATTGACCTTTAACTCCAAGTTTATAGCAGTATTCTGGAACTTTAGTTGTAATCTATACACAATATGCAACCATTAAGCCAAAAATGAACACCTCGATCAAAATGACAGAGGAGTTTGCATTAGGAGCTGTAGACAGAGATTTCGTTACAAGCAAAACAGACTGACGGGATGGACAGATGGCCAGGCGGAACCAATTACAATATATCAACATTTTTTTTTCAAAAAGTACAGGCAAAGAAAACATATGTTGAGGTATTTTTGAAAACTCATGAGACTAATTAGTGATGATGGTTTACTTTTTAGGATCAGAGTATCACTCCTACTTGTCAGTTGGCCGTCATTCCGGATTTGAAAGAAATTTAGCTGAGGCTCATTTGATTGCGTGTTTGTATGCTGGGCTCAAGATGTACGGCCTGAATAGAGAGGGCTATGCTGCTATGGTAGAGTATACTTAATAGCATTGACATAAAACACTAGTCTGCTCTCTCCCTCTCTCTCTCTCTCTCTCTCTCTCTCTCTCTCTCTCTCTCTGGCTTAAGTTCTTAGGTGGTCAATATTGCAAATCAGGAACCAGTCTGGTCAAGGTTCGTAGTAGTTGCTTCCATGAGAAAGCCTCAGGACCAGCAACAGCTTGATGGCAGTTGAGAACGTGATACAACAGAATCTTAAATTCCTATTATTGTCCACTCATGCCTTTTACTTCAAAACAAACCTTATGCTTTGTAATGTTATACTCAACTATGGCAATGACATTGTTAACCCATAATGGCCATCTACAATTTGGAGAAGACAACAATTTCAAATTTTGACACTTTTGTCAAAAATAACAAATTATGCGTTATATTCCACGAGAATCGTCTGCTGGCAGACGATTCTCATGAAATATTATACCTTATTTTTGTCGAAAACTAGGAAAGATGTTGCAAAATTTGTTTTTCTGCTGCAATCATGATTGGCGCTTTAAGGGTTAACATAAAATATTCACCAGTGTTTTATGTGTATGTTTGCTTCCAATGGATAACATTTTTAGATGCATGTATTTGATTTCACTACAACTGTTGAGTGGGACTGTGCGGCGACATATATCGCTTATTATGACAATGTCGTACTGGTAAACCAAAACTTTTGTCCTCAGGCAAACATTGAGTCAAATATGTAAGAGAAATTGGCATTGGAAGCCAAACAACTTGATTCTATATATATTGACCATGACCTTTGACCAAAATGTCATATTGGTAATCATTGTACAAAATAGGAAGCACTAGTGTCAAAAAATGCAAGAGGAGTTTGTTAAGGAGCCACAAAAATATTCTATGTATGTTTGACATTGACATTTGACCCAAGGTCATAGCTATGATATGTAACCGCCGTTGTAATACACACACAACAAGCAATATTTTTGATGAATATTAACACCCTCTGTAAAAAATGAAAAAGAAGTCGCGTTACAAGCACTAAAACTGCTATAAAGTGAATGCATATTGGATATTTGCCTGATGACAAAGAACTTGAATTGCCGCAAAGTTCAAGGTAAAAAAGTCATACTATACGGTATTTGATGCAAGCGCAGATATTTGAGATGGCTCCCAAGCGATTGACCTCCTTCTAATTGATAAATTGTTACTTCAGTGGGAATATCAGATAGGTCCATGCAGTGGTACCGACGCCTCAGATCAACTTATAGTCTCAAGATATATACTGTCCCGAGTAGCTGAGCAATTTGGGGTGAAAGTGGCTATGGTGGAACCACACGTTGTTAGAAAATCAAAAGTGCACAACGCACTGCATACAAACTTTAGTACTAATGCGACTAGATGCGAGGGAGGCTTAGCGTAAGTGACAACCTTATTGGTTTATCGGTGGCTTAGGCTGCTGTCCGTTCTAAGGCGGTGGTTCTGTTGTTGTTGACTTTTTGTTAATTGTTACTCCCATTGTGGGAGTCTGTAATTGTTCTATGTTTTGTTGTACGTCACTTTAAGTCCATTCTAGTATTGCAATCATCTTGATGGGGAAGAGAGAGCTGGTTGCTTTGCTTAATTTGTCTTCCTGGTGTCTCGTGATGGTTGAGCGGATCTTCCTCGCGGTGCCACGGGGTTGTCTGCAGTTTGTGATTGTGGTATTTCCTGATCATACTCACTTACTATTTTTTATTGGTGAGAGAGAGAGAGAGAGAGAGGGAGAGAGAGAGAGAGAGAGAGAGAGAGAGAGAAAGTGAGAATGGCCAGGGAATTCCACAATCACAGACCAGACCACATACAGACCCAGGGCACTTTTGAGGAAGGGACACAGAAAAAAAGACAGCTATAATACAACTAAAGTAAAACAACTAGCCCATTTCCTCAGTTAGATGCTTGCTAAACTAGAAAGGACACCAAAACAACACAAAAAAAAAACAACACACACACAAAACGCAAAGCTTATTGGAGCAACAACAAAACATGAATAAACAACAACAGAATCAACGTGTCCTAAAGACCATATTCCTTAAGCATTAAGGGACCACCTGGCTTAAAATATCATTAAATTTTACCTAAGCAAAGCTTCGTTTTATTAAGCAAATACATGTCTCAAGAGACTACCACATGATGCACCACATTTTCTGATGATGTACCACATTCTCCGAGTTCAATGGGTGCTTACACCATGATGCATTGTGTCCTTTCTTGTTTGACGGAAGAAGTTTTTTTGTTTGGTTAATTGGTTCCTGTGTAGAACATGCAAAGTGAATTAAAAAGTAAGTGAGTTTGACCCAGAAATGCCACAATCAAACACTGCAGATCACCTCGCAGCACCGTGTGGAAGAGACACATAACAATGGGCGCAACAATAAACACTAAATCAACAACAACAGAACCACTTCTTTAGAACAGACAGCAGCCGAAGCTTCCATTTTGGTTTAAAGGGTAAACTTTGCTTAATTTGTCTTCCTGGTGTCTCGTGATGGTTGGGTGGCTCTTCCTCACGGTACCATGGGGTTGTCTTCGGTTTGTAATTGTGGTATTTCCTGATCATACCCACTTACTATTTCTATCTACGATTGTTGCCTTTTCTAAACATTAGCATTTTTTAAAGAAATACGATCATAAATTTTGTTAAACTGGGTCTTTTGTATTTATATATTTATGCTGGATTAAAAATTACCAATTTAGTGGACACCGTGCTATGAGTTATAGTGTTTTACTCTCTCCTTATAGGAAAATACGTGAAATGACTGAAAAATTGAGACTAAAACCACAAGATCAACTGCTGAAACATTATGATAGAAACAACGGCATAGATGCTGCTTCTAAAATGATAGGGGAACAGTTCAACCCATGTTTACACCAAGTCATAGTGACTGACGGTGAGAAGGAATTGTCATCAATAAGAATTCCAACCAATGTAGTGCTGGCTGGAAAGGGATATTTCGAGGAGAGAAGAGTGACTGCAGATGCGGATCCATATGAAGTATCGCGTGTTATTGCTGAAATAGTGATTCTAGATAAATGATAAATGATATATGCAGTTCAAATGACTATTACAGCCGCATAGCTAAAAAATAAGCAATGTATTCCTTTTAAACGGCTCATGATAAGCTGTCAAGAGCATAAAATAAGCAGTCTTTTATTGTCATCCAGGCGCATGCCAAACAACATGAAAAATGTTCATTTCTACATGCCCGTTTCATTGAAAAAATAAAAAAAATGTTGAGAATTTGTTTTAAAAAAGCTTATGGTGAAAAGCTCATTAATTGAAACCAATGTATGTAGGTGCATATTGGAATTGCCTCTATGAGGCAATTCCAAGGTGTACCAACAACACATTTTAATGAACAAATCGATAGAACTCTTCAACCCAAGTTTACACGAAGTATAAGTGACTGAAGGTGAGAAAGATAGGTCATCAATAAGAATTCCATCCAATGTAGTGCTAGCTGGCCGGAGAGAAGAGTGACTGCAGATGCGGATCCATAAAAGTATCACGAGTTATTGCTGAAACAGTGAACTAACCCTAGATAAATGATCTAAGCAGTTCAAATGACTGTAACATGTATATCGCTAGAGTTACGAGTTTACGAGTTTGAACCTTTGATGGGTGTGGTGACCAGATAGAAAAAGTCTAGCTGAATGATCACTGGTTGGCAGCACTTGTTTGTCCAGTGGTTTCAAATGGTGATTTAGAGGGAAACAGAAATGACCGATTTCATTATTTGGAGGCTTTATCGCATAGGCAAGCAGCTTGGTCTCGCCAGAGCATTCCCTGCTCCCATTCATAAAGAATTTACATTTATAAAGGCACACACCAAAATATTAGACTTTTTGGCCCCACTGGAAAGCTGCGCTCTCACGTTTAAAGCGTGACGTTTCGTACACGTATATGTGATGAGTAAAAGACTTCAAAAACTGACTTAATTATATTGTAGAAAAAAGTCAGCAGTTTCTGAATAAGCTTTGATTCAACATTACAGGTCGGCTCATTTTTGGCGTTCCAATATATAGAGGATCTTACATAAGTGCTCATGTTTTATTGAATTTATTAAACAAGTTGGGGAAAAGAGATAAAATGCGAGGCTTGCCGAGCATTTTATCTCTTTTTCGCAACGAGTTTAATAAATTCAATAATACAAGAGCACGAATGTTAGATTCTATTTATCATATGAGATAAGGATTACTTTGAAATCTCATTTCTGCCGTAAATTCGTATTAATTTTGACATAATGTACGCAACGTTGTTATGGACGTCATTACGTTTCCCGACAATCGATAAACCACTAGTGGTTTACAGATTTTATTGCATGGCGTTATTTCACTCCCAGACGCGACGTCATATGATTAAGAAATAGATCAGCTCCAGCAGTGAATTGTTGAGTAATAATTCACTGTTTGGAGGTCAGTTGTAAAGAAGATCAAATCACGAGCGCGCAGCGCGAGTGATTTATCTTCGTACAACTTACCGACAAACAGTGAATTATTACTCAACAATTCACGCACTGGAGCTGATCTATTTCGATTCTAACACTCAATAAACGACGAAAACACATTTGAAGTCTTCAGCTTCTTCCAACTTTCCGCCATTGCAATGAAGAACTCCCGCCAATACTTAGACTACGTCGCATACGTTTACATGTAATTGTTACGTCTTTCAAGCGTAAAAATGACGTTACACTGTCTAACGCCATGAATGACGTCATTTTCCAGTGACGTCAGCTACCACACACTTTTGCGGTGAATTTTTGTGCGATATATCACAGTTTGTTACCGTTGGCTCTATAGGCGAGGTGTGTTAGAATAAATTATATAACGTAACAAACGCTTCAAGTGGTGCTTTTCTTTCTATATCCACGTCTGTCTACCATAACCAGTAGCTGCTTTCAAATACATATATGTTTAACTCATTTATCCCTTATCAACTTGGCGAATCAATTCAGAAATTAAGGGTTAGGGTCTGACTGTGAGTTTGTCCTTCTCCCATAGGTATCCTGGGTCAGGTGTGATACTTGATTGTATCGATTCCTGATCTTCGCACCCTTACTTACTTTGTTGTGTAGTAAGTTTCAATTTCATTAAAATTTAAAAGTATCATGGCTTCTATATGTTACATAAACAGAAAATATTTCGTGCAAGTAAAGTTTTATTAACTCATTATCGACCTCCAAATCTTGGTGCTCTGAAATTTAGTTGATTGGAGCTCAGACTTGCTGACATGGGCGCTCTGATGTAGTCTTCTTATCTACATTTTCTGATCGACCGTTTTATTGCTGAATATATTATCGAAATGGGTTTGATATTCTTCGCAAGTAAAGAGAAATCAATTTTCTTGAATGGTCAAACCACGTTTCCTGAGAAACAAAATAGAAAAGAAGAAAGCAAATCGAAAAGAAAATCTTACCCATTCTTGTCTTTAACAATTTACCAACACCATGCTTTAGTGATATGAATGTGCATTATAGGCGATTGGAACTCACTTTTTAATATTTAAAGTATTAAAAGGGGTAATCAAAAGATACGTGGAAAAGTTTCATAATTTACGTCCATGTCTCAAAAATAATCAATTTTCAAAATACAGTCGAATCTCGTAAATTCAAAATCCAAGGACTAAATTTTACTTTGAGTGAATATGTTTCAATTTTGGTCAAAAACGATTAAAGCATGCATAATTTTACGATACTTTTTAATCATCCCCCATAGTTTTGTGTCCGTCCAGTATTAATTCCGAACTTTTTACCGTTTTGCTACACTTTGCATGCAATTGTCATATTTTGACCTCAGGCCTGTCTCAGTCCACAGTCAGTCGGACAACAACAAACAGCCCACTGCAGCTCGACATATTTAAGAATTTGGACACTTATTAGTCACTCGGTTCTGAAACCTGCAACTTTTAATAGAGGCTCGCCTGTGCCTTCGTTGCTTGAAATATGATAAGTACCAAAAGCTGATGTTTGCCCGTAGTGAACATATAAAATATGGGGATCTAATGAAGGAATAAATGGAAAGCTTGATAGGTATAATGTCATTTATGTCATCTGTTAATTACTGGAGTATTCTATATTTCCAAAATAATTTCAATATTTCATGTGCCAAAATAAATGTCACAAATATCCTTTTACCCAATCCGTCTATATGGTCAATAACTAAACTTTGTATTATTAGGATCTGTAGCTAGAGTTACACACCTTAGCTTCTATATTGTTATTACTGTTTTATGTGAGAAATATAAGGGGCTTAACAATAGGTACAATTGCGAATGATACAAAGTTTAGTTATTGGCCTTATGTCGCTGTGCTGACGTCCAGGGGCCAAATCTCAAATTTTAAGTTCTGTTGCACCCCAAGGAAGACGAATTCCATTGTTATCTTGTGTTAGATATGTATCTATCATGCTTGAAAGCCATGTTTTAACAAGTTTCATGTTGTCAAATTTTCATAATAGGCCTGTAAAGTACGCGACCGTATACAAATCAATTAAAATGTAACGCAACTAGTATATATAACCATTTCATTGGAAATAAATAGTTTATTTGTTTAAGGTTTTGTATGAATATGTCATTGTATGCAATTATCTATCTTCTTATACATATGATGTGTTTTATTTGTTATTTACGTTACATTTTACCATCTGAAAATGAGCTATTTTCTCGAAGCTACACTACTTTCTTATATGACTGCATATACTCACCATGGCTTCATGATACAAGAAGGCCCAGTCCCCTTTAATAAAACATCAGGCATGTTGAAACTATGATAGGATATGGTAAATACCTTATATTGAAATGAATATATCCTCACATCTGCTTGTTAGCAGATGGTAGCATACATAACATATAGATGATAGATGGGAGTAAATTACTAAAACTAGCCTTCCAGTGAAAACATGGTTAACTCCTTGTAGGATATATCTGTGATTCCAAACATTGAGGTCAATCCTCCATATAACAATTTGCATTTAATTGTAGTTATTTAACGTTTGATGACAGACCATAATGTAAGTAGTAAAACACGATTATGTACATTACATATATGACAATCATGTGATATAACCTTTGTGATGATGACGGAATATTGCATTATAATTAATACAGGTATGTTGCTATTATTTAACGCCAGATCTCATTAATATAGTTTCAATGTTAACATATTTGATTTAAGTACATAACGGTTACTTTATTACAAAGCTAATTGATAACATTTATGCATTTTAACTAAATCGCAATATCAGGTGTATTGCAACATTTGGAGCCATTCCTTTTTGCATGTCTCCTATACAGGAACAGAGCCTTTCATTTGCACTTACAAATGAATATGTGTTGATTCAAAAGCAACATTTCTGTTTAATCAGGTTTGTTGTTGTAAATTTATTGACCCATAGAAGTCTGATGCATAGATACGATATTACAACCACGCGACTACCAATATAGCATTGCAGGATGCTGTAACCTCACAAGATTCGCTGTCAATAACATAGAACTTGCAGTCTATTATTGCCATCCAGGTGTATACCAAACAACGTGAAAACATGTTCACTTCTCCATGCTATTTTCACAGAAGTTTGTGAAAAAAGTTTATAATATAATATCTCTAATCCATCGAACATATGTTGTCGGTAAATGTTGGAATTTCCTCTATGAGACAATTCCAACGTGTACCAACAACATATGATATTGAAAAAATAGAGGAAACCAATTTGAAATTAAGAAATTAAGGCTTATAAAGCATCATGCCCTTTATCTTTGCCTCTTTACAACGTATCAAGCTGCCGATCAATGTTAAAATATCTGTCACTATATGGCAAATTGTGTAACATGACAGTTATATTATCACAAATTTGATTTGAAGAACAAGCATTTTGCTAAACTGTTGGTAGCACAATTATAAAGAAATCCTATAGAAGTAAAAAAACATATTATAGCTCCATGTCTAGCACAGTGTTTCATTGTCAAAGGATTCAATTCCAGCTTCATCTAAAATATATTTTGCTTATTATTTTATTGCAATGATGCTATTTTAAAAATCAAATAATATGACGCCTTTGGTATGTGTATTTTATGTTATTTTGTTACTGTAAAATACAATGTCAGTGATATTTAAAATTAAATTTTCTAAAATAGTTGTCTCAAGACTTCTTGGGAACACAGACATTAATACAAGTAGGCGTGTCTTGGTTGGTTTTTGGTGACAAAGGGCTCTAAACAAGGTTATTCAATTATATATGCATACTATGTACAAAGCTGTCATTCATCATATTGTTCAAGCTGATGATTTGATTGTACACCCATTCGTCCATCAGTTTGAAGTTATTTATAATTTTTTGGTGTAATTGCACCAAAAATGTTGTCTAATATATACAATTACAAGAACAATCATTTCGTTTAACATGTCTGATTTATTTGATGCAGAAAAAATCCCTAAGGTGGTAAACTCGCTTGCCCTAACGTAGAATTCATCTGTTTACCATGCCAGTTTGCTAAAACAGTGATTCATTGCATATAAAACTGGTCTTAACATGATTGGTATCTACTGCACGTAGATACAAGTGCAATATACGAGTTTAGCAAGCTTTTAAAATTGGTAACATACACAAAATTTATAATTTTAATATAAGATTACTCCTAAAATCAAATCGAACTTCTTTCCTTTCACTGTAGACAAGGCAGCCCTCCAATAATGTTAGTCTTTACTACAATTATCTACAAAGATATGGGTGCAAGAATATGTCAGCTTTTGACTAAATTGTTGTCTGCAAGCTGCCTTTTGCAATATTGTTCACATTTTGAGAAGGCTTCACATATTAAGGCTATCACGATAACCATATTTAGCAAACCTTTGAAATCAACAAACAGGCCACAACTCACCTTTCATAGGTCACGCGCAAACATGTATCAAATCAAATCATTCTTTATTTCTCTCAGTCCAAGTACATTGGCAGCATGAGGTACAATAAACAATAATGGTTACAATATGCTACAAATAACTCAATACAATCCAACAGTGCATAAACAAAGCACAAAAATCACATTTTGAATAATGTAAAAAAAACAGTAGCTGCGCGTGACGTTACGTATTCAACAGAAACGCAGTTTAATCTGTGAGTTTCAGAGAATCAAACCATATCATTGAATTTTGGTGAGTCATGTTTATGATTTAATCTTTAGAAAAACACCTTTAAATAAACTTTAAAATAAAGATTCATTAACTGACACAAGCTTTGTTATCTATGTTACTATGAAATACAATGTATGTTTATACGTTTACGAGTTTGCTATAAGTCATAGGTAGTTTTCCCCCAAACGTCCTTCTAAAATAATTAACAAGCTAAATAGTTTCTTTCAAATTGTCGTATAGTATAATACGATAAAAAGCATAACAATATGATACGAGGGCTGTTCAAATATGAATGAAAGTAGCTTCATAACTTTCTTGATGTATATGCTAAAACAAACTGTTATACCTTTCTGGAAAGAACTCTTTGTTGCCTTTAAAATGACACCAAACATAAAGAAACACTCACTATTTTTCTCGGGTTACAGACCCTTATATAAGGGCCGCTCCAGTATACTGAAGTTTTTCTATGAGGGCTGTTCAAATATGAATGCAAGTAGCTTCATAACTTTCTTCACATGTATGCTACAACAAAATGGTAAACTTTTCTATAAAGGACAATATGTCACCTTTAAACTGGTACCAAACCGAAAGAAAAATACAGTGTACTTATCGAGCCATAGTCCTTTGAATGAGGGTCACGTTAGTATAGTAACAAACTCAATGCTTCGAACATACACCAGTGATATAGACGAGCGTATAATTCTTCGATAAATAGGTGCAATTTCTTGAATTTTTTAAGGAAGTATCCCCATATTCTTATATAATGATTCTGTGAAGAGTTGCGAAAATTCGACATTTTTTTTGTTAAATGACAACGAATAGTTTTCACTAAAGTCTCCTTATGTTTGCAAATAAATGGTAAACAAAACACCACCTTTCAGTTTTCAGTTAAACTTATCTCTAACAAAATGCACGAAGCAACATTTAAACTAGTTTTAACTCAAAGAAAATATGTTGATCGCTCATAATGAGTTCTTGCTACAAATAATTGATGGATAGTAGGTATTTTTAAACGCTGAAAAGCATTTTTATTAAGTCAAAAATGCCTAAAGTGAGGGGGTTATAGAATTTATACTTATTTTTTTTGCCATAACATTGCGGCTTTATTCTAAATTTGAACGTAAACTTTAAGTTTGACCACTATAGGCATTATTTACAATAAAATTACTCACCTGGTCTTGAGGACTAGACAGATTTAACATATTTTAATTAATGTACACAAGTCATTAAGAGGCAGAAAAATGTTTGAAAAAATGATATAAAATGTGATAACTCTGTAAATAGAGGAGGGCACATTTTGAAAACTTCCTTATGACATATTTAGCATGTTTTCAGCAAAACGCAAAGAAAACGACACAGCGATGTTCATTATAACATCACCAGTAGATAACTCAAAATGACGTTTATCATAAAATTAATGACGTCACAAATGTGCCTGTTTACTCGAGATTGAAACAGGATTATATAAACTTTATCCTGCAAGCAACTTTTGGATTGTTACTTTAACTTGCATCTAAAATTTGATGTCATTTTGGTTAAAACTTACAAAGATATGACACTATATCCGCACATGTACCAAAACGTGCATTGTAATTGCTTCAGAAAAACTTCAGTATACAGGAATGGCCTTTATATAAGGGTCTGTATCTCGAGAAATATTGTGAGTGTTTCTTTATGTTTGGTGTCATTTTAAAGGCGACAAATAGTTCTTTCCAGAAAGGTATAACATTTGTCATAGCATATATGTGTAGAAAGTTATGAAGCTACTTTCATTCATATTTGAACAGCCCTCGTAAGCAAATTGCAACACACGTTTTGGTACATATGCGGATATAGTGTCATATCTTTGTAAGTTTGAGACAAAATGGCACCAAATTTTAGATGCAAGTTTAAGTAACATTCTTGAAGTTGCTTGTATAAAAACCTGTATATAATCCTGTTTAAATCTCGAGTAAACAGGCACGTTTGCGACGGCATTAATTTATGATAAACGTCATTTTGAGTTATCTACTGGTGATGTTATAATGAACATCGGTGTGTCTTTTTCTTTGCATTTTGCTGAAAACATTCTAAGTATGTCGTAAGGGAGTTTTCAAAACGCGCCGTCCTCTATTTACAGAGTTATAATATTTCATATCATTTTTCAAGCATTTTTCTGTTTCTTTCAAGCATTTTTCCGTTTCTTAATGACGTGTTTACATTAATTAAAATATGTTCTATCTGTCTGGTCCTCCAGACAAGGTGAGTAATTTTATTGTAAATAACGCCTATAGTGGTCAAACTTAAAGTTTACATTCAAATTTAGAATAAAGCGCAATATTATGAGAACATAATTAGGTATAACTTCAATAACCCCTTTACTTTAGGCATTTTTGACTGAATAAAAATGCTTTTCAGCGTTTAAAAATCGCACACTATCCATCAATAATTTGTAGCAACAACTTAGTATGAGCGATCAACATATTGTCTTTGAGTTAAAACTAGTTTAAATGTTGCTCCGTGCATTTTATTAGAGATATGATTAACTAAAAACTGAAATGTGGTGTTTTGTTTACCATTTAATTGCAAACATAATGAGACTTTAGTGAAAACGATTCGCTGTAATTTAACAAAAAAAATGTCAGATTTTCGCAACTTTCACAGAATCATTATATAAGAATATGGGGATACTTTCATAGAAAATTCAAGAAATTTCACCTGTTTATCGAAGAATTATACGCTCGTCTATATCACAAGTAAATGTTCAAAGCATTGAGTTTGTTAGTATACTAACGTGACCCTCATTCAAAGGGCTATAACTCGATAAGTATGCTGTCTTTTTCTTTAGATTTAGTGCCAGTTTAAAGGTGACATACAGTCCTTTATAGAAACGTTTACCATTTTGTCGTAGCATATATATTAAAAAAAAGTTAGGAAGCTACTTGCATTCATATTTGAACAGTCCTCGTATTATGAAATAACGCTCAGCAAAAGAATAGAAGGTGGCAATTGTGACAGAAGATACAGCGTACAAGGAAAACAGTAAATGAAACATTCTACATATGGGTATAAACCATGTTGGTTCTGCCTAATGGGCACTTTGGTTGATACTATAATTGCATTCGTAAAAAATATACAGGACATTTAGATTCTTATACAAGATTTAGCAAACATAGTTGTTTAACAAGTGGGATAAAATTCTTCTACCGGCAAAACAGGGATCAGTATTCGAAAAAAAAATCATATTTAAGCTTAAATAATAACAATGTGATGTTATATATACATGTATGTTATGGCTTTAAGAATTATATACATGCCATCTAGCGTAAATGGTTAATAGCTTGTTAAACAGCTCATAATCAATGATTTGACCAATTAGTTACCCATTCATTCAGTTTAAAATAATAGGGCTTAAACAGACCTTGCCAGTCTTTAGATTTGTCCTCCTCTGTGTTCAATAAACAGAAAGCGCCCGCGCTGGAAGACACTCAGTACTATCCCCTACTTTGCCAGTAGATGCTGGAAATTTTGCTATGCCACTTTAAGTTATTTATTGGTGTGTATTTAGTCCAATATTTGAATCATGAAGTAGATAGCATGAATATAATGGTATGCACCATTGGTAAAACAAGAACCAAACAAATTACAAAAAGTAAGTATAGTTTAAACATATTTTATTACCAAAATATTTACAGCAATAGGGTTGAGTCACAATTTCTCACAACATTAGTTTCGACCCTTCCCCTACATTCTATATATACACAATAGCTTATAAACATAGCTATATATACAAACGCATATGTTAACTTAACAAGTTGTAATTAAAGCAAATCAGATAGTAACATAAACAAGACTATATCAGAATCAGAGAATAAATAAACAAATAAGTAATACATAAATAAGCAAATAAATAAAAAATAAATAAATAAATGAAGATAAAATGTATATGAAAGAAGAAAAAATCAAACATCAGAATACTAGATAAATAAATAGGTAAGTAATTAATTAATATTGGATAAAAAAACAAACAAAAAAAAATAAAAAAAATAGTGTGACTGCCAGGAACCTCTTCAACTTGGAAATAGAACAAATTGGTCATAAGTCTACTTATTAATAATCAATATATGTTTCAAGGAGAGGAAAAATAGTAGTTCAAACAATTAGCTTTGTCCTGATCATTAAAATGCCATTGGTGTCACGGGATGGAAGTGCTGAAAGAGGAATTGAAGAAGTAGAATTATTATTTTTGACAAAGTGACGAATTACTTTCCAAAATTTGCGTTTATGATTATTCTGAAAATCTGAAACAATTATATCTAAATCATTATAAAAATATTCCTTAGCATGCTTTTTTGATTGTTTATCTTATTTCTGTAATATTTTGTATTTTTCCAGTCATTTTGATTACCTGATTTTAATGCAGTTATCTTTAGTCTGTCTCTTTTCCTTTAATTCCTCCTATTTTCAGAATCATACCATGGTTTGTCGTCTTCTCGAACTACAATAGTTTTACTAGGTATGCACAATTTAGCAAATTCAATGAAATATTTGTAAATAATGAACTTGCTTCATTGACAGTACCTTGATGATGACATGACCAATCAAAATCAGATGTTTTTTATTGAACAATTCATAATTTGCATCTTTATATAACCATACATTTCTAGTAAAAGTATCATGTAATGGGTATTCAAATGGTATATGTACATAAGTAGCATAGTGGTCACTTATTACATTTGGCACTTGAATAATCCCTTGACTCAGAGTTGACATGTCTTCGTGAACTATTATAGGGTCTATCAAAGCAAGTTGACGTGTTAGATCAGAAATGCTATTGTGGAGAGAGTTTAAAAGCAAAACATCTTTCAAGTTGTGCATATTGGGATTAAGTAAATCTTCATTCATATCTCCCAGAATTATTATATTATTAGTAATATCTAAAGCTTTTTCTATATTTTTGTTGAGAGAATCAAAGAAAATTTCTTTGTCTGCTGTCTGTGGACTATAAAACAAACCGATAAGATATATATCTATATTTAACTTAATTTCTACCCATAGTGGCTCATTCCAGAATGTCTCCAAACCTATAATTCTTATATGTGCAAGTTCACATGTCAAATACATTAATAAACCGCCACCATGATTTGTTCCATCAGGGAATATCATATTTTTAGACATAATCAGAGATTCTGTAGTTATTTTAGCATCAAGATGAGATTCACTGAAACACAAAATGTCAAAATCTAAAAAAGTTTTCAGTTAAATAGTCAAATTTATTACGTATACTTCTAACATTACTGTGTAAAATGGAAAGAAAGTTATTAATGATATTTGGTCCTGGGTTCATCTCTATGTCTCCAGATTTCAGAAGTGAAAAATAAGCACTTTCTTAAAATATAAGTTACACACCATTTCGTTAAAAATGAAAGATAACAATTTGAAAGTACTATTGACAGCCCATTTTAGGAAATACATCATGTAAGTAAAATTGAAAGCCATAGAAAGATTTACCCTGACTCTTTGTTTGATAATACATTTACTGTTGAAAAGGCCAATGCTTGCACGCCACTGCTATAGACCATTACCCATGCTGATATAAAACAATCTCAATACGGACATGCATGCAAGCATCAGGTCTTTTCCACAGCAATTTATTTCATAAATTGCACATTACCAAATTATGCATTGTGTAGGATTCTTATGAAGGGGTATATAGCAGTCAAAGAATGAAAATATAAACATATAAGAACAAAGAATCAAAATATAAAGCATTTCTATCAACACAAAAACAGATTTACATAAATCTAACATTGTCATATGGTTATGTACACATAGGGTTCAGTATCGTTGTGAAAAGTAAGTATGACCAGGATATGCCACAATCACACATTGCAGACCAACTGACCACACTCTTAAAACTCTTTTAAATAAGTGTTATATAGAATAAATTGTCAATAATATTTGTAAACGAATTGTGTAGAGTAGACTCAAATTTTACTTGAGCATGATGACAGTTCACAATAATTATCCAAATTTATGCAAAACATTTTAGTAACCTAGGTTAGCTTATTTATATATAGACAAAAATTAAAGATTCATTTTAGTTAAAATTGTTTGCATAGTTATAATTTGATTTCATAGTAAAATAGATATTGCCAATTCCAATGTAATATAAATGGTTAAATACAAAATCTGTATGCCAGTACAAGTTACATGCTATTCTAATTAGCGGCAATTGCCAAGTGATAAACTACTTCGAATATATAAAAATAGACATTTACCATTAGAATACAGATCTACATGGTATATACTTAAGGAATAAAGAAACGCAACAAACACTTCGAGTCATTGTAACCATACAATATGATGCAAGTTTTTAGTGCAAATAATATTTATTTATGGGAGCAGTGTGTGTCCGTCAAATTACAGCAGGTTTAACGCAATTATCGATTACGTTATCATTTTTGTATGCGCGTAACCAGCCTGACCCCCCCCCCCCCCCCCCCCCGTTGTAAACTGCTGAAACAGAATCAATAAAAGCAAAGTTTGAATCAACCATCGGTTTATTGTTTTAAAAAGTCTTGGCATAGATTGCGGATCAAGGAAATGATCAAATGGCGACCTTCCTGTAGGATTCTGAAACAGTATAACGTCATTAACGTCAACTCTGAACACTGCGTGAAACGCGTAAACTTTCTTTTCTGCTTGAGATATATTCATTGCAAGAACGTTTTGTTCAAGAATTATGACTTGAGATCTTCAGACGTCAAAAAACCTCAATTCTGACGTCAAAATTCGATATTCTACGTTTAAATGGTTTCTGTAATGTTTAGGTGTTTTTCTGATGATAAAATGGTCCAGTGACAAAGTTTAGGTTACAGTTAGCAAGTTTAGTGTTCACTCTTGGCATCTAATCAGGTGTTTTCACTTGCATTGTGTCGTATTTTGTTTGGCTAACGTCAATATAAATTCCCTACCAGCGTATTTCTACGGTATCTGAAAAGTCAGGTTTTCCCAAGAAAGCATGTTTTGTTGTCTCTAGGTTTATCTTATCCCGTATATTCACCAGCGACCAAAACCTGACGGCTCAACGTGACGTTTATCGCTTATTCACTACTATTGTTTATCTTGCCATTCAAGTAGCGTGTTTTGACGCAATATTTGACTACATTACGAATATGATTGGACGTTTTTTTTATTTGCATATTGTCAAGTCGACGCCAAATAACCAAGCATGGAAAAGACGGGGTTTCTTGATCTTTATTCTGAAATTAACGTCACATTTTACGTTTTCAAATGTTTTCATCTTTTAGCGTGAACTGTAGCGTTAAAATGACGTTTTGGTATTTCACCACATGCTATAAATACTCAATTAGAGATTTTCAAAAGAGATTTCACAAAACAGAAAAATTATATTTCCTTCTGTTGCGTTTCTTTATTCCTTAAGTATATTTAAGGTCGGGGAACATGATTCATTCTAATAATTATGTAATCTGTAAATTCATTACCTGCAATTTTGTAAAAAATGTAACATAAGCGGAGGTACATGTCACAGATGTCTGCTATTGATGTTTATGTCTAGCTTAAACATTTAAAACTTAAATTAATTCAATTATACTATTGAAATAAATCATATTAGTCTTGTATTTTGCATACTGCTATTTACAATGTTAGTAGGGTAACTTTGATTACAGGCCGTTTACAGAAAACTGACCAGAGAAAATTAAGTAAAACATTGGTTTCTTAGGCCCAAAGAAATGCCACTGACTGAAAATAGTAACCAAGTTTTCCTTCATGGGGATGCATCAAACTCGCAAAATAGCCCATATATCTCAGTTTGGCCCGTAGACCACAAGAATACTGGTATCAGGCATTAACCCTTTAGTATACTGGACACCCCTAAAATGGCATTTTGGGAGACAGTGAAGACCCAGATGAAATGCCGCATTATGTGACATTTCATCAGGGTCTACACTGTTTGCAAAGACCAAAACAATTTTCAGAAAAGAAACTCATTTTTATTGGAAATTATAACCTGCGACCTCCCAATATAATTATAGCTGGGCCATAACGAAACCACTTGATTACTAATATAGAGGCCTTCCCGGGGTTTTTAGGGAACAGGGGGGAAAGGCATTTTCTTCAGGGGAACAAATACCATACTTGGAGGGGAACAGGGACACATAAGAAAACAAATTTTCGATTTTTGGGGAACATGGGAACAAGCAAATTTATTTCAGGGGAACAAGGGACCCTGGGAAGGTATAACCATTGTATTTTGCGGCATGGCGATTAGTACTGTTTGTTCCTTTTCAGAAACATCGATTAACCCTTAAAGCGCCAATCACGACTGCAGAAGACGACAACTTTTGTGACATCTGTCCTAATTTTTGAAACAATAAGGTATGATATTTCATGAGAATCGTCTACCAGCAGACGATTCTCATGAAATATCATTACCTATTTGTTATTTTTGAAAAAGCAGCAGAATTTGAAATTGTCGTCTGCTGCAAATTATAGGTGGCATTTTGTGAATTTAACTTGTAATTCTCATACTTTTACTGATCATTCAGAATTCTGTTAATTTGTTTATAAGAAATTTCACGCATTTACTAAACGATCGAAGATCAAAAGAAATTGCAATCTCCGATAAAAGACTGATTTATAAGGGTAAATAAATATATGTTTCTGGAAATGTAAAACAATTCACGGAGTAAATATGCTTATTGGAATGTATAAACACGCAACGAGTTATGCTTTTAAACACTAGAAAACAGCGCTTGATCATTTACATGTAGAAGATTGTTTTGTATGCTGTTTTAACATGTTTAATATTTTTACTACAGGTTGTATTAGCGTTCTTGGCCCAGTCAAGGAGACTATGCTATAATCTGTTATTGCTAATTGTTTTTCCCTTTCATTCAGATGGACTATCTCATATATAGATGCCGTTATCATATTTATACCACAAACTTCAACTTCAGCTCTGAGTAGTTCCTGAAAAGATGTTAAACAACTTGTTTGTTTTCAAATAGTGTCAAATGCAGATAAAAATATTTTATTCAGTATTAATTCTGCAGTGTTCCTCCATTTAAAGGTATGTTACAACCTTAATAGCAAAAACACACCCAAAAAGCACACAAAACCCCATACTAAAACAACACTGTAGACAGGTGGCGCATTTCCTAGTTTTAAGGAAACATTTGAGCTTGTGGTAAATAAAATGAAATCATAAGACGAAATTATTCATTCAGTGTACATTTGGACATTCGTACTTCGGAATTATCTTTCATATATTTGTGCTGAGAATGCTTAAAATGACATATTTAAGACTTCTATGGGATCTGCAACCACCCTTTTAATGAATAGTAGACCATTCCAATACGATAAAACAATACGAGTGGATGGTTCTACTTTGCAAAAATTGGCGGTATTAATGAGTATTATTAATTCAAATATCATTCAACAACTGGTGTTACATATATCATTGAAAGCAATATGCAGGAATAAATTTTATGTCGATGCTGATGTAAAATTTGAATATATCCTGGCCGGAAGAACTTGCTGTCCTCGAGCAGTCATCAAACTATGTCATTAGTATGCAAATTATTCCACCCTGTAGAAAAACAACACATTTTCAAGATTAAATTCTGTACCTGTCTAAGCAGGCTGGGATATTCAATAAATAATAAATTAATCATAAAACGGTACACGAAGTAGGAATCGAGGACAGTATTGTGCCCATGCGCAGGCTACCCCTTATATCACATTGAGCTGAACAGTGTAAACATTGAAAACTATGATCAGATTGCGTTCTTCGGCTGGTCGGATAACACTGGTGTCCAGAACGATGTACAGCGTTAGTTCCATGCAGCTCGCCTGCTACGAAAAAATGTATCTAAAAATATGTCTTCTGCTGAAGGCGTCTGCTGCATGAAAATGCTTACTCAATGACTAATTTCAATTTACTGACAAACAGTGAGGATACTGATCAGAATGCTCCTGGAGGAGCAGTCTGATCTGGGTCCACTCTGTTTGCTATAGATGCGTTTTAAAAGGACCAGCAGACGACATTCAGCCGCCGAAGAAATAACATTGAGGTTTGGCGGCGATCATCAGTCATACTTCTCTCCAAGGAGTAGCCCTCTCGCTCTGCATATATTTTGCAAACATGTGCTGTTTTAATTTATGTTATGCAACATGTGCTTGTGACAAAAAATCATACGTTGCGTTGTCCAAGATAAAGATGACTATGCTTGAAAACCCCATTGAAAGCGAGGGAAACATGTTTTTTAAAGATGCGCTGGTCAGCCTTTTGTACAGACTGAAAAGCGTCTTTAATTTTGTCTGTCGTTCACTCTCTGGAAAGCATGACAGCTTAACTTGCAAAATTCAAATTCAATATTCTAGCTAGTCTCTGTAGGTGAGACAAAAACCTCGAGCGAGTATAACCAGGAATTCTACAGTCACAGAGCACATACTAACCGGTAACTTGGGGCAATCAAAAAGACCAAATATGGCAAATTTTAAGCAAACCATGTTTATATATTATTTTCCCAACAAATCTTCTTACTGTGCTTTACTACTATTCTATTTTTTAGTTTCGCACATTCCGGAATCGCTTGCAAATTTAAGACTTGAGTTAAAGACATATGCGGCTATTTCCAATGCGCACCTTTCCCGCGTCTGCAAACGGGGAAAGTTGTCTGGGTCCCGTCTTTCGACCCTTAACGGATTCGGATCACCACAGCTTCCGATATTCTTATGTCATATCGGTGTTCCGACATTTTCTTCACAAAATAAATAATTAAAGTGTGTTCGAAATATCTATTGACATCTCTTCAGAACTGATCGTCTCAGCACTAAAGACAGATAAATGTAGCTCAGTCGAAATCAAACGACGTACACAATAACCCTGGTTACGAATACGATAGTGGCCGAGTCTATACTATTTGTATTTGTATTTACAGCGCCGCACGACCTGACCTCGTGGCCTAGTGGTTAGCGTGTCTGGCTACAAAGCCAGAGGACCATGATCGATTCTTGGATGCGCACATATTTTTAGTGTGTTTTTTTCTTTTTTTTTAACATTTTAATGCTAAATTACTTCATATACTAGTAAAATAGCATCATCAAAACGAACGAAATGGTCATCCCCGAACTTTTTATATTGAATTACGCATGAAACCTATGGGGGTGGGGTTAAATTTGGCCCTCTAGAAAGATAATTAGTTCGGTGACCCCAGATTTTTATTCTTTTTTCTGAAAGTTATTATAATAGTCCATGAATTAAAAATAAATTTTCAAGATTTTCAATATCAGATCTTTTAATACACGATTTATTCTAAAAACAAATTCCAATTTTTGACGAATTGTCAAAATATATCATGCAGTATCTTGTCACAGCATGGGATAACAAGTAAACATGCACATTTTTAAAAGTTTCACGTCATGGGCAGTAATTTAAGTTAAAAGAAAGAAGCTGGCTGAAGATTACAACCGTTTTAGCTCGATAATTAAGACTAGTGTTATTATTTTGCATTTCTAGAAAATTGGTCAAATGCTGTAAACTTCAATATGAGATTCCGAAAAAATAAGCTCGGTGACATATCCTTTTTATTTCATAAAAGGATACCCCATGCATAAAACAAACTTTATGCATAGTATTGAAAATATTTCAATATGGGAAGTATTTAGTAGCATATGTCCTTAAAACACTCAGTATTCCATAAACCCAGTCATGGTTTCCTCTTAAATTGCACGACGGTGGGTCAGGCCTCAGAATAAATGACGACTGTGACCTAAAACTTTCATCCATGGGTCATTGCAAGGTGCTTGTCATTGACCGAGTCCACTTTGGCTCAATTATGTGGTTTCTTTGACTGAGTTAAGAGCCTTTTTTCTTTGTTTCATCACATTAGTTAAACGCCCTTTTCTTTGTTACATCCCTGTTTATTAGATTAGATACGATTGTTTTCCTATGATGTTACATTGCAAAGGTTTTAAGCCTCCGTGCAAGCTAACATTTTGTGTTTTAACAGCAGAATATAGGGCGAATAAATGGCCAGTAAAATATATTACACCCCCTCCCCCTCTTCTATGGCTGTAGATACTGTCCGTTCTTGGTTTATGTCCCACCGAGTGACTCGAGGTTTAAAACGAAAGGTGGAACTAATATTTTTAACGTCGAAGTTACTAATATGTGTATTGCCAATAATTTTGTATTTTAAATGGGTGATTTTAATGCAAGGACTGGCAATAAGGATGCTTTTGTAGATGCAGATGACTTCTTAATGCACCATTTTAGTCTTTAGTTTAAACATATTTTATTTGATAAACTCTTTACATGTGTACAAACAAGAGCATACATACAATCTATTACAGAGTTTATAAAATGGGATTCAGAAAGAAGTCTTGACGACTTATTCAAATCCGTTTCCCAACATATATAAGTTGCTTTAAATATATAAGTTCTGGTGAAAACAATACCGATTTAAAGATCAAATGATCATCAATCATATTAATAGAAATTTTCTATGAGAAAATGCTGTCTTTTCATATAGGCATATTCACATCAAAACATTATGACTACTCTATATGCATTACATATTGGTCAATATAGAAGTTGAGAGAGAGAGAGAGAGAGAGAGAGAGAGAGAGAGAGAGAGAGAGAGAGAGAGAGACGCTCCTTAATCTAATTTAAAACGTTTGCTGTCAGAAATGAATTTCTGAACTGATTGAAATATTAACTTGTTGTGGTGGTTATTAAGAGTTGTGACTCCATATAATAAGTTATTTAGACTCGGAACACAAAAAGTAGACAATGTAGTGATCATATCTCTTCTAGCTTGAATATATTGTGGACATTCTAATAGAAAATGGTTTGTTGTTTCTACTCTGCCACAAGCACATAATGGGTCGTCAATGATATTTTTAGAGTGTAGATGCTGATTCAGAGAGCTGCAATTAGTTCTTAACCTAGTGTGGTGTATTTGTAGCAATCGGTTGCCTGAACTGTAATAGACTGGTACCTTAATGTTGTTATTGTTAAGCTGTTGTTTAAAACTTGAGAGAGAGGTTGAATTTCGAATATTAAGAGGAATTTCATTCCATTCTCTAATGCATGACGGTAAAAAAGATTTATAATATAGCTGTGTTCTTGTAAGTAAAGGCCTAATGTTTTGAGAGTCACGTAGATTATAAGCTGATGTGTTTTCAACAGTTGAAGGAACTAAAGACGTTAAGTAGGTAGGTGTTAAATCATTTATCATTTTGTAGAATTGGCACATTTTATGTTTGTAGCGTCTGTCCTGTAATGATTCCCAGCCGGTCTCCTTAGATAACATATCTAAAGAGACAAGTCTGGTTGCCCCAGTAACTATCCTGGCTGCCTCTGTTTGTATTTTTTCAATTGCATTTGCCTCATATTGTGTACAGTTGTCCCATACGATATTAGCATATTCAAGAGTAGGTCGTACAAAGGAAATATAAATTTTGTTCAGAGAGTCCCTATCAAGCATAAATTTTAGTTTACGCATGACATATATCTTTTGCCATGCTTTAGAAGTGATTAAATTAATATGTTCATGCCAAGTGCCATCGTTTGATAAAAAAACACCCAAGTGTTTATGATGTTGAACTTCATTGATATAAACTGTATTCATTATTAATGGTGGGTGCATGTTTCTATTATTTTTCCGGGAAACTAGAAGTGATTCAGATTTAGAGGGATTAAATTTTACTAACCATTTTTCCGCCCATCTATGAATAGTTTCTAAATCAGTATTAATCATTTCTGCAGCACTGATAGGGTTGTCTACTATTATGTACAAGCTGGTATCGTCAGCAAAAAGTCGAACACATGATTGTATATCAGTAACAATATCATTTATGTATAATAAAAATAGCAGTGGGCCGAGAATAGATCCTTGAGGTACGCCAGCTCTGATAAACTGCCAATCCGATCTTCCCCCTGGAATGACAACTCTTTGTTTCCTATTTGTAAGATAGTCACTTAACCAATCGAGTAATAACCCATTTATACCAGCCCTTTTCAGTTTGTATATGAGACCTTTATGCCAAACGCGGTCGAAAGCTTTGCTTATGTCGCAAAAAACAGCCCGTACTTCCAAACCGTTGTCTAGGGCTTTACAAAAAGTATTATAAATATCAACTAATTGATTTACAGTCGAGTCTCCAGGAACAAAACCGGATTGCAAACACGTTATTATAGAATGATCATTAAAATAATTGAACATATGCTTATGAATTATTTTTTCCATAACTTTACCAATCGAACTTAAGAGAGATATTGGTCTATAATTGCATACAAGAGAAGGGTCATCTTTTTTATACAGCGGAGACACATTTGCTTGTTTCCATACGTCGGGGAAAATACCATGTGATAAAGAATAATTGAAAAGATCACACAATGGTTTGGAGATAGGATATGCTATTTCTTTCAAAATTCTATTATTAATATTATCAGGACCAGAAGATTTCCCCAGTTTTAGTGTTTGTAGAACAGACCGAACTTCCTCTTCTGTAATTATTATATTGTGAAGTGTGTTATTGGCATGCTGATCAGTATTTGGGAGTGTGGCAGTTGAATCGTCTAATGATGTTTGACTTACAAAGAAGTCATTTAATAATTTTGCCTTATCGCTACTGTCAGAAATATAAGACCCATTATGACAGATGGGAGGAATTGACGTGTTGACTGACGGTTTTATAAACGATTTAAGGGTTTTCCAGTAATCTGACGTAGCTAGACTTGCTGATTTTAGTTTATCTGCTAAGGATTTAAAATACTCTTTCTTAGATTTACGAAGGCTTTAAGTTACATTATTTCTTATATCCTTAAATGATTCATAATTTTCTACAGTTTTATTACGTTTGTACTTTTTATAGAGTCGATTGCGTTTTCGCATAAGCTTGCGGATTGTGCCATTGATCCATGGTAAATCTTGTGGCCTAATTCTAACTTGTTTGTGTGGAATGCAGTCCTGAGCTAAGTTAATGAGCTTATCAGTGAAGTTTAAAGCATATTGGTTAACATCCTCACTTTTGATAGAATCCCAGTTAAAGTCAGCTACAAATTGTCGAAACAAATTAAAATCACCTTGGCTATACAACCATAGTTCACGTAAAAAGGACTTTAACACTGGCTTCTTAAAAGTGAATATCACATATACTGGACAATGGTATCGGACATCTTGTGATAAAAATGGTTCGCTTACGCCAGACATTTCAACTGAATGAGAATTACTGACCAACACTAGATCTATAATGGAAAAAGACGTTTCCGTATAATTGGTAGGGTCATTTATTAGTTGTGTTAAATTATATGTTTGGCATAGATCTGTAATTTTCATCCGTGAATGCTGATTTAGCATGTTTAGATTTAAGTCTCCAGTCACAACTATATCCTCAACACCAGTATCAGTAGCAAGACCAATTGAATTTTCTATATCGGATAGTACAACAGGAGAAGCAGTGGGTGGTCTATAGAATGTCCCTATTAGTAACTTTTTGTTTTTAACAATTATTTCGATCCAGACACATTCAATATTAACTAATTCTAAATCAAGTCTGCGTTTACACGGAATACCACGCTTAACATAAACTATAACACCACCGTGACTATCACCTACACGGTCTCTCCTAAATGGATCTTGAAATTCATTAAACTTAAGGTCTTCATTAGATATAGAGTCATTCAACCAAGTTTCAGTCAGAGAAATAATATCAAAGTTAGTTAGTTCAGGTTCAATTATATCAGTTTTGCTAGCAAGACTTTGAACGTTATAGTGAACCATGGAAAGATTACCTTGAAGAGGGGGAAACTGAAATGAATCATCAGATTCAGTACCACTAGCTGAATTAGGTCCGGGATTTTTTTCGATGTCTCCTGATTGATACAATAACATTGCAAGAAATGTAACTAATTCAAAATTATTCAGTGTTCCGAGCCCTTTAACTTTTGAATGTCGATAATGGTGTAGTCCTATTCTTGCCCTATAAATGTTTAATTCTATAGTCATCTAAGTAATACAATCAACAAGTGAAACAAATATAGAACTTGGCAAGAGTGGACACATCATTTCTACGGAGGCATGTTTTTTATAATTTGGTAATAAATAGTAATTAACAATTTGAATGTAAATATTGCCGGGAGCGCGGCAGCAATAAAGCGAAAGATGACAGAAGGAAAGAAAGGGTATGGCTAAACAACAAAACAAACAAATATGTACAAAGTTTGAAAACCATATGTGTAAATAGGTAAACATTGTAATAAAAAAGGGATGAAATTGTTGTTTTTACAATATATGGACGTTAATTAGGCTAATTTGAAATTTATCAAAAGTTTGCCATGTAGGAGAAAAAAATACATTAGAAGAATTGTGCATCTTCTTTAATCTATAAAATATCTGCGATACTTGGATGATTTTTTCACTGTAAGTTTAATTTAAGAGGCCAATGCAAGTTTTTGCTATGATGATTTCTCTTCATCTTTACAAGGTGAAATCAGAAATAGAGGATCTTACATGAGTTCTCATGTTTTATTTAATTTACTAAACGAGTTGGGAAAAAGAGATAAAATGCGAGGCTTGCCGAGCATTTTATCTCTTTTTCGCAACGAGCTCAATATATTCAACAATACAAGAGCACGAATGTCAGATTCTATTTATCATATGACATTAAGATTACTTTGAAATCTCATTTCTGACATAAAGACGTTATAATTTTGTCATTATGTACGCAACGTTGCTATACACGTCATAACGCTTCCCGAAAATCAATAAACCACTAGTGGTTTACAGGTTTTATTGCATGGCGTTATTTCACTCCCAGAAGCGACGTCTTATGATAAACAATGTTGATACAAATCTATTTACATTGTTATCAAAGTAAGCATATTTTCCGTTATATGTGGATTATTTTTAATAGAAGACTGCATGCAGTAAATATATTACCCATTTTTCAGACGAATGGGCTTTTTCACAAAGCTTAGTACAATAAAATCAGGATATACATTTATATATTGAGGGTCACAATCTATGTATCCAAAAATATTACATTTCTTTATCTTATAATCGATTTGCTTTGTCAAACGGTTCAGACCCCGAAGAAATGCTGCATTTGGCGACATTTCATCTGAGTCTTCACTGCATGGCAAAGCAACCGCTCTGTGATGACATGTTCAGAAGGAACCAAAATCTGTAATAATATATATATATAAGACATATAAAGGATTGGTTTCCCATGCATTAATTTTGTCGAACAGTATACAACAATAAATCGGCTACACGAAACACACGATTTTGACATTTAATTACCGGACCGTGAACGACAATTACTGTTGTGGTTGGAAAATCATAAACAAATTTGGTAAGTCAATTGAACATTCTATAGTACTATTAAATGTGATGGCATGTTTCTGATAATATGCTTATAAATTAAAGGCATATTAACGTGTAAAGTCAAGTTTTATAGATATTGGTTAGCCCCGTCAGATGCGGGTCAGCACGAATCTATTACCAATACACGTTGTCTAAGGGAGACAACGAAAACTGGATTTTTGTTGTTGACAGCTTAACTTTTATACCTTCGATGAAACTATCTACTGGTAGCCCTATTTACCCCTTTATGCATCAATGGACTCTTCTCTCTAGCCCGACACAACACACCCTGATGATCACTATATTGAGAGGCCACTAGCAAACATTTTAGTCTTGATGACACCAAGGATGGATGTCTGAAAATTTCATCAAAATTGAAATGACAAAGTTATCAATGCATTGTGTGTCCCAAGACAAAGTAACCAAATAATGAGGACAATATGTTGCTTGATATATGTAAGTCTAATAGCATGCTAATTCTGAATGGCTGATATGGAGATGACAAATACAATGGCTCAATAACCTTCAGAAACCAATCTGCTATTGATTGTTCAATTGTGTCATTTCAATTGCTACACTTTATAAAGACTTTAGTGTATTGGAACTTGATGCATTGTTTTCAGATGACCACGCACTAATTTCAACTAGTTTATGCTTCAAAAATGATTCTAAAGTAAAGAAAAGTGTACATAAAATACCAAACCTCAAAAACCTATGCTTCCTGAAGAGAAACATAAATTTCATAGAGACTGATGATCTTAATCCTATAAAAATACAATGTCTTTTAACAAATATTACACAAGCTAGCCAAACCTCTGATTCCATAAGTAAAGAAGAAGTAAACGCGTAATGCAACGATTTTTCTTTTTTTAGCGAATCAGCTAACTACTGTAATAACCATAACAATGACAAAAATACAGAAAACACAAACAAAAAATTATGGTATGGACGACAGAGCGATAAGTCATGTAAAGCCTATCATCGCGCAAATAAAATGCATGCTAAACACCCAAGCTCTTCCTCAAAGGCTTCAGTGGTAACTGTAAGCAAAATGTACAAACAGAAACTTATGTATTTTATTCGTAAACACAAAAAACACACACAAAAAAAAGAAACTTTAAATATAAGTCTCCTAAATAATTTTAGAAAATATCAAATAGCCTTGAAAGCAAAAAGGAAAATAAAGATGTCTGCATAAACAATTCATATACTTTTTTCAAAGATATCAACAGCCCAAATGAAAGCCCGATCCAGATTGTGAAAACTTGAACTTTTCAAATGACATTGACGAAGGCATTTTAACTGTCATATTTCAGAAAATGAAATATTGAAATGCATTTAAAACAATAAAACATGTTCTTATGATGGTATTATAAATGAATCTATCAAAGCAACTGAAAATGAAATGATGCTGTAATATGTCACCTTTTTTCAACTCGATTTTCAACTCAGGAGCATTGCCTGACTCCTGGCTTGAAGGGGTAATACGGCCTATAAACGAAAACAAAGGTGACTCAAAACGATTGTATCAATTCTTGATCTTTGTCCCCTTTCTTACCTTCAAAAAGTCCAGAAAATTACAAGCCAATAATTATTTTGAGCTGCTTTGGTAAAGAATTTACCTCCATACTTAACGCTCGTCTTAATGACTTTATTGGAGCACACACTGGCCTTGAGGAAAATCAGACTGATTTCCGCACAGGCTATTCAACAAAGGATCATAATTTTGTATTGCATGCATCAACAGAAATTGCAAAAACACAGAATAAGAAATTGTTCTGTTCGTTTATTGATTCTAACAAAGCTTTTGATTCTGTATAGCGAGTTGGATTATGGAAGAAACTATTAGCCAGTAATATTAACAGAAAAAATTTTCAGATTATTTTTGATATGTTCTAGGGAATAAAAGCATGTGTCTCACATAATGGAGAACAGTCTTCTTTCTGCTCAAGTTTTCGAGGCATAAGATGAGGTGAAAATTTATCCCTTGTATTATTTGCTTAATTTTTAAATGGCTTAAAATCTTTCCTATGCAACAAAAGTTGCAATGTTGTTTACTTTGAGTTACAATTTGACGATATAAAATTGTATTTGAAATTGCTTGTTCTGCTTTATGCCGAAGAAACAGTTGTTTTTGGAACTTATCAGACGGATTATCAAAACAATTTAGATATGTTCTGCAAATACTCAGAATTATGATAATTAACTATTAACTTTAATAAAATAAAATTATTAGCTTTGGTACTCGACAAGACTAACGTTTTGATTTTAATCTATGTGGACATAAAATCCGTTCTGATTTCAAATATCTCGGTGTTATTTTTAGCAGATATAGGCACTTCCACAAAAAAAGAAGCATAATGTTGAGCAAGCCAGGAAGGCGATGCATGCACTTTTTAAACAGATTCGAAATCTTAATATTCCAATTGATCTGCAGTTTAAATTTATTTGACCCTGTTATTTTACCTATTGCATTATATGGTTGTGAGATACTGAAAACTGAAAGATGGTGTTTTGTTTTCCATTTATTTGCAAACATAAAGAGAATTTGAACGTAAACTTAAAGTTTGACATCTATAGGCATTATATACAACAAAATGACTCACATTGTATATATAGATTGAACATATTTTAATTAATGTAAACACATAATTAAGAGACAGAAAAATGCTATAAAATGTGATAACTCTTTGAACAGAGGACAGCGCGTTTTAAAAGCTCCCTTGTGACATATTTAGCCTATTTTCAGCAAAACGCAAAAAAATAAATACAGCGATGTTCATTATTACATCACCAGTAGATTACTCAAAATGACGTTATTTATAAAAAGTAATGACGTCATAAACGTGCCTATTTACTCGAGATTGAAACAGGAATTATATTAAAATTTTCCTGCAATCAACTTTGTGAATGTTACTTAAATTTGCATCAAAAATTTGGTGTCATTTTGTCTCCAACTCACATAATTATGACGCTATATCCGCACATGTACAAAACGTGTATTGCAATTTTCTTCAGAAAAACTTCAGAATACATGCGTGGTTTTTATATAAGCGTCTATAACTTGAGTAATAGTGTGAATGCTTCTTTATGTTTGATGCCATTTTAAAGACGGCAAATAGTTCTTTCCAGAAAGGTATGTTTTTTTGTCTTAGCATATATATAAAGAAAGTTATGAAGCTACTTGCATTCATATTTGAACAGCCCTCGTTATATACATTTTTGGAATTAATGGTATAAATGGTTGGTCAGTGGCATACTCTTTGCATGCTGTGTAATAATGTATGCTTTTTCGCCGTTTGCAGACTTGTTTTAAAAATTAATTGTTTCATTTCTTTAAGGATACCATCATATTCAGGGTCCAAACTGTTTACAAAAGTTATCAGCAAACAACACTACTGTAGTATTGCACCTCAAATGGAACACAGTTTTTCGTTTTTAAAATTTTACATACAAGTTACTTCAATCTGAAAGTTTGCATGCGCATAAAAAAATAGCAAAACCTTAACTAGATTTAAATTTTGACAGAGAATGATATCAATTTTACAGCTCTGATTTCTTGTAAAATAAATAACTTTGTTTTTGTTAGTATGAAAATACCCTTTCAGTACCCATTTTTGCACTGTCGGTGCAATACACCTGAGATAGATATACCAGTATTTGCTCATCTATAAAATGTCCGCAGAAGATTATCTTGTTTGAGGAATCGAATTGTGCGATCCAAGCTGCTTTTATAGGTCTACGAATAATGACATTTCTTTTGGGTCACCATTTTTGTGGCACGGTTGGAAATAACATTATTGACTAGGCTGATAAGCGGAAACGCAAGCCAATATGTGGCTACATTTTAAACCACTGAAGCATTGTTATAAATTGTCTTATGGCTTTATGTTCAATGGATAGTCATTGATCCGTTTCGCTCAAGGTACTAGAGGGGATATTATTTGGCCTATAACATTAAGAATGTTGAAATGCCATCCTATCACAGCATTAATGAAAACGCATGCAAACTTAAAAAAATATTTTTGACTAGGGTTTTAGGTTTAAATATATATATTTCTGATTAGATTTAAAATTCGCATTTGAGATTTAATGTTATTGCCGATAAACAGTGTTCCATTTGAAGGGCTATTCTTCAGAACAGTAGTAGGACTGTGAAATGCTTAAATATCAAGTGCATAATATTTCAATCATGAATGAACTCGACAAATCCATCCTAGTTATGAATAAATAATTTGCCACAGAAGCAGAAATATGGTGCCAGATTAGACTGCTCTTTTAGGAGCAGTTTGGTCTGGAACTATTTTGTTCGAACATTCTTTTTCCATCTGAGTTATTTGGCTCTGGCTATCAAAGTGTCCAATTTGTTCAAATTACGAGTATATGTTCTTCGCTACTAGCTTGCATTATTTTATTTTATTTATACAATGCTGAACGAGGATTACTAAATTAGCCATAAAAAGCTATTCTACCTTGTGGTCTTCACACAGTTGGACTTAATCCCTTTAATCATATTTAAGACCCTTACGTAAATTAGAAACATGCATATCATGCATTTGATTTGTGGAAATATTAATAGTATTCTCGAAATTTCTTTTCTAGATAACGATGAATACGAAAGAATGGGAATGAATACATCGCATATCAAAATGCGATTGCCAACGATGTAATGATTCTCTTCAGAAACTATTAAATAAATACCAAGGAATTTTGAGACTTCAAGAATTTCATTAGCAATCTTGCCTTGGGGCCCAATAAAACAATGCAATACAGGACTTCGTTCTGATAGAAATTCAATTATTAAAAAGACGGAGAGACATTAATACCGGTTGGATATCGGATTTAATATCAACTGCCTTCACTGACGGGAGACACAATATCACGAGACAAAATGATATTCTTTTTGTTTGAAGTCAACACAGAATGAACTGTCATTCTTTCCTGTGGGATTGTCTTGAGAAAATGTACTTGAAGGAAAAAGGCGTGTTTCCACCTGAGATACCTATCATCACTTTTACCCTCTCCTTCATAAATATTCATGCTAGGCTCCACCCACTATGCATAATTATATAAATAAACTTTCATGTTGGTACATAGAACAAAATTATTTTCCGGACCAGTTGTGTATGATCAGATATATCATATTATAATATCAAACAGAAAGTTCTTACAAGAGCTGCCTGATCTGGGTTTGCTCTGTTTGCAAAAAAAAAACGTTAAAAGGTGTCTGTATGAGGTAAAGGGTTAGTACTCTGACTCTCTCTATTTCTCTTGCTCTTCTAATATTCGACCTTTCTTTCTTTCTTTCTAAAATCACCGTGTATTGTTTTAATAATTGTATTAGTTTACATGCTATAGTTTTTTTAAAAAAATTCTTTTTAAGCAGTATCCTGTACCTGAATGCAGAATATTTTGTCATATTACACGTTTTTTTTTTTTACTTTTCCACCCAAACCACGTTTTATTTAATACCGTCTGACGCTAATGACCCACAATGTTTGATGCGTGGTTTCTCATTCTCCGCTATAATAGGGTCCTGGCATTTTTCTGCTTCTTATGATCAATCCTGGATACTTTTTAGCTGGAAGTATGGTCCTGGTTATTTTTACCCCCCCCCCCCCCCCCATAAAAACAAAATGGTCACTAACGAAGGATCGTTTACCCGTGGCAGGGCTCATTTGTTTATCTGCTATTGAAAATTCATTCACGACAATGTTTCAAGACGGAGCAACGCTATCATTAGAAGACATTAATTGATCGCTGAAGATAGTATGATAATGAGGCTCAATGTCAATAAAACGTTTCTAAATATTTCATGATTGTTTAAGTAATAATTGCCTGCTTTATCAAAGGGACATATTTTAATGCTAAACAGTAAAAGTTTCACTGGGTGGTAAGGAAGTAATGGCATTAAATATTTTCCGTAGATTTTTATAATTCGAAATTTGTTAAGTGGGTGGTAAATAGGTTATAGATGTATTAGAATATAGCTTTTGGATCGTTGACGACTTCATCGAATATTTCATCGACTGTTTAACCATTTGACCTGGGAAACCTCATAACGAGTACTTTTGCAAACAGTGAAAACCCTGATGAAATGCAGCATTATGCTGCATTTCATCAGGTCTTCACTGTTTTGAAAGGTAAAAAGATCTTCAGACGAAAGAAAACAGTTTTTTTTTAATTATAACCTGCCACACCTATCAATGTACAATGGATTGTCCCAAGTTTATTCGATCATACCAGAAGGAAGGATCCATTGGTATACAAAGGGTTAAAAACAATCAACTCATTTTCATATGTCAATGATAAACATGTATTTTGATATCATCTCTAATTTCAGTTTTGTCCATTTTATAGATTATCGTTACCCTGTACTATCAAAACCATATCATATGTTTTAGGAAAAACTGCAGATGGTTCAGATTTGGAGGATAAAGTGATAAGACATTGATAAGAGAATGCATGCCAAAATAAATAGTTAAATTGATTGTTTCTATGTGAGGCTGAGACATTTGATCATGCATCACAAGTCATTAAAAATCATTGATGGGTTTACTGGGCACGCAAAGCAACCAGCTATCTATTCCTCAAATGGACCAATTGCAAACTAGAAAACTACGTTAACCCAGAACAGAACAGTCTAAAAGCACACCGTTTGTACAAAATATACTGACGGTTTTCGAAAACATTTGGAATAACTATTTTCAATCAATGAGGGTTAAATAACTAAAGGGGAAATTTCAGGAGATGATTTAAAAAAGCATGATTGCTTGTTTTCAAATCCTGTTAAAACTATAATTTCATATTGTGACTTTGTGTATGCAAATGTATTGAGTTATGAAATAAATATTGTTTAAACCAACTAAAGGGGAACATGTTTAAACAAGCCTGAGAGGCTGTATGTACATGTATCTTTTTTCAATGCAATCATGACTTTCTAAATGCTGATGTACTTCATTTTTAATACAAAATTGTTTACCCTTCTATACCTGTACTTAAAACTGTCATTGATGCAGTAGTACTTCTTTCAAGAGAGAGAGAGAGAGAGAGAGAGAGAGAGAGAGAGAGAGAGAGAGAGAGAGAGAGAGAGAGAGATTACGCCCAACCCATCGCCAATTATAACAATTTCATTTTTTGGAAGAAGATAAAAATTATGTCGATGTATTTCGAGTTTTATCTTGTGTTTAAATCAGGTAATTTGATTCGAAAGAAGAAAACAGCAAAATAAAAGAGTTCCCAGTCTCCTATTCATTTGAGTTTCAGCAGATGTCTTTTCATGTGACTGACTAAATAAGTAGGGTCAAATAGTGTCAAAATTAACGAGGAGCTGGCGAGCAATTATTCCGCGCGCGTCGCACAGATAAAAAGACAACTTGCTCGTTATACGCATTATCCGTTTTTGAGAAGTCCTACGTAGCTCATCTAGCCAATATTGACCGGCTAAGAAAATCATGTTTCACTAATTTAATACCGATCCATTTTTCCATATCGCACTTATTCTTCGCTCGAACGCCCTATCTTTCATGGCGGATGTTTCGTTATTTACGTCTGGTTAGTTTCGTTTCGGCGGATAAAAAAATCAGACACTTAGGCACAACCCAGTTATCCGCTGTATCACCTTTGTTCAAAACAGAAGATGCTAAGCATCACAATGCTACAAAGAAACCGCGATGTGACACAATACTATTTGGATACTGGAAATCCCTAAACGGATACTTTGGCAAAGAGTGAAGCCCCCCCCCCCTCATTGAAATGCTGCAAAATGCAACATTTCATTAGGGTCTGCACTGTTTGCGAATATTAAATCAATCTTCAGGGACAGAAGTACATCTTTTTTTATAGAAATCATCGATCAGTCTGACCAGCAGTTTCTTGCTATGTACATTGAGCCCCCAGGAAGGGGGGGGGGGGGGGGTACTCATATCTTTTCTGCATTCGTAGGCTTGGGCCCAGAATCTACCATTCGACTCCAAAAAATATCAAGAATTCCAAGCACCCCCAAAAAATATATGAAATTTTAGCAACCCCCAAAAATATTCCCCATTCTGTACCTTGACCTTAAAAAAGAAAATAAAATGCATAGAAATGACCCCTAAATATAGTCCAATTTTGTGATGACCCCCCAAAAAATATCCACAAAATCTTCATACCCCAAAATAAATTCATTTTCCTGAAACCCCCCAAAAATATTGAAATTCAAAATTTTGAACCCCCAGAAAATGACCCGAGCCTACGTATGTATGAAAATATCAGAGTACCCCCCCCCCCCGCCCCCTGGGAGTGAGCCATCCCAGGTTGATTGTATTCAACCTAAACTGATGAGTATTTTGTCCAATTGGAAACAGTTACTGAAACTAAGGTGTTTCGAATGAGGTGTGAAGCCAATATATTAGTGTAAAAAAGGTTAATAATCTAAAAAGGGGGTCCTTTGGAAACAGAGAAAATCAGCATACTCGGTTTTGTTGAAAGTGTTCTTAATAGACAAGGTAGAAGGCTTAATCGGTATTCAACTTTTGGATGCTTAAATCAAATCCCCTACTCCCTCCGAAATTATTCTCAGTGGGGGTCCAGAAGGGGTTCATGGGGGTCACTTAAACCACCTCCCCCTATTTTTAAATATCCTATGAAAATGAAATAATTTGGTCTCATAGACATAGACATAGACATAGAAGATTTATTTTACGTCGAATATACATATAACAAGTAACATAAGCCCTGTAGGGCTTTTACTTCGACAAACAAATTTAAAGAGAACAAACATAGAATATATCACAGAGCATGCAAAGTAATATTATAAACATATATATACATTGTAAGACTGAAAAATAAGAGACCAAATTATTTCAGTCTCATTCAGACCAAATTATTTCATTTTCATGGGATATTTAAGAAAAATTAGATAAAATCAGCAAAGCGAACCCCAC
The DNA here is from genome assembly GCA_964019695.1 of Loripinus fragilis. Taxonomy (NCBI): domain Eukaryota; kingdom Metazoa; phylum Mollusca; class Bivalvia; order Lucinida; family Lucinidae; genus Loripinus; species Loripinus fragilis. Next base: position 24,802,813 of record OZ026518.1, read on the forward strand.
ACATTTATACATATGTACCCCTTTTCCAGAAATCCTGAATCCGCCCCTGATTCTCTCCCAATCACTATTTAAGAAGGACAGTTGTCAGTTACTGATTCCCTTAAATCTGGAATGCACAAAGTGCTGGTAATCCCCTTAGGAGAAGCCTGTCCGGAAGTAGTGTGATAGAATAACTTATCGCCATGGTGTAGCTGAAATATCGCTAAATCCCAAAAGGACTTTTAATGGATATAATGGATATATTTCTTAGATACATAAGTCAGGTCTGGACCTGGCCTGCAAGCAACTAATTTGGTCAGGCATGGTTTGTATATATGAAACAAATATACTGGATCAAATAGCTACTTATACGGTCATTCTCCTCCCTTCCGCTGATTTATTCAAGAAGGGTTGTTGTCAGTTACAAGCGAAAGTATGTGCACAAATTACTGGTTAACCGCTTGCTCAAGCCTGCCCAGGAAAAAGTGTGGTTAAGTGAACTGACCGTCCCGCAATGACCATAGCTGTTGACATGGGACGTAAAGCAACAAAGACAAACAAACAAAAATAGCTACTTGCTAGTAACTAATTTGGCCAGGCATGGTTTATATATGAGACAAATAAAATAAATTTCGTTTGAAAGAAGAGAATTAGAAATTAATTATTTTCTCTTGGCCTAATAAGGTGAATTTTATATGCATTCGTTCTACCAGTCGCACCAGCGTATTGATATCTACTGCAAAAAGTAATTCAAGAATTTAAAGGATCTATATAAAGCAAATATTAAGAAGATATCACAATGATGTCTAAACTGTGGCTCTGGCGTCAATGTGATTTCATCTTAGATTTTATGCTCAGGCAGTTGAAATCTGGTATTGCAGACTGCATTGCTTTTCGCCAAGGATTTAAAAACAGGTTTAGCGAAGATATATGAGTTTTGTTGGAAGTCCAATGTGTTCAGGTAATAAAATAGCGGCTGGTCCATAAGCTCTCATGCTGAACAAAGTTTTGTTGTTTCTCACAAATGCGTTCAAGGGTGTCCAAGAGAAATATACTGGATAAAAATAGCTACTTGCAAGCAACTATTTTAGCCAGGCATGGTTTGTATATATGAGACAAATATATTGGATCAAAATAGCTACTTGTTAGCAACTAAATTGGCCAGGAATGGTTTGTATATATGAGACAAATATAACTTGCAAGCAAAAAATTTGGCCAGGCATGGTTTGAGTATATGAGTCATATATACTGGGTCAAATATAGCTACTTGCAAGCAACTAATTTGGTCAGGTATGGTTTGTATATATGAGACATAATTACTTGATCAGAATAGCTACTTGCAAGCAACTAATTTGGACATGCATGGTTTGTATATATGAGACATTTTTACTGGATCAAAATAGCTACTTGCAAGCAACTTATTTGGTCAGGCATGGTTTGTATATATGAGACATAATTACTTGATCAGAATAGCTACTTGCAAGCAAATAATTTGGACATGCATGGTTTGTATATATGAGACATTTTTACTGGATCAAAATAGCTACTTGCAAGCAACTTATTTGGTCAGACATGGTTTGTATATATGAGACATATATACTGGATCAAAATAGCTACTTGCAAGCAACTGATTTGGACATGCATGGTTTGTATATATGAGACATAATTACTTGATCAGAATAGCTACTTGCAAGCAACTAATTTGGACATGCATGGTTTGTATATATGAGACATATTTACTGGATCAAAATAGCTACTTGCAAGCAACTTATTTGGTCAGACATGGTTTGTATATATGAGACATATATACTTGATCAAAATAGCTACTTGCAAGCAACTAATTTGGACATGCATGGTTTGTATATATGAGACATAATTACTTGATCAGAATAGCTACTTGCAAGCAAATAATTTGGACATGCATGGTTTGTATATATGAGACATTTTTACTGGATCAAAATAGCTACTTGCAAGCAACTTATTTGGTCAGACATGGTTTGTATATATGAGACATATATACTGGATCAAAATAGCTACTTGCAAGCAACTGATTTGGACATGCATGGTTTGTATATATGAGACATAATTACTTGATCAGAATAGCTACTTGCAAGCAACTAATTTGGACATGCATGGTTTGTATATATGAGACATATTTACTGGATCAAAATAGCTACTTGCAAGCAACTTATTTGGTCAGACATGGTTTGTATATATGAGACATATATACTGGATCAAAATAGCTACTTGCAAGCAACTAATTTGGACATGCATGGTTTGTATATATGAGACATAATTACTTGATCAGAATAGCTACTTGCAAGCAAATAATTTGGACATGCATGGTTTGTATATATGAGACATATTTACTGGATCAAAATAGCTACTTGCAAGCAACTTATTTGGTCAGACATGGTTTGTATATATGAGACATAATTACTTGATCAGAATAGCTACTTGCAAGCAAATAATTTGGACATGCATGGTTTGTATATATGAGACATATTTACTGGATCAAAATAGCTACTTGCAAGCAAATAATTTTGACATGCATGGTTTGTATATTTTAGACATAATTACTTGATCAGAATAGCTACTTGCAAGCAAATAATTTGGACATGCATGGTTTGTATACTCAGCGTCAATGAAAAGTTTTCGATATTTCGGAAAATATATAATACAACTCTTTGACAACTGTTACGTTCATGTTTCTGGTAAACGACAAGCTGGCTTTGAGAGATAAAAGAGTTACACGAGCCCTAGAATGGTGCTCGTTATGTACGTGCATTTTATGTTTTTCGCAGTTTTAAAGAATTTGAAATCATCATTTTCAGAAGACAACATGCCAGGACATGCCCTAGACATTTTCATTGAAAACGCCACCAAAATGGTTTAGGTTATCCCATCAAACGCGAAAAATTAGGATTAAACTTCAAGGTAGCACCAAAACTGCATTTTCTTATACAATGCAATGGAAACTACAGGGGTCCACCAAGGAATGATTATAATGCATTCGGGTGTGATGGATACCGTTTTCTATAGTGGTGATGCATGGGACTCTATGCCATAAAATTGAGTGTTGAGGAATCCGCCGTTCTTCGTTCAGAATGGACTAAATTTTATCCTATGTTAAGTGTGTGTGATTTACTGGGGCGGACTTAATCTAGTTGTTCTCTTTACTCCTTCCACCCCAAACAGGCAGAACAGAAATCAAGTGCGCTGGAACACCTGTGCTGGCAAACGCCAGAGTACTACATCCAGGTGGTGTAGACAGAACAATCACGTGACCTGTTCTAAAACAAGATGGCGGAGAACAGCCGACACTGTTCTCAGATATTTTTGGGTTCTGATAATTATTCATATTTTAAAAAATGTGGCCATAAGTAAAAGGGATTGAAAACACATGTATTTTGTCATTCTTTTTTCTTCTTCTAGACAATCGGATTGTGTTATTTTTTCACAATTCAAACTATAATCTCTTGATTTACTCCGGAGTACTCCAAAGTACCCAGTTTTACTTGTTTTAGATGGCTCTTCTGGCGTACTCTGCATACTCTGAAATGACTAAATCAAGTCTGCCCCTGGTAACTTTTCACTGACGTTGAGTATATATATGAGACATATATACTGGATTAAAATAGCTACATAAAAGTTACTGTTTTGGTCCAGGCATCATCGTTTGTATATGTATCTGAAACATATATACTGGACCAAAATAGCTATTTTGACCCAGTTATTGACATACGATATTTCGTACATATCTTAGACATTTATCCATTCCACATTTGTTTAAAAGATGTTTCAATGCCGAAGCTATGCTGCATAGACATCAGCATCCGGGGATTTCTTTGTTTCATCACAGTTACTCGTATATCGATCCTCTATGGTGCTACATTGCGTAGGTCAGGAAATCATTTATTTGTTTAACACCCACAAAATATAGGGTAAAGATTTTACACAGGTCTGCTGTCCATTCTAAGGCTATGGTCTCAAAGTATATCCCTAATAGTTCTTTGGTTTTTGGCTGATACCATATTGCACGTGAGTTTTGTGTTTACCCTCGTTTTGTCAATCTGAACTGCCTCGGCCAATTCCGTGGAACCAGACCTCGGGTGTACATCGAGGATCTACTTTTATAACGTGACACAGACGTTACATAGAGTAACGCTGACGTCACAGAAACCATGCCAACACAATAACAAGTGTGATTGCAGCCAAACAAACGGTTATAGATGAAGCTTTTGGTTTTTCAATAAAATATCGCTATAGCGATATTTTATTGAAAAATCATAATTTTCATTTCTTCTGTTGATACAACGTTTCGGGTTATATAATGGATTTTGATAGGACTGCTGGACCCACATGCTACAGTACTATTTTTCCTTACGCCAGTTCCGGCTAATAAAATGGAGCTTTTACATATATAGTACTACGCCTTACATACACCCGAGGCAGGCTTGATTCTCGAATTGAGCCGAAGTTTTCTGATTGGTGTTTTGACTCCTTTCTAGTGTGTCCACAGGAGCTTGAAGTTCTGTCCTTATAGCACTTCTATAGCCTCAAAACCAAAAGCTCTCAATGGAATTACGAAGTAATTACCATGGGTGCAACTAAATCCAGGCACCTTAGATATAGCTATAGTAATCTTCAATATGAAAGCATTTTGCAGGTTTTAAAGACAAAACTTCAGGCGTCTATGACGTCTGTCAATCATTTCACCGAGGAATAAATTGTTGGTTGTTTTGCTTAGTGTGTTCGTATTTGATATGTATGTTTTTTGTTTTTTTTTAGCTTTCATGTGGTTTTTGGTATTTTCTGGCCATGTTCAGATTGATTTGGAGCGTCATTTGGAACAAGCGAAGACTAAAAAAGTAAGTGAGTATGGCCTGGAAATACCACAATCACAAACTGCAGACACCGTGAGGAAGAGACACATGACTCAGACAGTCACTAGACAGCAGTGAGACAACAAAAGTAAAGCAACCAGCTCTCTTTTCACCCGCGAGATGATTACAAAACTAGAAAGGACACCAATAAGTACAGCATAACAAACCAAGTGCCAAACCCCGACAACCAATGGGAGCAACAATAAACAATGAATCCACAACAAACTGCCAGTTCCCATTTTATGTTGCACGGTTGATTATTAATATGACAATAGATACACTATCAATAGGCGGATCTGAAAGTGTATTACTTTATTGTTTTAGCTGGAAGCAAAGTTCATATAAACCTCATCAAAAAATTCAAAAGTGTTTTATCTATATGGAAACGCCCAAAGAAAGAAAGATACGATCTAAATAAATGGGAAAATGAATGAATTTTTAAATAGTAGAACTATGCTAAATATTGGCTCAATTGGTGGCCTGATTTGCATAAATCGCAACAAATGGTCTACATTTTTGGACTTTCTTACAGCAAATTTGATTTCAAAATATTTTATTCTATTCCTAGGAAATATAACATCAACTTTTACTGGTCACATACGTTTTGATTAGGACGGAACATCAAGCTAATTTGGTGCTTTTGCCATACTAAGAGTAAGAGGATGACATTTATAAATGACTAAGTTTGCAACCCGTACAGTAGCACCAGCTATGTGGTGTAGCATGAGATAACCCTTTCTGTGAAAATTACCTGTATGTATTGTCTCATGGTGTCACAACATTAAAATGACACACCTAGCTCATCGTCATCTCCGCTCACGGAGATGACGATGAGGTGGGCGTGTCATTTAATTAATTCATGACTTTCCTTTGAGACAGCTTTCAAATACCTCCTTACAGACAACAACCCACTTTAGGTAAGTGCTGAAAGATGACAAGCCTGTTTGAAAAAGCTTATAACATCTGAACTTGTGACTACAAAAATAGTTTTGACAGTTTATCAAGAAGTGGACGACAATGACACAATGCTTCATAGTATGGAAATTCTTACCAAAAATACGATTACGCCAAACTAAAGGTAGCAATAATCGCCTAGTGTCTTCACTGCAGTACGAGGACACTTTACTCTTTGAGTGCTGATTTTCTAAATTGTAGAGCCCCGAAAGATTATCTGGACTAATCAATCCTTCAAAAATAAATTAGAAGCTGAAAACGACAGATATGGGCCCTTTTCGCACATCAATCTCCTGTTGAAATAGTTTGGTTCTGGCACTAAATTTCGGCCTCACTATTGCCAAATCTTTTTGGCATATTACTATAAAACAAGGTCTTAATTATAAGTGTCGACCAATTCTGTTATACCTGTTGTGTAATAAAATTTTGTTATATCTGTTGTGTGATAAAATTTTGTTATATCTGTTGTGTGATATAATTTTGTTATATCTGTTGTGTGATAAAATTATGTTATATCTGTTGTGTAATAAAATTTTGTTATACCTGTTGTGTGATAAAATTCTGTTATATGTGTTGTGTAATAAAATTCTGTTATATCTGTTGTGTGATAAAATTGTGTTATATCTGTTGTGTGATAAAATTTTGTTATATCTGTTGTGTGATAAAATTTTGTTATACCTGTTGTGTAATAAAATTCTGTTATATCTGTTGTGTGATAAAATTCTGTAATATCTGTTATGTAATAAAATTCTGTTATACCTGTTGTGTGATAAAATTCTGTTATACCTGTTGTGTAATAAAATTGTGTTATATCTGTTGTGTGATAAAATTCTGTTATATCTGTTGTGTAATAAAATTTTGTTATATCTGTTGTTCGATAAAATTCTGTTATATCTGTTGTGTAATAAAATTTTGTTATATCTGTTGTGTGATAAAATTTTGTTATATCTGTTTTGTGATAAAATTTTGATACATAACATGCATGATGGCCTTTCCAATGTTGGCGTATAAACCACGTGATTTCAAGTTCGACCACGTGACATTTTAAAGGGATCGCAGCGATGATCATTTAGCCAAGCCAAGGACCTCGGACAGTCTTAATGAAGGATTCATCATCATTGTCCATAAAAGTTTCAAAGAAAATGATATTTTTTCATGAAAAAAAGATAGTAGGTTCAGTCCTCAAATTATCCGCAAAAGTGCTTTTCTCATTGGACACGTACCAATTAAAAATATGGGTTGAAACAGAATTTTCGATTGCCATTTGTCGCCCGAAAATACTGTTTCTAGCTATTTTTGATCCGGCCGTTCTCGATTGTTAGGAGCCTTTTCGATTGCATCCTATCATTTGTGTTTATTCTCATATTAATGATATCAACTATTTTAAAATTGTTTATTTGAGTGGGATAAAAAAGTGCTCATTTTAACGGATATGTAATACTTATACCACGGTTTGTCCGCATGTATGGGGGGAGATTTACGAGTTAAGCGAGTGGATTATCTCACGTACAGGTGGACTTTTATATACCACCTAAATCGGTGTAGACCTTGCACAGTAGGAGATACTTCGTGCTAAAGTTGGTAAGGGTGGTTTAAAACATTGTCAATACTTTGTAATTAAAAGCGCGCATGGCTTGCAACAGGAACGTAGTCGTAAAATAGTTTATTCAATATTGACTCCAATTGCATATTAAACCACAAAAGTAGTGATAAAACGTCTTCCATACGTCAAATAGGACCACTTACACGCTCCCGCCAAGCTTCGTGCGACCTTCGGGTATAAAAATTTGACTTGTGCCATCACAATGTATTTCACTGGAGCAACGTAGTAATCAAATAGAAAAATATCTGGTCAGTCGACACCAACGATAACAAACCGAAATCAAATAGAAATAAAAGACTCTTTTCGGTTTATTATTCTGTATTGAATATCATCGGGGATCAGTTTACATTTGTTTTACTGTCTTGAGCGTTTCTAGAGGCTATACGTCATTGATTCCATTGAAAGATGCACATCTTCATGTCAATTTCAGGAACACGCACCTGCTTAGCTGTCATTACATCACGCGCGGATGACAGGCACAGATTTCCGTTAGAAATTAACACAGTTACTGGGAAATGGACAGTGTCAATGAAGGTTAAGAAAATCTTCTTGGCAAGAACGCAAGTAAATCAATTACCAACCAAGTCAGCATTAAAATTGAACGTCAAAACATCATTTGAATGGTGTTTCACTGGCGGACCAATAGTAGCCTGAACTTTATCAGCTGGCCGAGAAGGCCTAAATATATAGACATTTGACCTGTTGAGTAATAGTAGACTTGTAGTGCCTCCCATTGTTTGTTGGGGTTCTGTGTTGGTCTTTGTTTTGGTATGCATTGCTTTTTTTGCAATTATCTTGACGAAGAAGAGAGAGCTGGTTGCTTTGTTTTTATTGTCTTTCGGATGTCTTGTTACTGTAAACGTCCTGTAGCTCTTCCTCGAGGTGCGTGGGTTGGTCTGCAGTTTGTGATTGTGGTATTTCCTGATCATATTCACTTACTTTTTGATGCTCGAACTAAGATGAAAACAATTCAAACTGATAAATGTTTTTCTAATAGAAAGTTCACTCCGACATATCGACTCTCCAGAGTATTGCACAGGCACATGCATGCTTTAAAGGTACAAGCTGACTTAAATGGAGTTTCGCAGGTGAGCCGATAGCGGCCCGAGATTGTTTTCTGGCTTCGTTATTTAGATTACGACCATCAGCCTTTTGTAGCAAACTATTGACTTCTCCAGTGTTATTACACGATCAGAATGAAAGTTCTACCCAGCATTATAGGGTTAAATTGAGGCTGAGAAAAGAGAAACTTTGAACTATCTCCATTTTGTCAGAAAGTCCAATTAAGCTGTCTATGATCAAATGTTACAACCCACCGTCTTCAGTTCTGTCATTAATAATACAAAACTAGAGTATGACAATAATGGGAAGAAATTTCCTCTGATTCCGAGACGCTGGTCCTAAACTTTCAATATAATCCTGATTCCGGAAAAAGCCTCGGAAATTCGCCGTTATTTCTGCCTATTTTCTAATTTTCTTTCGATATCAAGACATAATTATTAGTAATTTAGGACGATTTTGCAAAGAGCGAGCGCCCGAGAACAGCGTTAATTAGTGACTGAGAGATGCGTATTAATTGGTAATATTGTATCGGGTGTGTTTGAATAAATGCGATCTGTGAGCGCCCCTAGGTGTGGGGAATTATGTGTCTTTGTGGGTTGAGAAATCTGTAGTATGCGCTAGGGGGCAGAATGTCTCCTTTCACATATTATGTAGGAGTAATTTGTCATCTGGTTTCAAAGCGTTTCGTTTCAAGAACCTCTGTCTTAGACAATACATTGGACTCCAATGTGCGAAAAAGGCTCTCGTATCATATGGGCTTGGAGGCCTTATGCCACCCTATCCAATTTTAGCATGGAATATCTCGTAATGTAAATTATTTATACTAGTTATAATAGTGGATTATCTCCTCGTACAGGCGGACAAACCATGGTATTTCAAAGCCAACTGACGGGTTATAGGTTCTAAAACTGGTGAAAGACTGGTGATAGGATCTGATGGTTAGCCATTGCCTGGCCAGAGATCCCCAGACGGGTTATAGATTCTAAAATCTGGAGAAAGACTAGTGATAGAATCTGACTGTTAGCCTTTGGCTTTCCTGAGATCCACAGCCGGCATATAGATTCTAAAATCTGGTGCAAGACTGGTGATAGGATCTGACGGTTAGTCATTGGCTTGCCGAAAATACTCTTGCTATGATCTGACAGTTTAGTTAGCCATTTGCCTACCTCGGGCCCTATCAACACAATAGTGTATATATTTATTAATGTACAGACTTCTCTGAATAAATGAGCCAACACACGAGATTTTGGTACTTATCCGAAGACTCAGGTAGACTCACCAGAGTCTTCACTGCTCGCATACGTAACATATGGATGCTGATAAAAAAAAGTACCTGAGTATGACAAGGTAATACCACAATCACGCCCTGCAGACCAAACCATGGCATCGCGAGGAAGAGGCACAGAACACAGACAGTCACATCACAAATAAAGTAAAGTAAAAGGCTCTCTGCTGAAAGACTGATATCAAACTTAAGACCTCTGTCCCCGCTGGATACATTAGCATGAGTGATTATTGGAAGCTTTTGCGCATATGAGATTAGTATCAGTAGCCAAATGAAAAGCTGTGTTCTCAGACTATTAATGCCTTTAACTTGGTCGACGTATACCATGTACGTTACGACATAAACTATGCCAATGCGGTTGAGCTGAAACTTCGTTGTCTTCACAACCTCGATTTTTTTCTCAGGCTATATGTCGATTCATCTGCCACTATTTTGTAAAGACTATATATTGCAACATGCACGTATTAAAACCTTTATCTGTTTTGCTCACACAATTTGGCAAAAGAGATTTTGTTATATATGTGCATTGTGCGACATACCAATGTGTTCATTATCGTTATTAAACATGTATGCACAGCGTTCCAGATGGTCTGGTCCATTGTCTTATTTAGCTACTGAGAGATAGCGAAGAAAAACGTTTCTGGCAAAACGCACGGATGCAAAGCCTCGATCGAGTATGTATAACAATCTGAAGAAATTGCTAAATGGACTTTGCCTACTTAGACCACTATCAGGATTCTTCTTTCTAGTATAGTCTAAGTATTTTATTCCATTCTTTTGGGGACATACATAAGCCTCTTTTCTTTCAACATATCTCAAAATGATATTTAAGAATTCATTGCCTTTATCACTTTATATTAGTCTCAGTGTCAACGCAGCGTAATACAACCCTCCGAGCTCATCTAATAATGTATCCTTTATTGGAGTGAGAATATTGTTTTGTGGCTAATTAGTGTCACCAGGTCATTGTGTAAGACCACTGGTTATTCGAAGGTCTTTGACAAATGCTTAGGATTGTATGGCTTCCCTGGTGACATTTTGTATGCAATGAGAGTTGCTTAAACATTTATAGCCCAGCTATTCTGAGTTCTGGGTTTAAAGCCGGAAATCAACTCTCAATTTATCATTAGACAGTAAACCTTCCTCTAATAAGCTTCCATTGGGCGCGTGTTCGATTCGGGCCTGTTCCATTAGCAAGTTCCGTAAATGGATCGGGTGTTTACTCCCCAGCAGCAGTGTCTTTTACTAATCTTTAGCAAACTCCCCGTCGACCAAGCTACTTCCAAAATTCCACAATTGCGTTAGCGATGTTGATATACTTTGGATGCCGCATAGCTTCTAAAAGCGAAAAAGGCCTATTAGAAACATTACCACTGGGCTAGAATCCCAATCAAACATGGACCCTTCCAATATTGTAAACTAAGTGTGACGAAATAACTAGATGTAGATGGGTCAGTTTCAATATGCCCCCTAGGCATTATGTGCACTGACTTCGATTGAGGAATACGGTTGTATGACCTAACACATACTGCTGGGGAGGGGTTACCTCTACCATTATTCAGTGTGTTCATGAGCAGTATCTTACTTGAATATTCATATTCTGTGTTTTATTTGCTCCCAATGGATCACCTCTGTACAAATCGTTAACTAAAACAAAAAATACCCAGAGCTTGAAGCACATGAAACACTGAAAATAGTGGCTTCAGCAAATTCAACATTAAAACACTATAAAAGTTCTTCTTTAATAACTGTAAAACGCCATGCGATGGTTCTAAGCTTTTTTAAAAGCTAACCTTGTTAATCTTTACGTTACCACATTCGACTCAGCATCACCTGCTTCAGACGCAAAACATGGCAAAAGTTGCTCCAAAGGAGCAGTCTGATTTGGGCCAAAACTGGTTGTCTGCCTCTTGAAAATAACCAGGAGATATTTTGTGAAAAATCTGATTTTATTTTTATATTCTAACATGCCATCAGAACATTTTGTACATTTAATACATAACAAATTGGAGTTATCCAGTGGCTCAGTAGAAGCGTGTTAGAATTGTGAACGAAGGGTCTCAAGTTCGAGACTCACCAGAGGCACTGTATTGTGTCCTTGAGCAAAGTAAGTAAGGGTGCAAAGATCAGGAATAGATACAATCAAGTACCATACCTGACCCAGGATACCAATGGGAAAGTGACAAACTCATAGTAGACACCACAAACGAGAGCCAAGAGGTCAGCCCTTTCCCAGCAGGTGACTACAAAGCACATATAAACAGACGCGAACAAAGACATAGCAAACACAAGACAGAACAAAAACATAAAAGATCCACAAAAGAAGTACCGCCTTGGAACGGTCGGTAAAATATTTTACTGGAGGGCTTAAACCGGTTTAACGGCGCCAACCTCACCCTTAATTCAGATGTGGATCAAGACACATAGAAATTAGGTTTGCATGAAAGACCCCTAACTTATCAATGCATCATCTCCTAAAACATATAAATCAAGATATAACAAGGAGATAAAGCAAGGATAAGGACTCAACAGTAAATTAAACTGATTACCGGAGCAAAAGAAATCCAACAGGTAAACCCCGGTGGGCCCGACAAAAAGCCAAAGCATCAGGCCCCTACCATCTCATCAATAGATAAGTCTTTAAGTCGGAACCATCATAGAGTCTGAAGTCCGACCCACCGGCGTGCAATTAAAGAGGAAAGCAAAGTTGCCAACCGTGATTGGGTTGACTACCAAGCATGCAGTCTGTTGCAATACATTAATGTTATAGCCAATCTTTTTAAAATGGGAAATTATTTTAATGAACTGCGCTGAAAAATTATTAGAGCCAACAATCTTCTTTAATTTATACACCAAGTCACCATAGAAATCAGGTTCCGAAAGTCATTGGCGCAAGAGAGATTTAAGTCCAACTTGGAATTTAGAAATTAAATCATAACAACGGGGTATGAAAATCGGTCATCTAGTGATCTTAAATGCGGTACAAAACATAGAGGATATCCAGGGACAGGAATAAAGACACTTTTTCTTCTGATAAGTGTTGGTTCAACTCAGGAAGACAGGAAATCGCACCAATGCTGAAAAAAATGTTGACGGGGACGAAAAGCATCAACATAAACAAAGTGGTATGCTAAACCTCATGTCACATGCTTTTGCTTGGTCTTTTTATTTTAATTTTCCCAACACGGCAAATAGCATATTGGTTCAGTAATTCATGTCTTTACTTGTTCGGCGTCTGTTTCCTTTAATCTATCTCATTGAAATTGCACATTTTATTATATAAAAATATCAATTCTGTTGGCAATATTTTCTTTTGAAATGACATAAGGGTGATACTTTTAAAGACTTCTGCTATATAGTGTTATCTTTTTTCTTTTGAATATTATGTCACTTGCATAAATATTATGGAAGAAGTGTTTCGTGTATATTTGAAAAACACACACAACAACTTGAAATTGTCATAACAGATTTATTTCTCATTATATTTTAGAATAATTATTTTAACAAAATATCTTTCCGACCAAAACAAATTTTCTCTACATGATTATACAAAGATGTTGATATGTAAATTTTTTTTAAATATTTATGTCACTTGCATAAATATTATGCTAGAAGTGTTTCATATTTATTCGAAAAATAATTGCAAGAACATGTTTATTTCTCATTAAATTTTAGAATATTTAATTTACATTTGTTGGTAAGGGCCCAAAATTAAAATGCATCCTTAAAGTTACGTACTACCTGCCTTGGTTAATTATTGATTTTATGTCACGGAAAATAACGTTTCGGACTTTTTAAAATGAAACTTCTTGCATGATTCTTTAGATCACAATGACATCTTTTACCATACAGTGAGCCACTTTAGTTACGCACCACTTTTTAAGGGCCCACACTTTTTTCACAAAAATACTGGAATCGAACATTCTCTATGATAATTTACTTATTGACATTTTATCTGTTTGATGACATCGAAAATAAATATCAGAATCACTCATGTGAATCATTCTGCTACGCCGAAGGCAATTTTGACAAAAGTGCACGACTGCACGTGCAATCTGAACGTCTATATTTTCTATTTGCGTTTTGCGCTAGTCATTATCCATGGTGATCGTTGTGACAGAAAAACACCCAAAAAATTTATTTTATTCAAGTAAACCCCCTTTTTTTCCCCGTTGAAATCAGTAACACTGTTACTGTTTGAAGAAATGCTCGTTTTGACGTCATATTAACGTCAGTTACAATAATCAAACAGATTTTCCTTCGTAAATTGTCTTGTTATGAGTCACTTGTTGACATAGAAGTGTCAAAACACTAAAACATCTTATCATTGACACGTCTCATAGCCTTGGTAGTAGTGACGTCATCACTAACGTCAACACCGTGACGCCAATAGATCCATTATTTTTTTTACGAAAATAAATGGCGGATACATGGTTGTTTGAAATGAAATTATTTAAGAAGTGTTTTGATAACAGGTTTACTAAGAATCATACGAAATTTTATCTAACTTTAAATAAAGTACTAAAATCAACTTTTTTCAAACCTTGGCCAGCTGGGAACCAAACTAGTAAAACGTTAAATTTTTTTATAAAGTTAACAAACACATTCCAGTCTTAGATATTGCCAAGAATAAGTCGGTTCTTATCTCTGGCATAGCAGAAATCCGACCCTGAAAAAAGTGCAATGTGATCTGAGTTTCATTCGAAATAATGCAATGTGAAATGGTATTTTGAGGGTTGTGCCCTTCAAGATCCATTTTCTCATTTGTTTCTGATCTGATCACAATAAAATTTCGATGGCTAATGCAACTATAGATGCGCTTTGCGCTGGTAGTCTCAGATTAAAAATATCCTATTTCTTTTTTTAATAATTTTACATTTTAAAAGTAGTGCGTAACTAAAGTGGCTCACTGTATATACTATATATACTGCACCGACTTTGGCAATGTATTAAACATTTCAAATATCAATCCTAAACTAAGGTAGTACTTTACTTTAAGGGGACGTTGTAATTTTGGGCCCTGGTATAAAAACAAAATACCTTTGTTTTCTAAACAATTACCAACGTTCACACTTTTACTTAACCATATATTCAGGCTGTCGCAAAATATTTTGACTTTCTCACGTTCAACAACTAAGGACTATACTGTTTCTGGATCATATTTTCAGTATTAACACAAATTAAAATCTATCTTTTTTTATGGAGAAAACAATTTGCAAGTAATATCTTAGTGGGTGTTTTGTGTCAAAAATCGTTGGATCTAGATCATTTACCTTCTTTTATATACTCTTTTACTTCATTATATTTTTGTATTTTTGTTTACCTATAATCACTATTTCTTGAATTAATTAAGTTTCTGTTTCTATTTTGCAACCATGTGGTATGTGCCATAAAATCGTCTACATCCCGTTTTATCTTTTAGTGTTTCATGTACATCTATACTGCATTTAGCATTAAATCTATCACGAATAATGTATGGTTTGTCTTATTTGATAATCCTTTCCAATAAGTCAGATATTTTTTTTTATAGAAATGGGCAATCTATGAAGGATATCTTATATAAAAAAACATAAAACATTTAACTACCTTAAAATATGTGTGTTTTCATTTACAACTAATAGATAATAGTATACAGATATTAATGCAACTTATACCTTTCAATGTATTATACATAGCTCATGTCCATTTATGAAGTTTTTATTATGCTAAATAGGAGAACGCAATAAAGTAAATTAATAAATAAAAATAAGTTTGATAAGGCAATGCCATTATCGCAGATCACAAACCAATCCAATGCACTACGAGGAAGAGACCTAGAACACAGAAATCCAGGCGACAGCAGGAACACAATTAAAGTAAAGATATAGCTCTCTCTTTATATGCGAGATGTTTGTTAAACTAGAAAGGACATTAAGGATTACAACACAAAATAAGGACAATTACATTCCCACACGCATACAATGGGGAAAACAATCTAGAACAACAGAATAACAGCATTAGAAAGCAAGCATACGTTTACCACATGTACCGTGTAGAAAAGTGCATAAACATGATATTCATCAAGTAGTACAGCATTTAGATATTCGACAAAGTTTGTTTCTTTGTATCCCGTCCAAAATTGAAGCAAACCAGTTTACTTTTTGACCGTTTTGTCGTTAGCTCTTTTGACCTTAATCTTAGGATAAACCATCTTCAGGCAAAACTAATCTGCTAAAAAGTGTTTTGCGTTCCTTTTATCTTAAACCTTAAAGCCCCCTCTATGAATGACAGCAGATGACAATTTCATTATTTTTGATATTTTGAGAACTTTCTAAGCATTAATATTCCATATGAATCGTCTGCAAACAGGCGATTCATAGAATACATGACGTTTTAGTCCATACTAACAAGACAATGTTTTACTTTTGTTTTGTCTGTCTCGGTCGCCATTGTCACTTTAAGGGTTAAATGCTTTTATAGACAAACCTCCCTAACGGCAAAACAATTTTCTAATGCCATATTGATCAAAGTCCGTTCATAATTTCAATTTTGTCTAATCCTCTGCGGAAACTTCCAACTGACTTTGTTTGCAGACACCGTGAGTTATTCCAGGACCGATTAGTTTTGGTGTCAAATTCATTCTACTTTTACAATTTAAGTATTTTAATGTGAAACGAGGTGGCTGTTACCGGTGCCATTTAAGGACACTTGCTACTAAATACTTACCACTTTGAAATATTTTCAAAATTTTGCATTCAGTTTGTTTTATGCATGGACTGTCAATTTATGAAATAAAAAGGATGCGTCACTAGCTCAATTTTTCATAATCTCACATGAAAGTTTTCAATAGTTGACCAATTTTCTTAAAATAACCTAAGTCATAACATTAAGCTTAAATAGTTGTTGTGGTCATCCAGCTGCTCTATTTTAATTTGAGTACTGCTCAGAACTTCAAGCTTTCTAGAAAATGTGATTTTTTGTTTTGTTTTCCAAAGCCGTGTCAAGATACTGCATGATATATTTTGGTAATTTCCGCCAAAAAGGATATTACGGAAGCCCATGAGGGACATTTATTACTTATTACTTATCACTTATTACTTACTACTTATTACTTATTACTTACTACTTATTGCTTACTACTAATTATTTATCATATCATTTATCATCCCTATAACGGCGGGGAACTCCATTGTACATTCCCTGTAATAACCGTAGAGTACGGAAGCCAGCAGCAGCAGCAGTAGTAGTACTTAGTAGTAGTAGTAGTAGTAGTAGTAGTAGTAGTAGTAGTAGTAATAGTAATAGTAGTAGTAGTAGTAGTAGTAGTTTTTTATAGTAGATAACTACAGCAATAGTCGTAGCTGTAGTAGTAGTAGTAGTAGTAGTAGTAGTAGTAGTAGTAGTAGTAGTAGTAGTAGTAGAAGTAGTAGTAGTAGTAGAAGTAGTGGTAATAGTTGTAACAGCAGCAGTAGTAGTTGTTGTTGTTCTAGCAGCAGTATTGGTAACAGCAGCAGCAGCAGCAGCAACAGCAGCAGCAGAAGTAGTAGTAGTCGTCGTACTTGTTGTTGTTGCTGCTGCTGCTGTGGTTGTTATAGTTAAACAAGTAATAGTAACAGGGGTGGTTTTAGTTGTAGGAAATCTGGTTGTTATTGATGTTGTAGAAGTGTATCAGTAGAATAGTTATAGTAATAGTTTGTAGATGTTGTTTGATGCTGTAGTAGTGTTGTTGTACTAGTAGTGATAATAGTGGTGGTGGTGGTGGTTAGTAATAGTAGTAGTAAAAGTGGTGGTTATAGTTATGACTTATTTGCTATAACTTATGACTTATTTGCTATAACTTATGGCTTATTTGCTTTACCTTATGACTTATTTGCTATTCCTTTTGACTTATTAGTTATTACTTAATACTTATTAGTTATTACTTAATACTTATTAGTTATTTGTTATTACTTAATACTTATTAGTTATTATTTAACACTTATTAGTTATTACTTAATACTTATTTTTGTTCTGTTTGATTTGATTCTTTACGTCCCATCAACAATCTTTCAGTTATGTAGGGACGGGTCTTCCTGGGTTGAACACGTACTAAGCTAGGATAAATGTGTCTTGCTCCAGAACCACAACGCAGTGAGGCTCTAACCCGCGGCCCCTTGGTCTCGAGCCAAGCACTCTATCACTGAGCCACTGCGCTTCCCATTACTTGTTAGTAGTAGCAGTAGTAGTAATACTACTACTACTAGTAGTAGTAGTAGTAGTAGTAGTAGTAGTAATAGTAGAAGTTGTGGATATAGTAGTAGAGAAAACTGGTTGTTATTGAAGTAGTAGAAGTAGTAGTAGTAGTAGTGGTAGTAGTAGTAGTAGTAGTAGTAGTAGTAGTAGTAGTGTATCAGTAGAATAGTTAGAGTAATGTTTTTTAGATGTTGGTTAATGCTGTAGTAGTGTTGTTATAATAGTTGTGGTAATAGTGGTGGTACTACCACTACTACTATTTCTACTATTACGACGCACTACTACAGCATCAAACAACATCTAAAAAAACATTACTCTAACTATTCTACTGATACACTTCTACTACTACTACAACAACAACTACTACTTCTACCACTACTTCAACTACTACTACTACTACTACTACTACTACTACTACTACTACTACTACTACTACTACTACTTCAATAACAACCAGTTCTTTCTACTACTATATCGACTGTATCGACAACTATTACTATTTTACTGATACACTTCTACAACATCAATAACAACCAGTTTTCAGCTACTTAAACCACCACTTTTACTACTACTACTACTACTACTACTACTACTACTACTGATGCTGTTGCTGCTGCTGTTACTAGTACTTCTACAACCACTATTTTTACTACTAATAATACGAGTACTGCTCCACAACTACTACTTCTACAGCAATTACAACAGCTACGACTATCCTACGACTATTTCAACAACACCAACTTTTCTACTGCTAAAGCCACCACTTTTTCTATAACTACTACTGCTAATAAGTAAGTAATAAGTAATTACAAAGAAGTAGTAAGAAATAAGTAAAAACAAGTAAGTAATAAGTTATAAGAAATAAGTCATAAGTAGGATATCGATTTTTAGAGTAAATTATATAGTAAAAATTCTGACATTGAAAATCTTATTTTTTTTTTATTTTTTTTATTTCATGGACTATCATTTTATATTTTAGAAAAAAGAAAACAAATTGGGGGTCACTGTTCTAATTATCTTTCAGGAGGGCCAAATTTAACCCCACCCCAACAAATTTTGAGGATAATTCAATATAAAACGTTAAGGAGTGTAATTTTTATTTTTAATTGTATGAATTCATTTTGCATTACAAGGCTGAAAAGGAAGAACAAGAAAAACGTTGTAATAAGTGCCCATCCGGGAATCAACCCTCGTCCTCTGGTTCCAAAGCCTGATACGCTATCCACTAGGCCGAGATATCAGTCCTGCGCGGCTCAAAATACCCGTACATATTGGACAGACAATCCGAGTATCGGTTATATTCGTATTCGCATACAGGAATTTTGTACATTGTTGATGTCGCCTGTTCTATGCCGTCATTTGAACAAGGAAAATAAAAACAGCTCATGTGAAGCATAAATGAAACACATTAACCAGGAAATGCCACTATTACAGATCGCAAAAGAGACATAGAACACAGACAAACGCAGACACACACACATGAAAGCAAGAATACAATTAAAGTAAAGCAAGATAGCTGCAACAATCTCTCTCTCTCTCTCTCTCTCTCTCTCAGCGAGATGGCTGCAATCTCTCCCTCTCTCTCTCTCTCTCTCTCTCTCTCTCAGCGAGATGGCTGCAACCTCTCTCTCTCTCTTCCCCTCCCTCTCTTATCGAGATGGGTCCATATCTCTCTCCCTCTCTCTCCCTCTCTCTCTCTCTCTCTCTCTCTCTCTCTCTCTCTCTCTGTCATCGATATGACTGCACAAATGGGCACTTAGAACATTATCACAAAACTACGACCAAACACAAAGTAATAGACACACCGTGAACAACAATAATGAACCAACAACAAAACAATCGCCACCACCTCAGAACAAATAGCAGCTGAAGTCACCATAGAGCTTAAATCTATTTTACAGACCTAATCTGTTGTTAAAGCGCATATATTGTTTTACTAGCGCGAAGAATCCCTAAATTCAAACACTCAAGTCAAGGTAACTATACTGCGATGAAACAAAAAAAAAGACTCTCAACACACAGGCAGTTAGAGCTAAAGAACACTCTTAGTTGAACCAATGTGTGCCCAGCTTAAGGCGAGCATCAGGCACAAACCCACCGAGAGATTTTTCAAACAATATATTTTGGTTGCTTAATATATACGATGAATGTTTGCAACCCTCTCCATTTTGCTTGTCATAATAATGAACATTATGGTTATGCAAGAAAGTAAATTCATCTGTTGGACTGACGAAAATGCACTGTTAATTTTTTTTCATTTGTTAAATAAACAAGCAAATATTACCAGGAAGTACCACAACCACAAATAACAGAACAGCCTATTGCAACAAGAGGAAGATCTAAAACGACACAGCAGACAAAATAACCAACTCTCTTTCGCAACGATATATGTTCTGACAAAACATATAAACTAAACACGATACTCCACAAAATGGAAGAAAGCCAATAACAAAGGAAGGTAAGCAAGACAAACAACACAGAAAGGACAACAACAACAGCTACTGTCCTACCAGTCAAGAGTGGCAGTGACGTCATGTTTTGTTTACAAAATTACAAGGGAATTAGAATATTTAGATCACTTGTATATTAATCCTATCCGCAGGATAAGATTAATACACAGGTGATCTATCGATTCGCGTAAGCTCAAGGGGAGTGTACAAGTTAATATTTTACTTTTTATTGTAAACAAGCTATTACATCACTGTCACTCTTAGTTGGCACGACAGTATGGATGGTTCAAATATACTGGCTAAATAGTATACATAGAGTTTGTTGTTATAGAACATGACTCAGGGGTAAAATCTATTTACATTTTGCATGTATTTCTCTCGCCCAAGCACCCCCTTTAGTGTAGACCACATATTGCTATTTCCAGTGATGGTTCTTGTTCCTGGAGAAGATATCTTCTATTCAGTAAAGTGATCATTCTAATCCAAACAGTTATCTCTACAGAAGTCAGACATACACATGATATGGCGTGCGATCAGTCTAGCCCAGGGCTAAAGTCAATAAACATGCGCATTTGTAAGCGTGTACTGCATTTTAGAGTAACGGTATGTTACCTTGGAGAAATAACAGGTTATTAAATTGGTAATTTCTGGTAAGTTCTAATGTATACGTGGAAATTAATACGATCTTCCGACATTCGCTTACCTCCTTGATAAGTGTCGAATCTGAATATGCTTTAAGCAAAACAAGGTTTAATAGATTCCCCCGTCAAAATGTAAGTGAGTATGACTATGATCAACAAACGCTATAAAATAGTGAGCAGTATGCACCCAATCACGATTTATAGTCATGATTTCCTCTTCAATTGCACGACGGTATCTTAGACTACAGACACCATGTCAACTGGTCAAACATTTCATTGGCCGATCGGTTCCTGATGCTTGTTTTTGGCCCACTGTGGCTCATATAGTGATTTTATTTAGCCCCGACCGTCCGAGTGTGAGCTTAAACTCATTTTCTTTGCTTCATCGCAGGTAGTTGTTTCCCTGCAATTGAATCAGTTTGGAAGCTTTCATGCGAGCTTAACAAGGAGCTCTAGCGATAAGGCGTATATTTTCCCTAGTTGACATGATTACAAAACCTAAATTTTCAAATTGCCCTAATATTTTTAAAATTGGACTATTTCGGTAGTAAAATATGCATAGAAAGCATCAAAATAGATTTCAAAGCGATCCATCATTTACAAAGCCGTGAAAACTTGCGCCTTTTACTCCCAACCCTCATTTTACGTCTTTAGACTGGGTGCCATTTGGACGATAGTTTTAGTAAATCCTTTGCAGGTTTTCAAAAAGTAAAAGTGCTAAAATATTAGGATATAAGTGCCCTTCATTTCCAAAACTTTGCGGTATTCATTCTGCGCATGAGTACGAAATATACTTAAAATTGTGACGTTTGTCATTGAAAAGATGAAACTGGCGTCTTTCAGTTTGTTTTTAGATGATTTCCCCCCCTAGACCCAAGATGCCCTTTGGACAATTAAATGTCGCTTTACAAATATATAACATATGTAAATGGCGTCTTGGGTCTGTGGGGGGGGGGGAAGGGGTTGTATAAGCGAAAGAAGACATTAAATGTCTGACAAAAAATAGACCACTTTGCAAGATGGTCGTTTTTATTGTACATCAACTGTATAAATAGTTTTACTGTATATAGCGTGGTTCCCTGTTTAACGGTTGAATTACAAGCACAGTTGATGATCGAAATAAATTCTCATTCTATAAGAAGTAGAGTTATTACATGCATGATGGAAAACTCGTTTTAAATATACAAATTGGGGGCAATGGTGCATCGACGGCTCGTCTATATACATTTGTTGAATGTGCCTAGTTTCTCCAGTCGTTATTTCAACAAAATAAAACGAACGTCTCGTTTAGGGAGATTGCTCGCCTTATCGCTAGAAATTCTTTGTGTGCTTTACATTAACAGCAGAATCTAAGGCAAATATTTGGCCAGTAAAATTCGTTCGAACCTCTGCGGCTAATGTCTAATCTAAGGTGATGAATATTTTGTTACTTTGCTTGGTCCTATTTTTTAGTTCTTCTGATTGTTCTATCCGCCATTTCTAGTTTTGGCAATATCTCATATCTGTGGAAGAGAAAGACGATTAACTTACTTTTTATTGTCTCTTGTCCTCACACCGCCATTGGTTAGTCTGTAAATGTGACATTTCCTCTTTAAACTATATGTACAGTAGTAAAGATAAAAACAATTATAAAAAGAAAGAGTTCATTTTACAGACCGTTTCAAGACGGTACATTGTACTTCTTTTGTGGACCATTTATGGTTTTCTGTCTTGTGCTTGTTATGCCTTTGTGCGTGTCTGTTTATTTGTGCATTGTGGTAACCTACTGGGAAAGGGCTGGCCTCTTGGCTCTCGTTTGTGGTGTCTAACTGTGAGTTTGTCACTTTCCAATTGGTATCCTGGGTCAGGTGTGGTACTTGATTGTATCGATTCCTGATCTTTGCACCCTTACTTACTTACATAGGTGACCAGTGAAGTCTCATTCACAGCAGAATCTTCCCTAATCGAGCAATCAAAGTTTAGTAGGGTTCAAACCAAATATCAGACCTCTGGTCCAACGCTATACACCAACTACACATCTAAAATTAGAATGGCGTTTAGCTGGCGGGCCAATGGTGACACGACTCTATTGCTTGCTGGGCATGTGTATTTGATTTTTAAAGAGTTGCATATACGATAAGTACCACTATTTCTTTGACTGGCCAAAATCTAGTTCAACATATTAATAAAACAGTTAGCTACCCATTAAACTTAGAATCAATCCGTCGATTCAGTTTATAAATAGAAAATCTACATGAGTGCTCATATATTCTTGAATTTATTAAATGCTTTTCGCAACAAGTTTAATAAATTTCATAATAAAGGAGCACGAAAGTTATTATATGACATTAAAGTGGATTGTAGGGTGGTGTACTCTCAGCTGCAGCTTTCATGGAGATGGCCCTGTCATATTTGGCTTGTTGCCAGGATGAAGTTTGCTTCACTTATGGTAAATTTGGATGGGGGGTCGGGGCCTTTATATCCCATTTTTCTTTACTATCTCTCTCTCTCTCTCTCTCTCTCTCTCTGGGAGGAGTCCCGGCATGACTGAAATACTGTTGCCGGACTGGGACTTTAAGTCTTAACTCAATCAATTAATTTGAAATCGCGCTTTGGCGTGACAAAGTTTAGATTTTGTAATTATTCACGCTACGTTCTTATGGACGTCATTTTATATATAACCTGGTCAAAATAAGTTAAGCCCCAGCTGAAAGTTTCCATAGACTTAATGCACACACTCTCATTTTTGCTTTATCATAACATTTTAATTAATAAAGATTTTTGCCTAAACTTTTCAGCTAAGAGGCTGCAATCATCCTTCTCATTATGTGCTAGGTTTCACTGATATTGATAGATATTCCATAGAGCATCAGACATTTCAGTTAATATCCCATTTTGTTCCCTATCAATCCTTTAGTAAAATTGACAAAAATATGGGTACTCCCATGTCGAACGTCAATCGTCGCTTCCTATTTAAACTTTGTGTAATTACTCCTAAGATATTGCTGTCTTTCTTGAGTAAGAGTTTTCAATTATCTTAGACATTTTTGAAATAAACAACTAAACTTTGTGGATTTAATATTAGGCCTGTGGAAAAAACTAACACGGGGCTTAACTTATTTTAGTAAGTTTAGTTACTAAATAAGTAAACAACAAGTAGTTTATCTATTTTAATGCATGGCGCTATATCACTCCCGGTCGCGATGCCATGTAATAAAGTAATGTTATGAAAGGTCATCATAGTAAGAAATCAATATGAAGTGGAATATGGTGCGCTTAACTGTTAAAACGGGGAAAGTTAAAGTAAAAGCAGACACAAAGAGCCTCTTTAAGAAGGGATTTTTTTACAGGAAACTTATGAAGACATTAGGGAAACTCTTGGGAAATTGTCTACTAATTAATAGCACATTGAAGAAAAGGGTTCCTAAATTTAGAGGAAAGGGACAGCGTTGAAGTTGATGAAAGGTCTGGACGCCCAAAGAGGCAGCCACAACTTTGAACGTTTAAATTTTGCACTATCTGGTGTATGTGATAGTATGCCAGGAGGCGAACATGGGGGATTATGGACAGCAAAAAAGCAAGTGTATGTTAAAAGGAAATGCACAATCACATACAGCAGACCAAACATAACTACATCACGAGGAAGAGACATAGAACACTAACAGCTACATGAAAGCAAGAATATAACGCCATGTGGTTGTTAGTGTTCTGTGTCTCTTCCTCATGGTGCCATGTGTTGATCTGCAGTGTATGATCGTGGCATTTTCTGGTCATACTCACTTACTTTTTATAAGATCAAGATCAAGACCCATATCCCATATGAGGCTTACCAAGAACAAGGGTGATTGGCCAATTAGTTTCAGAGACAAAGAGACATTTTGGTCAAATACCATGTACAGTAAAGTCATATTAAGATTGTCTAGCCCAAAGCAATCATCTCGCTATGAAATTTTAATTTCAATCGGCCCATTGATTTTTTAATAATAATGTACTTGCAATCCAATAAGAACTACCTTGCCTGAAAGGTCGAAAGTCAACCATGACATTTTTGTTGTTACCAAAAGTCATTTTTTCGCATTAGGTTAAATTTATCAAGTAAGTACTATGACTTTGGCTTCAACAGTTATCGAAAAAGAGTTTTCTCCCCATATAAATACATTCAGAAACAACAATGTTAACCTGGGATCAGGAGTCAAATATACATTGTAGAGCCCATTTATCCACATTGCAACATACCAAAGCCAGGGCCGATGAACCTTTGATTCTTGAGTGTTTTGCGTTTTGACCTTATATGGGCATGACAGCAATTTTTGCCATATGACCTAGACCACAAAGTCAGTTTTACATTTTCCCATATAATGGATGTTCCATATTAAATTTGATTTCTTTTGCTCCGGTGTTCCGTTTTTTTTTACTGTTGAGTCCATGTCTTTGCTTTATCTCCTTGTTGTGTCTTGATTTATATGTTTTAGGAGATGATGCATTGATAGGTTAGGGGTCTTTCATACAAACCAAATATCTATGTGTCTTGATCCACATCTGAATTGGGGGTGGGGTTGGTGCCATTGGGCCGGTTTGGGCCCTCCAGTGGGATGTTTTACTGGCCGTTCCCGGGCGATGCTTCTTTTGTGGGTCTTTTGTACTTTTTCTGTCTTGTGTTTGCTGTGTATTTGTGTGCGTCTGTTTGTGTGTGCTTTGTGGTCGCCTGCTGGGGGGAGGGGGCCTGGCTTCTTGGTTCCCGTTTGTGGTGTCTTGCTGTGGGTTTGTCGCTTTCCCATTGGTGTCCTGGGTCGGGTGTGGTGCTTGATTGTATCGATTCCTGATCTTTGTACCCTTACTTGCTTTGAGTTCAACTGGCCCTGTGGCTACTAAGAAATATATGTTCAAATAAATTAATGGCAGTCCAACATGAGCGACCTTGGTTGAAAGGTCAGAGGTCAACCTTGATCCTAGGTACGTATCTATAGTTAATGTCTTATTAGATTAACCAGTAAGTATAATGACTGGCATTGAATGCATGTAAAAATAACTTTTAAAGATTATTCCTATTAAAATACATGTCCAGGATCATCATTTGATTTAATACTCGACAGGCCCCACTACCAATACTACATACTAGTTCTAGATAAGAGGCTTTATCAAGGTTTGTTTTATCATGGACATAGCCGTCATCGTGGCCATGTGAACTAAACCTTTTGCATAGAATTTTCGTTCACTCACCCTATGGAATCTTCACGTGAAATTCGAGTTCAATTTGCCAAATGGTTTCTGACAAAATATGTTTTAGTTTATTGATGGGAATCCAATATGAGTGACCTTAGCAGACGTGTCAAAAGGCAAGCTTGACATTTGAGACCTATCTATAGTCATTGTCTCATTAACTTAAACATATCTAATAGTATATAATGACTTTAGCTTCAAAAATTTTCAAAATTCCTACTTTTTTAATAAAAAAGAAGATTTTAAAGGGTTTTACCATGTATGTGCGTGGGGGCTATTTTGGTCATATGACCAAGACCATTTGAATAAACTTTCCATCCCCAATCCTAAGGAGTATCACTACATAACGTTTGGGTTCAATTGGCCTAAAGAATTCAGTGGATAGGATGTTTGAAAATCTTGATGGACGGGGAAATGAAACGGCTCATCAGAAAACGAGGTCGGCTGTATCAGGTAAAGAATATATCGGAGAGGAACAAGCACATAAGCAGGTAAAACACCTTATTCAAACTAAAATTAGATCAGCATATGATAGTGATTTGCGGGATATTTTAGGACTAGCTGCACAAAGTGCAGAAGAGAGTCCATCAGGTTTCATGTTAGAAATGCTTTACTACCGTATCAAGCATTCAAGACAGGACTCACAGGGCATTCCAACCCTTTTAGACAAAAATCAGAACATTCTAGTACGGAAAACAAAGCAAAATCAGCAATCCTTAATCAACAATTTCAAACTGTTTTTTTTTTCTCAACGGTCTCCTCTGCGTCTTGGACAGCTATGTATAGATAAAGTATTGTATATTTTTGACAATGTTCCTGAAACTCTTGAATGTATATATCCAATCATGTCAGATATCACTATTTCTACCAAAGGAATAATAAAATTACTAGGATATCTTGAAACAGATATGGCTTAAGACCATTATGAAATTAAACCTGTTGCTTTAAAGACACTGAGGAACGAGAATGCTCCTGTGATCAAAATTATATTTGGACAGATTGAGTCTCTTCAAACATACCAGCTCCCAAAATGATTTGAAAACAGCTAGTGTGAGTCCCTTCTTTAGAAAAGGGGATGAAAGTAACCAGCAAAGTACATGTCAGTTTCAATGGTCTATATTTTGTATAAGGTCATGGACTCAAATCTTATTCCACATCTAAACATAAGTTATATTTTATTCAAACTCCAGCATTGTTTTCTTGAGAAACATTCATTAGAAACGCAACTCATCCAATTATCAGAGAATATGGGAATGCAACTTAAAGTGTGTTACCAAGTCAATTTAGAATTGTCATATTTTAGCATGGGTTCCGAAAAGGTTATCCACCTGAAACTAATTTTCAAGCTGACGACTCATTGTCAAAGGAAAATATTTTTTTCTGGATCAGCTCATTTTTCGGCTGTAGTGCTTGAGGGCGGTGTTCTGCAGATGTATTTGTGTTATCAGGCGTTCCTTAAGTCTCAGTACTTGGCCCACTTCTCTTATTGCTCTACATAAATGACCTACTAGAATATATATAATCACTGGCCAGGCTATTCGCAGATGACATTGCAGTTTACCTCACAGTAAGTAGACAAAATGATAACGACGTTCTCCAGTGTAACCTTGATCATTTACTAAAATGGGAACGAACCTGGCATATGGAATTCAATTCATAACAAACGTTTGATTCTGTACATTAGCAGAGCCAGGCAGCCATTCTACTTCCAGTATACCTTCCATGGTGTGATCCTGGAGTCTGTTGATTGTGCCCGTAACCTTCGGGCAAGTATATAAAATGACTTGAGTTGGAATGCCCATATTAATCAAACTGCAGGTAAGGTGGCTTTGATAAAAGAAATACTAGACCTGAAGATCAATCTGTCAGAGAATTAGCCTAAAGATCCCTTGTTTGCTCTCAAGATGAGTATTTGCAGGACATTTTAGGACTAGCTTCACAAAGTACATTAGAGAGTCCCTCAGGTTTCATGTTCCAGAAGCGTAACTACCTTATAAAGCATGCAAGACAGTACTCACCGGGCATCTCAATCTTTTAAGACAAAAATCAGAACATTCTAGTACTGAAAACAAAGCGAAAGCAGCAATCGTTAATCAGCAATTTCAAATCGTTTTTTTTTCTCAACTGTCACCTCTGCGTCTTAAGCAGCTATGTATAGATAAAGTACTAGATATTTTGACAATGTTAATTCCTGAAAATCTTGAATGTAAATATCCAATCATGCAAGATATCATTATTGCTAACAATGGAATTGTAAAATATTGATTGGGTCTCTTCAAACAGGCCATCTCCCAAAATAATTGGAAAACAGCTAGAGTGGGTCGCCTCTTTAGAAAAGGTTATGGATGTGACGAGCAAAGTACAGGTCAGTTTCGATGGATGTATTTTGTCTAATGTCATGGATCATATTGTAGCCTTAAATCTAACTCCTTGTCGAAACAAAAATAACATTTATTCGAACAACAGGATGGTATTCTTGAGAAACATTCATTATAAAACGTTACTCATCCAATTTACAGAGGATATAGGAAGGCAACTTAAAGAAGGTCACCAGAATATATCTAATACTGGCCGGGCTATTCATCCAATAACAGTGAAAGGCAACTGTTAGACCTTAAGATCAGTCTGTCAGAGAATTAGCTTACAAATCCCTTGTCCGACCTCAAAATGAGTACGCCTCCTCCTTGTTGACCTTGAATAAAGGAAAACATTCAATAAATAGAAATGGTCTAGAGAAAGGCTGCATGGTGGGCCTCAAACAAATACAAATACAGATACTTTATTCAGTGATATAGGCCTCCAGCCCAGAACACAAACATTATTTAGACAATAACATTTAGCGCCAACTCTATGTGTACTATGGTCTATAGCTCTCCTTTATTGTATTACTCCACGTATAATAGCGTATCTGCGAGGCTGAGTGATCTTGGCTGGGGTTCCGTTGATTATCGACGTTATGAGAACAGACTCGCGACATGTTTAAGAAATATCATGGTCTTCTTGCAAAACCAATGCTTATACATCGACCATCCCAGTAGATTCACTCAAAAAATACATACACTTGTTTCTGCCAGGTACATGTTTCTTTTGACAATAGCAGGTTTGTGTCTTACTTTGTTGAATGGGTTCCTAATATGTGCAGCTGTTTTAGCTAATCTTACCTCCTTGAAAAACAGTGGTGAACTATAATAAGGCAAATAAGCTTCTGTTTTATCATTTCTCAATTGCAATCAAGCTGTAAACATCTACAGGTGCTTCCGGGGCTATATCTGTAACTTTATTGGCTAGTCTATACACCTCTTTTCAGCTCTGTGCCTTATGGTTTTGCCACTTTGGGGTCGATTGGTTATCTCCTACGAGCAAGAGCGGACTAGGTCAGTGGTCTTATCTAGTCAGTAACTATGCTTCGCCCACTACTACCTAATACAGTTAATAATTGCTCTGCTGGGGGTAGATGATTTCTGCCATTTAACAGTTTTATCACCAAATTAATTGTCAATAAAGTTTGATACAGTTTAGTTAGATTGTTCTGTTGTATATATTGAGGGGTCACAGGTTATAATTTCCTAAAATATTGTATTTTTTTTAAAGATAATTTTTTCTTCGCAAACAGTGCAGATACTTGTGAAATGTCGCATTATGCCACTTATTTCATCTGAGTCCTCACTGTTTGTCAAAGTACCCGTTTAGGAGTGTTTGTTCCCCAGTGGGGATTTTGATATAAACAGAAAAAATATGTGTC
This sequence comes from Loripinus fragilis, assembly GCA_964019695.1. Lineage (NCBI taxonomy): Eukaryota > Metazoa > Mollusca > Bivalvia > Lucinida > Lucinidae > Loripinus > Loripinus fragilis. The sequence goes on from OZ026518.1 coordinate 24,832,825, forward strand.
TAAACAAGCCACTTGATTTATAGGATGCTGCATGGCCAAGTTTGTTTAAAAGCAGGGTAATAAACTGTCGCGAGTGGCAAAACGTAATTTCGTATCCTGCATACGTTCAGTCACTTTAAAGGTTAACCGAGGGAATTGAGCTAATCAGCCACCTAGACGGATTCAAATGAGCGTTCGCCAATCAACCGCAGATTCGAACTGATATGATTATAGATTGAAACTTTCACTTTGTGAATAGCTTGAAAAGAATTGATACAGTTTCAAATTAGAAGGAATGATTCCTTTGGGATGGACAACAAAGTGAAAAGACGAATCGAATCTACGTCCAACAAAACTTAGATCAAACCCGTCCTTTTAACTTTGGTTTTATTGTTGTAACTGTTGCGAGAGTTGTAACTGTCGCGAGAGTTAAAATAATTTCTCTATCAGCAAGGGATTCAGCGCATGCGTATCATCTACAGGAGTCACTTTATGATATTAATATTGCACGCAGAGCGACAAAGCTCCTTGATTTCTTGTGTCTTTATCAGTAGATACGCAGCTATCTTGTAATGTTTAGTGTCTGTCGGTTGGTGTGGCTATTCTACTTTGATGCACAAGTTCGTTTGGATAGCAAACCAATGATTCCATCAGCCGCAGCAAACCACTGATCCCATCAGCTGCACATGGGCAAACTTGATAATATAAGGGGGTAGCCTTCCATTCTTGGTTCTAATTACAGTTTGTTGCACTTTATACTGTAAATTATTTTTTGTGTGCCTGGGAATGTTTGATCATCAATAAAAAGCATTTTCTTGCAACTCAATCTGTACGGCCGTTATATGAATGTGCGCCTGGGCCAGGAAATAGTCGGAATTCAACCTTTCATATACACAAACTGGAAGTTCTAAGTGGGAGACGGGTATTTAGTTGTTAATGTTTCACATCAGCATTGTGAGTTCTGCATGGTTTAGCAAGATTTGAGCAGCTTGCTCGTGCATACTGTCCAGCAGGACCTTCAGGCTTGGTACACTTTGTCTTAAAAATTGTCGTCGAAAAAGCGTGTTCCGATCATTTTGTTATGCTGGTGAGGTTTTTTTTTTATGGTACATCTATTTATTGTTGTTATTTTCTCTAGAAGCCACAAACCATCTCTTATCCTGATTTAGACTGAAGAGAATAGGCATTTTGGTTAAAATTGGTTGCAAAAAGACTTTATCTTAGTGCACCTTCGGCGGGCTATGGAACACCGGAAGGAGAGTGGTTTGCTACCTTAATGATACGCTGATATTCTTTGCGACAATCGTATTGTTTTTATCCTCTGACGGAGGTGGAGGCACTTGCCCATATACTAGTATCTGTAAGCCAGGTACGAGTAGGAAATTTCGTCTAACAAAACATAAACGCCAATTCGAAATCATATATTGTTCATTTAAAGTTTTAAAGTTTATGTGATGATCTCTAATGGTATTGGAGGAGAGATGCCGTAAAATACCAAAGCCAGACACATGGCTCCCAATGAAGGGAGCGATCGGCAGAAATTTAGGCCAATGCCATTTACTCATGTTTAGTTAATAACGCAACCACACAATCTCACATGCGGAAGATTTAGGAACTTATCGCACCGGCGAGCAGCGTAGGCATTGGCGAGTATACGCATATGCAGACGTAGAGACGTCAATAGGTGTGCTCAACTGTGCATATTGCATTGAATCAAACTTCTAAGGCGGTGGTTCTGTTGTTGTTGATTCATTGTTTTATGTACCTCACATTGTTTGTTTGGTTCTATCTTGGTCGCATTACTTTGTGTCCTCTCTAGTTTTGCAATCATCTTGACGAGGAAGCGAGAGTTGGTTGCTTTCTTTTTACTGTATTCCTGGTGTTTTGTGACTGTTCGTGTTCTGTGGGTCTTCCTGGCGGTGTCGAGGGTTGGTCTGCAGTGTGTGATTCCGGTATTTCCTGATCATACTCACTTACTTTCTGAATTCGCAAATCTTTTCATTATGGAATGCAATAAATCAATGCAGAGATCACTTTAAACATCTACCGCGAAGTCATATTGATTCGGTGACTGGGAAACAGTTATTCGAGCAAGGATAGGCTCTTCAAGTTGAAGATAAACGGGCCCTGGCATAAAGTATTCCCCGGCAGGCATCGTATATATTATTACTCACAAAATCCGAAAAAATACCATTGCGTATCGAAACCTAGTGATGAGTCTGCACACGACATTTTTGGTACTTATCACATATGCGAAAATGTCTATAATAAGCGTCGACATGCTCACTATCCAGCAAAGCTAGAGGTATAAAGAGCTACGTGCATTATAAGGGGCAAACTTGCCCCCCCCCCCATCTGGAACCAAAAACTGAAAGTTGCTTTTCACCAATTTATTAGAAGAATGGTCCAAGTGTAAAATTTTGGCATTTATTTTACTTTTACCGTGGCTATGGTAGCAAATATTGCTGACAAAATAGGCCTAAAAATAGAGAAAACACCATTTTCGGCCAAATTTAAGGTATTTTGAGACTGATTTTTTAAGAATTAGATATCAGCACAAGCGAATACCAAAAAAACCTTTTAACATATTGTGTGTCGTGACAATTCTCATTATCTGTTGAAATATCTTTTTGGTATTTGCTTGTGCTCTATGTTAATTTCTCTGTCAAATGTCTTAAATTTGCTCCAAAATGGTCACTTTCTGCCTATTTTGGAAGCCATTTTTGTTACCATAGCAACGGTAAAATAGAATCGATACCAGACTTTTACACTTGTGATATTGTTCTAATAGACTTTTAAGAAAAAAAAAACTTGTGAAAAGCAATTTTCATTTTTTGGCCTCATAGGGGGGCCAAAATAGCCTCTTAATGCACGTTCCCCTTTGAGTCTTCATCTGCATGCCTTCTCTGTGTATGCGAGCAGCGAAGGCTCTTGTGAGTCTGCGCATATGCGCAGACTCGTCAGAGCCTTTGCTGCTCACCGATGCGATAAGTACGGATATCTCATGCTCTGACCTAAATATCCAAAGCTACAAACTCTGTATAAAAGGCGACTTCTCGCTGTTCGCTCATTGAACACAATTCACACGCACTAAGAAGGCCATCCTCGTAAGTCAATGCGTAACCCATTCTGTTACACTGCATTTGTCACGTGATGAATGTAGTGTAACGGAATGATTCACGCCTGGTGTTACTGATGATGAAAGAGCTCAGGCCTTGAGATTGTTATTTTTTCATGCTCAACTAACACGAGCATGAAATTCATCCTGGTCATTAATTTTAAGTTCCAGCAATAGCAGCCACCGTGGTGTATTGGATAAAAACCGCATGCCTTGTAAACCAGGGATCATAGGTTCGATCATCGACTTCTGAGGTTTTTAAATCATGGCCCGTCTCCAAATGACCTCAGCTGTAGTAGTGCTGCAGCAAAGCAGTAAAAAGTGAGCTAGTTTTCGAGATGGTGGTCCCCACAGGGTAACAAGCAGCAACATACATCAAATTAAAGCTAAGAGTCTCCCGAATTAAAAAATGCATGATGCCACCTCGGTTTGTCGGGGCGTAAAATTTTATGAGTCATTAAAAAAGGGCACCCATACAAATAAATAACTTTACTGATTAAACTTTATTTAAGCCAGAGATCAAAAACATTGCTAAAATTGGTATAATTTGAACACTAAATGATACAGAAGAATGCTAAAAATACTTTGCATCATACATGAGATGCAAACAAGTCCAAATACACCAATGGTGAAAGGTCATTAGGTACATTAGTCACGAAAACCCATTATTTTCTAGAATGCTTTTCGACAAATGATCCTCCTTAGGTATAAATGTATTGAAAACAAGTTTAAATAATATCAATGACATCTCGGAATCAAATAGTGCATAATGTCACAGCCATTTATTGGAGCGAAAATTTTTATGGCCCACCAAAAAAGGGTATCCATACAAGTAATAACTTTACTGATAAAAATAAATTCAAACCTATGATCAAAGCAATGCTGAAAATGGAATAATATGAACACTAAATGATACATGAGGGTGCTGAAAATATTATTAATCAAGTGTAAGGTTCATATAAGTCCAAATACACCGGTGGCAAAAGGTCATTAAGTACATTAGTCACGAAAACCCATGATTTTGTAGAATATTTTCTGGCAAATGATCTTCTTTGGTATATATGCAAGGAATACAAGTTAAAATGTTAACAACTGACATCTGGTAAGCAAATGGTGCATGGTGCCTCTTCCATATGTAGAGTCAAAAAAGCTTACGGCCTTTCAAAGAAGGGTAACCATAAAATTAAATATCATTACTGATAAAAATCCATTTAAACCAATGATCAAAACTATGGTTCAAGTTTGTATCATATGGAGGCTAAATGACAAATTATGGTGCTAAAATATTTTCTGTATTATATATGATGCAAATATATCCAAATACACTGATGGCGAAAGGTTATTAAGTACATTTTGTCACAAAAATTCATTATTTTGTAGACTTCTTTCAGTCAAATGATCTCTTTAAGTACATATGTATTGAAAACAAGTTAAAATGTTATCAATTACCATTTGGAGAGCTCCTACTCAAAATAAACTCTGAATGATAAGTTAAAACGAGCAAAGTCTATGCGTCATGGTATAACACACTCACTGATTTATCAGATTCAACGTCTGATTCGACAACATCTTCACAAGATTTGTTTGTTTGTTTGTTTGTTTGATTTGATTCTTTACGTCTCAGTCAACACCCTTTCAGCTACATGGGGACGGGTCTTTCTGGGTTGAACCAGAACTAAGCTAGGATTAATAGTTCTTGCCAAAGGACACAACTCAATGAGGCTAGTGAGGCTCGAACCCGCGGCCACATTTTCACAAAACAAAATAGAGGAAATATTCAGTCAATTTTCCTTCCTTTGGCACTGCTACATTGCACACACACAATGTTGTACAAACCTGTTCATTACAGAAAGAAGAGCATACTCACAATGGAAAATTTACATAATAATAAATCATTCAACAATTTGTGTGGTGTTGCAGACTGGCTCATCATAAGCAGCCTCCATGCCATTCTGCCATGTACTTCAAAATAGGATTCATATCCAAATTCTGCAGTTGCAAGACAATCAACAAGTCCTCAATGATAAGTATACGTAACTGATATCAACAAGTCTTAACATGTAGGTTTAAGCTGTTATCTGTTTGGTGGTAGCGTTTTGGTGGTACTTTCTTCATCGCTTCGTCACATCTGATTTCATCAAATGAATTGCATTGCTTTTTACCAAATAGTAACTCTACAAATTTAGTGCAGTCATGTTGCTCACATAGTTGTTGAAAGATGTTGGCATTCTGCACATCACTTAATGTGCCAACTTATTTCTTGTTCCATAAAAGTCATTGAAAATGTCACAACCAATCAAACATCAATATATTCTGTTGTTCTGTGGTCTTGTGAAAGAGCTAATGCACATGAATAAAACGTTTCAAATCGACCTGTGTTCCTGTTCATCGTTAAAAAATATCTAACTCGCAAACATATTTGGCCTGTGTTGCAACAGGAAAACCAAAAGGTTAGTGAGTATGACCAGGAAATGCCACAACCACATGCGACAAACCAACCCATGGCACGACCAGGAAGATAAAAAACCCACAAGCGACATGAAATTCAGAACATACCAACGTACCAAGCTCTCTCTTCCCCAGCGAGATGATTGCAAAACTAGAAAGGACAAAACGTTACTGCATCTAACAATAAACCCCCACAAACAATAGGAGCAGCAACAAACAATGAATAAAAAAGCAGAACAACTGCCTTAGAACAGACAATAGGGGAGTTAAATTGGGGGAGTTAAATAAATTTTACTGACCAAATCTTCAACCTAGATTCTGCTGTTTTAAAAACACCAAGGTCGCATAGAGGCTTCCTAACTTATGTAATGTATCACCAAAGGGATACAACCAAGCCAATAAACAAACACTGTGTCACCTTCTGGACTGTTTACAATGCTCTTACAGGCACCGTTTTTTGATGCAATCACTGCATGGAGGATCATTAATTTTGTGTGTCTGATTGTTCCCAGTTTGATTGCAGGGTAAGATATTCTGTGTTGTTCTTTGTAATGGCAAAGACCTTATCTTCAGTCCGCCACTGAGGTATGCTGTTTCCCTCTATTCAGTACTTCATCAGCATTTTCTATATCACATGTATATACATGTAGTATGCTACAATTTGCTTTGTTTTCTTCCCTTGCTTAACTTCTTCATTCTGTTTGGTATAGTGATTTCAGCTTGGATGTAAATTTTATGGGATACATTTGAATCGCCAATTTCTACCTGTCTGAAGTTTGAGGCTGTTCCATTTGTACTTTAAATTTGAGTAAAAACGATGCAGACTATAAATTAACAATTTTGTTATCCTGTTAGCTTTCTCGCTTGTGCATGTAGTCGAAAAATATACATGCAACCATTGGTCAGTCATTCTTGAACATACTCACAGGAATGGGCTCTTGTTTAAAAAATAGTTCATTGTAAAAAGCCTTAAATACATTACTTTTCCATTGAATGTTACACTGTTCAATTGGTTGCGGACTGCCTTTTGCATTTCTGTCGATTCTTTAATGTCAGACTTGGGATGAGGGCCGTAGTAGCCTTTACTTTAAGTGGCATGTTGTTTTCTGATGGTATCAAATGCTTCTTCGTGAAGAAGTTTATTGATATTTGACTGCGTTTATCTAAGGCTTTAAGTAGACTTTCCTTGATTTACACCAGACACGAAGTTCAAGGGATGATCAGATAGATTGTCGTTGTCGAAGGGATCCATGAACATTCCTTCAAATATATGAGTCATTCTTTTCACATTATTATAAAACCAGGTCTTTGAAAAAACCTCCTTGCTTAGGCGTTTCCCTTTAGCACCAGTCCTTTTATTTCTCATGTTCTTGTAATTTTGAAATAAACAAACAATTATGTAATCGCTGATTGAAGTCATTTGTTGTTTCATTGTTGCTTCATTTAAAGAGTCAGGCAATATTTTGAAATATATAACCACTTTGTAGCAAACATCAGTGTGATATTCTTGCAGATTTAATAACAAAGCCCAAGCCTGTTTTAATGCGAGCAGTTCTAGGGCGAGGAAATCATCCCAACAACTGGCTTGTAGAAGAGGTAGATCTTCCGTCTTGCAATGTCTTGTAACAGAATATCAGGATAGTTTAGCATTTTTATGAACTGGACAGGTCATTTCAAGCTTTGTTTACAAGTTTAAATGCTCGGAAAACTATGTCAGTATTTTCCTGCTAGAATATGCTGTGCACTGCCTAAGTCTGATATTTATGTTAACACTGTATTTACAGTTATACAAAGCTCTAGCAGAATGCTTGTTTCACTAAGATAACCATAATTTCTTGAAAATGGTGACTTCAATTACTGGGTTTTAGTTAATTTAATAATAATTGTTGGGCGACAATTTTAATTATGAAAAACACAATACTGAAAAACCAATATTAACGGTCAGAAAAAGTAAATAGCAAAACAAAATCGATCAATCAATCAATCAATCAATCAATCAATCAATCAATCAATCAATAAATCAATTGATAAATCAATCAGTCATACTTCCCTCTATAATAGTTATTGACTCATTTGCACAAAATCAGTGTTATTTTTATGGAAAAGTTGTTAAAACCCAGATTAAAATTTGTTGCTTTTTCACAACTAAGTTTCCGTATTCTTTTTATTTCCAGAGCAGTGTTAAAGTGAACTAACCTACACTGAGGATTATTAACAAGCCAACTGAATAAAATGTTATGTTGAATGGCCAGTTTTTATTTATGACATGTATTAAGGTAAACAAATCAACAGTATCAACAGTATTTTACAATGTCATATATTTTCGTGACTTTTGCACTTGTTGACCTTTTTCATGACTGTAGACAGGAAACGTTTACATAAAACGTATGTTTTATCAATTAATATTATCATTTCTCATTATTGTTGACCCAAACTGTCCATTATCACGGATATACTGCAGCAAATTTAATGCATTTATCAGTAAGGGCTTTAGACTAGGGTATAAGGGGTACCTTCTGTTGAAGGGCCGTAAAAAATTTCGCCCTCGGGCCTGACAGTGGCATCATGCAATTTTGAACTCCTAAGACTCTGAGCTTTAATTTGATGCATGTTGCTGCTTGTTATCCTGTGGGGACCGGTAAGTGTCACAATATGGAGGGTCTGCTGCAGCACTAAGGTGGGACGTTAATCACAATACAAACAAATTCCAATAATTGTTTTATAATCTCGGGATCAGGTTTTCCGGATTGTGCGGTTTAAACAAACCGATACGTGTCCTCGCTAAGCCCCATTCTCACTGTGCCGATGTAGCCACGGTTCATCCCGATTCAGGACAGCCGGTATACCGTGATGCACCGGGACACATTTCATGAAAAATAAATTGCGTACTCACATTGCCGACGTTACCCCGGTATAGCCCCGGTTCTCGAGAAAGCAGACGCCGGTTGATTCCCGGTTCACCACGGAGCACTTACGGTACAGCACGACGGAGCCACGGTTCATGCCGGTATACCCCGGTTCTACCCAGGTTGTTTACGGTGATGCCCCGGTAAGTGCCGGTGGAGCCACGGTTACATGCCGGTAGCGCCACGGTTGCGTCCCGGTGTTACTCTACACTATAAAACTATGATAAAAACATGGAGTAACATCAGTTTTCTTCTGACTCTATCGCATAACAGTTATGACACAAATTGGACTGCACAGCCAAATACGAGTTACTAGAGGAATCATGATCTGTGTAGCGAAAGCAACTGCCTAGTAACCTCGCAGCTCATTTGCATGACAAATAAGCAGAAGCAGACCTCTTTTTAAATGTTGTTGATCTGGGCTCAGAATAATAATGCCTACTTAAAGTTAAGGAAGACTTTTAAGTATTGATACTTCAACATGTACATTAAATGCTTAATAAATTGCCAAGACCGATGCAGTACTCATGGGCAAAGATATCATTGTGGTCTACAGAAAAAATGAAACTATTTTGGTTGTAATCAGTTTGAAAACGTTATTTTTCGCATCCTGGAAATTCAATACTTAAAGAGACAAATATTAAAGCAATAATACTGGTACCACTCATTATGACTCTCTCCAGGGGTCATACTGGGCAGATCAAAAGGACAGTCGTAATGAGGTGATTATGACTTCCTCACAGGGGCAATAAAGCGGCCCCATGAAGGGATTTGGTATTTTATGATAAAATATTGATCTTTATCTTAGTGAATGAAATTGTGATTTATACAGGTAAGTCCCCTCTTGAGGCCCCTATAATTTTGTGAGCTACTGAAACTGTCCCTTATCAGTTAATCCTTTAATGATCTCTAATGGACAGTAATCTTTGTCTTTAACTTAAGTACTCCTTAACTTTAAGGATACTTTGTAATTCTAAGCCCAGATTGTCTTGCTTTTTCGTAAAAACATATAAACACTTCGAGTGGGGCATGTGATTTCCAGCAGTGTGAGCCTGTGCAGTCCCCAATTAAGCTTTAAAGTTGTTCGGTCAGAAGCTTAACAGTCATAGAATAATCAAGCGACTAGCAAAGGTTCTGATCAGACTGCGCCTAGGCGCAGGCTGATCTGAGGCTTTGTTAATGGCAACTACCACGTTGTTGGAAATCTCATGTCGTGGCTCATATATGCTTGACTCTTCAGTAACTATATGTGCATTTATTCATAAGCTTTGTAAATGAGCACATTTATACTGCTGACAATCTAACCAACTTGTGACGAATGGACTTTCCCATCCTTATCATTTGGATGAATCCACTTTCATTTTAGGGGCAGTGACTTTTCATTTTTATTTTGTATTTTATTACATATACATAGGCAGTGGAACCGCACGGTTTATCACGGTGGAGACACGGATGTTCCCGGATTGCGCCGGTATCGCCCCGACGCCGTCCCGGTGGAGACACGGTTGCTCCCGGCGTCTTCCCGGTTTATCACGGTATTTGACAGCCTTCCCGGTTACTCCCGGTGAGTCCCGGTTGTTTTAAACATTTTAAAACAACCGGGGACATGAGCCGGTTCAACACGGTTCAACACGGTCCATCCCGGATCTCCAAGGTTGTCCACGGTGCCGCCACGGTTGTGACACGGTTCATCACGGTTCATCCCGGATCATCAAACCGGGATGAACCGGCACCTTAAACCGGGACAGTGAGAACGGGGCTTTAAGATGTCACCAGATTGCATTTCGTTGCGTTTCACTCGTTCAGTTGATCCTGGGGATAGGAACTCAAAAGTGTAGAAATGTGGTCACAGAATCTAATCACCAATCAAGCATATATCTCATATTTTGTCTCATGGTCGGCGATTTTCAACCAACACTCATATAATAAGTACCCTTCAATCACGTGATTTGGATATTCTCGTGCAATTTGGTGTCACATCACCCGCACATAATGATACGCACCATGAGACTGCATATCATGTGGTTTGGCCATATACGACCAGTAATGGCGCAGGTCTATCTGCATGTGCAAGTATGCCCATGTAAGCATTTCAATCTATCTATTCCCCAACACTATAACAGCTATACGTGAAAAGTTATATACTTAATGGCACTTAACAATACAATATTGGTGAGGGTAGAGTGCTTGACTCGAGACCGAGGGGCCGCGGGTTCGAGCCTCACCGGCGTCATTGCATTGTGGTCATTGGGCAAAACACATTTATCCGAGCTTAGTACTGATTCAACCCAGGAAAACCCGTCCCTGTTTAACTGAAAGATTGTTGATTGGACGTAAAGAATCAAAACAAACAATAATATCAAAACAAATCGGAGTCCAAAAGTGCATTATTTACTTCAAATCACGTTTTGATATGCTGTACTTGATTTGTATATTTTCTTTTGCCAAAGCCGTTTTTGTTTGTTTGTTTTGTTGCTTTACGTCCCAAGTCAACAGCTATGGTCATTGCGGGACGGTCAGTTCACCTAACCACACTTTTTCCTGGGCAAGCTTGAACAAGCAGTTAACCAGTACTTCGTGCACATACTTTCGTTGTAACTGACAACAACCCTTCTTGAATGATTCAGCGGAAGGGAGGAGACTGACCGTAGAAATTATTTCATGATCAATCTCCACGAAAGCATTGGACCGGGCCCGGATCGAACTCGCGACCCCTGGATCTGCAGTCAGACTCGCATCTGTTGCCAGACACGTTACCGACTGCGCTACGCGGCCCGGTAGCCAAAGCCGTTTTGATTTGCTGTACTTGATTTGTTCAGATACAGAGACTAGAAAGGATATTGAACATTTTCATGTAGCAACTTTAGATTTTTATTATGTATTATAATTTCCAGGGAATTAATAGCGAAGGAGTTGAATAGACTGTGTAGATGCACAGGCTAGTCTGCGTCTTTGGTGCCCGTTTGCAGCAAAGTCAGGGTTTATCGCGACAAGCCCAAATGGTACAAGCCAAGATTTCTGCTATTCAGAAACCATTTGTAGATGTAGCATTTTAAATCATATCTGCTTGTTTTGGCATGTCAACAAATAAACTAGCGTCATCAGCGAATAGAAGAATGGAAGCCCTATACATTCAGCTTAAACATATTTTGTATAATTGAACTCACAAATAGTCAGACCGTATACATTTGACGATACCATTGATAAACAAAAGGAAAATGCAGAGGACCAAGAGTAGGACATTGTTTCGCATGCACAAGAATTTCCACCTGTTCAGAAGTTTAGCAAGAACAACCCTTACTTTGTCCTGAAAAATAGATATGAACCAAGCTATAAACTTCTGAGAACATACTAAATCAACAAGTTGTTGAGACAGACCTTGTTCCAGACCTTGGTTAATGTCTTACTGATGTGACAAAAATGGCGAGCACCTTTTCACCAATGAAAACAGCTTCATATAATTGGTAGTATATGTGGAACAGTTGCTATAAATTAGAATCACGCTATATAAAGTCTGATTGCAATGGAGCCAAAATATTATGGCTGACATCATAATCTTTGCATATGAGCACAGTGTTCCATTGCTTTTGCAGTTTTGCTAAGAAGGGAAATTTGTCTGTGGTGACTGTGTAGTTATATTTAATGAATATGAGTGATATTCGATTCTTTCCAAGTTTAGGAGATTTTCCCTGACCACAGGATTGATTAAAGATAAAGGAATAAGAAATGACATTTTACCAGTAGAGGGTCCGCTTAATAGTGGCATTCAAGTGTTTGAGAACATCTTTAAATCTTGAGTTTGAGATAACATTGAGCTCTAAGGCATGTTTTGCAGGTTTGACATGTAGTAGGTCTTTATTTGTGTCATTGAACATTGCTAGTTTAGTTAATACATATCTTATTGCCACTACTTACAGCAATGAGGCTCGCAACATTAGCTACGACCCTGCCCCTACACAATACTAATCGTAATCTAAACATGTAAAAGTTGTTATACAAATTATCTAAATAAAAAAAAAAATAATTACATAAACTCCAAGTGCAGATTAGAATAAATTAGCATTCAGATATTTAGAGGTAAACACCATGATCCCGACCATCTGGACAGTTGTTCCAATCATACTGTTCACTTTAGAACAAATCATTGTATATCAGGAATGATTAAAGTATCCATTTCTATTTGGCCAAGCAGCGGCAGTAAACTCTGGGATTAAGCACCCATAATTCATGAAGAATATAATTAAATGAACAAATACTCCACATCCATGTTCTCCTTGTCAATTGGGCCCAGAATACTAGCTCCCCAGACAAAGGGATATTGGGTATACAGTAAGACCTGTCTTAATCAGCCACTCAAACAAGACCAAAAAGACCAATAATCGCTTAATCCAGGTCAAAAGTATTGCAGAATTCACCGTGGAGCACCCTGCACTACTTTTGACCTGCATTAAGCCAGGTAGTACCACATGGCTTTAAGATCTTTTTATGATGATTGCACCAATTCAAGGGGAATATCATGAAGATGGTTGTTAAATAAGTCATAATTTAGCTTACTACAACTGTTTCTAATTCTAGCATAAACGAGACAAATGTCTTTAGTAGCTTGGAACTTGAATATATTGAATTATAGTAGTGTGTAGGTTATGCTTGAAGGATGATGTTGATGGTTGGTTTTAGATATCTTCATCGAGATTGTTCCACATTCTGATGGCTGATGGTATGCATTCTTTTGATAAAACATTTGTTCGAGTGAATGGTGTAGAAAAGTTATTATTATATCTAAGGGGTATACCGAAATTTCACTTACTAATGGAGGAAATAAATCAGAAATATGTCATGGAAACATTTCAGTATTAACTTCATGCATAAAATACATTTTTGCTTAATAGGTTGGTCCAGCCACATTCGTTATATAATTTAACGAATGATACTGGTCTGGTTAGACCAGTTTCTATACAGGCTGCTTCGTTTTGTATCTTTTGTAAATATTGGAATCTTGTTGTGTGTATCCATCCGACACCGATGATGGGTACTCTATAATTGGTAATAAAATGATATAAGTAAAATGTAAGTGAGTATGGCCAGAAAAAACACAATCACATTATAGACCAACCCGTGAGGAAAATCCACAGTACACCACCAACAGCCACACGACATGTCACCAGGAAGAGAAATCAAGTATGATGGTAGAATTTCATTTTATTGCAACAATTTAGACCTTCTACCACCTAAACCTAAATTCACTTTTAGACACTTGAAGAAAGGGATCCAGGAATTCCATAGGAAGTTTGTTTTGGCCCCCACAGATAAGGCTGCTAACAATGTTGTGGTCGTTTGAAAAAGATACTATATTAACACCCTAAAGCAAGAACTTAGCACTGCCAAAACATATGAGCATAACAGGCTTGATGAGACGTCTATCGTTGATAGGCATTGATGCCATATGGCAGCTAAGTTTGGGTTGTTTGTTGATGAGGACCATAGCAAGCTGCCTACGTTATACTGGTTACCTAAACATCATAAACGGCCCTATAAGTCGCGTTTTATTGCTAATTCTAGTGCATGTACAACTACTGAGTTGTCTATTCTTTTGACTTCTTGCCTCACTGCGATTAAAAACCATGTCATTAAATATTGCACAACAGTTTATGAAAGAAATGGTAAAAATTTATTTTGGTCTATTAAAAATTCAGGTGAAATCTTTAATAAATTGAAGTCTAGAGGTTTTCTAGCATCTGGTTTGTCTACATATGATTTCTCTACTCTCTATACTAAATTGCCTCATAATCTAATAAAAGAAAAACTAACAGAATTAATTGAACAAACATTTAACAAAGAGGGCTCACTTTATTTGGCTTGTAATGATAAAAATGCCTTTTTTACTTCTGAACAACCTAAACGATATAAATTGTGGTCATGTCAGAAAATGTGTGATGCGCTCCAATATCTTTTGGACAATATATTTATAAGATTTGGCTCAAAATTATATAGACAAATTGTCGGTATTCCAATGGGTACTAATTGTGCTTCTCTTGTTGCAGATTTGTTTTTGTTTTGTTATGAGAAAGACTTTATGTTATCTCTGTCAGACAATAATCAAGCTGATATTATTGAAGCTTTTAACTCTACCTCCAGATATTTAGATGACTTACTTAATATTGATAATCCTTATTTTGAACAAATGGTAGGTCAGATATATCCAACTGAACTTCAGTTAAATAAGGCGAATTCTTCTGATACTGAAGCTCCGTTTTTGGACTTGAACTTGTCAATAACAAATGGCATAGTTTCTTCTAAAATTTATGATAAACGGGATGATTTTAATTTTGAAATAGTAAATTTCCCATTTCTTGATAGAGATGTTCCTCGCTCTCCTTCATATGGTGTATATATTTCTCAGCTTATTCGTTTTGCTAGAGTGTGCTATTATGTTGATGGCTTCAACAACAGAAACTTATTTTTAACTGCTAAATTATTAAAACAAGGTTATAGATATCATAAAATTCGAAAAGCATTTTCTAAATTCTACTACAGACACTCAGAGTTAATTGTTAAATACAACATTGGGTTAAAAACTTCTGCAACAAGGCATATCAGAACCTATATTTTACGGTGATTTAGTCTATAAATTCAAACGAATTGTTGGAAAACCTAATTTAAGTGATCAATTCAAAAAATAGTAAAACGTTATATAAGGGTTGGATATAATTCGGATATCATGCGACAGTCTGCATGCCTAGTTTTAAACCCAATCACGGTTTATAGCTATGGTTTCCTCTTTAATTGCACGACGGTGGGTCAGGCCTCAGACTTTATGACGGCTCTGACGTAAAGCTCTAACCGGTGGGATGGTGCCTGATGCTTATCTGTAGCTGGACCCACCATGGCTCAACTTGAGGTTTTCTTTAGCTCTGACTATCTGTGAGTCATGAGCCCTTTTCTTTGTTTCATCATGGAGTGTTAATTAGATTAGAGTGTTTTCCATTATGATACATTGCATTAGTTAGATGGCCTCCATGCGAGCTGAACATTTCTTGTACTTCAACAGCAGCAGAATCTAGGGCGAAGATTTGGTACCAGTAAAATGCATTTAAGCCCCCCGGTGGCTTAGGCTGCTGTCCGTTCTAAGGCGGTGGTCCTGTTGTTGTTGAATTTTTGTTTATTTTTACTCCCATTGTGGGAGTCTGTAATTGTTTTATGTTTTGCTGTACGTTACTTCATGTCCATTCTAGTATTGCAATCATCTTGATGGGGAAGAGAGCTGATTGTTTGCTTAATTTGTCTTCCTGGTGTCTCGTGATGGTTGAGCGGCTCTCCCTCGCGGTGCCACGGGGTAGTCTGCAGTTTGTGATTGTGGTATTTTCTGATCACACTCACTTACTATTTTTGATCAGATCTCTCTTCTTCGTCCAGATAATTGCAAAACTGGAAAGACATAACAAAACCAAGAGTAAACCCAGAAACCACACGAACAATGGGATGTCAACAAAGACAGAACCACCGCCTTAGAACGCCACATAATTTGGGGGGGGGGGGGGACGCCACAAAATTTGGGGGGGGGGGGGGGGGGCTTAAATGAATTTTACTGGCGCCAAATCTTCGCCCTAGAGTATGTTGTTGTTAAAACACAAAAAAATGTTTAGCTCGCATGGAGGCTTCCTAACTAATGCAATGCATTATCGCAGAGAAACAGGTTTGATTTAGTGCAGTTCTGCTTTAGGTGAATTTGAGTTTGCGCATGATGACTAGTATTTCAGCTGCTGTGTTTGTAATGTTTTCTATGTGGGTGTGCCAATGGCCGTTGCTACTGAAAGTTATGCCCAGGTGGTTGTGATCTTCAAAATATTAATATTGCTGAGGAAGAAAAGTATTGGCATAGCATTAAAACCCCCTTGCTGCCGTATATGGTTGTATGTAATCCTTGTATAGACAGTTAGAGCAAACGACAAATAAAGTACAGTGAAAAATTATGCCCAGATTTTTGCGATCTTCAAAATATTGCTTTGGAAGTAAAGTATTGGCATAGTATTGCACCCTCTTGTTACCGTATCTTTGTATGCAATCCTTGCAAAGACAGTAATAGAGCAAACGGCAAATAAAGTACAGTAAAAACTCGAAAATTCGAACGCCGATTTTTCGAAATACTCGCTTATTCGAAATAACTTTGGGACACACTGGAGTCAGATAGGAGGGCCTATTTATGAACAATTTCAATGTTTGTTTCTTTTACAGGGAGACGTTTCTTTTACTCACCAAAAACGTATGTTTGATGGGAAAACACTTATAAAAAAAATATTATTATTTTTTTTTTTTTTTGGGGGGGGGGGGGGGAGGAGGTGGGTTACAGATTTTATGTCTACCCCCCTATATTTCGAAAATTCAATTCTTCGAAATAAAAGCTCTAGTCCCTAGGACTTCGATGATTAACGAGATTCGACTGTACCCAGAGTGCGCTTAAAAACAAATTATGTGATAATTAGGTCGAGTTTGTGACTTTTAGAAAAGATGATAAAACAAATCATCAATACATGTATAACCTTGTATCGTTTTAATGTCTGTCTACACCGTTTGCGAAAGTATGTTGACATGACATACACATAGAACCCCCAAACGGGTACATTTGCAACCAGTAAAGGTCCAGATGAAATGTCGCGACATTTCATAATGATCTATACTGTTTGCTAGGACAAAATCGTTTTTCAAAGAAAGTCTTACAACATCACATCTTGTGACTACATAATGGACCACTTAACTGTACATGTATCAGACTTTATGGAAAACGTACAAAGCTGTAAGATATTATATAATTATTGACTTATGTTGAGTTAGACATGGAGTGTTATTGAACAGTTAACGTCATATTGACCGACGCGGAGCGGAGGTCAATATGATTAAGTTTAAGTTTACTGTTCAATAACACTCAATGTCTACCGAAACATAAGTCAACAATTGTTTTATTATATAATAAATACATGTTATGCTTTTCCTGCCATTTTAGACCATAAAAACGTTGACGTTACGGATGGATCATGCGAAATTGCGTGACGTTCTGACGTCATTTACCGTAGGCCAGTCAATATCACCTCGTGCCGTGTGCTTTGCAACGTCACTTCCGGCAAACCATGCAATATGTAGTTTTATTGACTCGAGTGGATATGCATCTGGGCCAATCAGAAGATGTCTATTTATAGATTATATAATAATTGAAGTTCTCGCTTTAGAGAGTTAACACATTAATATTAATAAGAATATGTCTTTGGCATAAAAGTTGAGATTTAAACAATATTAATTATCATTGTCAATATAACATGTGTTTGCGTGTGGCAGGGTTATATCATGGGGAAATATCAAAGAAGAAATTGTGAAACACTCCAACAAAGGCGTGAACATAGAACTTAGTAAGATTGATGAAATTTGCATCTTGGATGAACGTATCATTAACCTTCCGGCTAACTAAAAAAGACCGCATCACGACTAAGTGGCCGACAAAGGTATCTTTCCGCGAGAACAGTCATTATACAGATAATACCTTTGACTTAAGGCGAAATATAGACATAAAAATAACTATCATAAAACAAAACCATTAATGACGAGTACCGTGGGAGATCGAGTCATTAGTTTTAAGAGCCATCCAAAGAAATGGTGTGTTTTCGTGCTCAGTGCAATTATGTTATGTTTTTCATTACAAATTATTAAACGCCATATTGCTTGTTATTTTCAATCTTAATGTGTGTCGCGTATTTTCTTTATTTATGCACGGGATGAATGTTTAGTTTCGTCACCATACCACTCTCCGGATCCGACAGCAACCATCACCGCCACCATCCCAGGGAATCACCTCAAGAAATTGCAGATTAAAATGGAGGCCCAACTCAGACAGAATATTGGCAATGTGCGTCAATGTCTGCTTTCAAGTAGCATACCATGTGCTTGATGTAGCAAAAACATACACCTAAGTCCATTTTGCGCAAAAAGTAACAATAACTAATCTGAGGACTATATCCAAACAATATGCACATCTTCAGACCATGACCTAAACACCTGTAAAGTTTCAAAGGAATTGAAAAAAAACTGTAGGAATTGCATACACAAGATACTTAGTATCTATTCACTTTAGCTGGAAACGACAAAGTTCATTTTGTAAAAAAGTGAAAACAATTCTGAGCTATATACCCAAGCAATACGCATATCCTCAGACCATGACCTAAACACCTGTAAAGTTTCAAAGAAATCGGCATAAACCTGTAGGAGGAGTTGCATACACAAGATACCTAGTATCTATTCACTTTAGCCAGAAAATTGACTATGTTCATTTTGCTAAAAAAACAGGCAAAAACAATTCAGGATTGTATCCAAACAGTAATGCACATCTTAAGAACATGACATCTGTGAAGTTTTAAAGAAATCGGCATAAAACTGTAGGAGGAGTTGCATACACAAGATACCTAGTATCAATTCACTTTAGCCGGGGAAAATGACTAGGTTCATTTTGTGAAAAAGGTGAAAAAAATAATCTGAGGATTATATCCAAACAATAATGCACATCTCCAGACCATGACCTTAACACCTGTAAAGTTTCAAAGGAATGGGCATAAAACTGTAGGAGGAGTTGCATACACAAGTTACCTACTACTTGAAGGGGGGCGGACTGATGGAAGGACAGAAAGCCGAACTCTATGTCCCCTCGCTTTTCTTCGAATAGGCGGGGACAATAAATAAATAAATAAATAGTATGGAGCATGTTGTCTTTCACATATTCTTATTATCCGTGAATAGTTTATTTTTATTTTACACCAAATTTCTAAAAAAAATATACTGACTTACACTTCCAACGCAAAATGTTTCAGGAGAATAATTTTAATTAATAAACGAGGTCTTGCCGAAATCATTGTAACGTTCAGAGTTTATGGCAGACATTCACCTAATCAGGTTATGATTAAAAGGGAATGATTTACTGATCAAGTTCTACTTTCATTTTAGTAAATAAATGTTTTCAGTTTTGATAAAAATTGCGTTACAATGGATGAAATAGTATATGGAATATTTAAGGTTCAGTATGAGTTTGCGTTAGAAGTTTGGTTCAGTATATTAACCTGGGGTCACTTCTTTACGTAGAAGTTAAGTTGACCATATACCTCCTTAGTACATTTGGCCATGCCGGTAGATTTTTGGAGACCCCAATATTAAAACTATAAGGTACTAATCATATAAAAGAAGCCTTAAAACTAAATGTTATACATACTCAAAAATTATGTATAGCCTGTCAAAAACTCACGAACTTAAACAAGGAAGTCCGTCTCTGACTAATTAAACATGCTAAATGTAAAAGATCAATCATCGGTAATCAAACTATGCTTATATGTCCGTTATAACTGTCAGTTTTGTACATACATGTCTGGTTTTGATGTTCGAATTAAAACTTAATCAAAAAATCGAATATTTTAATGTGGAAAAACATCAGCCACTACATAACTCAGACGACCAACAAGTATTAAGAGAGAGAGAATGAGAGATTTAATAAATACCATATATCAACAAGACAAAACAAACAACCAATAAAACATTTTTTACCGAAAACCAAATATACTTTGTACACTATCATAGAACAGTTACGTACATGTAGTTGGTTATGTTCTGCTACTTTTTTCAGATGATAAACAGTTTATAAGCCAATGAGGCATACAATGTAGACCAAGATAAAGCTTTAATCGATTACGGACAGAATTTTCAAGTCGTCATAGATTAATTCATTTTAGACGAGCATTATTATTAGGGCTCAATTTTATTTCGCGCAAAGACTATACTACCACAGGTCAGGTTGGATCTGATCAGACTGAAAGATGAGGCGCAAAGAACTAAAATACAATATATGCATGTAGAGAAATCATAAAAGAAAAAAAAACGTTTATATTCGAAACATTTAATGATTCTTAAAGAGACAAATATTAAAGCAATAATACTGGTACCACTCATTATGACTCTCTCCAGGGGTCATACTGGGCAGATCAAAAGGACAGTCGTAATGAGGTGATTATGACTTCCTCACAGGGGCAATAAAGCGGCCCCATGAAGGGATTTGGTATTTTATGATAAAATATTGATCTTTATCTTAGTGAATGAAATTGTGATTTATACAGGTAAGTCCCCTCTTGAGGCCCCTATAATTTTGTGAGCTACTGAAACTGTCCCTTATCAGTTAATCCTTTAATGATCTCTAATGGACAGTAATCTTTGTCTTTAAAGTAAATTTCTAAGTATATCTTTTTTAAATTGACAGAAACCTAAATACAGAAGGTGCGTTTCTGACCTCAGTAGTACAGTAGTACATTGATGCTACAGCCGTCATATACTAGAACCAACTGCTAATCAGTCACCTTACATTTTAACGCTAGTTCAGAAAGTGAAACGTAGGGTATACAAAATTCATGTTGTTTTAAGTGAAGCAATACTTTGCCACCCTGCAAGTTATTTCATTTAAAATAACGTGTACTTCTTGCACGGACGAAGTTAGAGTAAAGGTACCCTCATTTCAGAAAGTCACACTTTTTCTACGATATAAACCATAACACAAATTAACGTTTTTGTTTGTTTGAAGATGTTACTGGCTAGCGTGATATAAGAAGAATAAACCTCAAAAGTTTTGATTCCATCGGACTCGTCGTTTTTGCTACTTAACACAACATAAGACAAACATTTTTAGCAGGTTAATCAAAGGAAATTCAGCTTTAAGCTTGCTATTTACATAGAGACTTTGCACTGCTCTGCACGTTTTATTATCAGCGACACGGCATTGAAATTTTCTGCGATTATTCATTATGACTAGACGTCACCGTCCTTCTTTGAAAATTGAAAAAACAAAAATACAATGCTACCAAATCGATTTTTAAACTCTCACATTGAAACCGGAAGTTTACAGTAGTCGTAAAACAATAATCGCCAAAATGGACTAATCAAGTTCTACTGTGTTTGGCCTGCAGTGTTCAAACAAAATTAAGTGCATTTAACAATTTTACCAGGAAATACTGGTGATTTAAAAAACCTCGAAAAATGTTGAAAAATGCAACATTTTAAAAATGCGTAAAAAATCTACCATAAGCAAAATTTCAATTGTTTGGTGTTTTTCAAGTCGTACAGACCAGTTTGTAACCATCTAAACGTCAATTTTATAAAAACTACTCTCAAAACCATTTTTTCTTTAAAAAAAAGTCGATTTTTGCAATTTTAACCCAAAAAACTTTGAAGTAAAAGAAAACTGTTCATAAACACTGCTAAACGTTTGCCCATTAAAATACACATATACTGATCCACACTTCCAACGCAAAATCTTTCAGAAACTTAACTTTAATTAATATACAAGGCCTTGCCGAAATCGCTGTACCGTTCAGGGGTTACGGAAGACATTCACCCAATCAGGTTATGATTAAAAGGGAATACTTAACTGATAAAGTTCTACTTTCATTTTCATAAATACGTGTTTTAATATTTGATAAAATTGCGTTACAATGGACAAAGCAATATATGTAATATTTAAGATTTAGCTTGATTTTGCGTTAGAAGTGTGGTTCAGTATATATAGGCAAAAAATCATTTCAATTTTATAAGAGTTTGGTCAGAAATAAGGAGTTTGAAAAGTGACCGATTAGAACTTGGTTTTAGTATATAAAGATATGAGAATATACGAGTGATAACATGATAAGTTAGGACGTAAGCGCTTGCATGTGCACGTTCACATGTTTGAAATATCAACATATTGAAAATGAAAGGGAACAACAATATATGTAACCAACACATCACTTACCAGTGACGAATATTACTTTTTTACAGTGAAGTATTATTAGATAACAGTTTTTGTGCATACACAGCTACGTTGAGGGACTTTGTATCTGGTGTATGCTTTCATCTGCGTCCATAGTCCGTTGGTGCACACAACTGCTAAAGACTAAGGTTGGAGTGTGTACGGAATCGCAGACGCTGTTAGCGCTAACGATGTTGCTGTTCCATTATCTTGATCATTTAACAACAAACGTATCCAATTTTACCTGTCGTTTTAATTTCATCAAAATGTAGCCTAACTCCTAGACTCTTTTGAAATCATATCGTCAACAATGCAAACGGTAAATGTTTGTTAAAATGCTTCATAAATGAGTCAAACGCACGTAAACTGTTTGCACATAATCTAATTTGACGTTTGTATTTCATACAAATATGACAACTATCTGAAATTTTAACGATCACCTTTTGCAATTTTTACAAGTGGTTACCGATCGCCTTGAAAAAGCTTTTGAGCTATGATTGCTGCCACAACACGGGAGAATGTCTATTCGAGTTTCTGAATGTTTAATATCTTAATATGTCAGCAGTTTTCATAAACACGCTCGCCAGAGAGTTTACTTTATATTGGAGAACAATGTTGCTCCTGACCAGCCTGCGCTGAAGCGCAGTCTGGTCAGGAGCTTCATTGTTCAATTCTGCTCTGATACACATTTGATCACAACGTGGCTCATTTGTGAATTTTCAAACCCTATTCAAGATGGCACCCTGGGATAGCGAGGTCACGTGGGGTCACATTAGGTCACATGACTGGCCTCGAGTGCTACCAGCGCTAGGATCACCTTACACCCGAGGTTATCCGAGGCTATGAGACGAACTGAGAAACGGTGTCAATCAAAAGACTTTTTTGTGTCGCAAACTAATCGTTTGGCAGAATTTGATGATTTCTAAATTATCATTAGAAACCCAATCTCGTGTACATTTCCGCCAATTAAAGCTTCCAAACAAGCTTCATATCGGATTTTCAGCTTTAACTTTTCATCAGATGATTTTTCTGACGGCTTAACCATAACCTTGCTAACTGCAATAGTAGAGATACCACTTTAGCGTATTATTGAGAAGGTTTCGACAGTTGTGTTTGTTTATCTACCGAAAACTCAATTTAGTTCAAACAGAATTTATTAATATTTTAAAGGCACAACACAAAACACTGACAGAGATGGTGATTTCTTGTGCTGTCGCACGTCAAACAAAATTTGCGCCATTTTCTTTTATCACTGTGACTATAATTTATTTATTTATTTATTTATTTATTTATTTATTTATTTATTTATTTATTTATTTATTTATTTATTTATTTATTTATTTATTTATTTAAGAAAAGACATGTTAATTTAAAAAAAAGGCGAAGAACTGCCATGGCGTAGCTACCATATAAGCAAAAACGCACGTGAGTACACATTTAAACCAGAAATATGGGATTATTATTCTATCCCAGTTCTGAAGGTTTTTTTTAATGATACGCATACAAAATGTGAGTGGAAAAGCAATTCTAATGTGTAAAATTCCAATTTTGGTAGGGGTTATATTTGATTGCATTATCTGCTCTAAGACCCCCATTTAGGGTTTAGCACCCATTAACGAAGTGAAAGAGGTCCTGATTCATATAATATTTAGTATTTTCCAGCGTTACCAAGAGTGTACTTAACATGGCTAATATCGCAGACCCTTATGAGACGCCGCATGTTGCGGCGTCTCATCTGGGTCTACGCTATTTGTAAATGCCCCCTTTTGGAATGTTATGCATAAATGCATTAACCACGTTCCCAAATTTGCATTCAATGAATTTTAGGCATGTTACGCCCCTGTCTGCCTTCGGGTTGGCGACCAGATGTAAACTAGATTCCGGCTGACTAGAATCTTTAAAGGGGATGGCAACATTGGAAGCAAGTGCAACTGAAATGCAAGCCATTATCAAAACAGAAGAGAACTGAACATAACTTTATTAAAAACTATGCATCTCAGGCCACTCACAGGTGGCGTAAGAGATTAACGCAAACATGTTATGCAGTAAAATAGACATAATACATAAATACAGTATACTATGAAATGCAATATTATTGTATTGGGAATATAGTCCATGACAGTAAATTGACCTTTAATAACAAAGAATATATGGTTAATCTTCATATAGATTGGAACATAATTTATTTCAATCATTTGGAAAAACAATATACACAGAAAACTTTCCCATGATAATTGCAACAAATTTTGATAATTTAATGAGCGTTGCTTCATTGGTTGAGGTAAAAAACTCCCTATACATGCGTATATTTGGCTATCCAATCATATGCAATATACCGCAAACCCGATCAAAATCGGATATAAAACAAGAAAAGCTATAGCAATCCGAAAATCAAAATTATGACTTCTATTAAGCCAATGGATGCCACCATTTTGAATATTAAATCAACTTCCTGTAAATTTCGAAAAGCCAATTTTCAATTTCATTGCAAACTATACGTATGTTTTTCAAAATCAATTGTTTTAACAGGAGAATCAATAAAATGCAAAGAAAGTAAAAAATGAACAGTAGGAAGCTAGCTATTACTTTTAAGCATAGTTAATTGTGGCTGTGTGACGCCATATAGCCTAAAATGGCTGCATTCCATAATTTTCTATTCTTTACTATACAAACATCTATAACTTTCTTATTTTTCATTCGATTTTGATCAGACTTGTGACAGATTGAATGGTTTAATAAGGGCTTGCATTTCAGATTCACTTCTATTCAACAGTCCCCTTTAAAGTATTGCTTTTGTACATTTGTGATAAGTACAATTATCTCATGTGCTGGTTTAAATCTTTATGCAAAATTGTTTCAGGCACTACCTTCCCATGGAACTAGAAAATTACAGAAAACTAAATAAATTAGTGTTACATTTTGCCCAAAAAATAAAACATACGTTTGTAAAAGCAATAGACTAAAATAACATGTAAGAGCTGCATGCTTCCTATCATTCGAGCGGTGCGTGTGTTATGATCCAATTATTATGATTATATATTGACATCTTTTGTTTCAGTAAAGCAAGTAATCTGCTGATAAACCCCAGTGACCCTAGATTCCAATCAGATCCCTATCAACTTCACTCGAGCTGCAGCCGCAAATTAACGCTGAAGTAATATTATGAAATTGAGAAAACAGCCCCAGGGTCGCGATGTCAATACTGGAATGAAATCGGCTGTAATATGGAAAATTGAATTCCGTCTTGGCGAACAAGTGAACATTTTATGGGAATTGGGAATCCAAGTTAAATTAATTTATGTTTAAGGTTTCTTTCTGCTACTGAGATTCCCACAAATGTTTAAGATACAAAATGGCTGTCCAAAGTGACCACATTTGGTTTTTCATTTTACATCTCGTCATAAGTAATTTTTATTTGATAGTACATGTATATGGGTGGCATAAAAAGAAAAGAAAGAAAATAACTATAAAAAACTAAAAAGAACAAAAAGAAAACCAGAAATAGGCAGTCATAAGAAATGATATTTATCGTTATTTTTGTTTGTTCGTTAAAAGGTTGCCAACAAACAAACAAAAATAACAACAACAAAAACACCATTGAATTGCCAGTATTTAATAAGTTGGACTGAACAAAAACGTATAAATACAAAACCATACATTTGTTCAAACGTAGCATAATCATGGAATTTTGACTCGACCAAGACATAGCAAATCTCAACTTCAAAGCGTTGACTTGATGGGCGCACTGGCTCAGTGGTAGAGTGTTATACTCGGAATCGAAGGGTCGCTAGTTCGAGACTCACCGGAGGCACGGTGTTGTGTCCTTGAGCAAAACACTTTATCTTCTGCTTAGTACTGGTTCAACCCATATGGACAGGAAAAAAGTCCCGATATTTTGTTTGATTTGATTCTCTACGTCCCAGCTAACAATCTTTCAGTTACGTCGGTACGGGTCTTCCGGGTTGAACCAGTACTAAGCTAGGATTAATGTGTCTTGCTCAATGACACAACGCGGTGACGCCATTCAGGCTCGAACCCGCGGTCCT
The DNA here is from genome assembly GCA_964019695.1 of Loripinus fragilis. Classification (NCBI taxonomy): domain Eukaryota; kingdom Metazoa; phylum Mollusca; class Bivalvia; order Lucinida; family Lucinidae; genus Loripinus; species Loripinus fragilis. The sequence continues at coordinate 24,859,117 of OZ026518.1, forward strand.
TCGGTCTCGAGTCAAGCACTCTACCACTGAGCCACTGCGCTCCCATAAGTCCCGATATGGCAGAAAAAATGTTGACTGGGACGTAAAGCATCAACACAAACAAACAACTTACGTCGTCTGCAGCAAATAGTTGCCAACATTGTTTACTAATGAACAGGGGCAATCTAAACTGAACATTTCAGCAGAAAAAACAAAAGTAGACGACTTTTGTTGTGATTGGCGCTTTGCATCTTTTGGTCAAACAGGCGCTAATATTTCCTACATGTATATATATTCTTGCAAACCGGATACGTACATCTGAGATTTTACCCTGGGATAGAAATTCTTATCTTACCCAGGCCATCTTACCCAGGCTTTCACGTTATAGTAACATCAGCATGTTATTCTATGCACATGTCGCATCTCAGCGTGTTCGGGAACTTCTGGGAGCTTTTATTTTTTATAAATATGAAACTACAATATTTAATGGTGAGCAAGAAAAATAATCCATTATTTGTGTGATTATGGGATAGAAAAATCCGTCTAGAGGATCACCGTTTGGCATCACGAGGCTTACCGAGTGATGACAAACGGTCAATGTGAGGGACTGATCCCTGGGGACGGATTTTTCTACAGTCCCTCGCATTCACCGTTTGTCATCACTCGGCAAGCCTCGTAATGCCAAACGGTGATCCTCGAGACTGATTTTTTTTATCCCACCCTCACACTCACGATAGATTCTTTTATTCCAAACATAGTGGAACCGGTTCATGAGATTTTAGAACTTATCATGTTAGCAAGTAGCGAAGATTCAAACTTGCCATATCACCAGAAACATCACTAATCGCACATCCACTCACGGGACATTATCATTCGCCACTTTCGGACGTCGCCGTTTAAATCAATGTATTTATAGAGTTATGGCAAAACAATTATTGAAGAATTACAAAGAATACTTAAGAAAATTGGTAGAAATAAAAAGCAAATTGATAATAGAAATATACAATAAAATATTAAGAAAAACCTACGTTTGGTTAAGTAGTTTATAACGTTTGAAATGAATGTATTTTTTTTTAAATAAATCCCGGCACATTGGCGTCAAAATAAACGTTACCTAACATTCATTTGTGGTTGATTCGTTGCTGCAAGAACATAAAGGGAAGATGCAAAAACAATTTTGTCAACAAATGCTTATTATAAGCATTTGTTAACAAAATTGTTTTTGCATCTTTCCTTCATGTTCTTGCAGCAACGAATCAAACACAAATGCTGTAATTTCCATGATGGTATTTAAAAAAAAAATAGCTGACATAATTTGCAACATTTTTTTGTAAATTTTTTTCTAGAAATGCGCTGACCTAGACGTCAACGTCAGAAAGTGAAGAATAAGTATGTCCCATGACAGTACGTGGAACAGGAATGGAGGCTGATCAAGGCTCAGACAAATTCACAAACACAAATTGTCAAGACTAGAATCTTTGGCGATTCTTTATTGGCGACCAGACATTATCATATGTGTCAATATGACGACAAAGTCTGCTTTCATACATGCATGTATTTATGTGTGTTTTATTGTAGTTTTTAAGGCACTTTGAACAGTGTGTATTTAGCTGTCTTTTGTTTTTAAGCCAGGCATTCGCACCATCCTATCTGTGTCTCACGGTTGTCCTCACTAAACTTTCCGAAGTATGCGTTCAAGGGTTTTGTGGTAGAACTTGCTAAGATTTTGCCAGATAAAATGTGTTTGCATAGATGTTGCTCGTATTCAGACATTTCTAATATCTTGAAACCTTGTCCTAATCTAAAAATATGAGTGATGTTTCGGAAGTAGTAAAATTGCAGTTTTTGTGACATCATTCATATATCAGTGCCGTTAGCCAACTTGATAGGATCTTCAAATCAAAGCATGAATACGCATATCAAAAACAGTTAGCAAACAATTTTAATTTGACAAATTCTAAATAATTTGGCAAAAGAAACAAACGTTTCGCTTCATCCCCCTCGGCTACAACAACACCGAATCCACATAAATGCAGCGTGTTGTAATGAATAAAAAATTGTTTCTAGTTTCATTCAAATCAGAAACAAACGTATTTAAATGTATAGTATTTTTATTTAATTCAAAAATAATAAATGATTGAATACACAATATGCATTTTAAAACAAAACAAAAACAACAACATTTTTTGACAGTCACTGTATAGTTTCGTGTTACTGTAAAACAATTTCAAGAACATGTATATCACGTGTCATCGGAACCAGAGGTTTTGTTTCGAAGTATCAATAGCTCGAATTATAAGGAGGTAGACGTAAAACATAAAATATATAACCCCAAAAAATAAGTATTATGTGTTGTTGATTTTTCTTTCAAACCATAAGTTTTGGGCGCGTAAAAGAAACGTCTCAAAGAGACGTTTCTTTCACACACCCAAAACATATGTTATAGACTCATGAACAGGTTCTACTTTCTGAATCCAGAGTGTCCCATATTTATTTCGAAGTAGCTAGTATTTCGAAAATTCGAAATCCGAATTTTCGAGGCTTTACTGTATTAGAAAAGTAACGGCATTTCATGAGCTGGTCCATTTGTTTTATTTTAAGTTATTGGTTTATTAATTAACGAAAGATTTCACCCGCCCGTAAATGAGTACGTTGAACAAACAAACTGATGATACTAATTTGAATGCCACAGAACGTGACATCTCGTAGGACCTGCACAGTTTGATAGCCCAAACGGCAACGACGCGCGCATGGTGATTGTTTCACTTCTTTTTCGATTCATTAAAATCGAAGTTGAGCGTGCTTATGTTATTTTTTTCTGTTTATTAAATGCAAAATATAAACGGTTGAATCCATAATCTGCAATTTAAGACACTATTATAACAGACATCACACAGTTATAAGTCAGTTTGTGAGATTTTGGTACCGTTATCGCTTAAGCCTCGGTCACACGAGATCGCGCGATCACCGAATCGCGCGATTGGTCACGAATCTCGGAGATTTAAGACTTGTCACGACTACTAAGGACCAGTCTTTGGGATTTATCTACGGTCTACCGTTAATTTTATTTGGAAAAATAATTCTATGATTGGTTGTGATAATATCAGAACGGTCATGTGACCCAGCTCATGAATTTATAATCTTTATCGCAAAGGCGAGCCGCGAAGGATTTGAACCTCCGCATATGTGAGACTTCACTTCTCTCATACACACATTATGAAAATATATAGATAAAAGGACCGACTTTGGGCACCGTTATCATACGAGCAGACAAATATTTTTTTTTTCGAAAAATATAATTGATGAACCATTTATACTGTTTGGGCATAAATGTGTCTCGTCTGGCAAACAGTGAAGACCAAGACGAAATGACGCATTTCATCAGGATCTACATTGTTTGCTACAAGTATGAAAAAGGAATCCACAGAGAAAAAAAATGTAATTTAATTTGGAAATTATAAGCTGTGACCCCTCTCTATAAATAATGGAACAACCCCAAATTAATGCATATTATCGGAAGGAAGAATCCATTAAGTGCATACATGCGTAAAGCAAATAGAATGCCGCAAAAATGAAGAAGCCTGTTAACTCTTCATCTGCTAGTGTCAATCAAAACAGTTTTGGATCGAAATCAGGCTTGACGTTTATCGCAAACAGGGCCCAACACACATTGGACCTGATCTGGATCCAAACTGTTTGATACTGAAAGTATTCCTGATTTTTTTTTTAATTTTTCTGAAAAAGGTCACTTTGAAGAAAATCAGAAAGCGACACTTTTGAAAAGTCATACAAATTTACCCAGCATGTAAAGATTTATTTTTCTTGGGTTGATTCTTGATGTTTGTAATCTTGGGCTTAAACTTGTGGTCTCAGCAATAATTTACACTTTTAAATCATGAACACTCCAAAGGCTTTGTGATTTTGGCTCTCTTTCAGTTCAGACATTTTATATACTTAGAGATGTTAATGGAGGATGGCCTCGAACCCTTTTGACCTATTACTCTACCTACATAAAGTATGATAGGTTGCTGTTCCTTTTTCTGAATATGATATAATTGTACTATAAACCACACCACGAAAGCCGCACTATTGTTATCTATGCTCCTAGCGCTCAACTATCCAGTGGGACTGCATGATCTATGTCTTGATTCTACAGCTGCACCATACTTCAAAACGAGTCACGAAAGCCCTGGTGCGGCTGATCTGGGCCTTTGGCGTTCGCCTTTGTCGTAAGAAAAAAGGTGTATTTTCTGGACATTTTGTCATCTCGAGGTGTTTTCAAAATGAAGTGTTTCTAAAAAAAATTCAACAATAACGAAATTTAAATGCCAAACAGTTTGGATCGAGATCAGACCCGACGTTTTTGTCTCAAAAGTGCAAGCTTGTCTGACCTTATAAGTACTGTTTGGAGACGACACGTGATCTTGGATCGCGGTCGCAGGTTTTTGGACATGTTCAAAACTCTCCGCCCCGCCTATTTTCATGCGTTTTGCTCGCACGATCACTACCAACGTGCGACAGTCTTCCACCTTATTTTTGCATTTTTATCCTGTCTAATTGTGAAAGCACCAAAAAGCTTTTAAAGACATGTAAACACCTGTTGCTATCATCTACTGCAGAACCAGGCTCATGAAAATGCTCAAAGACCTCTCTGGAGCCAACGTTGTTAATACCGCTGTTTCCAATCACTAAGACCTGTCGCGCGCTCGTATGAGATCTACTTGCGATTTTACCACGTGACTGGTCTTACACAGGTCGCAGCATGGTCTTAATCCCTCGTGTGACCGAGGCTTTATGCGTTAACATGGTTAAGTCCTTCTTTAAACATACTTCTTCAGCTATCAAATGGGACTAGAGGCGTAAATTTTGGCCTGCGTCTTCATCTGTGTCCCTACTTTGTGGATGCAAACAGCGCAGTCTCATCAGAAGCTTCGTTGTTCGTATATGCGATAAGTAACAAAACTTCACGAGCTTGCTCATATAATAATTCAATTATTATTTTTTCAGTCGATCATTTATTAATAAATGTAAGATTTTAGTATATTGGAAAACCGAGCAGACTCTTTTAAAACGACACAGTCGGCGTAGCATTTTAACAGGACCAGCACAATTTGCTAGGATTCAACTGAAGCCACAGAAATATAATGCTGTTTGGAATGAAAGGGAACCCCGTAAAAATAAAATATATACATGTATCAAACCGATTGATTCCATTGACCAAAGAAACACATTTAGTTTAAAACAATGGTAGAAATCCAGTGGATGAGTTTTGGCGCAGACGAATGCGCGAATCCACGCAGTATCGCCTCGCATACACAAAACGTGATAGTAGTTGAATGTTCGCCGGTTAGCTGGACATCTTACTATGACCCACTAGATAGCTGGACAGGCGCGTATAAAGAAGCACTTAGCACCTATATGACAGTACCAAACATTGTAAACCAAAAAGTGCAACATTATACCAAATTTGGTGGCAGCTCAACTTCCTTTCAACTACTTTAAAATCTATATTCTGTTCGATTGTAATGATCCAGAGAATAGCTTTAGCAATGTTTTACATTATGTTGGCCTCAAGTTGTCTCAGTACGAAAGTAGGTGGCCATTCAGTAGAAAAGTAAGTGTAGATTAACACCAACAGAGGTGGTCGCTCAGTTGAAAAGTAAGTGTAAGTTAACACCAAAAGAGGTGGCAGCTCAGTAGAAAAGTAAGTGTAAGTTAACACCAAAAGAGGTGGCAGTTCAACTGCCACCTCTTTTGGTGTTAACTTACACGTATTTTTACAGCGTAGTCTGATGGTTTCGTTCAAATATCCAACTGATTTCTATCCACAATTTTGCAGAAACACACCATTTTAAACTCCATATAAACTACGAACTACACAAGAAACTACTATATACGAGTATCCATCTTATTTAACAACTACTTTGTTAGAAGTTAAAACTAAAACTAAACCTAAGGATAAAGCTACTCTCATCTTATCAGGAAGCAAAGTTGACCCGGAGGAGCATTTTGCGCGAGCGCCATTCGTTATTAGCTGTTTATGTCCCGCCGGCTTGAAAACCGACATTTTCATGAGAAATACGAATCGGTCGGCCTTAGGCTCAAGTCTGACCGATGTCCAAGTGGTCGTTCTAACATTATTATATTGGACTTGCTTCGGGAGTAAATTTTATCCTTAAACGAATAGGTTTTAACATTAGCAGATAATTCAAACCTGACATTTTCTTTTCTGAGATGAGCGAGTTTTGCATCTAAAGTAAATTGTTTCCCAAGAGATGATTTGAAAGAGTAAGATGCAAAGTCTAAGTTTTTTATTATTTTTTGTTTCAAATTATAGCATGTTTTGCGTTAACTTAATTAGTACTCTAAACTTTGCAGTCTTTCAAAAATATCGATCTTCAATAATGGATATTTAATGACTATGTATGTAAAAGGTTAGGATACTATATGGTTTGACTAATTAAACAGGGAAAGTTTTTCCATATATATAGTTTAGCATCTAACTTCGTCCACTGTCGTTGATGATTCACAAGTGTGGAGAAACGAACATAATCTCTTTCTTTGCAGGTCAATAATAAAATATTAATTGCACCTTTTATTGATAATTTATAAATAAACTCCATTGTTTACACTAAATATCTCAAAATGCACAGAGTGCAAATGCATGCTGGTGCAATAAGAAAGTTATTGCATGGTTGATGCGTCTGTATGGGAAGTGCTAAAGCTCGTGGATTATCTTCCCGAACAGACGCACAAAACATACACTAACTTACACATATGATATTCTTCTGGAATAAACACTAAACTAATCCAACTATCGCTTCTAACTACTTGTTTAACCCTTTTTGTGCTGCTGACCATTACTACTCCTCTGGACAAGATGTATTTTTATCTCTTGTACCTAATATTCTAGACTTATTTTTACACTTCAAAATTGCATAAGTATGATTGCTTTCTGGACCCAAAATTACAATGACTCCTTAAAGTTAAGTGCAACCTTAGTTAAGTATTGGCATTTCAACATATCATTTAAAAAATGTTAAATAACTTGCCAGGCTCGTAGCAGTACCTATGGTCAAAGATGCCATTGTGATCTACAGAATACATGAAACAATTTTGATTTTCAAAACTTGAACCGTTATCATTCGTATCCTCAAAATCAATACCTAACTTGTAGGAGGCATTGTAATTTTGGGCCCTGAGTATATTGTTTCACTTAATCTTGCTCTGATCATCACCTCTTCGTCCATTTCTGAGACAAAAATCAGATCCATTTTTAAACAGCAGACTTTATGTAATTGTGTCTATCCTTGAAACTAAACGGAAAACACTACAACCTTCATGGTCCTTGCACTAGCTTAAGCGTCATTCTGCTTTCTCTCAGAACCCTTAAGCAATAGCTTGGGAGCAAGAGGTTTGCTACATGTTGCATGTACCTATTGTCCCATAGAGTTTAAGTTCATGCGAATTAATTGTACTTTGTGTGTGGGAACGAACATAATCTCTTTCTTTGCAGGTCAATAATGAAAACAATATTATATAGATAGATAATGCAAATGCATGATGGTGCAATAAGAAAGTTTTTGTATGGTTTATGCGTCTGTATGGGAAGATAATCCATTTAGAGAATGTCTTCCTTCAAGTAAAGTACTGCATAGTTAAGTATACGAAAAGATAACGTTTTAAGCTTCTTAAAATCAAAATGGAAATTGAGATTCATTTTATGACAACAGTTACAATGAGTTGGGATCATGTGCGTACAAACCTTTATAAGTATACAGGTGCAGCTATAATTGTGACTGCAAGGCATGTTCGAAATTTCAGGGGCGCATCCAGGATTTCTGAAAAGGGGGTTCATATATATAATGGTGAGGGGATCGCTTTGCTGATTATATCTAATTTTTAAGTATCACATGAAAATGAAATAATTTGGACTCACTGAGACCAAATTATTTCAATTTCATAGGATATTTAAAAACGGGTGTCGGGGAGGGGGGTTTGAGCGAACCCCCTGAACCCCCTCTAGATCCACCACTGAATATTTGTGAGCCAGTACACGATGATAGTTTGTACTTGTCGCAAAACTGCAAAGAGAGAGAGAGAGAGAGAGAGAGAGAGAGAGTATGAATTTTGTTGGAGGCCTAGGCCATAGTTTAGACTTGAGCCCCACTAGATGGCTGTAAGAGAGAGAGAGAGAGAGAGAGAGAGAGAGAGAGAGAGAGAGAGAGTATGGATGCTGTTGGAGGCACAGGTCTTAGTTTAGACTTGAGCCCCACTAGACAGCTGTAAGTGTGTATTTGAAAAATGAGCCGTGGCATAAAATTTCAAACAATGCGGCATTTTGACATGTGTAGACTCGGGCGAGCCTCTGCAGCCTCCTTTTAAGCTTAGAAAGTCCAAATGGTGTTCAGTCAGTTGCTTAACAATCATAGAATACTCAAGCGACTAGCAAAGGCTCTGATCAGACTGCGCGTATGCGCAGGCTGATCTGAGGCTTTGCTGGTCGCACATACCACATTGTTGGAAATCTCATGCACTGGCTCATATGTCTTTAAGTACTAAAGTCTCATGAGCTGGCCCACATACATTCCGACACATGACTTAAGTGATTGTGGATAACAGAACCATAATTAGTCTTCTGGCCAGGGTTTTCGTATTGTGCTCAAACATACTCCGGAGTGTCTTACAGCTAAAAAAGCCACAGTCTCTCCACTGAGATGCACAGAACACGTCAAGTCTTACCTACCCTTATGTACATTACGACTACGATTAGGATGTGGTTCAACTTTGAGATAAAACTTGGGAGTCTTTACAAAATACTGTGTATTCAGTCTCACCACGACTGTAATCTAAATTAAAGTTTTCTTCAACAAAAGTTTAGAATTTCATGGCATTTACCTACACAGCTGACAACTTCATTGAATGCTCTGCCTTTTGTAAATTTCTGTAAAGTTCAAGAACACCTCTCAAGAAACAATATAAATTGTTTAAATCTATTAAACGGTAGTCATATGACAAGCGAGGTTTAGATACACGATTTGGAGAACCTTAGATTTTGTAACTGTGAAACGTAATTTTCGAGAGTACAATCTTTCTCAGCTGTATATTAAGACAACTACACTGCTCAAAATATTTAAAGGAACACTGCGCGTTTTGACATTGACCACGATACAAATGCACTCATAGTCCGACTCATAACAAGAGTTGGATTGATAAGGCAAAACATGTTTGTCCTGTGATCAGCTTGGTAACCGATTAAGGATGATGTTTCTTGATGATAATGAAGTAATCCTTTTCCAGAAATCTCCATGGAACACTTTATATAAAATAGAGTTTTGTTATACATACCCCTTTTTCCAATCAAAATTTAAAGACGATTTTTTTCAACCAAACACCACAACGCCATCATGTCTGTACATTCAATAGCCTTTTAATGTTGCAGAAATCACAAGGTTATGATATTTAAAAAATCCAAAGATTCTACTGAGTTCCAGAAAAGTCGTCATTTTCAAGAAAATTAAAAATTACAAAATTTGAGCCATGAACTTGAGCAACGATTGTTTTTTCAAAAACTTTTTTTTGGCCCAATACTTTGACTCTCTTTGCAAAGATATCAAAAGAAATGGGGTTTCTACCTTATTGTTTAGTGTAATATATGGCTAGGGGTTAACATTATCACTTATGGAAAATTATCAGGTGTTCCTTTAAATATTTTTAGAAGTGTATATTTGCTTGCCATTTTCTTAGTATTACCATTGGACTACCGTAAATTTATAATGTCGTAACGGCGTCATTTCGCTACCTTTGAGACAAAAATGATCATAATTTTGTAACTCATACAACATAATGAAACACAAAATAAAAATTTTCAGTTAAAGCTGCATAGTCTGTAACTTTTGATCTTTTCATTTTAGAAATGATTTTTCTATTTTTCAAGAACACAGTAAAAATACTAAAATTCAGGTTTACATTTTACCTTTTTCGTAATAATTAACAAATTATTAGTGCCAAAACAACAGCATTTATGTTAAAAATTAACTGTCTAGAATTATTGGAGGGACGCAAATAATTACAAATAAGAAAAAAAACACCTGTTTTTATAAGATAATTCACTTTTCCATGCATTTTTCAGCTGTAGAAATTAGATTTATTATGAAAACATAACTTTATTCTACTTTTACAAATGATTTAAAAAGAAATTATTTTTTTCGAAAAATGTTCATAGTTACAGAGTATGCAGCTTTAAGTGCTACAATCATGACGTACACCTTACCTGGATGTTTTGACCTTAAATCTAGCCTGCTGCTGCTGCTGCTATAAGTATCTCAAAAACTGAAATAAATTAAATTACAACATTATGATATTAAGGCGGCAAACTTTTGTCAGTAATCAGGGCCCTGCACTCTGTAGAATGATTTTCATTCATACTGTCATATAGCTTAATATTTTATTCCGCTGCAACACTGGGCGTTATAAGGTGGATACTCCTCGATTTTATGCTTACCTGTACATAAAGATGCAACTTTTATTTAGAACTAAATTACATATATTATTCACTTAACTTAAGTAAACTGACTTTGATAGTTATATCAAAATTCTTAATGAACTGTCAGAGAAAATTGACACAGAATGTGCAGATTTGTCAATAGAGGCAACAAACCAAGACAGAGATCAAGAATATGAACAATTTATTAAAAAAGACAATAGGTTAGCCACCGTAGTTATTGTCTGCATAAGTGAATTAGAAAGGAGTAAAAGGGCAGTTCAGGAACTGATGGTACAAAGATAATATACTAAACCGGCACTGGCAGAACAGGTGATTCAGCGGCAGACACAACTAAAACAGCTCATGATTGAAAGACAACAAACACAGGAATGATCAGTAATTCGAGGAACACGTTAAAGATCGGTTAACCTCCCAAAACTCAAGATTCCATTTTAATGACAACCTCCAAAGGTGGTCAGAGTTTTGGGATACATTTGAGGCTACAGTGGATCAAAATGATAATTTATAAATAAATTGAAAAGCTAAGCTATCTGAATAGTAAACTGACAGGAGAGGCAAAACAGGCGGTATCAGGTTTTATCTTTCAAATGAAAATTATGAGGTAACAAAAACACTTCTTAAAGAGAGATTTGGGAGTGCGCAATCTGTGGTGAATTCCCACTACACATAAGTTATAAACATGAAATCTGCCTTTAACCGTACAAAGGGACTTCGCACTTTATATGATCAATTTGATAGGCTGTAAGCGCTGAAAGAAGATACCAACCAGGATGTGTTTTTCAACATTATGGCCTCAAAAATTCCAAAAGAGGTCTTATTGCAACTACAATTTCAAAGAGTTGCCAAGATTAAGTGGACTGTTGGTCGATTAAGAGAGCTACTGAGTGATTATATTTCAGTAAGGGAAGAAACAGAGGTAGAATGTAACAACACAGAATCAGCTAGAAGTAATTCTGGCACCATAACCAGGCCACTCAGAAGTTCAACAGAAGCATTGGTATTAGGCTCAAAGCCATCAACTAGACAATGTAGCTACAGAAAGGAAACTACGTATAAAAGGCAGCTGTTTTATTTGCATGAAAAATAGTCACAGGCTAGGAGAGTGTGGATAATATAAATCATGTGTTTACTGTCATCAATGGAATAATCATCACAGAAGTTTATGCCAGCAAAACATTTGGAGCAGAAAACAGGTAAGGGGCTCATTTGGTTCAGGAGCTACATGCAAATGAAGATTCTAGTATAAACGAAAATGCTCTTCTTTCTTCAGGTGAAATGGTCCTGATGCATACAGCCACCGCTGACATCTCATATCCAAACAGCAAACAGGTGCAAAATGTGAGAATGCTTTTTGATACTGGCAGTCATAGAACGTACGTTGCAGAATCATTAGCAAAGAGATTACATCTTTTCATCTTTCAAAAAGGGAGAGATAAGTCAAAAATAAATTTAGTCACCTTTGGATCTGAAAACCCCCAAACACAGAAAACGGCTGAGATTACAATTGGCATTCTACGTAAAGGTGGAACATAATGAACATCAATGTCAGTGTCGTGCCAAGCATTACAGGATCCATATTAAGACGCCTGGTTCAGTGCAAATCCATACAGAACTGGGAATTTTTGTAGAACGAAGAAAATCTGGCGGACTCATTATCTACTGAAAAGGAAGATACATCTATTGAACTCCTGATAGGTAATGATTATTACTTGGATTTTATTTTACCCAAAAGGGTAGAAGTACTCAAAATCTTTAACAAGACATTTAAATTTGAATATGAAAGATACAGAGTGACTTGGCCATGAAAAGAATACAAATCATGTCTGCCAGACAACTGTGAGTTAGCTTTTCGGAGACTGAACTCCCTAATGAAGAAAATGGAAAGCAATCCTCAACTTGTAGACAAATACGATGCATCATTCAAAACCAACTACAGCTTGGAATCTTAGAAAGGGTGACCAACAATGAAAAGGATACAACCAAGCACTACATCCCTAATCATGCTGGTATAAATCCAGATAAGACATCAACAAAGGTTCTGATAGTTTATGATGCATCAGCAAAAATAAACAAATGCCGACGAAGTCTGATTGAATGCTTGTATCCAGGACCAACAATGTTAAAATATTTAACCGGAATATTACTCAGACTTTGCCTGAATAAGATTCCAAATGTTGCAGATATATAAGAGGCTTTCTTACAAATAGGTTTGCTGGAAGATGCTAAAGATGTGACTAGATTTTTCTGGCTAAAGCACAAAAGTCGTCTGACAGTTGAGACCAATATTCAGGTTTATAGTTTTATTAGGGTACAATTTGGAATCATATCAAGTCCATTTCTACACGCAGCAACTCTAAATTAACATTTAAAGGACTATGAAAACTCTGTGGCTACAACTATCAGGGTAAACATATATGTGGACAATGTTGTTACAGGAAAAGACTATGAAAAAGAGGCTGTTGATTTTTACATATAGGGGAAGAAAACATTTAGAAAAGTCTCCATGATCCTGCGTGATTGGTTGTCTAATAACAACTTGGTGATGAAAGAAATACCCAGTTACGAGAGGGCGAATCGAGGTCCTATGAAAATATTAGGTCTAACATGGATTATTGAAAGTGATATGATAGGCTTAAATAAGAAAAAAACAAAGTCAAGCAACAGCAAATCTAACCTAAAGAAAAGTTTTGAAAGAGATAACATAGGTGTATGATCCGTTTGATCTGCTTAGTCCAGTAATACAACAGGGATAAATATTCTTACATGCATTACGGAATAAGAGACTTGAGTGGGATGAACTTTGCCTGTACAAGATGAGATTCTCTGGTTAAAAATAGAAACAAATCAGAGAGAACTTTCGAACTGTTACAGTCCAAGATATATAGGACTCTGCGGTGTTCACAAACCAACATCTCAGGCATAGTATTCTGTGATGCATCTAAATATGCATATGCAGCCACTGTGTATTTACGCTAGCAAACAAGTAATTTGTGTATAAACAATCTTATCCTTTAAAAGGCAAGATTAGCACCAAACCAAGAAATAAGTATTCCACGCCTAGAATTATCAGCAGCATAAATTGGTGTAAGATGCATAAAGTTTGTAGAGAGAGAGAGAGAGAGAGAGAGAGAGAGAGAGAGAGAGAGAGAAAGAGAGAACTGAAAATAGAACAGAAACATATGTGGCTAGATTCAAAATGTGTACTAAACTGGATCAGCAGCAAAAGAACACTAACAAAGTTTGTGGAAAACAGGATGAAAGAAAAAAAGAAAGAGAAAGAAAAACTTCCGCTACATAGCTTCTTTGGAAAATCCTGATGACTTTGCTAGTAGATGCCTTGAGACAGAAGAGATGAGGAAGAAAGATCTATGTGGTATGGACCATAATGGCTACTTTCACCAAGTGATAGTTTGCCAACATGGAAACTAAAAAATGGACAGTGATAATTTTGATAATGATAGCTTGATACAAAATGAATCTGAAATGTTGCCGAAGACTCCAATTTATGAAGCCATGCGTGTGGGTGGGGAGGGTGGCAAGCAACAACAGAATGTAGCCACAAAGAGAAATTCACTACTAACTATCGACATAGGTTTTCCTCTTTTATGGTAACAGCACTAGCACATGAGCTCATTTGTTAGCTCAAGAGAACAAGTGGATCAAAGAGTCACCTAAACAATGAATAAATTGATCAGGCTGAAAAATTATGGACACGTTATGTTCAGGAGTTACACTTTGGTGATGTCATTGATGCCATACAGAAGAACAAACGCAACAATATAAAACAGCAGCTTGGTATTTACTTAGACAGAAAAAATAATTCTGTGTCGTGGAAGGCTAGAAAATGTGGAGCTAACTGAAGAGCAAGACTGCCAGTATTGCTTCCAAAGGGAGACAAGTTTACAAATTGTTAATTGACAGAATACTTAGAAATTCACTTCATGTTGGAGCTTCTCAGACATTGTCTCTCATTCGTCAGAAATACTGGATACCTCAAGGTCCTTCTGCAGTGAGAGCTGCATTACTGAAATGCTCCGTCTGTAGACGTTGTAAAGGGGGGCATTCAATGCCTCCGAAAAAAGGAAATATATTGTAGAGCTATCTCCATGGATGGAAGGTTTTTATCAACGATTAATAGGACTGGTGAAACGATCCTTACGCAAAGCAATTGGAAAACTCAGCTTGACCTATGAACAGCTTCTGACCACACTGACAGAGGTTGAAGCTATCATAATTCCCGACCGCTTGTGTACGTAGATAATGATATCAACTCCATCATAAGTTTAACTACATCACATTTCCTGACATAGAATCCTCGGATAGGTATACAAACATGTGATATCGACATTGAGGACAATGATTTCAGCTCAAATATAAGTTCAGCAGACAAATTATCACTTAAATGGAAGAAGGGGATGAGACATTTAGAAAGATTCTGGAAAATTTGGAGAGACGAATATCTCATGAACCTGCGAGAGAGAACGCGGACACAACTGAGAGAGGCCAAGAAAAGTTCACAATGCCCAGCACAAATTTGAGATGCGGTGCTCATTAAGGATGACTTACCAAGAGGAAATTGGAGAATCTGGAAAATAAATAAACTTATGACCAGTTTTGATTAGCAGGTTCGTTCTGCAAAAGTTATTCTGACTTCCAAACGTATCATCAGTCGTCCTCTTAACCTGCTATATCAAATTGAATGCTCTGATGGAAACCATGATGGAACTAGTGATAAAAACACACAGATTCAAGCACTGGATAATGATGCAGAGATAGTTAGACAGAGACCGAAACAGGAGGCAGCACAGAGAGCTCTAAAGCGAATAAGAGAACAAAGAAGTTCTGGCGATAAGGCGTATATTTTCCCTAGTTGGCATGATTACAAACACCAAATTTTCAAATTGCGTTGATGTTTTTAAAATTGGTGTAGTTCAGCAGTAAAATATGCATAGAAAGCAGCAAAATACGTTTCAAAGCGATTCACCATTTACAATACCATGAAAACGTGCACTTTCTACTCACATCCCTCCTTTTACGTGTTTATACTGGGTGCCGTTTAGACCAGACTTTGAGTAAATAAATTGCTAGCTTAAAAAAAAGTAAAAGTGCTAAATTATTAAGGATGGGAGTGTTCTTCATTTCCCAAAACTTACCGTATTCAATCTGCGCAGGCGTATGAAATACACCTAAAATTGTAACATTTGTCATTGGAAAGATGAAACTGGTGTCTTTCAGTTTATTTTAGATGCTTTCCCCCCTAGACCAAGATGCCCTTCGGACAACGACATGTCGCCATAAACATTTACAACATATGTAAAGGGCATTTTGGGTCTAGGTGGGGGGAGTATCTAAAAACAAGTTGAAGGACACCAGTTTCATCTTTCCAATGACAAATGTCACAATTTGCTTTCGTGTATGTGCTTTCGTTTGTCTATGTTCAAGTGTCCTTTCCTAAAATTGTGACATTTGTCATTGGAAAGATGAAACTGGTGTCTTTCAGTTTATTTTTAGATGCTTCCCCCCCCCAGACCAAAAAGCCCTTCGGACAACGACATGTCGCCATAAACATTTACAACATATGTAAAGGGCATTTTGGGTCTAGGTGGGGAGGAGTATCTAAAAACAAGTTGAAGGACACCAGTTTCATCTTTCCAATGACAAATGTCACAATTTGCTTTCGTGTATGTGCTTTCGTTTGTCTATGTTCAAGTGTCATTTCCTAAAATTGTGACATTTGTCATTGGAAAGATGAAACTGGTGTCTTTCATTTTATTTTAGATGCTCCCCCCCCCCCCCTAGACCAAGATGCCCTTCGGACAACGACATGTCGCCATAAACATTTACAACATATGTAAAGGGCATTTTGGGTCTAGGTGGGGAGGAGTATCTAAAAACAAGTTGAAGGACACCAGTTTCATCTTTCCAATGACAAATGTCACAATTTGCTTTCGTGTATGTGCTTTCGTTTGTCTATGTTCAAGTGTCCTTTCCTAAAATTGTGACATTTGTCATTGGAAAGATGAAACTGGTGTCTTTCAGCTTATTTTAGATGCTTTTCCCCCTAGACTAAGATACCCTTTGGACAACGACATGTCGCTATTAACATTTACAACATATGTAAAGGGCATTTTGGGTCTAGGGGGGAGTATCTTAAAACAAACTGAAAGACACCAGATTCATCTTTGCAATGGCAAATGTCACAATTTGCTTTCGTGTATGTGCCTTCGTTTGTCTCTGTTCTAGTGTCCCATCTTCTTGGTGCCATGGTTGCTCTCGTATCTGTGATTGTGGTTTGGTCCTCTAAGTATTCTTATTTGAACTTTGTTAATGAAATGATTTACCAAAGGCGCATGAAACATGTCAATTGCAAGTCTCATTATTGCATGAAATCAGCAGATTATACGGGGTGCAAACGTATTGTGTTTTAGTGATCAAGCTTTTATCGAAGATTTCATGTTAATTTATAAGGATGTGTATTGTCAAATTTGACCTAGAGCAGGATGTGGAGAATGTTTGGCCTTTGTAAACACAGGGTGCATACAGGCAAGATTGTGTAAAATTCAAGGACTTTTCAAGGACTTCTAAAGGACTTTCCTACTGTTTTCAAGGACTGAAACTTAAGAAAAGTACTGATTTACACGTTAAAGTTCTATTTCTGAAATGCTAGAGTCCATTACTTAAGATATTAGTAGTATAAAATGGTGCTGCACCAAATAAAGGCACCGCAATTTTATACCCATTGAAGTCTCCAAAAACACTGTTGAATCCTCCTGTAAATGGTAAAATTCAAGGACTTTTCAAGGCCTTTGAGTGTTTTGAGTGCTTTTCAAGGCAAATTTAATATTAAGGACTTTTCAAGACAGTCCTGTATATTCAAGTACTTTTCAAGCCAGCGCGAACCCTGAAACAGCTTTCGACATATAGCAATAATGGCTGAAATATGAGTGACCACTCATATTTTCTTTAAGATATCAAGATGATGTAAGAAGAAAAACATAGCTAAACACAGTCCCCACATCGTGCACTTTTTGATATATGGCATTGATATAGGCCCCCTGTGGCAGCATGGGAAACAAATTTCATTTAGAAACATTAAAAAAAAAAAACACGCACACAAAAACTACTAAAGCTCGATACATTGTAGACTGCCCCCCCCCCTCCCCCCGTCTAACTGGTAATTTATCATGTTACAAAACAACTGCAACTTATTACATTTGTTTATTATAGTGTCTACCTCTTTGATAGGGCTATCTCAGAAGGGAAGTTATATCAGAGAAAAGTTTGGTTCAGTAGGAGTAGTTTACCTTGAACTCAGGGGCCTGAAAGCCAGGCTAAATACATTTCATCCCGTGCTTCAGAAAGAAAGTCTATATTTGTCAAGTTCGGATTCATCAATCTATGGGCTAAGCTTCAAATCTTGGGAAAGTTCTATACACAATAAGCAGGGCGTGAAATTGTTCGTTTTTACACATGATATCACGTATTAGACACTTTTATTCTATCACAATGTTAACAATGATAAAAACGACACCAAATCGAAATTGTTGGACAAAAACTGACGGTAAATTTAATTCATACAAACAACTCTTTTAAATACCGCGAGTAACTCAATTTCCTTAAACAGAGTGTTTCTGCATATTTTCAGCCCACAATATAAGTGGATATGATCAAGAAATACCACAAACATAGATCAGCGATACTCCATGGCATAACGTTGAAACAACGTCTTACCAACGTCGATGCGACGTCAACACGTCGCATCGACGTTGATAAGACTTTGTTTAACGTATTGTATCTACTGGGCATGGAACATTCAAAAATCCAACTAATGAACAAGGCAAACATATGCAACAATAGGATAAACCTCAATTATAAATATTTCTTGAAAAAAACAAAAAAACATTTTAGTTAGAGTTTTAGGCGTAGTTCATCTAAAAAAAAATCCATGGTGAACAGAAGAGAAAGACATAAAATACATTATTAACAAATTAATAGAATTATAAATAACTAATTTAAAATAAAGCATAACTTGCCTGATCATTGATTTTGAAAAATAAATTGTTTCGCCTTCTGGTGGTACAGACACATCGACTAATGGTACATAGTTGTTTTCACTTTTTTGCAAGTGTACAAGTTTTCTTACTAAATACACGGCGAAATATGCACATTAAAATTAAATTTGGGAATAAAAAATCAGTAAAGAGATGTTTGTTTTGAGCATCCAAAATTTATGTTAAAACTGATGGATAAGACAATTTTTACAATTTCGCTCTGATTTTTGTTTATCTAAAATAATAATAATAATAATAATAATAATAATAATAATAATAATAATAATAATAATAATAATAATAATAATAATATTTGGTATAAATCATACTGGTTAAGAATCTAATAAAATAGACGATTGACCGTAAAATTCAATTGCTTAAAAATCGTGCCTTAACTTTAGAGTACAGGAGAAAAAAGGGCGCGGTGACTCGGTACTCGAATGTAGGTAGTACGTATGTGACACCTTTCATTTGTCGTTTGACACCAAGCTTGTCGAGAAATATAATTTTTCAAAACGTATTCTCTCTTTTTAACTCTTTCCTTCCTAGCTGCGCATTTTGACGTCTGCTGATAGATAACCTTTGCATTTACAGTTTCGGCCCAGATGAGGTCCGACAGGACGTCGGTCCTGATCTGGATCCAAACCGTTTGACACTCTGATAGTGTTCCTGAAAGAATTTTTTGACAAAGTTAATTTTGAAAAAAATCCGCTGACGTCAACAAAAGCATGAAAAATTACCCAGCATGCAAAGTGTTCAACAAGAAACCCCCCCCCCCCACCCCCCCCCCTATTATTTCTTAAAATAGCCTTTATTTCAATATAATAAAACATTTCAATCAATTACTTCCAATCATTTTAATCTTCACCTCTCTTTAAAAAATAAAACATATCTATTCTGTTTATATCTTTTGCATCCTTCTTTACATTTTGTCTTGTTTTAATGATTTACAGTTAGTAGAGAGGCGACAAAGTCATCATTAAATAGATAAATATATAGCGTAGAAATATTATGTGTACCGCCCCAAGAAAGATTTGTAAACGCTTGTTTATGCTGATAACGATAAGCACCTCCCAGCTATGAATGAATAAGGCGCTCCGCTATCCAATGAACGTTCTCCAATAATAGAGGCAAAAAAGTAAATTTGAATCAAAATCACATTGAATTACATAGAGATAACAAACTTCACATATATGCTTAAGGTGGACTAAAACAATAGCCCTTTAGGACAGAGATTTCTTGAGGACAGGACATTGGTTTTGTCTCTGGTTTTGACAATTTAATCCTATTCTGAGCAAATCCACGCTGATTGTGTATTCTGATACAGTGGTCGTGTTACGGAGTCTTACGTACTGGGGCTAGCAGCAGATCCGTACAAGGTTTCTAAAACATATACAGAACTTCGAGAAAAGACGGAAAATACATATACCTGGTGTGGAAACGAATCTCCAGAAACCTGAAGCTGCCTAAACAGAAATATGTCGTTTTTGGCTCTGGATGCAAACTCGTGGCAGGTGGGTGATTTTTAAAACAGATTTTGTCCGGGAGCTAAGGTGCGTGTTTTAGACAGCCGGGTCTTGCGGCTAAGATTTCTAAATTAACAAGATTTTATTGGAAACAGAAAAAGAATGTCCTCAGAGGCTTAAACCACTTGTACGTAGTTTCTTCTAAATATTTGTTTATCGTCCTAGGGGGGTATTGTCTTGTAGCAAAACACAAACCTATTGATAATTAAGTCTTTATTTTTTTTTCTTCTTTTTTCCTTCAAGTCATTTTTGGTACTATATAACAAGTGATTAATAAGGCTTCTCTGTACGTCAGTGCAGCATAATAAACTAGGATACAGAGTTAAATTGATAATTAAATATAGACATGGCTAGTTAAGGTGAATTATATATTGGTAATTGCTGGATTATTTCCCTGTTAAGCCTATTGGTACTCATATGTTGCGTATAAGGGTACATGTTTGAATTGTCTCAACGAGACTTTTCAAGCAAACACATGAAGCCTGTAACTAAGCACAAAAACACCGTGACAGCTGGACTGCATTTTAAAAATACATTTCTTTGAATGTTTAGATTTTTAATTTTGAGGGTGACAATAAGGAACAAACACAATTTATCAAATTTTAAGTATGAAAAATGTTATTTTGTTTCTGTCAAACTTAGAATATATGAGTAACTTCACACTTAAAGAGGTGGCACATGAGCTGCCACCTATTTAAGTGTGTGGCACATGAGATGCCACCTATTTAAGTGTGAAGTTTCACATAATTGTCTGTGTTTGGTCGATTATTTGTGATGGGTGGAAATTCTACACGACTTCTCTTGAGAAGTTTATGCTTCACACGAACTCAGCTTCATCTGAATCTTTAGAGCTGGATAACTGCCTGCACATTGTTAAAGTTGGCATAGCTAAAATAAACCGAAAACTTGTAAATATGTTCTTACATATCAATTTTAGCACCCTCAACATATGTTTTGGTTTAGAATTTTTCTTCTTACACACTCTTTTCAAGGAGCTTGTAGCTCGTATGCATATTTGACATCAATTATTGTAGTAATTCATATACCTTTAATTTTGGAAAGTAAAGTTCAATAGAAAGTTGTCAGTTTCAAAGAAATAGTTGCAAGACTTGCGTTGAAGAAGTTGGCATAGCTAAAGATAAACCGAAAACTTGTGAATATTTTCTTACACATCTATTTTAACAAATGTTTTGGGTGCTCAAAAGAACCGTCTCATTGAGACAGTTCTTTTAAGTACCCACAACATATGTTTTGGTTGAGAAATAAGAAAAATATTATTCTTACACACTCTTTTCTAGGAGCTAGTAGCTCGTATGCATATTTGGCATCAAATAATGTGGAAATTCGTGTACCTTTCATTTTGGAAAGCAAAGTTCTATAGAAAGTTATAAGTTTAAAAGAAATAGTTGCAAGACTTGCGCTGAAGAATCAGTGGTTTTATTTCTTTTTAAGATGAAAACATAAGTGTAATAACATTTTGTCATATGAGGCAACGGCTCCCGGGTGCCATTTAGTTTGGCGTTTACTTACACTATTATGGTGTATGCAATGTTATAACATCCTAGCTAGTGTGTGATGGTTCATATTACTGCGTGGGTCCTCTGTAAAACCATTGGCAAATTATGAAATCCATTTACATGCCTTTATGAGACTACTTGAATGAGTTTAAATCAAGATTGATAATTACAGCCTATATAAGACTACAGTTATCTGTCATAACTTTTCTGAAATTAGCCATAGCCGATTTGTTTTACTAAAAAAGGTTTTAGTTATTTCCCTACAAGATACGCACAAAAAACCCCCCCGATGAATCAACATCATCAACAAAAATACTTCTATCAAGCATTCAGTGTTCTGGATTTTGTGCCTATGTGCATACATGTGTGCGCGTGCGAGTGTGTGTGTTCAAAGGACAGTCTATTGCTGTAACGCAAGCTTAAACTGCATAACTGCATGTGGTCTGGGGACGTAAATAATATGAACTCGTTTGTGTTGAACTTTATCGACAGATTTCTAGTTTGGATTTTAATTTACCTTGTGAGACATGATTGCACAAATTAATGCCAAATATTTCACTGAATTGTTTTACTTGTCAATTTGTTGTTTTTCTCAATAGTCTTCGATTGTCGGCCTTTTTCTGTTTTCATTATACGTCGCCAGGAATGCTAGCTCCGCATAAAAATTGAAAACCAACCACCAGTTCGAACAATCAAATTTGGAATGATTATATCCGCTTCTGGAGTAATTTAATTTTGATTAAACAAATATTTTTATTTTACGTTAAAGAACACGTAGTAGAAATAAACGAACAATCTGTAGAAGAAAAACATGAGCGGTTAGTTTACATAAGCGTCATTTCAAATGAAAAACGCCATTAACCAGTAGGGTAAAGTAGGGTAAATTTGGACGGTTAGCTAAATTCGGACAGCGACTTTGAATGTTTTTTATTTTAATAATTGGAATAAAAAATCAATTATCTAAGCAAACAGTGAAAATCCTGATGAGACTCATCCGGATTTCCAGTGTTTGTAAATAAATGTCCGATTTTACCTAATGTCCGAAGTTACCCAACTTTACCCTAGCCCTTTGTATAATGCGTACTTTGGCAAACAGTGAAGACCCAGGTGAAATGCCAATTTTATCTGGAAATTATAATCTGTGACCCCTCGATATGTACAAAGGACTGTCCTATGAGCCGCCGTGGTGTAGTGGAAATACCACTCACCTTGTACCCAGGGGTCCCCAGTTCGATCCAGCTCCTTCAGTCTGTCGCATTAGACTTTCAGCCGTAACCCAGTCTCCATATGACCCAAGCTACGACTCTACAATGCTGCGGCGACTAGTTTGCGTCTTTCAAAACTCTTTTCATGCTAGGTAATTTTGCATGCTTTTTGAAAACTTCTGATTTTTGTTTTCTAAATTAACGTTTTCAAGAAATTATTTCGGGAATATCATCAGAGTGTCAAACGGTTTGGATCCAGATCAGGCCCGACATTTCGTCGGGCCTGATCTGGGTCTTAACTGTTTGCAAAGGCGATCAGCACATCCAAAACATATATACAGTCAGACATAAGTTAAGCATCGCCCCAATAGTTTCCTTGAAAAACGAAGGAAGCTTTCCAGTCATGAATATTTTCTTGTTTTATTTATTAGAATAGATCAATTGGTGACAATTTACAGCTAGTTTTGATTAGATTATCATTAAGGTAAACAACCAGGCATGGTAAATGGACACTTACCCCTAAAACTGTCCCTATTCTCTACCCCATTATGGTATTTTCAAAACGCTTAGACATGTAAAGTGTTAGTGTCATATTGTTACAATATTAAAGACAAGTTCTGTCTGAAAATTTCAGATTCATATCTTGAAAAGAATAAAAGTTATGGATGTGTAAAGAATGGCATGTTATATAGTGATAATGCAAAAATTAAAAACACGCAATTAACTTTCTCTATGATCCTCTATAACTGACATGTAATTTAGAGTTCGACAGCATCAATTTAGCATTATTTTGGAAAATAGGTCAAGATTGTTTTTGCGTTTATATAAATTCAAAGTAAGCACTTTGGGTTAAGCTGTGACACTTTTTAAGGGTATACCCCCAAAATAGGGGTTGGTGTATACAGGACACCGTAGAAATTTAGCAAAATGACCAAATGGCATTCTGATATGTCTAGCAGACCAAGAAAAGACTAGGGCAACAAAATGTTACAAATTGGTTGTTCTTCTGAAGAAATTTGTACACGAAAAATGACTCTGAAATAATGTTTGCGTGATGCTTAACTTATGTCTGACTGTATATTTAAACTGAAAGGTGAGACAATAATAACAAGTATACGCTCAAAATTTTGTCTAATTTAAGCATACAAAACCTAATATGGGACCCTATTGCAAGGATGTTTTTCTTGCGTATAGGCTCATGGTTTGTTCAATTATTTATCAAGTGGTCTTAAAATATTTTTCTTCAATATAGTACAGACATCTTCTGCCTGACATGAGCTTGTGTGTTTTTCAGAAGGTTAAAGCTTGTTTTTGAGTGCTGTAATAATGTTTATGAAAAATATTGAGAGCGAAAACTATTTTTACGCCACATAACGTCCAACGATTTTCTGCCACGACCCCCATTTTTTTCATGGCTAGATTCCTTCAGTTTGGGGTCGAAGTAGGCAATTATTTTAAAGTCTTGTAGTCTGTAATGATTTAGTTCATGTATTTAACAAAACGAATTTGTATTTTACACTGTTAAAAATAAATGCAAGTTAACACCAGAAGAGGTGGCAGCTGAGCTACCACCGCTTTTGGTGTTAACTTACACTAACTTTCCTGTTAAAAAATTATTTAGTTCATGCTATCAACCATGTTACAGTGTGTTTCCTCTAGACTTTTCATACTTATGTCAAAGAATAAATAGATAGTTGTTTACAAAAATGTAAAGAAATAAAAATTCTGTGTATTAACCCTTTGTATTCACGGGCGCTTTGGCAAACAGTGAAGACCCTGATGAGAACGCGGCATTTTAATATGGTCTACACTATTTGCCGAGGGGCAGAAATGCATCATAATATGAAAATTCCGACCTGTGACCCCTTAAAATATATAACGGACATTCCCATCATTATTGCATTTATATTTATGGAAAAATCCATCAGAATACAAAAGGTTAAGAAACAAACTACACCACGACCACCACCAGCAGTCTGAGCAGCAGCTCCAAAATTGACTTGAGTACTCAGCTCTCAGAGACTGTATATAAACCTGAGTGATTTGCTAAATCAACTATGTGTAGATAATCAAGATAAGAGTGATAGTCCGTAACACTCCTCCTCTTTAAGGAAGTCATCATTAAATTTTATAATGACGGAAAAGTATTTTTTTGCGAAATAAAGTCCAATCCTGTACGAACCCCTTTCTAACGAATGACACGAAAGTCGCAATGTTGATAAAGCTACATTACTAAACATCCCGACCGGTCTTGAAATTGAACCGGATCATCAATCTCCAACTCCAAGACCTCATCAGCCACTTGCCAACCTCTGAACCAGGCCTCGGGAGCGCAGTGGCTCAGTGGTAGAATGCTTGACTCGAGACCGGATGACCGCAGGTTCGAGCCTCATCGGCGTCACTGTGTTGTGGTCCTTGAGCAAGACGCATTTACTCTAGCTTAGTACTGGTTCAACCCAGGAAGACCCGTCCCTGTTTAACTGAAAGATTGTTGATGGGACGTAAAGAATCAATTCAAATCAAATCAAAAATGACCCAGGCCCCGAGGTTATAAAACATTTTATGCTCAACTCAACTGAGCATGGAATTTATCATGGTTATAAATGTTAAAATGCCAACAATTGTTGGTATTTGAACATTTATTAGTATGATAAATATAACATTTGAGAGTTCTAAAGCAAGAAACATTACTGTTGTTCAGCATTTTAGCAGGCCCCCAGTGAGACGGTTCTTTCGAGCAACCAAAACACATGTTTAAACTGATGGATAAGAAAATAATCGCAGTTTTACGCTGACATTTAATGCTTAACTGGCCCTATGTTTTAGTTCTTAGGAGCATTTGAAATTCCATGCTCACTTGAATTAAGCATGAAAAACGATTTAAAACCTTGGGGCCTGACTTCACTCCATGCAATGGCTAGAAAAGTTGATTGTTAAGGCCAAACAGGATGACCGAACTTGTTTTAAAACAGACCTATACTCTGGTATAACACTGTGGCTGCTCTTTTATTAACAGATTCCTAATGTTTGTATTTCTACATTAGTATAATATACTCTGCAGACTAACAGACCAAACTCTTTCAAGTTTTCCGTTCTGTGTTCCACTAAACAATTAACCTTAATATCTGTATACCGTTATTAACTCATTGCACGCTGGGTAATTTTTCGCGTTTTTTGTCGCCTGCTGACTTTTTACAAAATTAAAATTTTCACAAATTTCTTTCGACGGGAACACTTTCAGAGTGTCAAACAATTCGGGTCCAGATCAGGCCGACGTTGGTAAAGGTATAGGTAAAGGCTACATAGGTAAATTGCTCTAGTGTGTTATATAAAACGTGATGGCCGTGTGGTCTAAGTGGCTTTTGTAATCCAACAGCCTGACGCTCAGTGGTTCGACTTCAGGCGTGACCAATATTTTTCTTTATATTTTATCCCTCTTTGTCATTTTCCCTGGCAATTTAAAAAAATGTATAAGTATTCAAAATTTGATCAAAATATATGGTGCGGTTTAAGAGTTATGAGCATTTTCACTAAAAGACCTCTACCGACCAAATTGGGCAAAGCCTCCTCATCACTTTGCATACTAGTGGCTGGACAATTAAGTATGCAAAATTTGAACGCATGTTGAATCGCTTGTCAAGCCTCGCGATGTCAACAAGCGTTCTCAAAGCCGTGCCTGGTAAACTTGATATCAAAAGACACTCACCTAGTATTCTCTATGTAAAGTTTCTGAGAAAATCATACTTGAATATATTGAAGGCAGTGCAATACATGTGACCTTGGCTGAAAGGACAAAGGTAAGCCATGACCTTTGATCCTGTTTTGTATTAACTGTCGCATTTTTGGAAACATATCTATGGCAAGTATTATGGTTTTTGGTTTCAACGTTTTGCAAAAAACATTTTTTCGATTTTTTTCAAATATAAGCAAGTTTGACCTTGCCGCATGCTTTATACCAAGGTCCAAGGTCATTGGTGTTTTTATACCATGTATGTGCGTGGTGACCACTTTGTTCGCACAAAATAGTCATATACAAATTGCCTGATGAAATGGGTGGTCAATATCTTTGATTTCAATTGGCCTTGTGTTTGTTTAGAAAATTATGTTAAATATATTGAAGGCAGGACAGTATAAGCGACATTGACTGAAAACTCAAAGGCCAGCCATGACGTTTGTTACTTATCTATAGCCATTGTCTCATTAGGATAGAATCATCAAGAAAGTGGGATAATGACTTTGGTATTGACAGTTATTGAAAAACAAACTTTTCAAGATATTGCCCATATTATATAGATGCATTAGGAATCAAATTTGAGCTTACCAAAAAGTATGTAAATGCCAACCTAGGATCATTTTTGTTTAAAGAAAACGTTTGAAGGTGTGTGTTTTTACCATATATGGGCATGATGGACATTTTGGTTATGTGACCTAAACAATATAGACATATTTGAATTGTCTCATCGAGTGAATTACGAACTCTAACTGTGAAATTTGGGTTTCTGAGAAAAATATGTTTGATTATATTAATATAAGTAGAATTTGAGCGACCTCGGATCAGAGGTCAAGGTTTATCTGCAGGCAAATTTCTCATTAGGTTAAACATATCTAGCAAGTACAATGACTTCTGCATTAACAGTTATCAAACTTTCCACATTTCAAGATGTACCCCATACAAATGCAATAGGAATCAAATTTGAACTTGCCGTAAAGTAGGTCAAGGTCAACCTAGATATTACCCATATTATATAGATGCATTAGGAATCAAATTTGAGCTTACCACAAAGTAAATAAATGTCAACCTAGGATCATCAATTTTACATACTTGGTATGGATTACAACCCCATCGCTTAATAGCAATGTACAACGTAATTGGTAGATTTGTTACAGAGCAGACGTTTGAAGTTTTTTTACCATATGTGGGCACGATGTGACCTAAACAATATAGACAGATTTAAATGATCTCATCTAGTGAATGCTCACTGTGAACTTTGACTTCTATTTGCCCTTTGATTTCTGAGAAAAATATGTTTAAGGATATTAATATTAGTCCAATTTGAGCGACCTTGGATCAAAGGTCAAGATTTATCTGAAGGCAATGTCTCATTAGGTTAACATATCTAGCAAGTACAATGACTTCAACATATCAGTTATTAAACTATCAACATTTCAAAAATGCAACAGGAATCAAATTTGACCTTGCCATAAAGATGGACAAGGTCAACCTAGAATAATCATGGCCTACCACCACAATGCCTCATACCAAGACCTAAGGTAATTTGTTCAAAGAGGATTCTAAAGTGTTTTAACCATATAAGAACGTGGTAGCCGTCTTGGTTATGTGACTATGACCATTTGAACAAAGGTTGTTTCCCCACCCTAGAAAGTATTCATATGGAATTAGAGTCCAATGGACCCAATGGTTTCAGAGGAGAAGATGTTTAGAAATTTTGACGGACAGACAACGGACGGACGCCGGACCCATTAGTATATTACAAGGTCTATCATGAGCCTTCGGTTTAGGCCAGTTAAAAGAAAAAAGAAAAATACTTATGAATTCATGTTTACTTTTAATAATAATTTATTTTGCCAACTTATCTCAACAAATCCAAGATTAAGACCTTTCCCTACAAGATTAACCAGGCTTCGAGTTTATAAATCGTGGGCGAATACTTGGTACCAGTAAAATGCATTTAAGCTCCTCGGTGGCTTAGGCTGCTGTCCGTGTTAAGGCGGTGGTTCTGTTGTTGTTGACTTGCTGTTTATTGTTACTTCCATTGTGGGTGTCTGTAATTGTTCTATGTTTTGTTGTACGTTACTCTATGTCCATTCTAGTTTCGCATCTTGATGGGGAAGAGAGAGATGGTTGCTTTGCTTAGTTTGTCTTCCTGGTGTCTCGTGATTGTTATGTGGCTCTTCCTTGCGATGCCATGGGTGTGCCTGCAGTTTGTGATTTTGGTATTTCCTGATCATACTCGCTTACTACTTTTGCCCATGCTCAACTCAACTGAGCATGAAATTTTAACTGCTCATAAAAGATAATATGCTGAAAAATAAAGACAGTTTTGCTCTCACACTCTCAGATTTTGTTTTTTGTCTGTTTGATTTGATTCTTTACGTCCCATCAACAATCTTTCAGTTAAACAGGGACGGGTCTTCCTGGGTTGAACCAGTACTAAGCTATGATAAATATGTCTTGCTCAAGGACCAAAACGCAGTGACGCTGGTGAGGCTCGAACCCGCGGCTTCTTTGTCTCGAGTCAAGCACTCTACCACTTAGCCACTGCGCTCCCGTCAGATTTTATATTTTTCACGCTAAGTTGAGTTGAGCATTAAAAAAAGTTTTATTACTATACCTCGAGGTCATGTGCATTTCAAATTCCACCGTCTGCGCGGTGTTGTGTTCTTGTCCTTGAGTCCCAATTTCTTAAACATGGGAAGCGTCCTGAAATTTCTGAAGCATTGTTGAGTGGGACGTAAAGCATTAACGCAAACATACAAGGAGTCTTGAAAAAAATAAGCATTTTTAAGCAAACTATGCAAAAGCCTGTCCCAAACATAACCACGTCGATGTTGTTGTTTTTTGTTTGTTTTCTATATTTTTATTTGATTCTTAACGTCCCAGTCAACATTTTATCAGGCTCTGCACTGTTTGTTAAGACGCGACCGATCTTCAGAGAAAGAACTACAATAATGTTTCTGGAAATGCCTTTGACCAATCAATATATAGATTGGACCACCCTGACTAACTGATGGTTTCAAATTTTATGGGAAATTCGATTGGTCTAAAAATGGTTATTAAATGGGTTGCTGGTCTCTTCTTTAATTAATGCAAACAGTGAAGACCTAGAAAAGACCCCGTGTTCTGTTCTGTTTCGACATTGTTTGCATTTCCCCTTTTGGAACCCTGTAAGGCATCGAATTCAGGAGATATTACAGTAAATGTAAAGAAGTTCGAACATTAAAAATAATATTTATATGTGTTCGAATATTTAGAAATAATGCTACTGTTCGAAAATTTACAAGCACCCTGTTTTTTCGCAAACAAGCATATGTACGTTGCTTTGATGACGAATCGCTTAGTAATCCTCTCCCTTTATATTTAATTGTCAGTTTTTATAACAAAAATGAGCAAAAGACAACGTAATATTAATATTGTAGGGCAAAAGTCGACAGTTAACACGGATAAATTGGTAAGATAATTAGTTCCTTCATTCCCCATTTGTTACATTAATTAACTCTTTGCCTACTAGTATCGTCTGCTTTTAACCTTTGCAAACAGTTTGGACCCAGATCAGGCCCGACAACATGTCGGGCCTGACCTGGATCGAAACTATCTGACACCCTAATGGTATTCCTAAGAGAATTTTTGGAAAACGTTGATTTTGAAAAAAATCAGCAGACGACAAAAAAGCATGAAAAAATCACCATTTGTTACATTAATATATGGCACGACTATGCGTTATCGGGCACCCACGCGAAAAGTAACAACCACAAGGTGGAGGAGTACGTACTAAGTTTTGTGTGCCGACTGATGACACGTTCGGGTGCAGGGTTCTCGTGAATCTGGATAAAAGTAGTTGTGCGGAGCTCTCAGTTTCGGATGTATGGCCAAGCAATTATAACTGCTGAAAAACCGTAACAACAACCTATTCTTGATTCCCGTTAGATTTCAGACATTTCAGGGGTTGCATATGATTATTATGTTTATTCTTTTTATGAAAATGCATATACTTTTTATACTAATTTATATAAATGCATATATTCTTATATTTATTCTAATTTATATAAATGCATATACTTCTTATATTTATTCTAGTTTATATAAATGCTTATACTTCTATTTTATTCTAATTTATATAAATGCACATACGTCCCATTTTATTCTAATTTATACAAATGGATATACTTCTTATATTTATTCTAGTTTATATAAATGCATATACTTCTTATTTTATTCTAATTTATATAAATGCATATACTTTTTATTTTATTCTAATTTATATAAATGCATATATGCTTCTTATTTTATTCTAATTTATATAAATGCATATACTTCTTATATTTATTCTAATTTATATAAATGCATATACTTCTATTTTTATTCTAATTTATATAAAGGCATATACGTCTTATTTTATTCTAATTAATATAAATGCATATGCTTCTTTTTTTATTCTAATTTATATAAATGCATATACTTCTTATATTTATTCTAGTTTATATAAATGCACATCCTTCTTTCATATATTCTAGTTGAAATATTTACATTAGTTGATTGATAGACTTATTTAGAAGAGATTATAATGTACCAGCAATTTTTGGTGGGTGCTACGGTTTTGCCAGACTTGGATCTGAGCAGAATCAATCACCAAACGTCCTAGTGAGAATGTGCGGATAAGCATGATTGCATGATCATAAAATTTTGCTTGTCGTCAAAGTGGCAATATGTATTTTCAGATAGGATGGCATGGTGCTGTATTTTAAGCCAAAGCAAACAGTAAATGCTTAGCAGGAACGGTCAAAAACGATATGATCTGTTCTACAACCGTTTGTACAACCGTTGAAGGCGTGTTGAGCCTGCTGTATCAGAGCATAGATTGGAGCAGTCAGTCCAGTAATGATCTTTTCATTTGGGATGTCCAGCATTCGTCACTTTGTCCATTAGGAGGCATTATTAATGTAACTCTTTGCATGCTGGGTAATTTTGCAAGTTTTTGTCGTTTGCTGACTATTTTTCAAAATCAACTTGTTCAAAAAATTTCAGAAGTACCATCAGAGTGTCAAACAGTTTGGATCCAGATCAGGCCCGACCTTTTGTCGGGCCTGATCTGGGTCCAAACTGTTTGCAAGCCATCAGCAGACGTCAGCAGACGACACTAGCAGGTTAAGAGTTAAATCAGAAACCCGAGGGCGATTTTCAAACGTTTACTCTATTTTCATTATTAGATCTCTAACTGGTCATTATTTGCAGACCTGTATTTCAACATTTTATCGATTCAAAACAAAATGATAGAAATGATTTTAATTGACATTAAATGTCTGTTACTTTTATTGCAATGCGGTTTATGTAGATTAATAAACTGTATATTTCTCGGGGCCATTTTTACCTTATCTCCATGGTTAGATACACACGAACCGAGATATCAGCGCATCTTGGCAGACTTTGATTTCCAGCGAAACCGTGCACCTATTGATCATGTTGATATGGGCCTAATTCATAAGGTCGGCAAAGGAACTCTTCTGGCAAAAGAAAACACCAGAAGTTATCTAAAGTGCCACCTAGAGGCGTTAGTTGGAGGTACTAGCTTCGGTCTTTATCGTTGAAAGATGCCAACTTTAAGCTTTGGTATTTCCATAATAAAAATGTCTCATGTAAACCAAATTAAGGACTTACAGAAAGAGTTGTTTTCTTCAGAATATTCCCATAGTTTGCGATTTTTCTGCTCTGGTTTTTGATTTTTGGTCAGTCAAAACTTTCGGAAAGTGGTTAAAAATTATAAAATCATGGCGGTAAGAACCAAGGAGCTCCGAATTTTTATACAATATGGCGGCTGTGACGTCAGCCCGGCCTTATCAATAGCCCTTTCCATCGAGATAATGCTTCTCTCTTTCTCTATCAGTATACTGTTTAAAGGTTCAATCACAGCTACGTAGACCGGCATCAGACCAGTAAAAAGAGCAATTAGTTTATACGAGTCCGAAATACATGTTCTGAAGCTGGGTCTATTGGTCCTCATGTTTGTCTGCTTCATAACCTTCTTCCAGGCGAACCAACCTGCAAACGTGGTGCTACACATGTTTCGATTTCGGACCGGAGCCAAAATAATCTCTCGAGGAAATCACGACAACTGTATAAAGACCTTTCTGTTGAGCTTTTTAGACCGAAGAGTTTCAATTTACTTAAAACCTCTTCCATATTCTTTATGTATATGTGGGGCGAACCAGCCCCTGCATACGTGATGCTACACATGTTTCGATCTCGGACCGGAGCCAACATAACATGTCTCGAGGAAATCACGACAACTTTATAAAGACCTTTCTGTTGAGCTTTTATTTTTAGGCATACGAGTTTCAGTATCGTTAAAATATTCCCCATGCAGTTATTCGTAATGTTTCATAAAGTCTTGCTTTGGTTCTTTGGTAGGAAGTCTAGATGTGATGCAGTGGGTGGAGCAGCGAATTCCAGGCTTAAACGTGCAAGCCTACGGCAGCATTTATTCAATAGGGCTAAATTGCTTTATATATGTCATAGCCTTTCACTTTCACACCATGTACTTTGTATATGCGAACAGCAAAGGCTCTGGCGAGATTGTGTATGCACAGGCTCGCCTGAGCCATCACTGTTCGCCGGAGTGATAAGCGCCATTTTCATATGCAATGTTTCATATTATTTAGATTTTTATCGAAACGCATTCTGTTTCCAAATATTTATGTCACTCGTTTTCGTGATAACATCTATGCTGACCAGTTACCTAACATATGTCAAAACTTCTGGCATACCTCGAAAAGATGCGCTGTCGATAAAAGCAGTTCAATAAAGTTAAATACCAGCTAGCATAAAGTAGTCATATTGTCGTAAATACTTTTGTACCATTCGATCTTTATGGCATGGAAATAATTGAATGTGTCTCTTGACAAAGTGAAATGGGTCTCTCAAATATTGAATTGCAATTTTAACCCCCTTTTGACTGGGTACACATGTAATGTTGTTTGATTGAGCAACACAAAATTGTTTTCATGGAAAAATAAAACTATCAAAACCAATGTATATATTTGATATTTGAGCAGCAGTAGTTCAGTATATATGCTGCATTCAAGTGGATATGGCTTAAAATTTAGCAGATTATTCCCAAAAATGACCGTGACAATTCAAACGAGGTCACAAAAAATTAATCAACACTTAGATTACCCTTTATAAGAATTGTCCTTAGTCAGTTGCTTGAAAAAGCGCAATATCTAGAGCTATCATGCATGTTAACATGACAGCCTTAACGCTTTTGACACTGGATAGCGTTGCCTATTTTTGTCTACTGATGGGGTTTTTTTTTCAAAGCCGTTTTGCAAGAAATACCATCAGTGTGTCAAACAGTATGGCTCCAGCTCAGACCCGACACATACCGAGCCTGATCTTAGCCCAAACGGCTGGCTAAGGTTACTATCAGGCGACAAAAGATGGCACAGTAGACAGAGAGTTAAAGCCAGCAAACATTTAACGTCAAAACAGCATACAATCAACGTCGATTACTACTATGAGCTAATCTATGCCGCTAGTCGGACAACAAATAACAAAAGTCTTTGTGTCTCGAGTAAAAGTAAAATTAATGTTTAAACAATATGTTTCAAATTGGCGACCATTTTACAAGGAAAAATGACAAGTTCCACCGCTAAAACAGTTCACAGAACTAACCATGAACAAAGAGAAAGTTACATTTTATGCCATCTACACGAATGAATTGCCACTGTAAACAACCTTATCAGGGTTTTGGTATATGGATGCCTTACTGTCGGAAAAAAGAACGATCTGAGAAAGCACATGCTAGCCATTTGTTCATAATACAGGTTCAGAGTGTTGGCCTAGCTGGGTGCTATGGGGAGGAAGTTCCATTTTTAAGATAAAAGAGCTTGATTAAGCTGGTGTTTCAAACATCTGTTGCATATTTCAAAGTGGTCTTAATGGACCCAGCCTCGCAATGGTGATAGATGAACAGTCGTGAAATAAAAAATGAGGTTATAAAATATTATGAATTTGCAAAAATGAAAATCGACATTTACCATAGTTTCTTTAACTGCAATTCGCGCCTTCAATTGCTCTGCTTTGTCGTTCGAATTTTCTATAGCAAACATTGCTTACATTTTCGTGCCGTAATAATCAAAGTACTGAGAGTACTCACACTTTGCCATACAAGATATAGATTGAAATGGAATCATGTAGCTTAATAAAACGACAAGGGGATCTACTTTATTCTAGCTTACATCTTGTAGAACTTACACTCATAATCAGTGAAGCGATCAGCGAAGGCTTAAAAAAATCTGCGCATCCGCGCATCCTTGCCAGAGTATTCACTGCTCGCTGAAAACACTTCAAAACAGCGAAATTATTCACCAATGGTTGGTTACAATGTAACTGTGATTGACGCGTTAACCCTTTTTGTACCAATGGAATTTCCCAAAAAGTTAGATGCAGTTTAGACAGGATAGTCCATTGTATATATTAATGGGCCACAGGTTATAATTTCCAAAAAAGAACTGTATTTTCTCTCCAGATCTGAAGATCGAATGTTGTCGTAGCAAGCAATGCAGACCCTGGTGAAATGCCGCATAGCCAGGCCCAAAACTAAAGAAGACACTGATATAAAACTTTTATCGGTGGGTCAGTGTCAGATATTTTTCTATGGCTGGGCCCACGGAGGCGCAAATTTGGAGTTTTTCTTTAGCTCTGACAATCTATGAGTTGAGAGTCATTTTCTTTGCTTCATCACAGTATGTAAATGATCTGGTTGTTTTCCTGTGATGATACATTGCAGAAGTTAGGAAGCCTCGACGCGAGCTTAACTAATTCTGTGTTTTTTACAACAGCAAAATCTAGGGCGAACTTGCGATTTGGCCAGTTAAATGTATCTAAGCCCCTAACCCGAGGCTTTGGCTGCTGTCCGTTCTAAGGTGGTGGTTCTGATTGGTTATTGTTCTGTGTTTGATGTTGCTCCCATTGTTTGTGGGGTTTGTTATGCAGTACTCTGTGCCCTTCTAGTTTTCAATCATCTCACTGGAGAAGAGAGAGCTGGTTGCTTTACTTTTATTGTCTCATGCTATCATGTGTCTGTTATTGTTCTTTGCCTCTTCCTCATGGTGCCGTGGGTTTGTCTGCAGTGTGTGATTGTGACATTTCTTAGTCATACTCACTTTTTCATAACCTCCGAAGAATGAAATTCACTTTTTTGATTTTTTTTTTTCTTACAGCCAATACCGAGTTCTCACGACAAAATTCTCACTTCAAGCGCGAACAGCGAGAATGTACAGGTAATTTGAGTATCTAAAGTAACTGCATTTATCATATGACATCGCGTCTGTGAGTGCAATAAAATCGATAAATCACTAGTGGTTTACAGATGTTTGGGAAACGTTACGACGTCCATAACAACGTTGCGTACATAATGACAAAAGTATATCGTTTAACGGCAGAAATGATATTTCAAATCAATCTTAATGTCATATGATAAATAGAATCTAACATTCGTGCTCATGTTTTACTGAATTTATTAAACTCGTTGCGAAAAAGAGATAAAATGCTCGGCAAGCCTCGCATTTTATCTCGTTTCCCCAAGTCATTTCATAAATTCAATAAAATATGAGCACTCATGTAAGATCATCTATGTATCATGTCAAGTGGAATGTTATCGTATGTCACACATGCTATGCATGACAGCTACATACAATACATACAATGTTTCATCTCTAGGTATGAATACAATGTTGCAGCTATACATACGCATTCAGTATTGAAGCTATATATATGCATACAATATTGCAACTGCATGTATCCATACAGTGTTGCAGCTTTATTCAGCTATCAGTTTGCAGTAATGTTGTCGCTACGCCATACATACAATGTTGCAACTTCATGTATGCCTACAGTACTGTAGTAACACTTATATGCTTCTATTGTTGCAGCTTAATGTAAGCATACAGTGGACCATGTAATGTTGCAGAGTATGCAGTTGCATTAAAGAGGCTTGTATAGGGGTTTTAGGGATACAGGATATTTGCAATTTTACTTCCAGGGATATGTGATACAACCCATTTTAGTTCCAGGGATATGGGATACTGTGCTCAATATTTTTGTTTACTTTTAGTGATATTAGATAATAAGGATCATTAATTATGGGGACATTTGCTTTATAAGGGATACTTGCTTGTTTACCTCAAGGAATATGGGATATTGGTAACCCCCTATACAAGCCTCATTAAATGACTTTCCTCTGACATGATGCATAAGGATATCGTATTGGGTTCGTATCGCACGTATATCAACTAACAAGTGGTGTAAGGATAATTAACCAGACTGGTGCATGCAAATATTTACTAGAAAATTGCGGGCGCATAGGCATGTAAGTTCACACATATCAGAAAAGCACGTGCTGAGATCCGAATTACACCATAATCCCTTATCATATAAAACTGTACTTTTAGGTTTAACATATCTGCACTGAGCCCCTTAAAAATATTTCATGCTCAACTCAACTGAACATGAAATTTTCACTGCTCATAAAATCTAAAATGCTGAAAAATAAAGATAATTCTTGCTTTGAACCGTTCAGATGATGCTAATAAATGTTAAAATGTCAACAATTGTTTCAAATGAAAATGTAATAAAAGGAAAATACACCATATAGATTCAACTTCTCTGTATGGCATAAGATAATTTACAACGTAAAATCTATATTGATCACCGTCCAAATAACAAAGTTATATGAAACCTACTATCACTATCTCACTGTTATTTTCAGTCAAAAGAATACCTGAAAATGAACTCTGGAGCAGTTTAGATTCTACAAATGTTATGAATTGCAAAATCATATTTTTGAATAAAAACAGTCTTGATCCAAAAATAGGATCTAAGCGTGTCTTTTTTTGTTTTTGTTTGTTTGCTGTTGCTGTTTTTTTTTTTTTTTTTTTTTTGTTTTTATTTTTTGTGGGGGGGGGGAGGTATAAAGGATACTTCTTGTCTAAAATAGAGTTAATTTGAAGAGCAATGCACATAACAATTCGAATATGCTCTTTAAATGATTCATGGAGATGGGGGACATGAACGTACGAGATATAACGAGCTTACAGTATACATGGTAACGGTTCCACAATGGGGGTCCTTCAGTTTATAGACGTAGCTACTGGTTATATCGTCGTGTCTAAAATTGTAAACCAAGACGTATTAAATATGGAATTGCTCGTCGTAAATAGACAATAACCTGGAGACAATAACTTAGATTAAGTTTATCAACATCTTTATTCCGTAAACGCGCGTGCTCATGGGCATCAATAGTTGACATAAAGTTGATTTAATGAGCTTTAAATGATGCTTGAAATGCGAGAAATGAGCAGAGCATTCTAGATTAACCCAATATTCAACAGTATTTAACCGCTTGAAATTTTGAATCGTAAAATCTCATTATGGATACCCATAGATCGCTACTTTGGCCAACAGTGAAGAGCCAGATGAAATGACACATAATGCGACATTTCATCAGGGTATTCACTGTTTGCCAAGATAAAAATAGTTTGCAGGGACATTATCATATTAAACTTTACACATTTCGACCTCTGACCCATAAAAATACCAAATTGTGCTTATTGTATCAATATGTAAAGGTTAAAGATCATATATGGAATTAAGTGGGAACAAGCGCATGCGAGTGAATCACTTAATAATTTTATAATTGTAATATATGAACCATGGCCTACTTAAAGTTATCTCCTCCTTTTTCATGATTGCGCCTTTGGAAATGGTCGCATTGACCACTTCACGGATTTACTTAATGATTTACTTAATAGACATTACAAATATTGACAAAATATGTGATTAAGTTGACCAAATATTTAAATTTCTGTGCAAACTGATTGGTTGTGAAGCACAGGAATGGGTGGAGAAAACTATAAGTACATGTATGGTTATAGTTTAATATGATTATAGATAATACTGCAAGTGCTGACTTGTTGCTTAGTGCTCTCATTGGATTGCAGTTTAATAATGTTATTCTAAACGTTGAGTAGAGTGTTTATAGTATTTCACAAAGAGAGAAATGTGATACTGCCACCCGTCATTTATACTAATACATGTCTCTGAACCACTGCATACTCTATTTCGAGAATTATATGAACGTGTGTATCTCTACCTGGGTAATGGTGCACTAATTGAACAGCTCGTATTTCTTTATTTATTGTATGGAGTGTTGCTCTGGTAATAAAACCATATTGCCGCTTTAGACTAGTCCATGGCTAGCACAGTCACAACGTATCTGTGGTCCTTTTCCAGCAGTGTTCATAGGTATGGTTTCCTCTTTAATTGCATGACGGTGGGTCAGGCCTCAGACTCTATGACGGCTCTGACGTAAAGCTTTAATCGGTGGGTTGGTGCCTGATGTTTATCTGTAGCTGGACCCACCGTAGCTCAACTTGAGGTTTTCTTTAGCTCTGACTATCTGTGAGTCGTGAGCCCTTTTCTTTGTTTCATCATAGTGTGTTAATTTGATTAGAGTGTTTCTCCATGATGATACATTACAATAGTTAGAAGGCTTCCATGCGAGCTGACCATTTATTGTACTTCAACAACAGCGGAATCTAGGGTGAAGATTTGGTACCAGTAAAATGCATTTAAGCCCTCCGGTGGCTTAGTCGGCTGTCTGTTCTAAGGCAGTGGTTCTGTTGTTGTTGACTTGTTGTTTATTGTTAATCTCATTGTGAGAGTCTGTAATTGTTCTATGTTTTGTTTACGTGACGTTATGTCCCTTCTAGTTTTGCAATCATCTTGATGGGGAAGAGAGAGCTGGTTGCTTTGCTTAGTTTGTCTTCCTGGTGTCTTGTGATTGTTGTGTGGCTCTTCCTCACGGTGCCATGGGTTTGTCTGCAGTTTGTGATTGTGGTATTTCCTGATAACACTCACTATTTTTTATTTAAAAAAAATATAGATCATCAAATAGCTTGGGGATCTCTGTGTAGTATACAGAGCTTATAAACCCGAGATAACACATTGCATGTCGTTTTCCCTAAACCCACTAATGGTTGACATATAACTTACGCTGGAGGTATGATCACTTCCATATAAAAAATACAGTAAAACCTATCTTAAGCAGCAACTCAATAGAAGACAAAAGATTGGTTTTCAAGACCGATTACATGTATCTCTTAA
The DNA here is from genome assembly GCA_964019695.1 of Loripinus fragilis. Taxonomy (NCBI): domain Eukaryota; kingdom Metazoa; phylum Mollusca; class Bivalvia; order Lucinida; family Lucinidae; genus Loripinus; species Loripinus fragilis. The sequence goes on from OZ026518.1 coordinate 24,898,802, forward strand.
GGCAGGTCAAAAGTATTGCAGAATGCATCAAGAGCATTCTGCAATACTTTCGACCTGCATTAAGCGACCATCTGTATTTAAGACCTTTGTTTTTTCCAATTTTAGAGGCCGCTTAACACGGGTTTAACTGTGAGTATGACCAGAAAATGTCACAATAGCACCATTTGCCATTGAGAATTTTGTTTTGTCTATTTTTGATTGGCCTTTTTACACAGACTTTACTGTATGAACTGTTACTTTAGTTTTTCTGTGATTGCACATTAAAACGTTTAAGCCCTCCAGTGGAGGTGACCACTATCCTACAATCTAAGGCTTTGGCTCTGTTGTTCTTAGTTGTTTACCAGCCAGTTGCGAGTTTCTGGTATTGCTCTGGCTTTGTGATGTAGTTCTTAGTAATATTTATAGTCTAGCAAACATCTCGTTGAGAGAGAGAGAGAGAGAGAGAGAGAGAGAGAGAGAGAGAGAGAGAGAGAGAGAGAGAGAGAGAGAGTTGATTGATTTTCATATTGAGTTGGTGCTTTTATCATTGTTTGTTGCTACTTCTATAGTGTGTGAGACTTGAAATTCGTGTTTGGCACCTTGTTTTATGATGCAGTTAATAGTACCCTTTCTAGTTTAGCAACCATCTCGTTGAGGGAGAGAGGGCTGATTTATTTGCATATTTAGTTGTTGCTTATATATTTGTTGCTACTTCTATAGTGCGCGAGACTTGAAATTCGTGTTTGGCACCTTGCTTTATGATGCAATTATTAGTATCCTTTCTAACTCTGCAACCATATCGTTGAGGAAGAGAGGGTTGATTGATTTGCAAATTGAATTGTTACTTTTATCTATGTGTGTGTGTGACTTGAAATTCGTGTTTGGCCCTTGTTTTATGATGTAGTTCTTAGTAATCTTTCTAGTTCTGCAACCGTCTTGCTGAGGGAGAGAGGGTGATTGATTTGCAAATTGAGTTGTTGCTTTTATCTGTGTTTCTTATTACTCATATAGTGTGTGACACCTGAAATTCGTGTTTGGCTCTGGTTTTGTGGTGTAGTTTTTAGTAATCTTTCTAGTTCTGCAATCATCACGCTGAGGGAGAGAGAGTTGATTGATTTGCATATTGAGTTCTTGCTTTTATCTTTGTTGGCTGCTACTTCCATAGTATGTGAGAGTTTCTTGTTTGACTCTGGTTTTATGATGTTTTCTAGTTCTGCAACTGCTGAGGGAGAGAGAGTTGATTGATTTGCATATTGAGTTCTTGCTTTTATCTTTGTTAGCTGCTACTTCCATAGTATGTGAGAGTTTCTTGATTGACTCTGGTTTTGTGATTTTTTCTAGTTCTGCAACTGCTGAGGGAGAGAGAGTTGATTGATTTGCATATTGAGTTCTTGCTTTTATCTTTGTTAGCTGCTACTTCCATAGTATGTGAGAGTTTCTTGATTGACTCTGGTTTTGTGATTTTTTCTAGTTCTGCAACTGCTGAGGGAGAGAGAGTTGATTGATTTGCATATTGAGTTGTTGCTTTTATCTTTGTTTGTTGCTACGTCTATAGTGTGTGAGAGTTTCTTGTTTGACTCTGGGTTTGTGCTTTTTTTCTAATTTTGCAACCATCTCGCTGATGAAGAGAGAGTTGATTGATTTGCAAATTGAGTTGTTGCTTTTATCTTTGTTTGTTGCTACGTCTATAGTGTGTGAGAGTTTCTTGTTTGACTCTGGTTTTGTGCCTTTTTTTCTAATTTTGCAACCATCTCGCTGATGAAGAGAGAGTTGATTGATTTGCATATTGAGTTGTTGCTTTTATCTTTGTTTGTTGCTACGTCTATAGTGTGTGAGAGTTTCTTGTTTGACTCTGGGTTTGTGCTTTTTTTTCTAATTTTGCAACCATCTCGCTGATGAAGAGAGAGTTGATTGATTTGCAAATTGAGTTGTTGCTTTTATCTTTGTTTGTTGCTACGTCTATAGTGTGTGAGAGTTTCTTGATTGACTCTGGGTTTGTGCTTTTTTTTCTAATTTTGCAACCATCTCGCTGATGAAGAGAGAGTTGATTGATTTGCATATTGTGTTCTTGCTTTTATCTTTGTTTGTTGCTACGTCTATAGTGTGTGAGAGTTTCTTGTTTGACTCTGGGTTTGTGCTTTTTTTTCTAATTTTGCAACCATCTCGCTGATGAAGAGAGAGTTGATTGATTTGCAAATTGAGTTGTTGCTTTTATCTTTGTTTGTTGCTACGTCTATAGTGTGTGAGAGTTTCTTGTTTGACTCTGGTTTTGTGCCTTTTTTTCTAATTTTGCAACCATCTCGCTGATGAAGAGAGAGTTGATTGATTTGCAAATTGAGTTGTTGCTTTTATCTTTGTTTGTTGCTACGTCTATAGTGTGTGAGAGTTTCTTGTTTGACTCTGGGTTTGTGCTTTTTTCTAATTTTGCAACCATCTCGCTGATGAAGAGAGAGTTGATTGATTTGCATAATGAGTTGTTGCTTTTATCTTTGTTCGTTACTACGTCTATAGTGTGTGTGAGAGTTTCTTGTTTGACTCTGGTTTTGTGATTTTTTTCTAGTTCTGCAACCATCTCGCTGAAGAAGAGAGCCCTTGTTGGTTTGGTTACTGTGTTTTTACTTTTATCTTTGTTTGTTGTTTATCTGCATTCTATCATCTCTTTTTCTTGGTGCCCGTGAACTGAGCATTAAATTTATCCTGCTCATCAATGGTAAAATGCCAACATTGATTGGCATTTTAACATTAATCGGCAGGATAATTACAACATCTGAGTGTTTTAAGCAGGAATAACTTATTTTTAAGTATTGTGCAGTTGAAGTTTCATGCTCAGCTCATTTGACCTAGAAAATAGTTTTATAGTGCCTGATCACTCTCACACTCGCCGTCTGACAATCTGGTAGTATTCCTGAAATATTTTTTTGAAAAAAAAAATTGAAAACGTCAGCAGACGATACAGGAGCTTGCAAAATTACCCAGCATGCCAAAAGATAAGCCGTTGACCATCACAGCCCATTGACCTTAAACTTCTCAAATATCTACCGTTCTCCAAAAGTCCATTGGTAGCACTCTGCAATATTGGAAAGAAACTTCTTTTTTATTCTTTTTTTCCATTTATGCACAACCGCCTCCATAATCAATTGTCTTGCGCATGACGGGACTGAGGAAACCAATCGACAACTCTGCTCTGTAGTTTAAGCCGGTTTACCCTGAGGGGACATGTTCCGCGCTTGTTTATTAACTGAGAAAACGAGCAGGCCTTGTGTTGTCAAGTTCACGCGGCATTGTCCTGAAAATGTTCGTCATTGATTTTCAAAGAAATTTATATGATGTGCTGAAAAATTATGAAGTCTTAACGTTTGGCTTTTTGTCTATTAAACTATTTGATATTCAATGTGACGCATTTGGGTTTGAAGAGGTCGAAATCGCTAATAAAGTGTACTGGGCCTCAGACAGCGATTTAGCTTTTCAATAAGAGAACCACTCAGCGAGAAAATGGGAATTCGGGGTTGTCAAGACTCAACCAGTCTGCTCACTCAGGTCTCTAGAATTAAGAAATATGTTTTTTCTGAACAAAAACATGTGTTGTGGGTACTCAAAAGGACCGTCTCATTGAGATGGTTGTTTTGAGCACACAAAACAAATGTTAGAACTGACGGATAAGAAAATATTCACAAGTTTACACTCAAAAAGTGTGTCTATCTGTGCGTATGTTACTTACAGGTGCTAGTTAGACTCCTGCACTTTTGGATGTGGAAAACATGGCTGTTATACTCGGAACGACAATAACCCCGATCAGAGACGGCATTCTTGTGGACTGTGCATGGTCTCATGCTAATCTGCACCAGTGCTATTCACAATATGACATACGATGGTTTTCTCGCGGTGTGCTTCATATCCATGGACTGTCGAAGAACTGAAAATTACAAAGTTTTGCAAAACTACTTTTTTTCGAACGGGCTTTCAATATAAAGAAATGCTACTGCTTTTCAAACAAAGCCACCAGCTTTGGTAACAACTCGAAACGTTTAGTATCCCGGCTTAGTATGCCAGTATGCCAGTATGTCAGTCGCATTAGCTCGCGATATGAACATTTAGCTAGTTTGGACCCTGTTCATACCCGACAAGACGTCCAAACTGTTTGGCCATCTGATGGTATTCCTTAAAGAATTTGTTTAATTTAAAACAAAAAGTATAGACAACAAAAAACATGCAAAATTACCCAGCACGTAAGGAGTAAAAAAACTAGACATGTACGTATAAAGTGTGGCAGCACGTGTATGCATCATAAGGTCTTGTTCGTTCATTTGCATGCTCAGAATGCCCTTGCACTTGACATCACGTGTCTCCTACGTCATAGGTTACTATTTTCCGATGACCTCACCTTCGCAATTATTTCAATCAAAGTTAAAACACATAAAACGGAAAACGAATTGTTCATTTTGTGGTTTCGTCAATTTGTCGACGTACTATACAAAATCAATCACTAATCTATATCTATACATTGATCTAGTCTGAAGGTTTGTTTGTAATCTCTCAGGAATTTCATTCAGGATTCACTTTAACCCTTGTCATGTACGTAACTCCTCCCCTTTGTTAGCATGCAGCATTCGAGTTGTAAGACTGTATTTTCAATCAGATTGGAAAACAGTATGGATTCAGATCAGATGGCTTCGTCAGAAGCCAGCTGATCTGGATCTATAATGTTTTCAAAAAAGGATAAACCTAGGCTCAGCGGGACAAGGGTTATTTCATAGGAGCCACTAAAGTGTACCGTATTTCGATGGTCCCTAAATAGTTCACGTCAAACTGATTTTTATGAACATTAAGCATTAAGTTCTTATACTCGTTTGTAGTCACAATTAACATTAACAAGACAAAACGACCATAAAGGACCATGACTGGCTTGCGCATCAGCTGTCTCTCTGGGGAGTTCAATACTGGGAAATTTTGCATGCTTTTTCAAAATGTCGCCAGCTGATTTTTTCAAAATCAACTTTTTCGAAAAATTATTTCAGGAATATCGTCAGCGTGTCAAACAGATTGGGTCCAGATCAGGCCCGACATTTTGCCTGGCCTGGTATGGGTCCAAACTATTTGCAAATGCTATCAACAGACGACAAATTAGGCAAAGAGTTAAGATACAGAGGTCTGCTCGTCCATTGTCGGTAGCAATGTGTCATAAAAATTAATTTCATTGAATTGAAAATTTAAAGGCCCAATAAACGAGGTGCCACCCCGTAATAGCACGAGCATTTAAAACGCTGTTACATTTGAATTGCAGCGAGTTGAAAACTATTTTATTTCAACAAAATGATGAGTCAATTTTAAATTAAGATTCTTCTGTCACTTTAAGCTGTCCTTGTAGTTTGAGCCCTAGCTTTGATGTTGACTCTTTACCTGCTAGTGACGATTTTTGCCGTCTGCTGTAACTTTCGCAATCAGTTGGGATCCAGTTCAGATTCGACAAATTTGTCCTCATCTAGATCTAAACTGTTTCATTCTGATTTTATGTGTTTGTGAAACGGGTAATTTTGAAATCATGAGCAAGCGACATAAACTGCAAATTACCCAGCACGTACTGAGTTTATCTTTCATGGACTATGACTTCTGAGAGTGTTCGCTCATTGGAAGGTCAGCATCAGTTTTTCATCCATGTAACGTTTTCTGGGTTGAACCAGTACGGTTGCGGTGGTTCGTTTATGTGTGAGGCTTTTGCATTTTGTCCTTTGGTTCTTTTCGTCAATTCCAGTTTTGAAATCATCTCGCTGAAGAAGATCTGGTTGCTTTAGCTTGAATTGTATTCTAGCTTTTATGTGTGCGTCTGTTTTTGTTCAGTCAATCTCTCTTCCTTATGGTGCCATTGATTTGTCTATGGTTGTGACATTTGCTGTTTAAAACCCCACTGGCTGTATGGAGCAGAGGATAATGTGTCTTGCTCAAGGATGCAACACAGTGCCTCCGGTGAGGCTACTGAGAGAGCCAGCGACTCATTGGGCAGTCAATAACTCTACCACTGAGCCACAGCGCTTTCTCCAAAAAGATGTACATTCAGTAGCTTGCCAGCAGCAGCACTTTCTGGTTCAAGTTCCACTTCAACATCTTCTTTCAGTCATATCACTTCGTTCAGGTATCATATCGTCAGAGTACTACTCCGTACAATGCGTATTAATACGTTCTTCAGTTGCTGACAACTGACTTGCTAGAATCAGCATTAGGGAGAGAATAATCTTCCAAGAGCTCACTCTCTCAAGAGTCCACTCGCAGTCAACTGAATATAGACTACCAGGATTGCGTTAATACAATACGCGGCCCGATCCATCTTTAATTGGTCAATGACAGAAAATGTGACCTCTGCGTAACCGCTGTGGTTCATGGCGAAAGTGCGCAATGGTAGTTATCCTTTGTATACTAATGTATCCTTTGTATACTAATGAAGTATTCCTTCTTATTTGATATAACATGCTTGAGATGGTTGACCGTACATATGAAGGGGTCACAGGTTAGAATTTCCAAATGAAGATGTAAATCAGTCCCTGAAGATTGTTTTATCTTCGCAAACAGTGCAGACCTTGGTGAAATAATGTGGCATTTCACCTAGGTCACCGCTGTTTGCCAAAGCATCATTCTCGTTAGATAAGGCTTAATTTCTATTCTAGTACACATTGCTCGGTTGGAAATGTAGCTCGACGCCTTTTGGGCATTTAGTAACTGGTGTCCTTATAAGCAATATTTTGTTCGTGTTAATACATGCAGTAGAACAGAACAGAACAAAATGTGAGGCGATGATTGGACACAAGGTGCGTCTTTTAGAGGCCCACCTGACTTAACATTCTCGCGTTTTTTGACAACCAGATGTGATTTTACCTGATTGATGGACATGTGGCGCGAATGATAACCTTTGATAAATTCTCTCTGACATTGAATTACGTATTCTTGAGTCAGATGTACATTTAAGATCATATCTATTAAAATTGACCATTACCTTTAATAAACAAGTTACATGTACGTGAGAAATACAGGAACCCTGCAATTATGAAAACAATGTGTTCTGAAACAATATTTGGGCTATCGAACGATTATTTGGTAATTGTTGCAGCGGCGGTTCATGATGTCCGCTTGAATCCCCCCCCCCCCCCCCCCCCGTTTTTAAATATCCTATGGAAATGAAATAATTTGGTCTCAGTGAGACCAAATTATTTCATTTTCATGGGATATTTAAGATAAATGAGTTAAAATCAGAACTCCCCACACCTTTATACATATGAACCCCTTTTGGCAAGAATCCTGGATCCGCCCCCACCCCCCGTGTTGCACATCTGACGTATCCAGCAGGCTATAGGTCTTACAGGGCAGCAACATTGGGAAAAGTGCAATTTACATACAACCCCATATCAAACCATGATCATAACCGAATGAAACATACAGCTTGTATAATAGAGAACTGAAAGCTATGGAGGACAGTCATTTTTATACCGTGTGACGTCACACAGCCCAAGTCAAATAAGTATAATCAGAAGAAAAAGTTTCCTGCTATTCGTTTAAATGTGTTTGCATTTTCATTGATTCTTGTATTTTTGAAAATGTTTATTTTGAAAACAATCTCGTTAGTTTGAAATGAAATAGGATTTATTGTGGGTTTTTTTTTCCAAATTTTACAAGAAGTTAATAACATATTCAAAATGGCGGCCTCCATTACATACCAAGAGTCACCTTTTGAATTTGGAATTGATATGACTTTCTAATTGTGCATGCGATTCGTTCAGGTTTTGGGCAGTATGCATTGTTTAATAGGGTTTAATCTTCAGATTCCCTTGTTTTCAACGTTGCTGCCCCTTTAATTTTGGACTGTATATTGTTCTGCTTGACAAAATGACCAAAAGAATATCATTCTATTATATATCTCTTCACTTTGCAGACTTTGCCAGATATTTTTGTATCGAACAAATTAATGGGATGTCTTGAAATAAGCTTTCATGTTGTGCGCGCCCGCTTGTCAAGTGCGTAGGACGTGCGCTAAATATATCACTGTCATGGTAACACATTTGTTTATGAAATAATCAATGTTCCACACCTCGAGAAAGTTGTATGGGACTTCATGACCACCGTGACTGCTAAGTACGTGTATATTGTTGATCTGTAACCAGAAAGTCAGCATTTTATACTTACGCAGTTTTTAATAAAAAAGAAATGATTAAAAAATGTGAAAAGTCACTGGTTTAAAAATGTGAAAAGTCACTGGTTTTTTGAGCTCCAGCAAATCAAATACTGACGCCTTTATATGTCACACAGGCGAAAGAGACACCAGATTCAAGAATAAAAAAAATTAACCTTATAAAAAGAGCATTTACAACACGAAATTCAGGTCGTGCACAGTCCTTCCTTCCGTTTTCAAAGTGATATGAAAAAGCAATTTCCAACCAGAATCTTACATTGTATATGAATGGAGTAGACTTCTGGTAAACATAATGTAACAAGCAAATAGCCTGCGCATGACATGAGTGAATAAGATACGAGGCGTGACATGAGATTTCCAACAATGTGGTATGTGCGACCAGCAAAGGCTCAGACCAGCCTGCGCATACGCGCAGTCTGATCAGAGCCTTTGCTAGTCGATTGAATATTCTATAAGTGTTAAGCTACTGAGTGAACACAATATGGAGTTTCTAAGCTTAAAGGGAAGCTGCACAGGCTAGTCTGAGTCTACACTTGTCAAAAAGCTGCATTGTTGGAAATCACATGTCACGTCTAACAAAATTTTGCTTTGATACAATCAACACTCTCAGGCTTACCCAAAATATATGCACGTATCTTTAACGTTCAAAGAACCTACACCTTGATTGATAAAGACAAAAATATCGGATAGGATTTCTTTTTTTTTGTTACACTGTTAAAATAAATGTTATGTGGTTTGCACTTGAAACTTGTTTATAAACATGTCCCTTTGGACGGTGATCTTACTAACTTCGGTGTGGTCAGGTCAAAAAGATGTGAATTCTAATTAATTTTCTTGAATTAGTCTTTCTCGTGTATTGCGTTGTTTCTCTGTGATGTTGCGAGACCTCCGCTGATTGTAAACACACCCTGGTGAGTTTTATATTATGATAAATACGTATCAAATGTAATGTGTAACAAAATGCTTGAATGACAAAATGATCATGTCTCCAAGTATGACTTTGACAATACAACAGGCCTAGCTCTTCGAAACGTTGTCACCCTAGTAATCAAATTAGTGTTATGTGAAAATCTGTAAAGAGGACTTGTACAGTCCTTAAGTAGCATACACATTAAATGGTTAAGTAATTTTCGTGTCATTACTTTTAAACCACCTGAGTGTGGCCACAGTTTATATTCGATTAAATTCTACCCTGTTCTTAATCTGTATTCTGATTGAAGTAAATCATGTTGTGTTCGCTGTTGCTGCTTGTTTTAAATTTTCTGCAAACTATATCCAATTTTTGTTCAAGGCTCCTTAAACGAGGACTACTGCAAGCAATTTAGTCATATGAGCCATGACATGTAATTTCCAACAATGTGGTATTTTGACAGGTGTAGACTTAGAGCAGCCTGTACGTCCTCCTTTTAACCTTAGAGACGTCAAATGGTGTTCGGTCGCCTAAGAGTCATAGAATATTCAAGCGACTAGCAAAGGCTCTGATCAGACTGCGCGTCTTTGTTATGATAAGTTTGGGGTCTTTCATGCAACCAAACATCTATGTGTCTTGACCCACATCTGAACTAAGGGTGAGGTTGGTGTTAAAGCCCTCCAGTAAAATATTTTACTGACCGTTCCAAGGAGGAACTTCTTTTGTGGATCTTTTATGTTTTTCTGTCTTGTGTTTGCTATGCCTTTGTACACGTCTGTTTATATGTGCCTTGTGGTCACCTGACCTCTTGGCTCTCGTTTGTGATGTCTGACTGTGAGTTTGTTACTTTCCCATTGGTATCCTGGGTCAGGTGTGGTACCGTCCCTACATGACTAAAGCTGTTGACTGGGACGAAAAGCAACAAAACAAACAAGGGTCAGGTGTGGTACTTGATTGTATCGATTCCTGATCTTTGCACCCTTACTTACTTACTGTGTATGGTAAATTAACTAAGCTAGACAGACACAGTGCTACTGAGACATGGGTTTCTAGAGGGTTTCTATAGCAATGTCCAAGTTCTTCAGCAGAAAGGGAATTGTATTTTTCAAAACTCACTTCAATTGCTCTTTTGACTTTTTGTTTTCCTTTGCGAGAATGAAAACGAGGCTTTAGCAGCTGTTTGCACAACGGCCGTGCTGAAAATGGGCACATCATGTTTACACGCTCATGTTCGCAAACTCATGTTCCCAAAATATATAGCAGTAGATGGTGGTTTTTCAGTCCTGGATAATCTTGATGTATTATTCTGATGAGCTGCATGATGAATTTCCTCTTTCTACTATATGCAGTTTATAGCTTTTAATTGATAGGTTGCGTAGATCATGCTGTCATGTAAAGCTATTTGGTTCTTTCTGTGTCTGTCTGTAAAGCTGGCTACTTCTGTATTTAGGCCATGAGGCCACATAATCCCACGGGTATGTCGAATGTTCCGGTGCGGTTAGAAGCTGTTTTGTTGAAAGTTTGTATAAGGGAAATAACTGCTACAAGACAGCAGTTAAAGAAGCGAATAATTTATGGATGGAGGCGGCTCCGAGATGATCAGTGGGCGCGTAAAATTGATCTGCGGTTTAACATTAATGGCTTAGAGTTCTCGATGGAGTCTGGCTAGCTCACTGTGAGAAATTCATTAGAATAATGAATGTGCTGTTTTCATGTTTCTATCAGTTTTGACAGTTTAAAGTTAACGTTAAATGTGTGGGTGCGTGGACAAATGGATGGATGGATGGACGAACGGATGGATGGTAAGAAAAGGCATATTCTATTATTGTTGTTCATTACTTTCACGTTTCCTCTTCTTATGTATACAAATCAAATTTCAGCTATTTAATCAAACGGAATGGCAATTTCTTATGGAATTGTTATTTCATACCCTTCTAAACCAGACTCAGACCTCAAGATGAGAGCGCGTGATGGAAAAAATTAAATTAGCTTTCGCATTCCTCAACCAAAACATATGTTGTGGTGCTCAAAAGAACCGTCTCAATAAGACGGTTCTTTTGAGCACCCAAAACAAATGTTAAACGTGATGGATAAGAAAATATCCGCAATCTTACTATTTATTTTTTGTCTGTAAGGCCAAAGAAACTAAGGTGTAATTGAAGCTCGGTTTGGCATTTCTGCAATAATCTTTCGTTGAAGCTCCTATGAAATAGAATCAGAAAAAAAACTATTGTAAAACAATAGCAATCAAGTTTCGTCTGTATAGTTTACTCTAGATATTGAAAAAAGCTAATTGCTTCTAGAACACATTTTCATGTAATACTTAACGAGCATTCTTTTTACCCTGGGTTCGAATCCCAAGATTCCGTCTTGACCCTCTTGACCAACCAATGCTATTTAAGCATTTCATTTTTTCTACACCGCTGACGTTAAAGAATAAAATTTAATACAAACGTAAGGTTTATGCCATCGTGAGTCCTCGAAAACGGTATGTGATTAATCTCTCAAATTCCTAGCTCTAGCCAGGCAACAGTTTCGATATATATATAGTACATCATTTTGCACGGTATTAGTCCGATGCAAACAATCTCTTTTGCCTACTGGGTAATTTTCATGCTTTTTTGCCCTCTGTTGATTTTTTCATAATCAACTTTTTAGAAAAAATATTTCGGGAATACCATTATTCAGATCAGACCCGACGTCTTGCCGGACTGGATCTGGGTATAAACTGTTTGCAAAGGTAATAATATAAGCAGACGATACCACTAGGAGTCAGAGGGGCCACAATCAATTTATCTTTCCAGAATCTGTCCCAGAATATTGTATAAACAGTGCACACTCTGAGATGATGCGTTCTATATAATTGTTAAAACGCGATGGAGAAACTGCACTACAAAAAGACTGAGTTTATTATTATTATTATTATTATTATTATTATTATTATTATTATTATTAATATTATTATTATTATTATTAATTATCATTATTGGACCAGTTTTTTTATTCAGCGCACAAACCAAAACGAATCAATATACGAAAATCCCTGCGATGTTTATTCCAACCTGGCTAAGCTAGAAAGACCGCGGGACTTTAGTTAAGAGTGCGTACCAAAAAAAAAAAATCTTATTTCTCAACCGAAACATATGTTATGGGTACGGTTCTTTTGAGCTCACAAAACACATGCTAAAATTGATAGGTAAGAAAATATTTACAATTTCATCTCAAAATTTTTGGTTTATCTAAATCTGTGAGACCAACTAGAAACTTGGAAGTTTTGATACAGCAAAAATATTTTATATTGCCTGTGCAGACAGCGATTATTAATGGCACAGACCAGACTGCGCATTAGCGCAGCCTGATCTGCGCTTTTATTGTTCGCAGATGCTATCAAGTAAAGCTCAATTCATTCTTTTTTCTTCTGATGATGAATGACAACGCGAAACAAAGAGATAAAACTTTATGAAAAAAAGAAAATGTATTGACAGCAAATTGTGCGTTATGTTCGATTTCCATGCTTAGAAGCATTTAACGCAGCGTTTCTGTTTTATTTACATATTTAATGACTGGTGAAATCTCACTCGGGGCGTTCTCGTGTCAAATGTTGATACCTGTCAGTCATGAGCGGTAGTAACGCCTACTGAAAGCAGGCTCCGCCTAATGTAAATAGTCTCTCAGCTCAATCTCACGAAAATTATGGATCCAGCTAAAATCTAGTTTAGCTGCAACAGACAAAGAGAGAAATGGACAGGTTACCCATTTGTAGCTGGTGATATGCAATTTTTTAATTTGTGGCCATCTTTGCCAAATAATATATGATTGCACGGTATGAGTAGACTCTTTGGCATTATATATTAAGTATGGTCGATATACAAGTGATGCCCGGAAATATGCAAATTGCAATTTTCCGGGCATCGCCGGTTGAACAATTTAGTTGGCTGTTAAGACTTATGCAAATACAGTAGCACTGCATCACAGAACCCACCCCACCTCACAAAATAAATATAGTTTATAAATACGGAAAACCTGGCTCCGAGGTTATAAAGCTTTTTTTCATGCTCAACTCTACTGACAATGAAATTTATCCTGCTCATAAATGTTAAAATGCCAACAATTGTTGGCATTTTAAATTTATCAGCAGGATAAATATAACATCTGAGTGTTTCAAGCAGGCAAAAATAATTTGTCGTCAGTATTTGACTTTAATTTCGTGCTCTGCTGAGTTGAGCATGAAAAAAAGTTTTATAACCTCGGGACCAGGGGTAGCTTATGGTAAACGGTAACAGTAGCTTTCTCGTAAATATGCAAAGAAACATTTTATGTGCTCACTGGAAGCTTCTAGAGCTTTAGAACAATGTATTCTAGAAGAAATTAGAAAAGTTATGTGGTCTAAAGAAATGTTCGAGGACTCTGTTGACGACAATCTGGATCTGTCAGTGACTGGGGCCACTGTCAAAAGACTGATATTGTATCTATAACCGGTGACAAAGAAACTCGTATTATTTTACATTGAAAAATCTGTTTTGTAAATATTTTCCCTTCTGTCCTTACTAATATGATCAGATTTGTCAAGATTACAAATTGGCCCTTGCCCTGTAAGTTTAAACATATTTTATACATGTATATTATGTTGCCACAGAGATTCATGTTTTCGATGAATAAGATTTATTGGGCCGATTGGAATAAGATCTATTTTTCTCAAACTTTTATTGCACAACGCATCGACAATGTGTGTTTATGCCATTTGCTCTGATGCTGCATGCTCCATGTTCTTGCCACCAGTTTTTTCTCCTGAACTAGGCAAGACAATGGCCAACGCAGTCTACATTATTATTAATCTCGTTTGCTTCATTGCGTCACTGGCTGACACTGATATATACTGCCTTGCTCGTAACTGGTAACCTTTCTAACATCTATCTACATTTTCACACCATCTAACATTCTCATCCTAATTGACTATTATGGCCATGTTCGGGCAAACTAGAGGATGATGTCTCGATATATAGACAAACGCATAGTTAAAGCATTAACTTTAATATAGGCGAAAAAGCCAAGGCTCGTGCGAGGCTGTGCATCCGCGCAGCCTCGCAAGAGCCTTCGCTGTTCGCAGACATAAATGGTGATTAGGAAACAGTTGGGGATCAAAGCCTCGTTGGAAAAGTATCATTTTCAAACGTCGTGACTGGTAGACTGTAGACTACCTAGAATTAATATGTAAAAGGACTTCTATATAGTTATACTATTACCTGGCACAAATGATTTTTTCTACCCGGCCGATTGGAAAAAACCCTATCGAGCTGGCCAGCCCTCATTCAAGACTATTAGGCAAGGTGCACCAGTGTACCAGTGGGACCGGGTAGCTATGATCCGATTGCTGTTAATTGACTTGAATATGCAAAAGAACACCATTTAGCGATTTAGCCCCAACCACAGATCAAGTGGTCCGAATGTAGCAGGGTGTAGCAGCGTACTGGTGGGAGAGGGTACGACGTGTTTTAAAACTATTAAATCCATTGTTTATTTGACTTGAATGCGCGAAAGAACATCCGTTTGTGATTTAGCCCCCACCCCCGATTCAGTGTCTCATCTCATTGTCTCAACAGATTTGACCAATGATACTACTCTAGTGACTGGACGTTTCGTCAGGGCCGGTGATGGATGCGCAAAATTGCACCATTTATTTTGTCCTAACAATGAAGAGGCCGCCTTGACTCATGTTTTGTTGACATTTTTTCTTTGCCGCCCACATTTTTATTTTCACTGCATTTTGACACCTTGAGTAAGAAAAATGAGAGGACGCTGAAGTCAGCCAAAAGTTCCTGACGCCCATCTAAAACGCAATTTGTTAGAGTAATTGGCATTTTTATTAAGGTATGAGGATCTGTCCTTGCAAACTATCTGACTAACTAGCTATCTAACGAATTAGTGACTAAATTTCTAATTAATTAATAGATGGTCGTCTAAATGGACTGAGCGACTTTCTGCGTTTGAAATGGTCGATAGACGGACGGACGGACGATCGTCTCACTTACAAAGCATTTTAATTTTATGCTTTCTTTGCTGTACAAGGATACAACAGAGCTCGAAGCCCTCTACTATGATCGGTCTCCTTACATAATACATGTAACAATTCAACAGCATTTATGACAATATTAAACACATGCTACAAATAGAATAAGACAGTTAAAAGGACGGACGAAGAGACAGACAAACAAACAGGAAGTAGGATATAGCAGTTACCATAGGTACAGATAAGCAAAATTTTAATCGATTTTCATCATTTTCTTATTTGTCAATTTAAACATGTGTTTTGGGTGTTCAATGAGACGGTTCTTTTGAGCACCCATAACATATGTTTCTGTTGAAAAGTCAGTGGACTCAGGGCTTTTAAGGTTATAACCAGCATTTAAAGTCAATTTTGCAGTGTCATATACATTTTGGAACACTTGCTCAACCACGTGTCACCTGTTGCGTTATTGTTGAAGTATGTCTGTCTGTCTGTCTGTCTGTCTGATTGTCTGTCTGTTTACTCAGTTTCGTAGATACTATATTGCCTTGCAGAAAAATCCCAAACAACTTTTGCTCAGCTAAACTGCCACTGATCCTGATTTAACCTTTCAACCGCTTTAAACTTGAAGTGTTCTGTTTTATTGTATTGATCCAGAGAATAACTGCAACAATAATAGGTAGAAATGCTTAAGCATTTATCGCTGAAGACCTGCTAGCTCCAAGCTGTTCAGTATGAAAGCAAGTGTAAAGTTATACCAAAAGAGATGGCAGCTATGCTGCCACCTCTTTTGGTGTTCACTTACTCCCATATTTTACAGTCTACAACATTTTTCACTGACAAGCAAATAGGATACGTTTTGGAACAAACAAGGCTAGTTTATTTCGATTTGTATGGGAATGTAACCTGGTGGTCATTGACTTGTGGTGCTCAGCAGCTAACCAGTGCCTCGCCAACGGCAACACTCACTTCATCATGGACTGTCAGTTAAACATTTCACATGATGTCAAATTTAAACAAAATCCTATAAAGTATATTAAACTCACATATTAATATACGATATCGGTCACACAATGTGTTTTAGTTAACCCAGTCAAGCCGAATGGACTTGTCTACCCTTATCAGTAAAACGAGACCATTTCCAATATAATAGGGGTGGTCGTGGTATTTTTCCCTTTTTCAAATTTTATTAGAACATTATGTAAGCAAACAGTAAAGATTCTGTTTTCTTTTCTCTTCTTTATACTTCTCTTCTACTTTCTATTAACATATTCAACCTCTAATGACATACAATGTATCTCTCTTCAATTTCTATTTAGTTTTTTTCACATATTTTTTATTGTATTTATATCTATTTTCTCTTCAATTTTATTTACTTCTCTTCACATCTTGTTCTTTTCTATTGTATTAACATCTACTCTTCTTTTAAGTTTGTATTTACATGTACTTCTCTTCAAATCTTTTTTTTTTCTTTTCTATTATATTAATATCTACTCTTCTCTTAAAGTTCTATTTACTTTTCTTCACATCTTCCAATTTCTATTATATTAATATCTACTCTTCTCTTAAAGTTCTATTTACTTCTCTTCACATCTTTTTTTCTTTTCTATTATATTAATATCTACTCTTCTCTTAAAGTTCTATTTACTTCTCTTCACTACTCTTCTCTTAAAGTTCTATTTACTTCTCTTCACATCTTTTTTTCTTTTCTATTATATTAATATCTACTCTTCTCTTAAAGTTCTATTTACTTCTCTTCACATCTTTTTTTCTTTTCTATTATATTAATATCTACTCTTCTCTTAAAGTTCTATTTACTTCTCTTCACATCTTTTTTTTCTTTTCTATTATATTAATATCTACTCTTCTCTTAAAGTTCTATTTACTTCTCTTCACATCTTTTCTTTTCTATCATACTAATATCTATTCTTCTTTTCAACTTCTATAAACTTCTCTTCACATCTTTTTTTCTTTTCTATTATATTAATCTCTACTCTTCTCTTAAAGTACTATTTACTTTTCTTCACATCTTCCAATTTCTATTATATTAATATCTACTTTTCTCTTCAATTTCTATTTACTTCTCTTCACATCGTTTCTGTCGTATTATCTACCCCTTGCTCTTTATCCATCACTTCGTTTGTCTTCTATACACTTCCCTACACTTTTTTCTCCCCTATCTCTACTTGTTTCACTTGTCGCTCCTCTATTCACACCCATTTTGTTATCTTAGCTTGTCCTCCTATCTATTCGAATCTTCTCTTCGTCTCCTAGTCTACAGTTTGTGTTCCCTTCGTTTTTTTTTTCAATGTTATTGTTTATAATCTCTTCTGTTCGCATATATTTTCTTCATTTTCCTACCCATGCTTATTAACCGTTATTGTATCTTTTTTCACTTCATCTTTCTTTACTTTTCACTTATAAACACTTTTTAACCATTGTCTTTGTTTCAGTTGCATTGCATATCTTCTGCAATGTACTTTTTGCTTATCTTTTATTGTCTTCCCATTCTACTTTGTAATCTACCATTCCGCTCTCGTCCATTCTTGGTCTCATTTCGTCTCTTTTATTAACTTCTCTTCTCTCTAAATATATACATGTTTCGTCTCAGTTCTCCTGTTCAATTTATTTTCGTTTCCATTCCCTGCTCTTCTATCATATATCTTCGCCCTTTTTGCGCAGCGCCTCTCTTCAGTTCGCCTCTTTTTTTTAATTGTTTAACCAAGGAAAAATGATCACGAAATCTTTGTGCTTATTGTATATTAGTAAAAATCAGACTTTAAACGAACATCCATATATCCAGTGGGGCTAGCTGCTTTATGTCAAGGCGGAGTTTTTATTTATATCTATACTAAATTTAAAGCAGAGATTGTTTTCGCTTCACGTTTTTCTCTCTCCTCTACATGCTTCTTCTCTTCTCATCTTTCACGTCCTTTCTCTTCTCTAAACTTCACTTTACCTACCTGATTGTCTATCCACCCCACTTCTCTTCACTTAATATCTATCCTCTTCATGGCCTTTATGTTTCTTCTCTTCACGTCTCTTCATCTCTAATGTTCGTTTTCTCTTTGCATCTCTTAATATCTCCTCTCTTCATATCCATTCACTTTATATCTCATCATTTTCTTCACTTGTCTTCATGCATCTTGTGTCCATGTCTCTTTTCTTTAAGTGTCTTCTCATCTTGTCTCTTGTCTTTGTGTCTGTTCTCTTCTCTTCATGTTTCGTCACCTCTTCAATTCACTTAACGTCTTTTCTCTTTGTGTTTTTTTCTGTTTACGCTATTTCTCTTCTCTTCATGTCTCATCGTCTCTTCAGTTCACTTCACTCCCATTCACTTATCATCTCTTCTCTTCTCTGTATATGTCTCCTCACTTCTATTTACTTCATGTCTATCTGTTATCTTTGATTCTCCCCATATCTCGTTTTGTATCTCTTTTTTCGATTATCTAATCTTCATTTCATAATTCTTTGATACATTCTCCTTTCCTATCATTTCGTCAAGTCTCTTTTGTTTATGTCTTACCTCCTCTGTTCACGTCACTTCTGTCTGTGGCCCTTTTCCTTTCTTAGTGTCTCTTCACTTCATCCCGGTAAACATACAAGAGATGCCCACTATCGACCCACCAGTGAAACGCCATTTGAACAGCATTTCACTGGTTGGCCGATAGTGGCCAGAGAATGTTTGCTGGCTGGGATGTCTCTTCTCTTCTCATCTCTTTTTCTCTCCTCATGACTGTTTTCATAATGACCTTTCTCTTCACATTTCTTCTGTTCACGTCTATTCTGTTCATGTATCTTCTATTCTTCTGTTCACGTATCTTTTGTTCACGTACCTTCTGTTCACGTCTTTTCTGTTCACGTATCTTCTGTTCATTTCTCTTCTCTTCTCTTCACCTTTTTCTTTCTCTACAAATATTTTTTCAGAGTTTTTCTGTTCGTTTGGCCTCTCTAGTTTTCTCCTCTGTTCTTTTTCCGCTTATTGTATTTTTCTCTGGCCATTTCGCTGGAATAATGAGTGACTTCATTGTTTTGACTTTTATAAGTCAGTCCTTCTGGTATGTGTCCTTGAGTTCAAGTGGGCCCGGGATTGGAGCACTACATTGTTCAAGAATACCGTGTGTGGTACGCTTACATGGGGTCTCTTCAATGAGTAAAGTCGCCAGTATGTCTGGTCAGATAATGAATGAGATAATCCAAACTGAAAACACAACAACATTGTATAAAGCTTTAAAAACATTTTCATTAGAATACATTTTGATTTCATCCGAATTTCATTTGGTCGATAAAATCATGACTAGCCATTACAAAAGGTACCGTGTGGCTTATTGGAACGGAATAATTCCTGAACTGGTCACAATTCTGCAACGTGGTTCTGCAACGATCCGTCATATGGCCATGCAATTTCGGAAAGTCTATGAGACTCCGTCGTTGTTGTGTGTGTACTTTCGGTGCCTCTGCAAAAAGCTTTATATTTCGTCAGTCCATTATCCCCCGTATAAGGTTTAAAGAGGTTTAGGGTTTTAAAATCTCATTTGTAAACAATTTTGAAAATACGAATGTCTTTGGTCAAAAAAGATGAAGCACGAAATAATGTTATGCAACTTTAACACGTATGGGTTAAATTGTTGCACTGGCTCAATATTTGTAGCACACTTCGCTGACTTTTCTCAAGTGAGGTAAGAAAGTATGAAATATAGGAAATGTTGTTATAACACTGGATTGAAAGACTTCACTATCCTTCGTCGACCGTCAATGTTTAAAATGCCATTATATCGTAATAGAAGCATCCTCTGCTATGCGACACTTTGGGCAAGGGGTGGCAATAGCGATCAGCGAGTCCCAAAAGACTATGTACAAGATAAAACGTTGGTTAAAACGTTTAACGCTGATGAACTATGAGTTCATGTGATTGCATAACTGTACCCTAAAATCTCGTTAAAAATTTTAGCATACGAAAATAATATACATGTAGTTCCCTTATAGGGAACCAATAAAGTTTTGCCATGTGTTATGAACCGTCTGTCAACTGACGATCCACATGATATAGCAAAAGCCTTATTGACTAACGATGTCACATGATTTGTATTTTGCAGTCGTGCTGAGTTGCTAGAGTGCCGGGCTCGTGCTGAGGGCTCGTCTCAAAAAGTCGCGGGTTAGAATGTCACTGGCGACGAGGTGGTTTGACTGTGCTTAGTACTGATTCAATCCTTGTATTTTTTTTTCTCTGTTTTATTGTGCGTTACTTTGTTTCCATTGTAGTTTTGCATTCATTTTTGATGTGGAAGAGAGAGCTGGTTGCTTGGCTTTGTTTGTCTTCCTGGTGTCTCGTGATTGTTGTGTGACTCTTCCTCACGATGCCACGGTTTTGTCTGCAGTTTGTGATTGTGGTATTTTCTGATCATACTTACTATTCTTGAAAACATCCCGGTGTGACTAAAAAGATTGTTGACTGGGACGTAAAGCATCAACTCAAAACAAAATCTTTTCAGTCGCAATTGGCGTCTGAACACTTACGCTTTTGCGAATCGAAAAGGACTGTTTAACAGCATTTGGTTAGCGCAACCTCCTTTCGAGATTTTGATCTTCGTGGGCTTGTCTTTGTTGTAACATATTTTCTGGGTGACTGGCGTAAATTTGGTTTTGTCCGAACGATTAACATCAAATACGCAACGATGGTTTATGAACATCACCCGCCAGATAGTCAATCGATCTCCGGTACAACTCGTAAATGTACGCGATGTAAGCAACAGTCCGCAAAAGTTTGGAACAGGCTCACAATTGGTGAGAAGATATGGCATAATGATGAAAGTGCGATGTGCTACCGATACGGTGACACGCCCATAGGATAATAGTTCTGTGCCACACTGTAAAATATATGTGTAAATTGACACTAAAAGAGGTGGCAGCTAAGCTGTCACCCCTTTTGGTGGCAAATTACACTTATATTTTCCAGTGTGCTTAGTACTGGTTCAGCCCAGATAATGTCCTTACATGACTGGGAAATTGTTGACGTAAAGCATCAAATCAAACAAACAAAATCTAGCATTGGTAAATGTGCACGGTTGACACCTTTAACGATAATTCTTTAACTGATACGGGCAATTTCCAGCTTACGTTTTTTGAAAATAAAGCTTATTAAGGTTGCTGAAGTATATAGTCAAGCTGCGACATCCACTTTAATGCTGTGTAATAACAACACATTTAGAAGCACACAATACTAAAGAATGTCACACGTACCTGATTCCATGCAGTGAATGATAACTTTCTGGAAGCTGATTGCATGCGGTGAAACCCCCTCTTCAGCGAATCAATTCCAGTTCAAGAGATTTGTTAATGCTTATCGCATATGCGCAGTCACTATTCAAATGTACATGGCCGCGCATAGCCCAACTAAACAATTGTGCATGATGCACATAGCCCCACTAAACAGTTGTGTGTGATGCGCATAGCCCCACTAAACAGCTGTGTGTGATGCGCATAGCCCCACTCAACAGTTTTGCGTGATTCGCATATCCCCACTAATGACGCACAACTGTTTAGTGGGGCTATGCGCGTAAAATTTGTCTGAACCTTTATACATGTCACTGTGTGTGTAAGCAGAGTGCTCTGGCGAGACTGTGCAGATGCGCAGACATCTCACATAAGCGAAAGCACCAATGTAAATGGGACGATAGTCATTAATGCTATACCTGTAAGAAACGCAATTGATCTACGGACTTGTCTTCACCACATGAGCGCAATGGCGCAGTGGTAGAGTGGTAGACTTGGGCTCACGGGGTCACTCACTGCGGTGAGTCCCTGCGCAAGACACTTTGTCCTCTGCTTAGTGTTGGTTCGACCCAGGAAGACAGGACATGACTGAAAAAATGTTGACCGGGACATAAAAAATCAACACAAATAAACCAACAAACACCAAAAATGCAGTCTGATCAGCACCTTTGTTATTCGCATGCAACATTATCAGATTTTCACCCGACGAGACCCATTTGATGGCATAAAAAGTTCGTGTATAATGCATTAATATTAATTGCCCATAAAAGAATAAGTTAACATATTCCATTCGTAAATTAAATTTTGGTGTTATGATTGTTAGCGTTGATAATTCAGGCAATGAGCTAATCCAATTAATGCGTCTCTGTAATAACTTTTCTTTCATTAATTACAGCCAACTGGCGACGACCATCACCTTTTGCTAAAACAATTTCCATTCATTTCAGCCCAAATCGACACCTTCTGTTTTTACGAATCCGGTTTGCGCTTTCACTTATTTTCAAAAACTACTATTCTTTAACAAAACACAAATATTATCACTTGGATTTCAATAGGGATTAAGGAATTCTACTAACGCAGAGAGTCCTTTTAATTTGGCTAAGCGGGCTTTGTTAAGAGCATAATTTCACCAGATATTTAAAAGAGTGCAAATAGGAAAAAATCTCACTTTTGTGTTAAGCCGTAACCCAACAAATAATAATGCCAATTTAACACGCTGCCGTTAAACTAGTTCGGTCTCAGTCAGAGTTCAAACGTGTTATTTTGGGGGACGAAGTAAATAGGTGTTTCTGAATAGTTTTTGAGTAGTTTTGTGATTTTTACGTATAGACTATAGACATGGGTCAGGTTGACTTGGAGTTAGAAAATTACATTAAAAACAAGGCCGACGACGACGAGCAAGCTGATATGCAGATAAAAATTGAAGTAAGTCAAAAATAATTATCTTGGTGACAAATTGCGTTATAGGGTTAATTTCCCTTTGTAGGTGCAGGTTTTTGAAGAGCTGTGTTACTTCTATCACTTGGTGGAACAGTGAGCTATGGTTTTGATTCTATCTCGATGATGGGCAACTGCATTCACGATTTTTAGGGTTATTAGTACCACTATATCCATAATATGACCTTGACATTTCCTGCCTATATATTTAATTGATCAAATCTACCATCAATTAAAAGTTTAATAAAATTTTAAATTCGAAGAGATAAAATCTTTTGTTTTCTTCTCTGAATGGAAGTTTATATGGATCTTATCAGACACAAGATTCGTAATGAAGAATGTGAGAGGATTTCTAGATTTAAAGATAAAAGATAAATAAAGAGTTACCAATTTTGTTCTCTGTGACAGCTGACATGGCATCTGATTTTTTCATCGCTATCCTGTTTTACCTCCCAACCCCCATAATTCTTGATCAGATTTTGTCAAAATTCCGCTGAAAATGGTGTCAATTTAAAATTTAATGAATCTCAATTACTAGAATCCTGATAACTCGAAGATAGCTTAATTTGCATTGATTTTTGGGGATACATTGGATTCAGCTCAGATTGCGTCTATCTGGATTATTATCTGAATTATTTTTATTATTTATTATTATTCATTCTCATTATTACAAGCAATATAATTATTTTTCGATGAGAAATAGAGAAAATATAAACTATTTGGTCACATATTCTTTACTATTCAGCACCTTTTAGTTCAAACTACCGATGAGTCGAGTTAAAACTGGTCGTTGGACTTTCAACAGTATATTTCTTACTTCTAGTATACTACCCTCAACGATCGTCCCAGATAAATCCGTTTGTTGGGTATCAAAAATGGTGTATCACTCTAGCATGTTGATTTTCCATTTGTGTCTATGTGTCTGTCATTTAGTCACATAGAAACTGTCTCTCCCAAAGGAAAGAGAAGTCGTCGTCATCTGGGTAATACATTGTAAAAATAAATGTAACTTTACACCCAATCTGGTGGCAGCTGAACTGCCACTGATATTGGTGTAACCTTTTAAATACTTTAAAAAATATGTTCTGTATTGATCCGAAGATTAACTACAATAATAAGTGGCCCGAGGTTATAAAACTTTTTCCATGCTCAACTTAGCTGAGCACGAAAAATAACAACTGCTCATAAAAACTAAAGTACCGACAAATAAGGAAGTTTCTTGCTTTAAGTCTCTCCGATGTTATATTTATCGTGCTAATAAATGTTAAAATGCCAACAATTGTTGGCATTTTAACATTCATTAGCAGGATGAATTTCGTGCTCAGCTGAGTTGAACATGAAAAAAGTTTTGTAACCTCGGCGCCAGGTAGATTTGTTTAACAATTATCACTGGAAAAATGTTGGCCTCAAGCTGTTTTAGTAGGAACGCAATTGTGAGTTTACACCAAATCAGGTGGCAGCTCAGCTGCCACCTCTTATGGTGTTAACTTGCACTTAATTTTTTACGAATCAGTAACTATGTTGGAAACACATCACGAAATAAGGCTGTCTTCAGCGGAAAACCTAACCCAGCTTGCTCCGCTACAAAGACTATGAGCCGGAATATGATCGCAGATTGCCCATTCAATCGGAACTGCCTCGGCCAATTCCGCGAATTGTGCCGGACTTTCCCGAATGATGCCAATCTGACATATCAAGCGGTGATAGATGCCTAAATTTTGGTCTGAATTTTCAACTACATCTAAACTTTGTGTGTGCGAGCAGCGAAGGCTCTGATGAATCTGTGCATTAGCGCAGACTCATCAGAGCCTTTGTTGCTAAGCAATGAGATAGGTACCAACATCTTATGTGTTGGCTCATATGTGATATCATGTAAGTTTCATAGGACCAGTTAAGCCAAATCTTTTAGCGTAAAATTGCGACTATTTTCTTATCGATCAGTTTAAACGTGTGTTTTGGGTGCTCAAAAGAACCGTCTCATCGAGACGGTTCTTTTGAATACCCACAACATATGTTTTGATTGAGAAATAAGAAAAATAATTTTCAGTTACGCACTCTAACTGGGGCCTGATGTAACGAACTGCAATGCTGTTGACCAGACTGCGCGAACACAGCAAAATAGTTGTTTTGTCATGTGGCGACTCATACGAGTTCTTGGTAGAATATCAAATCGATTAGGCTGGCTTTATAGCTTCACCAGTACCCGAAAGGGACTTTTCATGCGTTATAGCTGTATTTGTAGTGAGTAAGTTTACTCTCGGACATTCGCACGAACAATGTTCTTAAGAAGTTTGATCCCAAACTCACCAAAACTAAATACTATTTAATTTTACTACAGTAATTGATCAAAATAGTATTGGCTTAAAAATGTCAAAAATGGCCATTTAGAGATCAAAGTATGCAATTTATTACCGTTTGAAGAAGTTATTTGGACATTTCCTTGTATGTATATATTAATATATAGAAAGTTTAAAGGCTCTGGCTAACAACTTCGGAACCATTATATTGGGTCCGAGTAACAACGAAGGCTCAAGTCTGCCTGCGATTTGTACAAAACTTAGTAAACAATACAAAATGATTAAATAATGATATTCAATGAAATTATATGTTTTTATACATTTTTCATCGCCGTCTATATTAAAAACATTTTGATAAGACTTAGTTGTATAACCCTTTTCATTCTGGCACGGACCTTATAATATTGAAATATAGGATCCGTGATTCTGAGGCATATCGTCAGTATGGAAATGCCCATTTAGTATTTTAAGGGGCCACAGGTAAAAAATTCTAATTCATGATGCATCTCGTGTCATTAAGATTTGTTTTTTTATCTTTGTAAACAGTGCAGACTCTGATGAAATGCTTCATATCTTTGCAAACTGGGTCTTCACTGCTTGCCAAAGTAACTGTTAACTGGTATCCAGAATAAAAAAAATATGGTATATGGCGATATTAATGGCAATAATGTTTATATTATAAACGTTAGCTGTTTGGACGACTAAATATAGTTTTAATTAGTACCCAAAGTAAATGTTTTCTTGAAAATAATGAGACTTTATAATAGCAATCCAAATACGTTTTAAAATTGCTTGACTAGAATGTACAGAGCATGTGCATGTTCCATATTTGTTAAAGCTACTGGAATCGCATGACAAAACTCACTGTATTGCGACAATATACTCAATTAAAGTACTCTCTAAAAGCTATTATGCCCTTAATTAGATTTGGATGAAACTTCCGAGTACAAAATCACTTGTTTGTCAAACAGACAGTTGTCCAATTAACGGTCCGTTGACATCCAATCACGAGTCGTGTTCGATTCACTTATTACAGCTAGTTCCTGCCCAGGAGCCTCAATGTCAATCGATCACGCCTGACCGATCTCGTAGCTCCGCCCACTCCACTTGAGCGTAAAAGATTGCTCGAGGTATATAACAGCTAACCGCCTCTGGCATATACGTATTATGATCTTTACTGTTCAAACAACTCACATCGAAATTTGACCCCAGACCTGATGCTCTAGGGGCTCGTGCTAATTGTGAACGAACAAAAAAAGTGAAAAACTATATTGCACTTTTTACAAATATCAATTGGATACTCATCCCATTCACGGATTTTAAAGAGGATTTGTGTATTTTCGGATTTCTTTAATTCATGCCTGCGGGATAGATAGCCGAAACGGTTGCACTTAGGGGTCGTTTTATTATATTTTCTGGAATTGTCCCTAAAGGAATGGCAACTGAACTTCGTGAGCCTGTAGTACCAACGTCCCTTACATCAGCTGATGAGAATTTAGGTCTATCTAACGGTATAGTGATAAAGTCAACCAGTGATTTAACAGAACTTGATCGTGTTTCACCGGGATATTACAAACGGACTAGTATGCCTTCAGCATTTATTCCTGCGGAGAACGGACATGAGGTGCCTTTAGCTTTTTCTATTTTATTAATATGTTTTAAGCTTAATATGTATCTATTGCTGTTTGGTTGTTCAGTAAGAGTACAAACTTTAAGGTAGATAGACATATCTACTACTTTAAAACTTAACTGCATTTTTGCACCATATAGGTGTATCTATTAGCTCGGACCCAGTTTGGGGTCCGAGCTATTAGATACACATATTTGGTGAAAAAATGCAGTTGAATCTAAAAGAGACAACCTTTTAAATTTGCAAAAAATGAATAAACAATACGCCTAACAATATTCAATTGATAAAAGGGCTTTTGGTACTAATCCTGTTGGCGTCCAGAGAATGATCAATCGAACCTGCACAGTCTAGTTAGAGCCTTCAATGCCCGCATACGTAAAATATGAAAGCAGATGAATGTCCAGTCCGAAAGTTGGGTCTCTTACATAACTGGACAGTACATTTATGCATACTTAATATTTGTACCACCATCTGTTCCAAATTCGTTTTTCATGTGCTAATTCAAGTTCATGTGGGATTCATTGCATATGATGCTTTTTCTAATGATCTCAATTACAAAAGAAAATCCGCGGATTATATTTATATCAAGTAGCAGAGAATCGAAATACAAATATTTGAAGTGTTCAATTTATACAATAAAAACTTATTATTTGATGGTATTAAAGTTCCTTGCTGCTTGAATAAATAATCTTAACAAGTGTGTATAATATATATTGAGTCATGAACTCGATGCTATTAAACCTTTTCATGCTGAACTCAACTGAGCATGAATTTTATCCTGCTAATAAATGTTACAATGCCAAGAATTGTTGCATTTTAACATATATAGGCAGGATAAATACAACACTTTTAATTTTCAAAAGCAATAAAAATCTTACTTTAGCTTTTATGAGCAGTTAATATTTCATGCTCAGCTGAGTTGAGCATGAAACTGTTACTTCGATTCACAATAGTTCAGGAGATTTGTGAGTATTAACTGATAAGGGCCCTGTTTTCCATATTTACGTAAGCACTTTCTTGTAATTATAAACAAGTGAACTTCAACGTTTATTCCGGATTTCACTGACTGATCAGGTGGTACACAGGACTTTTAGTTCGTAACGAAAATTTAGCTGTCTTATTTCTCAACCAAAACACATGTTGTGGGTACTCAAAAGAACCGTCTCAATGAGACGGTTCTTTTGAGCACCCAAAACCTTTGTTAAAACTGATGGGTAAGAACATATTTACATTTTTTCGCTGAAAATTTTTGTTTATCTACACCTATCGTACATTTTCGTTCCGTAGCAAATGGGAGAATCTACTTGTATTTGTTGCTTTTAAAATGTTAACTTCTTGTTTTTAATTCACTGGTTACCTAGCATTTGCATGCTATTCGGAGTCTTCAAATACATGCAATGCATGGTCCATTTTTAATCGAGCAGCCTCTTTCTCTGTATAAAAAAAAAGACTAAGCGCTGCTGCAGGGCGGAGATTATAGGTTCTGCCTTGTGTGACTTGAGTTGCCCTGGGCTCATGTCTGGCCTTTTACCAGTTACACTCCGTGAAATTAAGTATACAAGTGAGATATAGCCCTCAGTTTAATGATTGTTGCTTTGAGAATAACAGCTTCATTTCACTGTTTCTCCATTTTTTTTTCTTTTTGGTATTTATATTTGGAGATAAATGCGCAATACAACATCGTAGTAGGTAAGATATTTTTAATATGAAATTACTACGGTTAGCCTTTTCATTAGATTCTTCGGTATATTGCGAGTCAATTTGTAAATTATTGCTAAGTGGAAATAAAATAGCAGTTAAAAAGGTTTAAAAACATATGACTTTGCTAACAATATCTTTAAATTGTCAACAAAAAACACATTTTTCCTTAAAAGAAATTAGGTCCGATTTTTTTAAATCTAAGTTCTGGCATTTTTAAAATTTAAAATGTACCTCTCTCGTTAACTCAAAATCAACTTTCATGTACCAGTAGTTTGAAAGAAACGGAATCGACCAGTATATATTTTATAATCAAACATCAACTGATTTTCTTACTGTCTATCAAAATACATGTTGTGGGAACTTAAAAAGATTGAGGAAATTCTTTTGATTGAAAAAATAGTCAATTCAGACCGCCATAGGGTGGTATTTGTCATTTTAATTCAAATTTTCAGAGCTCTCACTAACTGCTGATTTGCAGTCCTGAACTCTCATTTTTGGTTTTGGGACTCCTAATTTTCGAAGGGGGCTATACTCTTTTTTATGGTGGGACTCCCACATTTCGGCAAAGTGGGCTCTGGGACTCTCATTTTCAAAATCCTAGTGAGAGCTCTGAATTTTAATAGAACATTCTATAAGCAAACAGTGGACACCCTGATCAGACGCCGCGTTCTGCGGCGTCTGATCTGGGTCTGCACTTTTTGACAATGTCCCACCAAAAAAAAGGCGCTAGACTTATATGCATGGTTGGTGTGTACTTGTATTTTAAATTAGTACGGTAGTGATTTGGTGTCGCCAATAAAGGCAGCTCTGGTGATTAGTCATTACCTATAAAACAGCAGTATAAAACGTCGGGGTGTCAAACAGTGTGGATCCAGATCAGGACCGACGCTCTATCGGACCTGACTTGGATCCGGACTGCTTGTATATCACTAAACATATCAGAAGAAATGCTAGATGCGCCTCAGGAAAACTGATTTTTATTATATACCCGCTGCGCTGTATTTGCATAAAATATCTATCTATCTACTAATCTATCTACTTTGCGCTGTATTTGTATAAAATATCTATCTATCTATCTATCTATCTATCTATCTATCTATCTATATCTATCTATCTATCTATCTATCTATCTATCTATCTATCTATCTATCTATCTATCTATCTATCTATCTATCTATCTATCTATCTATCTAATAGACTATCTATCTATCTATCTATCTAATAGACTATCTATCTATCTATCTATCTATCTATCTATCTATCTATCTATCTATCTATCTATCTATCTATCTATCTATCTATCTATCTATCTATCTATCTATCTATCTATCTATCTATCTATCTATCTATCTATCTATCTATCTATCTATCTATCTATCTATCTATCTATCTATTGCTCCTTGTTAAATGACACATATATGTACGTCTTTTTTTCATGTTCTCATTGTATGTATATTTGCCGATGTAGGCTAGAAACATTGTATTATGTTTAATGCTGAATAAAGGTATTTGTATTTGTATTTTGTATTTGTAATATGCACAACTGCAGATGTAAAGGAGTTTAATAGCCTTTTATTGCGTATTAGAAACTTTTTAATGAACCATTTAACATTTTCAAATTGCAGTTTAATGTTCATACGGTTGAACGCTCTAATCAGAAAGCGTGTGCGTTGAGTCTGATCAGAAAGAACGCACTTCAAGGTACTTCAATGAAACAAATATGGATGATTCTCATAGATATCAGGATTTGTTATTATAAGGCAAAACATTTTTTTTTTCTTTTTTTTCTATCACAAGATAATACAAATGGGTAAGCACAAGAAAATAGTAGTTATCGCATTGTCCAGCAGCGAAGGCTCTGGCGAGCCTGCGCAAATACGCAGACTCGCCAGAGCCTTTGCTACTTGCATTCACAAAGTATAGATGTAGATGAAGTAACAAATTAAAATTTTGGCCTCTATAAAGCCCTACTGGATACATCAGCACGGGTGTTTAAAGCATTTTTTTTAATATTCAAGATCTCAAACCAGAGTCATGATGGTACATTTTGCCTTTTCTTGGACCTAAACAATCACAAATTCTTAGGAATACGCAGGGGCGGATCCAGGATTTCTGGAAAGGGGGTTCATGTGTATGAAGGTGTGGGTTCGCTTTGCTGATTTTATCTCATTTTTCTTAAATACCCCATGAAAATGGAATAATTTGGTCTCACTGAGACCAAACTATTTCATTTTCATAGTATATATAAAAACGGGGGGACGGAGAGGGGGGTTCACTTGAACCCACTGAAGCCCCTCTGGGCTCGCCACTGAATACGTGATTTGTGATAAATGTGTGATTCATAATGGTTTTTATAATGCATTTGTTTATTCATTTCAGGAAAGAAGAGACGTGATCGGGAGTCACCCGGGTCTTGGACAACTAGTCGCTTCAGTCTCCTCAGCAGGATCATTCCCATCAGCCCCTCGTCTGTCTCACACCCCCACATCGGACTTCCAACCACCATATTTCCCCCCGCCTTATAACCCCATCTCACAGCCTCCAGTTGAATTCCACCCCCATCATGTTAACGCCGATCCATATTCGCATCTCAGTGGGTTCCAGCCCCCACAGCACCAATATCACCCCCTTCAGACCCCAGACAGAAAAGTTCTTGGTTACAGAGACGATACAAACACCATGCACGCGGGATTGCAGTTACAAGACCGAAGAACGGAGTACGGCATGCGAAGAACAGATTTTCTGGTTCCCGGCGGTCATCCGCCGCTCGGATTTGAGCAGGATCCTACATTATTGGGATTACACAATGGGTCCATGATGGACGACGGGAGCCAGGTAAGAATATAACCATATTGCGAATCAGACAGGTCCCAAGGTTGTTTGTTTGTTTGATTTAATTCTTTACGTCCACTCAACAATCTTTCAGTTATGCGGGACGGGTCTTCCTGGATTTAACCAGTACTAAGCTAGGATAAATGGGTCCCAAGGTTGTAAAACTTTTATTCGTGCTCAACTCAGCTGAGCATGACATTTCAACTGCTCATAGAAACAAAAATGCTGAAAAATAAAGACATTTCTTGTTTGAAAATTCTCAGATGTAGTAGTATTTATTCTGCTAATAAATGTTTAAATGCCAACAAATGTTGGCATTTTAACATACATCAGCAGGATAAATTTCATGCTAAGTTGAGCTGAAGCCAGATATGCTGTCGAATTCATGATATTTAGCATACGATGCCATCTTTAAATTCCATCCTTTGTGTATGCGATCAGTGAAGGCCCAGACGAGAGGCTCGTCTGAGCATTCTCTATTCGCGTTTGTTTATTTGGCATCATAATCTCGTCATTATAGTGATTTTACTTATATTCCCTTATTTGCTTTATAAAAATCTGAATAGTATGTCTTTGCAGCAATTAGATAGAACCATCTTTCATAAAAGACATCCATTATCTCTGATAAGTAGTAAGCATTGGTTACCGTTATTATACATGACCATTCAGA
The DNA here is from genome assembly GCA_964019695.1 of Loripinus fragilis. NCBI lineage: Eukaryota > Metazoa > Mollusca > Bivalvia > Lucinida > Lucinidae > Loripinus > Loripinus fragilis. The sequence goes on from OZ026518.1 coordinate 24,930,708, forward strand.
GACAAGAAAATGAAATACAAATTTGAAATTCCTGTCATTCTTTAAAACGTATTGCAGCAATTACAAATTAAATATTCCATCAGAATACATGTATAAAGTTATAGGCACAGTGGTGTGCAAACGTCTTTTAAAAAGATGATCGCAAAATCAATATAATTTTCGTTTTTGAAGAATGTTGTAATTTGACGGTGGGAGGTTTATTTGTAAATCTAATGATGTTTTAGCAATGTTAGGAAACTAATAAACGTCTCGACGAGCTTTTTACCTAAAATTTTAATTTCTCAATGGTGATATCTCCCGAATGAAAGTGTAATAGATTTCAATCAGATATGAATCAGAGGGGAAAGTCATTTCAAACACTCCGCTCCTGTTGATCAGCCTTAAAAGTCTTTGACCGCTGATGCAGAAAGTTATTTATTTCACCCATCTTCGAAGCCCCAGAAAAACAAGGGTATCGAAATACTATCTTTTTATTTTTTCACAGAAGTATATTTTTGTGGGTATTCATTGGAAGCGTCTCTCTGAGACGCTTCCAATGATTACACACAATAGATATTTCCATGACGAAATATGAAAAAAGTGTCTCAAAGGTTCGGTTGTAAAAATCGTTTTATCTAGAGACTTGAATCTTTAAGATCGAAGAATATACATGGCGGAAGTTACTATCTAAAACTGTGCTCACATCTTTCATAAACGTCAAGTGAACCGTCGAAATGATAAGTTTGACAGATTGACTAACGTTGGTATGTGATTACACATTGACGTTAGTAACGCATGCAGTTGTGTTAACACATCTACTATAACTAAGTTGACGGTTTCTGATGGGTTCGAATCCTCGAAGTACCTCCGGGCCAGTCACTCCTACGTTAAACTCATTCTAAGTACATTGCATTCTCACTTTTGGAAATGCAAATGGCAATTTCCTCGGCACTACTGACTCGTATAACAGATACGATTTCAAGTCCACAGCTTGCAAACAACAAATAGGCAACACATTTATTTGACACATTACGACAACATTACGAAAAGAGACATCAAATTTGCACATGTAATACAAAAGAAAATGTATAGTCGATTGGGAAACCTCTTGCGTTGGTATTAACGAAAACAATAGTATGAGGTTGGTAATCCACAGTTCTTATTTCTAAAGAATAAAAAATATATATATCAAACAGCAATACAACACCTAACGATTGCCACCTACCCCACTATCTATGGGGAACAGAGGAATAAAATTACTGGTTCTTCTTTATCTCTCTAATTCAATTTTATTTCTTGCTCCTGTTGCATCTTCTAAATTCTTGCCACCAGGGGCGGTATAAATTGTCCAAATAATTGACAAAACTCGATCTATCTGTGGGTTGACTGAAATTTAATCGGCAGCGAGGGACAATAAAGTGATAACCAACACCGATTTTCTTGCGTAAGCCTCGCTAAGATTCGCCACTTGTTCAATTCTTACTATTCTTTGGCCACAATAAGTTCAGGCGGGAGAAAAACGGAAGTTTTCAATGTCTGACAACGACGATGCAATGGCAAATATAGCATTTAGTAAACTTTTCCGTGAAAAGTCGGTAATCCCCGTAAAATCATGAACAGAACAGAACAGATCAAGAGAGCATTTGTTCATTGTCTCGAGACGCTTCAATTGAGCACATGAACAAACTTCTGGAGTATGATTAAGCAATTAAGCCACTGTTAAAATTGTGTGCATTTTACTAAGACTAGGATCTTTTCAACGGAGATATTTCCATGATGGAAATGTACTTTTTCAAGCATTTAGAGCGGGGTTTCCGACGGTCTGCAGCGATATATGTAATACTAAGAGAAAACAAAATTTACCACTTTGAAAACTATTTTCGGCTCGATTAATACTGAAACAAATCGAGCGATAAGAAAACAGTGTCATTTTTAACGAATATCTGGGATTTTTACCATTTTGACAGGTCTTGAAGTTTTCTTATTGAAAAATAACAAGACACCTTGATCAGGCATAATAATTATTCAGTGAAAAAAGACAACCTGTACAAAAGGTAAATATCCCAAGGGAGAATTCCAGTTTCGTTTCGATGCGTATCTCTCGCTCTACATATTAACAAGGACAAGATGCCGCAGGTTATGCTTCGAATTGTGTGGGAACACTATTATAATAATTGTTTAAACGGCCCCTGCAGGCAGTGTTTCGTCAACAATAAGAATATTGTAAATAAAGATAACCTTGAACATACTGGTTGAATGGGGACAGTATTTCGGCAGAACAACCCGGAACTAGTTCCAATTAATAGTTATACCATGGGTTGTCCGCCTGTACGTGGAGATAATCCACGAGCTTTAGCGAGTGGATTATCTTACGTACAGGTGGACACACATGGTATAACTATTTTATACCACCTATATCAGTGTAGACCTTGTACATCATAAGATATTTCGTGATAAAGTTGGTAAGGGTGGTATAATTTTAATAAACCCTTTAAGACCAATGGAATTTTCCCATAAAGTTTGATACAGTCAAGTCAGGATGGTCCATTATATATTGGTCACATGTTATAATTTCTTTAAAATGTTCCATTTCAATCTTTGAAGATGTTTTTTTTTGTCTTAGCAAGCAGTGTAGACCAAACGCAGCCTTTCATCTGGGTCTTCACTGTTTGTCAAAGTACTCTTTTATGGGTTTCTGGTCCTTAAAGATTTTTTTAGAAAAATAACAAAATCAAATATGACTAAAGCCGTTTTACTTAAGATGGAATTTTCAGTGCAATGGCTTATGTCCGATGCCACATGCGCACTCATGAAGAATAGAAACAATATGTCTACACAGTGGAGCCCCTTATGTAGACAGTTGATTTGCGTCTTCACGGGGCAGGTACTCTCTGTCAACTTATTCTTATTTTAAAAGTAAACAAAAATGAATCATCAAAATGAAAGTATGCTTGGTTAGGCAAACATTAAGGCAGTAAATGGACATTCGGTAGTGGCGCCACAAAGCGTGTATTACACATTCCAGTAGCAAATAAAACAAATGCAGACATTTAATTTCATTTTTACAGCGTATAACAGTGAAAACCCTGTCCGTGGTGTCTTTAAACCAGCGAAACACACATAATTGCACATGCAGTAGGCACACGCGCGAAAAAGGTGGGGTTATTTCCAAAATATTCAGTTTAACTACAAATTATACATTTTTTGCACTGCATCTGAACTATCGGTAACCCAATGATCAAACTACCAGTTTATTCGAATTTATAATAATTATATTATTATTATTATTATTATAATTCGAATTTATATATTATATACAGTGCGCTTATTTTCTCACGCGTAGGAGCCAATGTTCGGACCACCAATGCACTATAAACGTGTGCAAATGCGAAATACGACCCCTAATAAATATTGAAATATCCGTCTTAACATCTGCATACATGTTGTTCATTTAAACTTATTACATATTATTAATGTTTTTCGGTTTCAGTGTATCACCGGAAGCTATTTTCTCGCCATTATTCGTGATCCTGTTATTTCATGACGTAATGCAAACATGTCATCTAATTGAATCAATTTTATCTGGTTATATCGGTGTCTGTGGATGCTTCGATAGTCCGCTCGCGTGCTATGGTGCTTATTTGTGTTTATGGAGCTTATATCCTCTAAACGCAATCATCAAATTAGCGTCAACATGTCATAATGCACACGCAACGTAAATACCTCGTTCCTCCATACGATAATGACATGGAATCAAAACATTTTCGTTCTTGAAAAGTGAGTACAAAAAAGAAGAGAAAAAACAATGTTTATACTGCTTTAAGCAAGTCACAGCAGCATTAGACAGTAACGTCAAGACAACAATCTAACGTTGTCTTTGACAATGAGATGACTTCAATCCGACATTGCAGGCGTTCAGTTAAGAGTGCGCACCAAAATAACAATCTTATTTCTCAACCAAAACATATGTTGTGGGTACTCAAAAGAACCGTCTCAATGAGACGGTTCTTTTCAGCACCCAAAACATATGTTAAAACTGATGGGTAAGAAGATATTTACAACTTTACTACGCTCATTTTTTTTTATCTAAACCTATGCGTTGACTACAGTGTTTGACTGTTTTTCGGTTATGATGTTGGCGTGCCGCGTTCCCTTCGCACTAGGCATATACAGAGTGCTTAACTGCTTGCTAACAAGTGTTTTTAAACAGCATTGCTCTCCGATTTTGTCTCTTTCGGGTCTCTTTCTAAATTAGCATGCATCTCAAATCACGCTGGTTTATCAAGTTTCAAATTAAAAGTTGGCCTGTGAAAGTTTAAACAATAACAATCTTCTCCGTGTAAAGGATAATAACATAGCTTTCAGTCTGCGTGATTTGTACAAATCCCAAGCATTCACGACCGCTTTGAAACCTCCCTTAAATTATAGATTAGGCAGCACCCCTATAGGAGGTGTAGTTATAAGTGAGAATTAGTTGCAGAAATTTAACCCCAACTTGTCAATGTCTATAACTAGCTTTCCCCACGTTTGAGTTCAAAGAAGGCCAGCGAGTGGTCACACAACCTTTGTTGACAAATCCAACGACTCGCCTGATCTGGCAACTTATCAGTAGCTCTGAAATTGTTCACAAATTTCTTTTCACATCAACATTCTCTGATGAATAAAAGTAGACAAACGGAATTAAACTGTATTGAATGAATTCTTTAAAACTCGGGTCACTTTGGCCTCTTGTTGTACCAATCGGGTGGTCCGAGGAGGACAGGGTGTACTTTATAAGCATATCTCGTATAATCATTCAGTCTATATGCAAATATAAGTACCACAGCTGGACACACAACTTATATTCTGATCTGCGCTTGAAACCAGTGTAAAATCAGCAGAGCAGGGGTCAAATACATACATCAAAGATGGATAGAAATGCTTCTTCAACCAAGTTATCTTGTTACTTTCGTCCTAATGAAGACATTCTCAAAATAATGAAGACATTAAGTTCTTTTTTATAGTGCAAGTATTCAATTTTCGCGGATGACAGTGTGAGAGTAATAAACACTGGCAGAATGTCACCGGATGAACATTTTGACGAGATAAAATTTCGTGTCGATTTCTGCCCTCCCCACCAAGCACAAGAATGGGTTGCTGGGACATCATCTACCGTAATAGCACATAAAATCACTAGTTTTACATTCCTATTTATTTTAATTTATTTTTAAAGCGGGTACCCATGGAAGCAGCGACCACTTTATGAAACACAGAGAACATGTGATGTTAGTTGTAATTTTTTGCAAATAAATAAACAACTGTCAAAACGTTTTCAGATTATATCTTATAATTATCGCCCTTTCAAACACCAAACTTGGGACTGGACAATGTGGTATAAAATGAAATCTGTGAAATAACTAAACGTAATTTCATTCACTTACCTATTTTTACAACCTACCCGTATTTATTTGTATAATTTATCTGCTCAAGAACGCGGAAAATTAAGATTTTCGTTTGGGAACAGAAAGGTCACATTAAAATCTCGCCGCAACGAGGTTTGAGAAATAGTCGACCGGGTGCGTTCGTTTGTAGTTAAAGAGAATTTTCAGGTAGACGCGAATGGGTCGAATAGACACCAGTAATATCGTTGGCGCCGAGACACTGTAAATGCTGTAACACGGACGAGTTATTATCCAGAAACATATTTAATTCGGTTTTATTTGTCATTTATAGATATTAATTTTTATATCACAGCCAGGAAAGCATACGTTCGCTAAATTGCATATTGCAATAGAGGATTCATTAATAAATAAATGTCTTTAGCTGACGCTGAATTGGTTGATTATTGAAATTGTTTTAACAGTCCTTAAACTGTGACAAACGAACTGTCACGACCATTTCGGGATTGCATTGTTTGTCAAAGGATCTACACTGTTTGTCTCTTGGAGCATTCTGCAATACTTTCCACCTTCATTAAGCTACCATTTATCTTCAATACCTTTGTTTTATCTATTTTTGAGTGGCCGCTTTAGACAGGTTTTACTGTGATTGTTTGTTTTGTAATATTAATTCAAAGCCTTAACTTTCGTTTTCACCAAGAGCTTATGAATAATGAGCTAGCTCAACCAGTTTCACTGGTACCAGACAGTCACACAAAAGAACGTTTTAAATTCCCATTGTTTTAAATTAGCGTCATTCGTGATCAATTGCAGCAAACACAGGCCTGACATAAAATTCATCGCACTAGCACATCTGGTTCTCTATCCGGCTGATGTTGCCCACTGTTGAAATACTTTTTACCTGTCCACGACAGTTGACAAATTGAACCACGAGAGAGAGATGACATAAACGCGTAGTTGCCATGCCAACAAAAGAGATGTACATTTCAATCCATCAAGATCCTTCTGTTCTGCTCTAATTGCCAGTGAAAGTTATTTTCTCTTGCTAGGCAAACCGAATGAAGTGAGACTCACTCTTTTAATGAAAGTCCCTGTTTTTGACCAAACTTGAATATGCTAAGCAAGCATTTCTGACCAATGGTCCATCCGATATGTAACAGTTTTATAAGCTCATCCCAATCAAGTAGTAATTTAGTTTAGCTTAATTTGATTATAAATTAAGTATGTCTGAGGGTCTATATTTGACTGAACACATCTGCTTTATTCTCTCAGTCAGTTTTGTGCGTAATTTCACAGATCTTTAAAATGCCTCTTTTGTTTAGCTCAGCAAAGAGAAAAGTCTGATGCAGCGACACAACTATAAGACTTGGTCATGTTCCATATCAAATATAGTTTTGTGTCAGCGGTTTGAACCAGATAGCTTCAAAGTAAGAATGACCAATCACCACAATGTCCATTAGTTAAGAAATACACCGCTAGATTCAGTATATTCGTACCAACAGAAAACTCTAATTTACGAAAGGAATAGATTCTGATCAGGGTGTCCTATCATGGACTGGCTATCATTGTTTTTCCTATAATTAAGTGCTCGTCACTACATGGCTGGCAGTAACAGACCCGATCGAATGAGCAATATCCATTAATTACTAGTTGTCCACGGTCCCTACAGAATTGATCTCTTTCACAGTCATACTCTGTAACTCACTGCTTGCTCTTTTAATACAGCCATGCTGAAAAGAAACCTCCATTCTGGTTGCTGTTTTAACCTTAGAAATGTGTATTGAATGATTAAAATAACCTGTTTGCTAAACAACCTGTTATGGCAAATAGTTCCGACCTGATGCGAAGCCTATTTCTCCATTGTCTATTTTTGCCCACAACCTTATACTCTCCAAATAGATTTGTATTTCTTTCTCTGAAGACCGTTTTTGTCTTTAAAAACATTATGCAGCATTTCATCTGTGACTTCACTGTTTCCAAAAGTACGCATTTAGGAGTCACCAATATAGAAAGGGCTAAAACTATTTAACAGGCCAATGTTTTAATTCACCTCACCCATCCACATGCAATCTTAATTTATATACAATTTTATAAGTGGACATTAAATGAGAAATCGTGACACCACCTGTTGGCCTATTTGTCTTTGAATTTTAACAACACGAATTAGAGCTCCCTGTTATCACTCATGTTGTTAAGGTCACAAAAGAGACCCCAGTATAACACTTGCATACAGCAGGTGCTTAAATGGTTGTGTCTACATAGCTTTAGCATAAGATTAGACAATTTCCTTAATGTGCTATTATATCTGCTTCCAGGGCCTTCAAGACACACAGGGTTACCTTGGTGATGGCAGCCATTCCGTGATACGAAAAGGTATGTATCTAGTATTCTTTGATTGAGGGCCAACAAAGAAACACATCAGTTTATCTATATGTTCATTTATTTACATCTTATGTTTAGCCCACATATAGGCATTGTTTACTCCCTTAATTGGAGAGAGTGTGGTCGGTTAACACAAACCAAGTGTAGAAATGTTGATTCTATTGTTGACAACTTGCGCAAGTTGTCAACAAAACAATCGAGATTTCTCCATTGTAGAAATTAACTGATGTGTTGTTTTATTGCCTTTATTAGCTTAGTATCACATCCCATCTGCTTATAATCATTTTAGTAGCTATACAGTAGTGTACCTTTCTGCAATTTACATTTTAGTTCATTTCATTAGTTATTGTAGATAATCTTACTTTGTCAAAACTTGCTCTTCTTTACCTTATTACAAAAGTAATTTTCCTGTCAGTTAAGCAGTTTGAGATTTGACCTGTTCAATTCCTGCCCACCAAATAACTCTGCTTGTCGAAACGTACAGTGTCCTAATGTGAATATCAATGGCAGATTCAGAAAAAATCGTGTTTGGGAAAAAAGAGTTGAATGACGCTAATAAACTGGTACTTTAAAAAAACTGTTGTAACCACGCTGAGACTGAAAAAGCTTAAAATTAGGAAGAGAGTTTTCATTTTAATGCATAATATATAAATCAAAGGATCGTCAGCATATAACATAATACAAACACCCAATACATCCAATATATAGGACAGCAAGTCTGTGAATAAATTCAAAACATCGAATGATACATGGCATACAAAGGAGTACATATTTTGGGTTCATTCGCATTCAAAGTCTCCGCCAAAATCCAGGAAGCTAATAAATATCCAGCGTGTGAAATATTGTACCCCCTGGGGATATGTAGACAATAACACCCTGGGGGCAGTATATCATTTGTTCTTGGTTCATTCTTAAGTACAGTTATAACTTATATAGAGCAACATTATGCCTGAAGTAATATATGAAACAATATTTGTGTATTTAAAACAAAGACGTTGCCAAAGGCTTAATCCGGAGGGCATTTATAGTATTTCTACTTAGTCTCCAGATAATGACATATTTTGAAGATGTTTTTCATTATTTGCTTGCAAAAACATGCTACTGTGCTGTTTGGAAAGGCGATTCAGAAGAACATTACAATATATACATTTAGAACCTCAATAACATCTGTATTTTCATTTGTGTCATTTACACCAGGTTTTGTCTGAATCAGTGTTGTCTCATTGTCAGTCCTACACATTTTTTGGTCTCCATCGCCAACGGCCGAAGCTTCAGGCAACTGTTGTAACATATAGTATTTTGAATATGGCTTCAGGTATTGTCTCAACGTATTTATGAATGAAATGTGAACCACATAATCATTTGTAACCAAGTTATGACAGATAGTAAACTTGCGTTGAGAATATAGTTTTTTGTTTAGGACAAGCAAGGACTTGGGGCTTTTGACAAACCAAACTAGTAGGCATCAATGTGATATGCAAGACAAAGTATGTAATAAAAAGGCAGGTAAATGTAAACAAATGCCAGAATAAGAAACCAAACAAGATAAGCTTGCTGAAACGTTATTTTCAATTTACATGTTCTAGAACACCTCTGAAAAATCAAAAATGAAATGTTCACATAAAAAAGTTGCAGACCCTAAACCATGTTTTATACTCAAGAGCTATCACTACATTCATTTTCAAATGTACCATTCACTATCAAACAAAATTGCTACCATGATATTGATACTTTTTTGAAAAATGAGATCACTAAATTTAAAATACTAAAGTTGTATTCAGAATTTGGATCTTGTTACTAAACTTGAAGTGATCAATCTTGGTAAACGATAGAGTTTAAATTTTAGGGGATGGAAATCTGTACTATAATAACAGAGTTAGAAAACTGTTCCTCTTTAGCAGTTCTATAAATCTTCGTACAAATGGATGGTGGTCCCGCCCAGGTGGGTGTAAAATAACAAAGGACAACTGGTGTTCTTCCTGTGGTGTTTTAGCGAGCAGAACAGATCCAAAAATATGCCATCTGTCAAATGAAAATCTACATACTCCCTTGTTTCAGACAGAAACGACATTCATGTCGTGATTGATGGCCGCCATTAGCACATGTTTTATTTTCATGTCGAGAAGGTTACATGTGCATGTTCTGGATTCTAGTCTGACCTGGTCCACTCTGGTCTGGTTTGGCCAAAGTAACAATTGATTCAGTGTATGGTGATTGACCAATCAAGGACCACTATACAAAGTTAATCTATACTTCTGTTTTGATATGGATTTTAAAACAACACGAAACTAGCGAATTCAATCTACCTATGGCTAGCGTTTCTGGCTAGCCATTGGGCTATATTCAAATCGTCACTGGGAGATAAAAGTCATTGCTATTTAAAGATAATATATAGCTTTTAACTAAATTCTGTACATGTCTTCAGGAATGCGTTTGGGTATTTTTATGCAACACGACAAGCGCTGAATCATTTCAGTTTAAAGTCAACATAAATATTCACTTTCCGCGTATTTAACATTACTTAACCATTAAAGCGCCAAGAAAAATGCATCTGAAAATGTCGACTGCTGAAGTCGTCTGCTGCAAATAATCGCCTAGCATTACTGGTGAATTAAGTATAGAAGCAAACATCGTGGACCCAGAACTGACTGCTCCTATAGGAGCAGTCTGATCTGGGTCCCCACTGTTTGACATAGAGGCTACTTAAACATTTCGAAGACGAGATAAGCAGACGACTTTTGTTGCGATTGGCGCATTAAGGGTTAAGATATTCTGGTATGGTATGATCATATATGATTGGGCCATGCCAGACCATACTATATCAAACAAGATGTAAGGTCATGCTGCTAACATGACTGCGTTGAAAGCATCCATTGTTGTTGTACGTGGGGGGAAATAAAACGTCTCGCTTGAGATCTTTAATATTAGCTTATAAATTCATATACGATAGCATCAGTATCCCATGTGTCATTTTGTGTGTCTCAATTAAGTTGAAATCATTGCAATTTTTGATGATTGGTAACCACTGTTGAAGATTTTCTGTTATCAGAGAAAGTCTAGGTGCAATTTACGTTCATACAAAATTGAAAAAAAACTTTCTGGATTTATTTGGCTTATTTCATAACTTGCTTAGGTATCGAGAAAATTAATCACGTTTGGTTTTGGTCTGATTATCTATGACAGGATCAACTGGACCATAACTAAATATGACAATTTTATGACATTAGATATACTAAACAAGGGTTAGACAAGGTTTCTATTTTGTCCAAAGTATTTTAATGTTTCTTTTGCTGTTCTCTTATTAATCACCCAAATTTTCCCTTTTCCTAGACCATTCCAGTTATAATGATCAAGAATATGATTCACAAGATTCAAGAATTCAGGTGCCGCGTGGTAATACATGTTTTATTTACTTTTTTGTCCTTGGTTGTGGTCACTGGCGGTGGTGCTTAATGGTGCCTTTATGGGGGCGGTTTGCTAACTTTATATTCACATGGAGTGCTAGGGTTTTTTTTACAGGTTTGGCCTATGGTGCAATTTGTTCATCGACCAGTAGGCCCAGGGCTCTCTGAAACAATGTTGATTCTACCTCAATGCGACTTCGATATTGCGGTAGAAGCCTTGTTGTTTTTAGCACTATTTGCCTGCTTGTCTGAACTTTGGGAGATTATTAATTTATTTACAACTCTAACCATTTTGGTGGGTGTCTGTGGCTAAATATAATCTGGACAGTACACAAATTCAGTTGGTTGCGCTTGTTTGTTCATTTTATTAACAGGATAACCTGTAGACAAACTCACACAGGTGCAAGCATAATAGAACCTTATGGGATACCAGATATTTTATTTAGACTAATAACAGTGAGTTTTTGACAAATCTATGCATCCGTATAGCTTTGTATTGGTTTTAGAATGCACACCAAACGCCAAAACACTTGCTAGCTTGTCAGTTTATGGTGGCATCATTTATGAAAGCTAAAAATGACATCTTCCCTCCAAAGAATTTAAACAATGCAACCATGAATTGGAAAGCAGAACATATATGAAAAATAATGTCAAGAACAACCAATTTAGTACTTTTGTTCAATAATCAATAAAACATTTCTGGTTATTGCATTCTGGTGAATAGTGTCTGAAGCTTTTGCTATGTATGTTTGCATGGCTTAAACTCATATAAGCTGCTTTTATAGGTGAAACTGACTGTTACAACTTCATATGTTCTTTTCATTGTCTGTTTCTCATTACTTCTTATTAATATAAGGTTGATAAATGCTTAAGTAATAGGAGAGTGTTAGGATTGGAAAATTGCAATCTATGGAAAAAAGTTTCCACACTAAAATCAATAAATGTGTTCTTGTAAATAAAAGCTGCATGAGATGTAAATAAATGCTCACGCCAACCCTTTAGTAATTTGTTCAAATTGCTGCATTTGCTTTTAACACAACTTTTTACAAAACTTATCTTGGATACAGCTTATCCTAATATTTGACCAAGTCAATTTGGCCACCTGGCAGGGTATAGTGTAACCCATCTGGTCTGAGTAAACCCTGTTAATGGAGGAATGTCTGGCTAATATTTAGGGGAAGATGGTATGCTGGTCCATTTGTTCAGGTGTACATGCTAATCAAAGTCTATAAGGAACCCGTGTATTCGTACTTGGAGATGGTTAAATAAGCTGCTGCTCTGACGGAGAGGTCAGTTCTGACATCAGAAACATGAACAAAAGGAAAATAAGCCTTTGCATGACAAAACCAACACTTTTACCAGTGTGTGTCCAGTGAAGACTGATCAGAATCTTTGCTGTCCATGAAGGAATCATTAGCCCTAATTGTCCAGTTGAACGCTGAGCAAAGATTGTGAAGTGATTAAATATGTTGATTCCAAGGCTGATCTTAGTCTACATAGGACGAACATGTCATGCCATATTCATAGGGCCAGTTAAGCAAAAAAATGTCAGCGTTAAAGTGCGATTATTTTCTTATCCATCAGTTTTATCATGTGATTTGGGTGCTCAAAAGAACCGTCTCAATGAGACGGTTCTTTTGAGTACCCACAACATATGTTTTGGTTGAGAAATAAGAAAATAATTTTCAGTTACGCACTCTTATCTTGGGGCCTGCATAGTGCTAGCTTTGTCATGCATTGTCTCAAATGATATTTTAGGGTACAAGACTGCATAGTTGGGAGTGATGAAATTTGCATAATTTGTTTAGAGCATTCAGGTGGCGACGATCGGATCAATTTCCTAGCTTCTCAGTGATTTACCGACTCTAGCGCTCTCCTCTAGCTAATCCTATTGTTCCAGATTGGCTAACTTCACAGAGAAGACAAAGCCAGGGAAAGCAAAAAGGAAGGGAAATTGAATTATCGGGCTATCTCCGTATTACCGCCAATTTAAAATCTAATGAGAACAAATTGGGAAGTTGGATTGGACACGATCTCTCGACAGTTTGATCACCACTCAGCATCCCAAATTATTATCTTAAAGAAAGCAGCATTTAATTTGAGCTGTCATATTCGCACTTCTCGATCATAAGAGAGTGATTTTTGCATGGTGTCGTTTTCAGCAAGTTCAACCGCAGTCTCTAAGGTGATCCATTGCACAAATTTCAGATTTCAATTCCTGATTAATCCTAAGAGTTTTGCAGCATTTAGAATTTGGCTTGCATTATTAATGCTCTTTGGCTTCCTGCTTTTGTGCTGTTACAAAGCAATGCTATGCAAATTTTAATAATGGTCAATAAATATCATTGTATGACCATAAACCATGACGCGAAAACGTACCATTTATCATATGGCAACATTCTCTTTTTCACATGTATACATGTATAATACAAATGCATCTTTTATGTAGTGGGAGCGAGTGTCCGAGGTTATTACAAAGACTATGTTAACAGAAGTATGGTACACCAAAATTTTAGATTTTGAACAGATGGGTTATTTACGTTTCGAATTTTTGATAATTATAAAGGCTTGGCTGGTACAAATAGAATTTGTTATGCTGCTTTGTGATAACTTTGTTGAATATGAATATTGTTATAGCTAACCCTCTTCTATTTAAGCAGCTATAAGAGTACATGATCATGGTGACTTGATTTCTCAATTTCACAGAAATAACGTGCTAGTTCTAAAATGACGTCAAAAGGGCTTTGTTATATAAAGACACACGTTTTAAGCAAACTCGTTTCGCGTTCTAGTCTCGTTTTCAAGGAAAAGCGAAACCATATCACTTAAAAGTGCCTGGCAGTTCCAACAACATTTCGATGTAGGCCAATTTCTAAATAAAAAATGATTTAATTGAAAGTACTGACGTGTCCAAAACGTATTATGGCTTACTTTTATCCCTGGAAGGTGCCAGATGTAAAATTGACAATAAGACATGACCCAGCTAAGGAAACTTTTTAGCTATCGCATAATTGATTTTTTTCGATAATCAACCAGTTTAAACTTGTGTTTGGGTGCTCAAAGAACCGTCTCATTTTCTGAGTACCCACAACATATGTTTTCGTTGAGAAATAAGACAAATGAATTTCAATATCTCACGTTTATCTAGGGGTCTGAATAAGACCTTTTCTATATTTCTTTATTTTTCTCTATGGAATAACAAAAATGTCTATACAATTCATAGATCCAGATAAGGAAATTTTATTAGGGCAAAATTGTAATTATTTTCTTACCGAATAATCTAAACATGTGTTTAGGGTGCTCAAAAGAACCGTCTCACTGAGACGGTTCTTTTGAGTACCCACAACATATGTTTTGGAAGAGTAATAAAGAAAATAGTTTTCCAATATGTACTCTTATCTGGAGGCCTGAATTGTATTACAAAGAACTATTTTATTTCAGGTATACGACCAAAAATTGAACCGGGTAAACAGGTGATGATGATGTCAGGTCTGACGTCAGCGCCGACGGACGTTTTCTGTTCAGTTCCAGGACGACTTTCTCTTCTCAGTTCCACGTCAAAGTATAAAGTCACAGTAGCTGAAGTACAACGTCGTCTTTCACCACCAGAATGTCTCAATGCATCTTTATTAGGTGGAGTGCTACGAAGGTAGGAATTATCATAGGGCAACTTAAGCTAATTTATTTAGCGTAAAATTGCTATTATTTTCTTACCTATCGATTTAATCAGGTGTTTTGGGTGCTCAAAAGAACCGTCTCATTGAGACGGTTCTTTTGAGTACCCACAACATATGTTTTGGATGAGAAATAAAGAAAATAGGTTTCCAATACGCTCTCTTATCTGGAGGTCTGTTTTATTTATTGGAGAAGTATCTCCCCTGAGTACTGTATGCAATGCATGCATTTTGGTATGCTTTTCAATGATACACTGAAAACAATTCTAGAATGGAGTTTCTTTTACACAGCATATCAGAGCGGTCTTAAGTTTATGAAACTCTCTAAAACTGAAGCCTTTTACCACATTGCAGTCATATTCAGCTTGATCGGTGTTTGGAACTTAAATAAGCTCATCCACCTCAATTTTAATTCCCTTCATCCTATCAGGTCATTCTATCAGATGTATCAAAACCAAGACCACCTACTTTATATCAGTTTTAGTTTTGTTGTTACTTGAATTTTACACAGGACTTTAGTTAAGAGTGCATAACAGAAAAATAATTTTCTTATTTCTCATCCAAAACATATGTTGTGGGTACTCAAAAGAACCGTCTCAATGAGACGGTTCTTTTGAGCACCCAAAACATATGCTGAAAATTATGGGTAAGAAAATATTGACAATTTTACGCTGAAAATTTTTGTTTATCTAAACCTGTGAATTGTGAACGTTGCAACTCCCAGTTGGATGCCAATTTACCCTTTAATTCTGTCGAAAAATCCCCCAAAATCTGCACACTACAATCAGATAAACCACAATCTAAACCTGTAACAGGTAACAAACATCCTTGGGTAACATCAAAGAGTTTTTCATGTTTTCTTGTTTTCTTAGGGTTATTTTCTGTAAAATGGTTGTCTAAAATTGACACCCGATTTAGAAACCAAAGACTTCAATTTCAAAAAGCTGTACTCTTTCACTTCGTCATTTGTATTTCTCAAAGCATTGCTTGCTCATGTTTAGCATTGCACTAACGGTTTACGTCAATCAAAACCAAACCTACGCGTAAAATAACAAACCACATCACGTACAATTGAACCACAGTGCAAGAAAGCACACCGCAAAAATACAGTGTATTTTTGCGGTGTGCTTTCTTGCATTGTGATCTGAGAACAGCTTTATGGACCAAGAAGGATACAAAACTTCTTCGAACCAAATAAAGATATGCTAACCAGTCCATGGGTATGCAGGCTTATATAAATCCCAGTTGTCAGTTGTTGAATCACGCTGCCATAAGTTGAGACGCATGTATATAACGATGTCGTACAGCGATCCGTAATTTCGTATCCTGTTTCTCTCCTTTATGACACGGAAAAGTTAGAGCATTCTTATTTTACGGCCCGTACAAATCATTACCGCCTAGTCTTTTGTCAGAGGTGTTCTAACAGCGATCTTTGCACAGCCATCAGCTATACTTAGACATGAACTTGATACATTTCTAGCTATTGTTGTCCGTCTGACTGGCCTGTCATTTGGCGGAGTAGGACTTTGAACACGAGCCGTTTGCAATTAAAATTTGATCGCCTTTCAACGCAGTTTTTCCACATCGCTGCTTCCTAGATATGCTGTTCAGAATTGTTATAAGCTATTTTGTGCTGGTTGAGATTAGAAAAATGTAGAAATAATCTAAAGTGCTGAAAATGTTGACTACGAGTCAACCTTAATCATATGAGTGCGTGGAACCTTTGCAAATCTGTTTTGCTTGATTCCAACAACTCCAAAACAGTTAAACCCAGATCACACAATTGGATAGAGCTTTACAATGTTGATTGCCCAGTGCATGTAATATAATGGCAGGTAAAGCAACTGTATCGATTGCATTGCAATAAGGAATATGATTAAATATATGACAGAGCGAGTCGCATGGGATCGAAATATAATCAGTATACAATAGACATAAGGCAGTCTGGCTCAAATTTACGCTTGATACACAAATTCTCCATTGAATACTCTTCAGAGAGTTAAGCTGAATAAGCCAACCTGTGTAATACCCGAACAGTTAGCACATCTCGGTAGTATCGCAAGGAGCGTTTTCCCCCGTTTTGGTTCGTTTGTGATGTTGCATACCAATTCCCTCCGTTATCTATGTTTACATCATGATTGTAATGGAACGACAGCGATGAAAATTTAGTTATTATGTATCATTATATCGAGCGAACATGTTATGTGAACCGTATCATGATAATCCCGATCTTTATTTGTCATATCTCCGCAATATAATACGTGATCAGCTTTGCTCACTACATGGCCATTGCGGTCCTGGTGAGTACATGCGGCAGTTGCGGCTCTAGTGTTTAGTACATTTGAGGATTTCGTCAAAATTCATACCCAAAGGTACATTGAATAATCATAATTATGGACAAGTATCCTGTCATAGGAAAACCTGAGCATCTGCTTGCGTGCTGCATGTCAGCACATATTGTGTTCACTGCATAGAAATTACAATATTCAAAGTCATGTATGCTCAAGTTTCTAGATAGTCTCTGTAGCTGAGCTGTCCAACCTGGTCGCAAATTTCCGAAGACATGTCTTCTAGTAACATGGCTCCTGTTTGAGCTAGCTCATCTAAAAGGGGTGCAAAGGACCAGCGAGGGCCCAGACGAGCCTGCACATTCGTGCAGTCTCATCAGAGCCTTCGCTATTCGCAGACACAGCGTTTGCAAGCTGATAATGGTACATGTAAAGCCAAGACGTCTTGCCCTCCTCTTGAGCACCGTTTATCGCACTCATAGCTAATCGAGACTATTCAGATTCAATATTACCGCCTTACAGTTTGAAATTGGACTGCCCTCCCCTATAAAAGCTACAAAGTATTTTTCATTAGTTTCTCCGTGTCTTTAAATATTAAAGCCCTCGCATGAATGGGCCCAGGACTGAATGCTGTCTTAAACGATCATATTCGCGATGTTTGTACTATTCAAATAAAGTGCAGGTGTCAAGCAGCGAGGGATAAATACGCGAAGTTTACAAAACTAACAGGCGATGATTCGGTTCATTAAAATTATTCACGCCTAACATTCGCATTGTACTTGGTGGTGTCCCACAGAGCCCCTTTGATCCCACTCCATACCTGAGCCGGACCCAGAAAAAGTGGTCACCTTGTAGAATCCGTATAGCTTCCTAGTATAGCCATAGATAAATTCTTAGTATTTATCTATCGCAATATGGTGACCACTAGGAAGCTACATGTATATGGGTTAGCTTAAGAAATTTTGGTAATGACATTATCGCACGTTCGTAATATTATCGCACGTGCGTAATGTCATTCTTTAACATGCAAGTGTATCTGTCTGGAGGGAAATTAGAGCTTAGACATGGATCTTAATCCTATAGCTCTTCTTCTGTTTTTGCAAGCAGTTAAGGCATTAGGGAGTCTGCACTTTATGCAGGCCCGCCCAGCCTTCGCTGCTCGTATATGCGATAAGAACTAAAAGCTCACGAACTGGCATAATTATGGTTCTTGCGGCTGGTGTCTTCACTGCTAGCAATGTTATAACCTTGATTTTAATGTGTCCCACGCATTCGATTAGTTCACCTGGGTAATTAGATTGTGTACATGATTTGTCCAGCTTAGCATTATAATTTTGTACCAGTTTAAGACGTTCTATTTGTATTTTTTCAATCATTTTGTCTGATTCAGTTAAGGTTTACAGAAGACAGCCAGACCTTTAATTTGACCCTTTAATGAAAGTGGAACTCCACTTTCTATGACTGCTCATTTAAAAACATGAACTTATCTCGAAGACATCATTATTTATGTAAATGCTTGGAAAATACTGCCTGTGGTCACTGATTATAATATTCAAGGACGTTTTAGCGTGATTTATTATTAACAATTTAAGGCTAAACCTTTGTTCCATTAAATCGAAAGTTGTGTGGACACTTCACAAATTACAACCAGTTCCTAAAAGCTGGTAATGCTCTGATAAAAGGTCATTCTTTTTTTTCTTTTTTTAAGTTCAATCTTTATTAAAACTAAAAGACTTTGGTCGCTTTGAAATATTTGAATGCTATAGATATAACCTTTTGTGTGATTTTATTTCTTAATTGCATTTTCCAATTTCAGAGCAAAGTCAAAGAACGGTGGGCGCTCTCTTAGAGAAAAGTTAGATAAAATGGGAATGAATCTTCCTGCTGGTCGGAGAAAAGCAGCCAATGTCACTCTGTTAACATCATTAGTTGAAGGTAAGATATTCCCCAAACGAGACAAACTCACGAAACGAGGTTAACCGTGGTTTAAAAAGTACAAGCACGAGGCTAATTGAGATGGTTCAATTGAGTATCTCATCACGTCTTTGTTGAGTAATATGAAAAACCTTTTTTTTTTTTAAAAATATCCCAGTTTTACTTATCATAGCATTTACTATATTCTCCATACTACTCAATTAAGGTTTTGGAGACCATGTCGAGTTATGATCGTGTCAAGCATGCAAAATTTGCACACATTGCACTTCACCAGCATTTATCGCTTGTTTCAATACCATGAGTCTTGTTAAACGATGACCAAATGAACTCCCCAGCTGTTCTGCAGTATATTGCCTCTAAACTACCAGGTCGTCCCATTCATCCGCGGCTTTTATGTGTTTTTAATGTGACACAAGTTACGTAATCTCAACAACATTTCTCATTAACTATCTGACACATTGTCCACCCTATTATGATAGAAGGCCGCGGTAATGGACGTCCAGATAAAAACCAGTCGTACCAAGCCGGAATGTCGCAGTTCTGCGTCTATTTTCAATGCGACATCGAGACAATCAGGAATAAATAATAGTCCTTCAAACATGTAATTTATTTCTTGATGACTCCCCCATCTATCTAGATAAAACTTCCCGAGATCCAGTGTGTATTGTTGTAAGCCATGACATCTGAATGGGTAGCGCTTGTTTTGTTTATTTACTTTTCTTCACATGTTTTACCCATCGCTTTAAGTTTAGATTGATTTTTCTGAAGAAGATAGGGCTTAGTCTGATTACAGCAAATAAACAATACCAACCAATTCAGATACGTACACTTTGGTCTCATGCAAAGCCCTGCATTCACGTGCTAGTTAGTAAGACTACAGATGATGCTCGATATTTTTATGTACTACACTCCTCCCCATTTTCTCCAATAATTTGGAGGATTCCAGTTTTTTGCATGTATTGATTGACAGACAGAATGGAAACAGTATAGGTCATGATCAGCTGGCTTCTCAGAAGCCAGCTGATCTGGATCTATCTGTTTAAAAAGCTGGATGTATCCGGGGTTCAGCAGGGTAAAGTTAAAAAATAAACCATAGTCAAAATGCACAAATTGACAGCTCTTATTTGACCATATTGCATACCCAGCACATTTACAACATACGATGCGTGTTTGCATTTAATGCAGTTCTGGTTTGAAGATTAAAATCACTCATTTATTGATCGTTTAATTATATTTTTTCTTGTTAAAACTCACTTTGTTAAATTAAACTAACAAATGTAAGCTTCAGTGAAAACCAGCGGAGTGAATCTCAATTAAGTTAACATTTTGAATCAAATCATAACAGCTAGCTCTGATGCCAGAAAAACGTCCATGGCGTGTAAACAAACCAGTCTTTATAGACGTGTTCGAATTATGTAAATATATATGTTCGAATTATTGTAATTAACGTGTTCGAATTATGATTATATACATGCTCAAATAATCTTAATATACTTGTTCGAATTATTTTAATAGACATTTTGGAGACTTATGATACTGAGCATCAGTCTAGACAAGCGTGTCTTAACAAGAGTATTGGTCAACACGAAGCATTTCTTTAGTATTGCCTGTTACCTAAGCTAGCATTCATTCTTTACGCACATGTTTGAATTCAAATAAGTGAGAGAAATGTTAAAACGCAAATCACGTTCAACCATATTTGTAGGAGAGGCAGTGTTTGATATTACTCTGGTTAATAGCAGTCACGTCGCCGTTCTCTTTAGACAAGTTATGGCGTGACATACACTAAAATCATGAAAATACTATCCTGAATAATCTAGTATTTGTACCGAGAAGTCACAGTCGATGTCAATACCTTTGATTGAACTACATCATGCCATATGAGAACAACAAAGGTGCAGATCAGACTGCGCATGCGCAGTCTGATCTGCACCTTTGTTGTTTCCCTACTTAGACAGTGACATCTAAACTTTCTGCATTTAACCATTCTTCAAAATTATAGCTAGTCTCAGTAGTTACGCAGACTGGTTTGAGTGTTACCTGGTCACTAACTCTAAAGAACATGCCTTCTTGTCACGAGGCTCCAATATCTCAGAGGTGGTGCAAAATTATTCCATGTTAGGTTTCGTGTTCTGTTTTAGTATTACCGTCGACAAACACAGCCTGAATTACTAATACCGTCTCATTATTTATTTATTTATTCCATTTTTTCCAGGAGAGTCAATCAGATTAGCGCGAGACTATGGCTATTTATGTGAAACAGAATTTCCATCAAGACAGTGCGCAGAATATAACAGTAGACAGTACACAGATCCTGCAGACCAGATGACCCGGAAAAACATGATTCTTGCCACAAAGTAGGTGTCTTTATTATCGCGGACAAGGGTCTCTAATATCACGTTAATTTTGCTAAGGACTTGATCACTAGACTGATGTCACATTAAATTATCTTATTTTATAAAACTACATTATATGTACTCATTGTAGACCTAGTAGGGGAATAACAATGAACACCCGATTGGTCAGGTCTGATCTGGGTCCAAACTGTTCGCAAAGTTTATCAGCAGATTACACTAGTAGGCAAAGAGTTAAGAATTCTCTTTGCTTCAGGCAATGCGTCCTATTCACTTGATATTTCCCATTCAATGCACTCGTATACATCATTTACTGTAGAAACATGTCATATTTTTCAAACTAATTTAATTTTTGCATTCGCTTTCCTTAATTTTGCATCTGCTCTGTCTAAAATAATTTCTTTAAAATTGCAATAAGATTGTTAGGTATGCACATGGGCTTTAGTGTTTGTAGGAGATTGAACTAGCTAGATGATTTGATATCATCGTAAGCTTACATCCGGGCTTTCTCTGTAAACAGGGAGCAACTTGGAACACATTTTGTCAAGTGATTTTTAGCATTCCATTTTGTTATGATTTGTGATACATTTCTGGTTTCTTTTATACTGTATTTACTAGATTGTGGTTTCTATGAGTAGCCAAGAGAATATGTTTGATCAGAAATAATTATGTTTTGTACACTTCTCTTTATCTGTGGCCATTGTAGGTACATGTATATTCTTTCTATTTTCAGACAAATATTAAAAGAACTTATGGACCTTTTAAATCAGGACAGATCACCGTTGGGCAATACTCGTCCTCAGATTATATTGGAGCCAAACATTCAAAGACATTTATCTCACTTTAGTCTCATCACCCACGGGTTTGGGTCTCCCGCGGTGGTCGCTTCTCTTACATCAGTGCAAAACTATCTTACAGAAATGTTAAAAATCATGGACAAGAGTTTCTCCAATCCAAGTTCAGCGGGTATGGACACTAAAAAATCAGATCCCGACGAGAGAGACTAGTGATAATCAAATCAATTAAAGGTGCAATTAAAAGCTGACGTGGCTGTGGATCAAGCTCGGAGCTCTCCAGAGAACTTCGTGAAATCCGATAACTGATAGCTTGAGTACCCTCCCCTGAACCACACAGGTTAACACGGTGCGGGGGTACACCAAGGTGGTGCAATATGTCTAGAACTCTTTTTTAAACATGACAGTAAGACGGAAGTTTCTTTCTATAATTCGGAGTGTCGGAGGAGATACAAGATGTTAGAGTATCACGTGACTTTTACTGTCAATAACATGAGCCATACCATGAGATAACCTACTTTCTTCCCTCAATTTTGTTGTTTTTTAATCCATATACATGTACGCAGAATCGAGCAACCAATTCTAATGATTTAGCTGATTGGAAGAACCTATTATCATGATAAGGAGTCGATGGTGAAAATTTCAAAATTTGTTTTCAATGCTGAAATTGGATTTTACTTACGTTGATTTTACTACTGGAAACAGTGCAGACAATGATTAGATGCCACACAATCTCGTATCTCATCTGGGTCTTCACTGTTTGCTGGTGTCTTATTTAGAAACGTTAGGCATTACTGGGTTAAATGCACACATGTCTAGAGTGGCTCGAGGTCTTGTTGATATTCTGCTGCATCATTTGTTTCCATACCTTGTGTGTGAGACAGGGAAGGCTTTGACGAGACTCATGCATGCACAGGCTTGCCCAAACCTTCGCTGGTCACCCATTTGATGGATACAGTTTTCATTTATATGAGCTGGCTCATATGTATTAGTGCTGCAAAGGAAGAAAAGGTACCTTAACACGTGAAGCTAAGAAATTGCAGTTTTCTCTGCAATTTGATCTGACTTTTCTGAGCAATAAACTAGAATATATATATGTATAAGCAAAGCAACTTTTCAATACCTACAATATAATTGTTAGGCAAATTTTTTGAAATGTCAGTCAAACATTAGATCAGACTGCACATTACTACGGCCCAATCAAATTCTTTAATCAGCCTATATTTATGTCTTAAGGTACATTTTCTAAAATTGTAGCTAATTAAATAAACTGAAAATTGATTTTGACAGGAAGGTTTGATTGATTGATAGTATTTTAGTAAATATATAGTATGTGCAATGATGAAGATCTAGGTCACAGAGATAGAAAATGGCTGTTGTTGATAGAACTTGTGTCTGGATCAAAGGGAGTCTCAAAATGCACGCAAAACTTGGAATGGGTCCAAGGATAATGGGTCCAAGGATATCAACTGTACATAGGTCCAGATAAGGATAGTTAGTGCACCTAAAATTGCATTTATTTCCTCACCCATCAGTTTAAACATGTGTTTTGGGTGCTCAAAAGAACCGTCTCATTGAGACGGTTCTTTTGAGTACCCACAACATATGTTTTGGTTGAGAAATAAGGAAAATAATGTTGCAGTACCCACTCTTATCTGGAGGCCGGTCAACAAGCTATTTTGCTTTGAACATATCTCTAAATAATCAAACACCTTGAGCATTCAATGCAGTTGATTATCGTCTTATATCCCAATCAAATCTCATGTTGTTGTTACCTCTTTTGAGTATCCACAGCCTTATAGGTAGCATGAGGAATAGGATGAAAACTAATTTCAACTTTGCGGCGCTTGTTTTTGTATACAATCTGGCAAGCACAAAGGTCGAACGTTCAAACAATTTTAAATCAACGTTGATATAACAGTGAACCGTTGGCTGTGCGTTGTTAAAACGTTGTGTTTGTAGGGAACAGAGTTGCTACAGTGTAAGAAATCCAAAATAGTGTAAATTCCACAAGATTAAAATAAAGATTATATTTGTACATAGAAAAAATATATTGCCATCTCGTATGCTCATGAGCGTGGATGGCACATGCATATAAAGCTAGCATGAGGGTTATAAATCATTATTTGAGCAATGTCATGGAAATATGTACCTAATTGTGTCTAAAGAAACCTGTTGTGGCCCATCTATATTTTATCCAGTGCCTTGTCAAAAGCAGAACTAGAAAAAAGATGGGTATATAGGTCAAAATGTCATCAACATTTTGTCACTGCTTGCACTAATGATAATAATGTTGACGCCACTTTGATGTCATGTGTTTCCTGTGTAGTGTCTTGCCAACAATGTTTTGCCAAATCATATTGCCACTTTCTGTAATTGTAAATGAGATATAATTGTCAAAATAAAGTTGTCAGACTGCACTCATTAGGCCAAAAAACAAATATATATGTGGTTCCATTTCCATTTTGCTTAATTTTTTCCTACTCTTTGTATGGTTTATTTTTTATCCGTTTCACATCTATAGCAGATCAATTTAAATGCTTTGAAAACTATGTAGATCCAAATGAGATGGCTCATATGAGCCAAAATGATCTGGTTCTACCCTGTTTTCCATAGGTTATTACAAGGATAGGAGTGCTAAAGTAAACATAATGTCTAAAGGAAGCAATAATTTGTAAATTACTTTGGTTGTCCTTAAAAAAAGTCTTTCTAAATAGATTTTACACTTGCATGCCTACCTTGCATTGTTTTTTGAGATATATTAGGAACCATATGTATCTTTAGTTCTGGCCTCATGTAAATGCAGAAAAAAGTCTATATCTAATTTCTGAGCATTTTATAGTTTATAAGTATGTAAATGTTTTGAAGTCCATAAATTATTAAATTCTTATTTCCATGTATAGTCTCGCTGGGTTAGACGGGTCAAACGTTGTGCTATATATGTTTTAATTTCATGATATACAGTTAACTACGCATTTAGCACTCATCAAACTCCCCAGCAGTTGTTTCCCCTGTTCTGAGGGTCACATGTTATGAATTTTACTTTGCCTCTGATTATTGTTTTTATCTGAACAAACATTGCAAACTCTGACTTTATTTCTCAAAATATGCCTCTCATTTGGGTCTACACTGATCATCAAAGTATTAGTAGAGGTTAGCAGGGATAAACTAGTACATGTTACAACAGAGGGACTGCTGTCACATTCATCTCAGTGTTTAGGGATAGTTATTAGGGATAGTAATATTTCACTGACACGGTGTAAACACATGACCCACCAATGATAAATTCAAGAGAAATGAGGAACGAAGAGCTACAACCGCTGGGTAGTTTAAGCTGATGTAAAGATTTAACCCTGGCGCTTTTGGTTACTTGTTAGTGACTAGCAAGTCAGCAAATATTCTTGGGCCACTATTGGACAGTCAGTGGAATGCAATTCAAATGGCTTTTCGCTGGCGGGCCAATAGTTTCCCACTTTATACTGCTGTGCCAGTTGTATTTGAGTGTCTCATTTGTAGTGGGACATGGCGCCTTACAAAATCAAAACGCGAGAATAATCAAAACGAGACTGAAGCCTCTTAATGACTGTAGAAAATTCTAGTCTATTTTAAACCATATCATTTTTGACTTTATGTGTGATAGTATTTTGAGTTTTAGTGAAAGAACAAGAAAGCATGTTCTTATTCCAGTGTGAACGATTTTTAATGTTCATTTCACATCATTTTTCGTCAAGGTCTACGATATATAGGACCAGTTGATCCTTAATATGTGGCCTGCTATGTTTTGATATAAAATATTACATGCCTACGTACATAAGCAGCCTACAATATATCTTGTATCACCACTGTCTTAAAACTTTAAGACCCAGTTTCTAAAACCAAGAACGAAACACGTTAATCTATCATATTAAAGAAAAATACTCGTTTATTTATTTGGTAAAAGTCCGAATTTATCTATCATATCAATTTGCTGCAAATTCTATCAAAATCTGTCAAAAAAAACAAAAAAGTTATTTGCATTTAAAGTTGCCATAATTTTTATTAATGGAAGCCGTCAGATTTGTGAGTTTATGATGTCATACCAGCTTAATTAGGTATGCAAAACAAAAATAAATAAAATTTGAAATAAAGCATTAAGGCTCATTTATAATAGAAAGTGTGTGATATTGTGCTAAAATAAAGAATATATGCATTTTAATAGATTTCATGCATCTCATAAGCATCTCATTGTATATTCAAAATGGCGGTACTGACAAATTATGAAAACTTCATTTATTAACAACATCTTTGTTTCTGATTTTGATCAAGTTTGCAGTGAAAATGCCTGTCTTTTCAGACACTTTTACTTTTTGGTGTGCGTTTCCCTTTAAAAGAAATGCAATTCTTATTTCTGATTGTTCCAGATAAAGAGAGACAAAAATCAAACTCCATTAATGAAAATTGATATTTAAATTGTCGTCTGTTTATTCAGTGGTAAGCACATTAAGGATTGATATAATTTCATATTAGCATAATTCATCAACCCATCCATATGTTGAGACTCATTTATGTATATTAGCCCTTATTTATTACATTCTTTCTACAGTGCACATAAACTCTTTGAAGCGCCAGCTATAGTTCCAACAGCAAATATAAATATGAGATTTTTAGCAAATAATGTTTGATATTTCATGTGATTATCTGCAAGACGATTTATACGAAGAATCAACCATTGACTTCCTGGAAATTTAGAAATATAAAGCTGTGGTTGGAGCTTTGAGGGTTGAGAAATACTTACTTCAGATATATGTAAATGATTTCATTTTATTTACCGTTTCAAAAATAATTTTATGTGCATTTCATTCTGTTAAAACATTGTAGAATTGAAATTGTATACATGCATTTGCATTTGAAAAATAAAAGTCTTATATGAAAATGGGACCAAACTAACACATTTGTTTGTAATGTTTCAGCATTGTTATAGAGCAATTGGGCCAGTCCCTTTAACACATATCATATGTCTCGTTAACCCACATAAGCCTAGCGTCCCTTTTGTGGGACACAGGCAAACAGTGCAGAACCAGATCAGACACCGTATAATGCGGTGTCTAACCAGGATCTTAACTGTTAGCTGATTTTTTTCGGGTTTTTTTTATTAAATATTCCACGAAATGAAATAATTTGGTCTCACGAGACCAACTTATTTCATCTTCTTAGGATATTTAAAAACTTGGGGGAGGGGCTGGGTCAAGCAAAACCCCAAACCGCCCCTGGGTCCGCCACTTAACACTAGGTCAAATTTAAGATTACTTCACACAAATGTTTCTTCTAAGGCCCTCTCCCAAAATTGCCACAATGGTTAAGGTTCGCCGAACAAGATGACCGCCAGATCTCTAGATAAGAAATATTTTAAACGACATCTCCTGAACCACTGGTCCAAATACAAAATAATTTCACAGAAATGTTCCTCATATCAAAACATTTTCACAGAAATGTTCCTCATTATGTCATCTGTCAACATTTCCCAAACGGTTCCGCTCCGCCGAAAAAGACGGCCGCCAGAACTCTAGATAAGAAACATTTCAAAACGACCCGAACCACTGGTCGAAATTCAAATTATTTCACAGAAATGTGCCTCATAATGCCCTCTGCCAAAGTTGTCTAAATGGTTGTGCTCCGCCGAACAAGATGGCCGCCAGAGAAAAAAGACCTGTAGTTCAGCTGAATACGTCAGCAATGGCGTTTAAATAGTGGCGGGTTCAGGGGGAGGGGGGGGGGGGGTCAGGGGGTTCGCTCGACCCCCATCCCCGCCTCCCGTTTTTAAATATCCCATGAAAATGAAATAATTTGGTCTCACTGAGACCAAATTATTTCATTTTCATGGGATATGTAAGAAATTTAGAGATAGTATCAGCAAAGCGAATCCCCAACCCCCTTATTTACACATCTGAACCCTTTCCAGAAATCTTGCCCCTTTCTAGAAATCTTGAATACGGCCCTGGTTTAAATGAGACTTTTGTGCAGATGCGATAAGTAGCGAGTCCATTATTACTATCATTATTATCATATCAATGACATCCCTTTAAAGGAGAAATATGAATTAGTTCAGCCAAACAATAAATTACAATAAATTAGATTTTTTACTCCAATTCAATCGCATTTCATGTCCTATATTTTTAATATGACAGTATGTGCCTCCCGGTACCGGAACTGTCGCGTGCCGATGGTACTCGATCGCGATAATTTTCAGATGGACCGGGATACCGTAATAAAACTAAAACCCTATTCAATCTAAATATTCGGGCCCCTTACCGTGCCACATTACCTGAAAATGTGATCTGCTTTGTATGTCTGCTTCATATACCCAAGTTCTTTTCAGAACTAGATTTAATCATGGAAGCAAACACTATGGACCCTGATCTGACTACTCCCATTCTGTTCTGATCTGGGTCCATATTGTCTGCAATATAGGCTATCTAAGAACATGAGCAGACGAGTGGTGCAGACGACAAAAGTCGTGACTGGCGGGAAAAGGATTAACATCACTTTCAAACAAGTCCATTTTACAATTTGATGAGGAAATGGAATAGCGACTAAATAGTCTGAGGGCTGGCCCATGCGCGGATCCAGAGGGAAGGCTCAGGGGTCCGGACCCTCCCTGTAAAATCACACAAATATAGGTTTTCTTAGCAATACTGGTCCGGATGCAAAGCTACCAAGCCAGCATTCAATGTAGGGCCATCATCGGTTCGCCAGCGAATCGCCATTTAAATGGCGTTTCGCTGGCGGGTAATGATGGCCCACTAATAGTGGTATTTTGATCCTTCCTTCCCTCATCAAACAAAACAAAGTTGTCAGAGTTGGACCCCCTCTGACAAAACTTTCTGGATCCACGCATGTGGCTAGCTGGTTTGCATTTTTTCCAATCCATCTGGTAGAAAAATTTCATTTTTACCAGATGATAGTATAATTATACAGAAGCCAAATGAGGGTGGATTCCAGAAACAAAAGTTGTGCAAACGAGAATTTCCAAGAAAGCTGTTGCTCCACATTATTTTCTTATTTTATTGAAACGTTAGAGACAATGACGGGAGGAGACTGACTTAATTCCAAAGGATTGTTTTCCAGGTTAATCTGTTCTTTTATGTAATGGTCTGCTCTGCTCCATTAAACACTACCCTACACTCTACTTTTCATAGCTTCGCCAATCTTACAAATTTCTGCCTTAACCAACTCTACCATATCTATCTTACCTATCCCTACCTCCATATTCATACGGGTATATGTTATGGTCCCATATGGGTGTGGGTACAGTATAAAAAGATACTTAAGATTAGGGTACCTCAGACTTAGACCATCGTGGAAATTAAGCTTAATCAATTCGGGGTAGGTGCGTTTATCCTCTCGTAAAAAAATCTGCACCACTTTCAGAACTGGCATCCGCGCTAAAAGTGACTCTTACATGTTAATACTATAATCAAATGTACCATTGGAATTTTTCTACCAGATGGACTGCAAAAACCCGCTTAAATGAGGCTTTTTTACAACTGGGCTTTAAAGGGATAATTCACACTTTTTTTCAAATGCGTTAATTATAGAGCTTACAGTATGGCAGGAATAATTCCTCATTAAATGTTTGTGAATGCCCTTCTATTAGCCTGTAACTAATCACTTTTGCTTCTCAATGGGAGTCTGGTCATTCTCAGGTCAATGATCTCTACACACCAAAACTGGAATCACTTCCACCTGCTTATACACTACCAAAGCAGAATTATAAATCAGTCACAAGGCAAAAATAACAATGTTTCAGAGTAATGCTTTTAGCAGTGTGTGCATTGATGAGTAAATTTTGATACTTGGCCCATATTTAATAATTAATTATAAAATTCAAGTCTTAAAACACTAAATATTAGTATAGCAGACGACATATTTGTAACAATTTTCTTCATTTTACTAAAAAAAACAGAAACTTATTGAAAACAAACTACTTTTCGTTTGACAGTTGTTACATTTTAATTTGCATTGATTTGGCTGTTGATTGAAATTAAAACGGAATACCCATTATCCAATATTGAAATAAAGAAGTTGACTGAAAGGTGCCGCTTCAATCATTTGGCAGACCAGCATATTGAGGTTAACTCAGGTTAATGTGTGCCAATAGCTGTAAGATGGCTGCTCCCAGAAGATTAGATAAACGGCTATAAAAGCTTCTGTAATTAACTAACTAGATGGGTAAATGATCTGTGAAAATAAAATTAGTCCATAACGAAATATTTATTTGTGAATATAGTAAAATGTTAAAAAGCATGAACATACACTTTAACCTAAATATTAACCTTGGCCTGTGTGAAAACTAAAAATGGAATATGTATGCTCTTTACACTGCTTTTCGGACATACGTTTTATTTTAGTAAAATACGTTCGATATGAAAATTGCTGAGGAGACTAAGGCCCCATTCACATGCACACATTTACTTACGTAAGTAAAGATACCTACGTAAGTAAATTTTCCTACGGTGTCATGTGAACCCATTTACTTATAGTAGGGGAGCCATAGATTCAAAAATTGGAAAAAAGTGGCCGCAAAGTAGCAGAATTTTAGACTATATCATCAGTTAGTATGGTGTTTCAGAAGTGTGAAAACAGATATTGCACACAATTTAAGTCTTGCAAAATATGTTTATTTATGGGGTAACCATAGCTACCCTCATGCAGGCTTCATGTAGTAGGCTATTCGCTACATTACTGAAAAGAAAAGTTATTTAGACCAGATAGGTCACATTTCCTACTATCTGCATATTGCTTTACGGTAATCAATATTTAAAAGCACAAAACTGACAATAAGATTAAATGACTTACGCTTATGTAATTGTTATATACGTTACTTACATTCAAATATATTACTATTATTTACTTGGCCATGGGCTGCCAAAAGACTTGTGGAGGGAGATTTTTGTACATTAAGATTTTCTTAGTTACTTTATATATTATAAAATGTCTGTTAGCTTTTGATTAACATGTACATTTACCATGCAATAGCCAAGTCTAATACGTTACCATTAGATAATAAGGAAATTCCTAGTATAGTGTTATTATCATTTGCATCGTTTTCTTACATATCGTTACG
Source organism: Loripinus fragilis (assembly GCA_964019695.1). Classification (NCBI taxonomy): domain Eukaryota; kingdom Metazoa; phylum Mollusca; class Bivalvia; order Lucinida; family Lucinidae; genus Loripinus; species Loripinus fragilis. Next base: position 24,961,999 of record OZ026518.1, read on the forward strand.
ATTAATATTTTAATTAGATGCAGCTTAATAGCAGAATAATATTATTAGTTAAGGCACCTGGAAGTTCTTTTATATACGTTACTTTCTTTTAAAATATATGTTTGTGCAATGTTATGTGTATATGCGTTCAAACAGCTGGTAGGTGAAAATGAAATTGACTACCATCTTAGTGCTCAAAATTAGATTGGAAATATTGTATTTTTAAACATATAAAATGAATGAGATGCAACATCAACAAAATCATATTTGGTTTGAAGGGAAAAGCTTGAAAATAAAGCACATAAATGCCATTAAGTATATGTTTTAGGAATCATGTAAATATGATAACTGATACATATCTATTATTCATAACTAAATTGTTTCAAAAAGCTTAAATGATTTTTAAAATCTGTGCCTTTACCATGTATTTGCTTCTTTTTATGCATTAAATGGCGTTAAATGACATATACAAGACATTGTCTTTCACCTTCAACAGCTCAATGAATAAATAAAAAGCACACAGTAACACTGTCAGATCCATCACACATTGTAAAAGCCATCAAATATATGTTTAAACAATTATTCGTTACAGCAGCTATATCTAAAACAATAAGGCCCAAATTTACCTTAAAACTCTAAAAAATGTAAGATATTCCAAGCAGAATTCCAAATCAAGAAGTGAAACATTAAAGACACCTTCATCGGTGGCATATGAAACAAAACTGAAGTTTGTGGAAATTGTGATGATTTCTATCTCTGATTTAGCACCCGCCTTAGCTATCCTTGGGGTTATAATATTTTAGTATCTACAGTATTTCTGCTTTGGAAAAAGAGTATTATTTATGCTGGTAACGTATATAACAAAAATATAAAGATCATTACTTTAATCATTGTGTTGCCTGGTTCTACACGTTTGTGAAGCAATGAAACACGACAGCATTAATTCTAAATTATAATTTTAATACTTAAGAAACAGACACATTTCTGTTAATAAGTTGGAAAAGCTCCCCTGCATTGTTAGTATTGTAGACATTTCTAAATGATTAAACTTCGATAATCAGGACCTTGACAAATAACTTTCTAGAATAGGGCTTGATTGATTTTATATTCCAGAATGTTTGCAGACGTTTACTTTTTAGCTATATAGCTTATCAGCATACGTGATAGAATCTACTTTAATGTTTGTTTTATTCAGCAGGACACTATTTATTTTTTACACTCACAATAAGTAATCATAACAACTGTCATTCAGTCCTTAAAACTAACTAATTAATACCCATAAAACATGTACCAACTTGTTAAACGATGCTATATTTAAGGTTTATTGATAGTTCATGTAATAGAAACAAAATCCATACTTATGCTACTTTCAAAGAATACTTTCAGATAGTATACTCAACAAATGCTATGCTGTATCATACTTACATATAGTCCAATTAGCAATAGAGACAATGTTATCACTATCTGAGATGTATGACGATGTTTTTACAAATCGAAAGAAATACAATTTCTTATGCAGACGATTGTAAAAAAGAGTGACAGACAAATTAAACATGCATACATACTATTTGTTAAGTTATGCATACTTTCTTAGCATAACATGTAAATCTATTATTTGTTATGTTATACTACTAACTATTGTGCCTTCTCTATTGTCCATATAATTATTATTTTATTAGCACAGTAGATAATTTAAAGTATGCCTTTTTTCTCTATACCCTGATGTGTTTACAACTCATCTATTATTTAACGCACATAAAAGGAATCAACTGACAGGATTCTTGAAATAGTTTGTTTAAAATAGGGTCCAATGACTGCTATGGTATCATGATAGAACTTAACATAAGCTATATTAGCACTGATTGCTAAGACTAAGTTTGATCTTATGACTGCTATTTTTCCTCTAAGATATTGCTATTCCTATCAACATTCTGATTAACGCGAATAATCTTTTAAACGGTAATTTAAATGCGTCCTAATTAAAGTTGGCTTAAACATTTTCTCTCTGTTGAAATATTATCAAGTAAATTTGGTATCGTAAATTACAATTGAAGAAATCAAGATTTCTTGGATATGGTCACTGCCTTACCATGTAAAAACCATTCTTATGGATGATTTCCCCAATGATAACAACAATAATTCATTTTGAATAACCCACTCAGTTTTAAAGTTTGCATTGCTTTGACAAATGATTAGTAGTGTTAAGTTAAAATGACTATCAGTTTCATTAATCAAACAATGAAAGCCATGTTAAAAATGAGCTGAAATTAAAGTTCATAGCTAGAATAAATTCAAAATTCACCTTCGGAGTTTTGATACATGCATAAATAGATGTGGCTTAAACAATTTGCATAACAGGGCCACTCTCTTAAAGAATAAATGATAACAAACACTTATGTTTCCTTAAATTTAATGTAACGTAAACAACATTTTATTTAATATATTCATAAAGGAGTGATGCTGTCTAGATTGCCAGAAAACGCCTTCTTTCTATAAGTGAACTTGACTAGGAAATGTCACAATCAAAGACTCCTGACTGACCCACTGCACCTTAAGGAAGGGACATGAAACACAGATATCTACTATATAATTAAAGTGAAGCAACCAGCTCTCTTCCTTGTCAAGATGATTGCTGAACTAGAAACAAATTAGAAAACAAAGGCCCGATAGAAAACTCCACAACCAATAGGAACAACAACAAACAAAATTTCTAACATCCACACATTATTTCAGAAATTCTTAGATATTTTATCATAATTGAATCTGATTTGATAGAACAGATATGTTATTTACTATTTTATATATTGTGATGAGTGTGAACAGGTTCGACACAAAGCTTTGGCTGCTTCTGAATAGATTGTTTTGTTCAATTAAAAGAAAAAGATGTGCAAATATCTAAATTCGTTTTAGTTTTTCAGGCTCAGTTGTATATAAAAAACGATTGAGACAAATATATAATCATGATATTTTTCGTTTATTTATAGTTATATATATTACTTTGGCAAATTTGACTATACAAGCTTAAGGGAATGTATCCTAATTGAGATGTTGCATCAGACGTATCATTTTATAAGTTTATAACTTGCATAACATAACATAGAAAAAATAGCGAACAATGTGTTTTGTTTTTTAAGTAAGTAAGGGTGCAAAGATCAGGAATCGATACAATCAAGTACCACACCTGACACAGGATACCAATGGGAAAGTGACAAACTCACAGTAGACACCACAAACGAGAGCCAAGAGGTCAGCCCTTTCCCAGCAGGTGACCACAAAGCACATATAAACAGACGCGCACAAAGACATAGCAAACACAAGACAGAACAAAAAACATAAAAGATCCACAAAAGAAAAACCGCCTTGGAACGGTCAGTAAAAGTTTACCATTGCTTAAAAGAAAAATTTACAACCATATTTACACAGTCTCCTAACTAGTACTGATAACTTCTTCTTTTGGAACAAATGCTCTTTTTATGCCTATCAAACACAGCTCCCCCTTTTTTAATGAAATAAACTTTCCAGTGATGTATAATTTAAGCTATTAAGCAATATTTGTTTGTCTTCAACTTTGTTTTATACCTGACATATTGAAAATCAAATAACAAAATGCTATTTTACCTCAGAAATGTTGTAAAGTCTCTAAAGTTGGTCATATCTAAACAATTATCATAAGGTGTTTAAAAGCTAACAGAAAAAAATGCATGCTTAATTTCAAACCTAAGAGGTTCTAAACTTATATAAAGTTTCTTCTATGGTCATCTATTTCAACAGCTCATATCTGACAAAGTATTTATGTTAGAACATTAAAATGGACCCGAACAACTTTTAAAAACATCAATATGTGTAGAGAATAGCATGTTCTTACAGATTGCATAAATGTTTTGTTCATTTAAACATTTCAACTTCTACCTAAATATACTTAATTACATATTTTTGTTTTTAAGAAAATGAGGGGTACCGTAATAAACACACTGTTACAGGTATGTTTACAAGACTTAAATTGATTGCAATATCTGGTTTCATACTGCCTATACTATGTACTAAAGGATAAAACAAGTGAAAAGTCTGCTAAAAGGGGGGCATACCTAAATGCTTATTTTTGACATTTTTGAACCCTGGCTGCTCTACTATTACGTGAGTATTAATACTCCTGGAGTAAACTGGGGTAAGTAAAAGTATATTTGCACCACCTCTGGAGGTCATGCAAAAGTATATTTACTTATAAGTAATTATACTCCATGAGCAAAGTATGTCATGTGAACAGACCTCGGATTTACATATATAAGCAAATTTATGTTTCTTGAATACTTGTGCACCCCTGCAAAATGGTCTGGAAGCATTCTAGAATAGTTCTTCATTTTTTTTTAAAAAAAACTGTAGAACTACTCTGGAACTGTTCTAGAAATGTTCTAGATTGTTTATGGGACAGTTGTAGAACGTTATATGGAACAATATTTTGTTCTACAATTGTTCTAGCGAATGTCATAAGATTTGTTGTAGAAAAGTTCTAGAACTAGAAAACTTCTAGAAGATACCTTTAGAACTATTCCTAAGCAGTTCCAGAAAAAAATCTAAAGAATTGTTCTAGGATAATTCTAGAGCAAACCTTAAGAATTTGTCTGGAATTATTGTAGAATATCTCTTATAAAAAATGTCCCATATAACGTTCTATAAATGTTTCTGAATTATTCTAGAACATTTTAGAATGTTTTTAGAATAGTTTCAGAAATGTTTAAAAGGTTTGTTAGAGCTGTTCTAGAACAAACATTTTAATTTTTCTCGAACAATTGTAGATTACCTCTCCAAAACTTGTCCCATATAACGTTCTATAAATGTCTCTGAATTATACTAGAACAATTAAGAACAGTTTCAGAACAATTCTAGAAATGTTCTAGTGGTTTGTTCTACAACATTTTTAAAAAAACATGGACTGTTCTGGAACAATTCTAGAAGACCTCCCATACCTCTCCACCCCCAAAAAATGTCCCATATAACATTCTATTAATATCCCAGAATTATACTAGTAGATATTTAGAATGGGGTTAAAATAATTTCAGAAATATTCTAGTAATTTGTTGTAGAACTTTTCTAGAGCAAGCACCAAGAACTTTTCTAGAAGTGTTCCATAAAAAGTTTGTTCAATAACAGTTATAGAACAAACCATTTCAACATTTCTGATATTGTTCTGAAACCATTCTAAAAATGTTCCAACCAGGTGCCCCAGGATTGATTCCCATTGCCATGGTAATGACCATGGTCAGGGATGCAATTAAGCAAAACATATTATCCCTAGCATTAGCAGATCACATTGGAAGTACAGTTCCATGATATGTCACCTTTATACATCTGAAATACTGTTGGCATGGCATTAAACCCAAAAAGTAATCTCAATGTGTCTTCCATGTTATAGCTGATGACACAATAAATAAACAGACGTTAACTAAAGAAGAGTTATCATTGACGAACCAAACAGAGGCCCTTGTTGGCCTGAATGATGTCACTTATTGCCACCCTGTTACCCCATTTAAAAACATTGTCTTACATTTGCTCGAAAAAGAAAACAGCAACCGAAAATGTGCCTCAAGTCTACTCACTGTTTCAGGCAATAATACTATCATATTTACCATCTACACGGCCTCCAATCTCTGCCTCCTTCTCCAAAAAGAGCAGAACGTAAAGGGAGGCGAAGGCCCTTCCGGGAAGCAGGCAGTGGGCATAAACAATGGAACACGGTAAGTTGTGTTGACACATTTTCAATCATAAGTAAATTTTCAGCACAAAACTCGAAAATCTAAGAATGCTATGCTTCGGGCAATTGTTCAAGCTATCCGTAGAGCATGCTGTTTGCACATTTGAACTTAGTTTGTAAGCGTGAGAGCTTTTCTCCCGTTGCACAGTTGTCCAAGAAACGGTGGTTCCCGCATGGTTTTGCCTTCTAACCAAACAAATAGTAGCGTTTGGACCCTTATTCATACTACCGAGGCCCCTCCACACCCATGTTGTCCCAAATGCAATTTTTCGAGATATTTCAATGATAATTGAGTGATTTAGAGCCAAATTTCTTTAGGAGCAGGAGGCGAAGGGCAGGAGAAGGAGGCTGAGAGAGGAGGAGCAGGCGGCGATGATATCAAAATTTGCATTGATTTTGCTTATTTTTAATAATATACTTATCCAATCTATATCAAACTTGCATGTATGATACGAATGATTAAACGCTATTGTTAACTGAATTACAAACATTGCTATATATACCTCTCTTATAATGGCGTACTTCGAATCGAACTATAGTCCCTACTATAGTAACTAAAGTTTGATTCGAACACCTATAGTCGCTACTAGGGTGACGTCACGAGCCTACTAGAGATGGTCGGAGCACCGTTACTCAAGTAGATAGGGTCCCTAGCCATTTCCCTACTCTAGACCTATCTAGCACGACGGGTTCAAGATCTAGCACGATGGGTTCAAGATCGGTCAGTAGCCTCAAAATTATATGTTTTTGTAAATTAAACATAGCTGAGCATAATTGTTGGCCTCACTTATTCGTAATTGATTATTAGAAAGCGCTGTGCAGTTTAAAACATCCTTTTTTGTCTTAGACGAAGAATTAAAGTGGAGCATACAGGGCTATTATTTTTGTTTACTTGCCAACCAGCTAAAAAATCCAACTTTAGTCGTTCGGGTGTAATTGTGCGTGCACATCTATTACGTAAGAACTATAGTAGGAACTTTAGTTCGATTCGAAGTACGCCAATATATATACCTCTAGCAAGCTCATGACGTTCTGGGTTAAACAAACAACACAATGGGAGAATAAGCGTAATCATTCGTATCATACATGCAAGTTTGATATAGATTGGATAAGTATACATTTGTATTATTAAAAATTAAGCAAAATCAATGCAAATTTTGATATCATCGCCGCCTGCTCCTCCTCTCCCAGCCTCCTTCTCCTGCCCTTCGCCTCCTGCTCCTAAAGAAATTTGGCTCTAAATCACACAATTATCATTGAAATATCTCGAAAAATTGCATTTGGGACAACATGGGTGTGGAGGGCCTCGGTAGTATGAATAAGGGTCCAAACGCTACTATTTGTTTGGTTAGAAGGCAAAACCATGCGGGAACCACCGTTTCTTGGACAACTGTGCAACGGGAGAAAAGCTCTCACGCTTACAAACTAAGTTCAAATGTGCAAACAGCATGCTCTACGGATAGTTTGAACAATTGCCCGAAGCATAGCATTCTTAGATTTTCGAGTTTTGCGCTGAAAATTTACTTATGATTGAAAATGTGTCAACACAACTTACCGTGTTCCATTGTTTATGCCCACTGCCTGCTTCCCGGAAGGGCCTTCGCCTCCCTTTACGTTCTGCTCTTTTTGGAGAAGGAGGCAGAGATTGGAGGCCGTGATCTAGTAATTGCCACATAAATGTTTTTGAAGAGCCTTTATTATCCCTCGAGTTTTGGTAGCCATGTTTTTCCCATCATTCACCTGTTTATGATATGCTTGTCCTTGAAATGTTCTAAAATGTTCAAGAATAATTTGAACATTTGTAGAACTTGCAAAAGTACTAAATAAGTTCAAGAACATAATTTGAGGAGTAAATGTAAAAATCTATTTTGCCCTTGAAAAGTTCAAAAAATGTTCTAGAAAATTATAAGCAGATTTGTAGAATTCACTTGTTCTAACATAGTAAGAGAAATGTTCTGGAACTTATTTTGAATCAATTTTAAGAAAATTTCTTTCAACTTATTTTGTACTTTCGAACATTTGTAGAACCTACTGGTTCTTGAATCGTTGTAAAATGTTTAGACTATCTATTTCAAGAACACTTTCAGAGTAATAACAAATTATAGAAATGTGTTGGACAAGAGTTTTAGAACAAACATAAGTAACTGGTTCAAGGCAGTTGTTGAATTTTAGTTCTTTATCCCAATTTCCTTTATTATGTTTGTTTGTTTGTTTGATTGATTTGATTTTTTACGTCCCATCAACAATCTTTCAGTTATGTAGGGATAGGTCTTCCTGTGTTGAACCAGTACTAAGCTAGGATAAATGTGTCTTGCTCAAAGACCACAACGCAGTGACGCCGGTGAGGCTGGAACCCGCGGCCCCTCGGTCTCGAGTCAAGCACTCAACCACTGAGCCACTGCGCCCCCCTTTATTCTGTACCATTGATCTTAAGTAAATGCTACTTTAACAACATCAGTCCACCACTCATGAGATTTTTCTTTCGTCCCAATAGTTTTTCGTGAGACAACTCATGCTAATAATATGGCAGCTGTCATCAACAGCCTGTACATGTCTGCTGTACAACAAGGGTATACCTTTTAAAATACTTATGTGGAAACTATTAGCATGTGAACGCAGAGTAAATATACTTTTACTTACGTGTGTATGTTTGCTCCATGAAGCAAAATACTTACAGGTGTAAATTTTGTGCATGTGAATGGGGCCTAAGGTAACCAATACAACGTAGGAACTTCATCAACAAACACACCAAATTTAGCAGTCATAATGACAACGTTGATGTAAGATCTGGCTAAAAGCTATGATGCGAGGTCATCTCCATGATGAACCATCTTGAAATTACTTGAGAATACATTCGTCGTCAACGGGAAACAATCCCATATGCAAACATTTAAGATTCTAGTTAGATTGTGCACTCGTTAGAATTAATGCGGACTCGGGCAAGACATGTCACAATTACAGGTAACAGACATGAACTAGAACTAGAACACTGAGAAAAGCGCACACATAACAGCAAGAACACAATTAAAGCAAAAAGACTAGCTCTCTTTCTCAGCGAAATGATTACAAAACTAGAAAGGACACATAGAATTTGATAGAAGCATAAAAATTACAAATTATCTACATGTAATGGGAGCAACAACAATGGAATAAAACGGAATCACCGCCTTAGAACGGACAGTAGCCGCAGCCACTTGAGCTGGTTTTAACCTCCTATGTTCCTTGGGATTGGTAAGTATTTGAAATTTTTTTCACCAGCGCGTCAGCGCTGGTGGTATACGTTAGCCAACTTCCATTGGGCGCGTGTTCGATTCGGGCCTCTTCCATTAGCAAGTTGCGGAAATGAATCAGGTGTTAACTCCCCAACAGCAGTGTCTTTTACAGTTCTTTCTCAGACTCCCCGTCAACCAAGTTACTTCCAAAATTCCATCATTGCTTGACCGATGTTGATATACTTTGGATACTGGATTGCTTCTAAAAGCGAAAAGCCCTATTAGAAACCTTTCCACCGAGCGAGAATCCCGATCAAATGTGGGCCCTTCGGATATTCTAGACTAAATGTGACGAAATATCTAGATGTAGATGGGTCAGTTTCAATATGCCCCCTAGGCATTATGTGCATTGACTTCGATTGAGGAATAAGGTTGAATGACCTAATACATATTACTGGGGAGGGGGTTAACTCTACAATTATTCAGTGTGTTCATGAGCAGAGTCTTACTGGAATACGCATATTTCTTGTCTTTTATTTGCTTCCAATGGATCACCTATTTAAAAATCGTTAACTAAAACAAAAATATACTCAGAGCTTGAAGCCCATGAAACACTGAAAAGAGTGGCTTCAGCAAATGCAATAATAAAACACTATAAAAGTTCTTCTTTAATAACTGTAAAACGCCATGCGATGGTTCTTAGCTTTTTAAAAGCTAACCTTGTCTATCTTATAATGTTTTTTTGTTATATGACTGGAGAGAATCCTGTCTCAAGATTGGCTCAATTTGTCTTCACAAATCTCTATGTCTACCTGAAAACCAGTCTAAACTGGCCTACAAGTTAATATTGCATGAACACCAGCTCAAATTAGTTTCCAAAAGTTATAAAATATTTTTGACACTTCTGCAATATCAACTCTAGAGAGCTTTAAATAGCATGATGATTATGAAACTAGCATGTGCTTCATAAAATTGACATGGTTCGCTGTTTCACCTTCAAACAGGTAAATTAAAGGCTTTCATGAATTTTAACAACAGTTTGGTTTTGCTTTGTTTGTTCATTTATCTTAGTTTGAATAAACAAAATGCAAACAAAATATGATAAAATTTTACATTCCACATTCAGAGAATTAACAAACATTTCAAAATGCAAAATACTACATTAAAATATTTTAATAACAGTTGATAAAACTTGTGAGAAAGGTTAGGTTGAAGGTTGAACATGATTTCAACAGCAAAAGTGAAAGTAGACAATTTTCATTCTTAGTTGAAATGTCATATAACAAAATAGTTATTGACTTCAATTTCGGTAGACATAAGAAATTATTATGTAATCAATAAATAAACATATTCTGATTGGCCCAGATGCATATCTACTCGAGTCAATAAAACTGCATACTGCATGGTTTGCCGGACGTGACGTTGCATAGCACACGACACGAAGTAATATTGCATGGCTTACGGGAAGTGACGTCAGAACGTTAAGTAATTTCGCATGATACATCCGTAACGTAAATGGTGTTACAGGAAATGCATAACATACATTTATTTTATAATAAAACAATTGTTGACTTATGTTTCGATAGACATGGGATGTTATTGAACAGTAAACTTAATCATATTGACCTCCGCTCCGCGTCGGTCAATATGACGTTTACTGTTTAATAACACTCCATGTCCACCTCAACATAAGTCAATAATTGTATATTATCTACCGTTAAAAGTGATATTCACCTCGGCCGTTAGAATAATCCTCATGTCCACCTCATTGAAGTCAATACTTGTATAATATATTGAGGCGTCACAGGTTATTATTTCCAGATCACTGATGGAATCGTATTTCTTTCTTGTCTTATGACAGAATTTTGATGATTTTTTCCCGATATTTTCTAAAATCATCCGATGCATATACTACAATCATTGTATGTGTTTTATCTAATGTGTCCATGTTAGACCAAGCACAATACAGATTGATCAGCCCATTTTCTAACGATTTTTTTCAAGACTGCTGTCCACTTCCGGTTTTAACTTGGAACTTTAAAGGTCATTTAAACAACATATGTTAAAGATTTTTTTTCTTGTGTAGAACAGTGATTTGTATGCAAATTACATGGTTAAAGCTAAAACTCTTTGACAAAGCTGTGATAGTGGCCCTCTTCATGTTAACGTAGAAGAGAAATGGAGAGTTCAATTGTCACAAAACTTTGATTCTTTTTCATCTTATATCACAGCTGTTGTTAACAGCTTCAAACTAATCAAAATATAAATGGAAACGTATCTGAACAATATTTTACATCAAACTAAAAGGTGTGACTTTTTGAAATGAGGGTACCTTTTCTCGGACTTTGTCTGTGCAAGATCTACCTGTCATTTTGAAATGAGATAATTTGCAGAGTCTCGACAAAGCTTGGATTTTTTCATAGCACTAATATTTTGTAAGAGCGATTTTCATTATCTGAACAGGCGCAAAAAAGTAAAGTGGCCACTTATAACAACGTTTCAGTGTAGAGGGTTCGGTTTATTAGACTTGTTATGGGAAGAACGCCTTTTCACTTCTTAACAAAAGAAAAAATATATAATTTGTGGTCATGTCAGAAAGTTAACGACCCTCTCCATGATCTTTTGGACAACATATTTATAAGATTTGGCTCTAAAGTGCATGGGCATACTGATGGCATTCCTGTGCTTCTCTTGTTGCAGTTTTCTTTTGGTTTCTTATGAGAGAGACGTCATCATGTCTTTTCTGACAATAATCAATCTGATGTTATTGAAGACTGCATCTCTTCGTCAAGATATCTAGATGACTTATTTAATATTGATAGTTCTTATTTTGAAGAAATGGTTTGACAGAAATGGCCAGTATAACTTCCATTAAATAAAGCATTTTTATACTGAACCCTTTTTAGATTTGGACTTGTCCATAAAATATGGCTTGGCTTCATATCAAATTTACGATGAGATAAATGAGGCAAATGGAGATGTTCCTCGCCGCCCCATTCTGGTATATAGTTTATACATTTCCTAGCTTGTACATTTTGTCGGAACATGTTCTAAAGTCAGCCACTTCAGTTTTGACTGCAAGTTACTAAAACCACAGTTGTTTTCAAAAAAATATAAATAGCGATTTTTGTCATAATTATTTACATTCCCTATACTTGTTTGAGCATTTGTAATAAACTTCTGCATTGTTTGAGATATGATTTATTTCTGCCCCTGCATGCACGACATATCTAGTTATAGTGAGTAAAATATGGCCTGTTTTTGTAGATGTTTTGTATCAAGTTTTAACTTCTAAAAAGTTGATTATATTCTTAACAAATCAAAGTTGCTTATCAAAACACTATTTCGAATTATGGGATAATAAGGAGAACAGCAAAGAAACTGTGGTTGTAATCTATTAAGTCATGAATACGGAGCATTGTGGAAATTCTTTAAGAATTTAAGCTGTCGAGTGTATCAACAATGAATCGCTTGATTGACTTTGGTGCATGTGCACTAGCAGGTTGCACAAATTAATTAATTTTACATAATTACTTTAAAAATATATTTTAAGTGCATTTTTGGGTGTTCAAATTGGATGCTACATAGTAAGAGCCCAATCATTAGGAGAAAGACCAAAAGGAAATTATAGTAAGGCCAAGCAGTTAACTGGGACAAGAGGGTTTGAAAATGTATAAAAATTGAAAAAAAAATGTCATATTTTCAGATGAATCCACACTCTTAACCTATTTGCCAAAAGTAAGTGAGTATGACCAGGACATGCCACAATCACTCCAGACCAACCCACGATACCGTGAGGAAGAGACACAAAATACTACCAGCCAGAAGACAGCAAGAAGTAAAGCAAACCAGCTCTCTCTTCCTCAGCGAGATGATTGCAAAACTAGAAAGGACACTAAGTACTGTATATAAATCAAGGACCAAACGAAACCCCCACACACAATTCGAGCAACAATAAACAATGATTCAACAACAGCAGAACCACCGCCATAGAACGGACAACAATGGAAGCTACTGGGTGTTTAAATGTATGTTACTGTCGCAAAATCTTCGCCCTAGATTCTGCTATTGTTAAAACACAAAATTGTTTGGCTCGCATGGAGGCTTCTTTACTTATGCAATGCATCACCACAGAGAAATAGTCTAACATACTATGGTGAATCAAAGCACACAAACATCCAGAGCCAAAGAAAACCTCAAGTTGAGCATGGTGGGCCCACTCAAAGACAAGCATTAGGCGCCAACCCACCGATGAGGGTTATAGGTTAGGGTCGTCATCTGAAACCTAACCCACCGGAAACCATAGCTACAAACCGTGATTGGGTTTACAACCTGGCATAAAGTCTAAAACTTCGTAGCAGAGGCCAATCGAGAAAAATAACCCATGCCATAATTTGGTCTGTGATTGCGGCATTTCCTGGTCATTCTCATTTGCCTTTTCATTAACTCTGATCATTAGATTTTTTGTTGTTTTTAGTTTTGTTCTGCTTTTGGAAACCCCAGGAAAACCTTCCAGCATTTTAGTTTTTTTCTTCAAAGTACATAAAAACAATCATTTAAGCGGCAAAGTAAGGTTCGGAGCTGAAATTATGCGAATGTGCAAACTCATATAGTCTATTTTTGCTTGGAAAATGAGTTGAAATACAGGACAATTACAATAATGAGAGGGGGTTCATGCTTGTTTGTTAACGGCCTTTTTGGACCTTGGGTAGCCTTGCCCCAGGCTCTAAGTTAAAGGAAAACTACTATTACTGGACAAACAATTTCTCTGATATAATCTCCCTTCTTGGCTCAAACTGATAGCCCTATCAGAGAGGTAGACACTTTTAGAATAAAAAAAAAGTAATAAGTGTTTTTGTAATATGATAAAATTATCAGTTAGACGGGGCCAGTCTAGACCTTGGGTTGTATCAGAATGCAGCAGAAAGGTGAAAGATAAGAACAACGAACCCTCTAAAAATATCAATTTTGCTTTTACCAACGTTTTATAACAGCTGTCGTTGTTTCTGTTTGGAGTTGGTAAAACTCCTCCCCGTTCATCGATATGGTGTTGATATTTTTTTCATATTCTGGTCTCCCGGGAATATTGGGTTCTGACGGAAAGCAGAATACCACTTAAGCTGGTGCTTGGGGGTGTGAGAATTGTTGCACTGTCCATTAGTTCTCATAAACAAACTCAATAAAACCGAGTCTCCTTTGGCAAAAATGTAGGTGATCTCTATTTCTGAACGATCCGTTCTTCAGATTATTAAAAGTACTCTGAAGTGAATGGGCATTAACTGTCGATATTTATTAGTGTTATTATGGTACATTATTATGCTTTATTTTGGCCACATTACTTTTGCGGTCATTTGTTAACACTGTCGGTATTTATTAGTGTTTTTATGGTACATTAATATGCTTTATTTTGGCCACATTACTTTTGCGGTCATTTGTTTAACAAATGACCGCAAAAGTAATGTGGCCAAAATAAAGCATAACAAATGACCGCAAAAGTAATGTGGCCAAAATAAAGCATAATAATGTACCATAATAACACTAATAAATACCGACAATGGATGGAGCACACCATACATGAAGACTGTTGGGGTTGCTTAAATCTTATCATGACTGAATACTACAACCTTGCCCCAGCATTTTATATTAACACTGCATGTATTTCACCCACGGTTTCGTATTTATATCTTTGAACTATACTGACGGACTTTAAATACGCAACACTTGGATAACAGCTATAATTTATGTCTCGAAAAAGAAGGCAGAACAATAATTTTGATTGTATGTTAAAGAGCATTCATTTTTAATAAGTAAACTATGGAAATTTTGTCCAACTAAGAAGAACTTAATGCATTAAAATGTAAACATTTTGAGATAGGGGTCAACTGTTACATGTGACCAAATGTTATGAATTAAAGATTCCCACTTCTTTAAATCAGGAAACACTAGAAACATCTAATTTGTATCATGGGCTTTGTTAGTTATCGAGGAATCACTCTCATATTGATTTGCAGGTCTGCGATACAGCATATTTGCGTATATGACGTTTATCTGGGTGTACCCTTTCATTCAATGGCTTAAAATCTCCTCTACTTAAGAAATGTTTAAATGGCTAAATTTATACGGAGCAAATAACGTCGTCCAGTTTAGTTGTTCACTAAAGTGTTTGCTGAAGAAGTCAACTCATGATGACATCATCGAAGCAAAGGAAGATTACATTCAGCAGTATTTTTAAAGATATAAGGGGAAATTAGTGTTGCGTAATTAAAGTCCGTCAGTATATAATGGCACACAATAACCACAATTTAAATATTTGATATAGGTTAAGAAGATAACACAAAATGCATAAACAGTTAACAAGGCTATCACTCTATATATAGAATCATATATAGGTCTATATATTACATGTACGAAGCTCTGCAACGCAGCTTTTGAAACTAAATAGCTTCGTGTTATGTGTATTGATTTACAAAAGCATATAAACAGCGCGGTACTTGTGTGTCAGAAGAAATAGAGGAAGGCATAAGAAAGGAAGCGATACAGACGGGTATGTTCAGCCGAATTTTCTTCAATTTCTATCTGTATGTCATATCAAAGATTATCTTGCTACTCACGGGTCAAGCGGGATTCTCTTGGTCTTAGAACTGACATAGGCTGACGAGATATATACATACGCATGGAGCTAAGAATTTTTCAATCCACTTTACTCATAAATTAATGGACACTTAAATTCCTATCCTACTGTACCTCTATTCTTATACGACATATACTACATGGCCTATGCTACTTTTATATAGAAACTGCTCGTATTTCACTACACATTTTTAACAATCGTAATCGCTGCGATCAATTGGGGGTTTCGCTTTCAGTGCTTATTTTATGATAAACTTCTTTGTGTCTTTTCTAGTTTGGCAATCGTCTCGTGGAGAAAGTGAGATATGGCTGCTAATTACTTAAATTGTATTTCCGCTGTCGTGTGGGTGTCTTTGAGATGTCTTTTCCTCATGGTGCCATGGGTTGGTCTGTTATTAGTGAGTGTGGCATTCCATTATCATTCCCACTGGTTCATTATTATCATTATTTTTATTATTATTTTATTTTCATACATACCATTAAACGTTATTATTATTATTATTTTATTTTCATACATACCATTAAACGTTCAGAGATCCGTTTAATGCGGCAGCATGCTCTTTGTGTGCCAGAACCAACTTATTTAGACAAGAAAATATTATGCGAATGTGTCACACTCATATTGCAGGTGGAAGAGCAAACTGATCAGGAACTATTCGTTTGCTGTCTATACAGCTAGTCTTAGAATTCATTTGGCTTGTCAATTCCTACTGGGAGGTCTTAGAAATAGGTAGGTAGGTAGCCTTTCCTCAAGATTCATTATACTAATGAGCAAGTTAACCCATTTAAAAAAGTGAGTATGATCAGAAAAAAAAACACAATCACAAACTTCAAACAAACCAATAGCACCGCGAGGAAGAGCCACAAACAATCACGAGACATCAGGAAGACAAACTAAGCGAAGAAACCAGCTCTCACTTTCCCATCAACATGACTGCAAAACTAAAATGGACATAAAGTAACGTACAACAAAACATAGAACACCTACAGTCAATTGGTTTAAACATATTTTATTAGCAAGAACAGTTAACATTATCAAACAGATGTTAACAGTATTAAAGTTACAAGGATTGGAATGGAAGCAACATGCTTATATAATTCCTTTCCTGAAATCTACAGTCAATTAAGCCTAGCGTCCTTTTTATGGGACATAGGCAAACAGTGCAAAACCAGACTAGAATGCGGCATCTGATCAGGGTCTCCACTGTTCGCATACAGAATGTTCTATCAAAATTTGAATGAAAATGAAATCCACCACCCAACAATCTATAAAATGGAAATGGATTGGTACAATTAAAAACATAGGGGCATTCCATTCAGCTTAAATGGGTTAACTTGCGGATACTCAGAAGCAAGCTTGATTTGATATAATATAGCTAAATATTGTCGGAAAAAGATTAAGAAAACACACAAGTGCTAGAGCAATGATAAAACATAATACATATATTCATGAACTTTCATATCCAAAAATTCGAAAGCCAAAGTGTGAGATTTCATGTCCGTATATTGAGCAAATGCATTTGAATACATTTTGCTTACTATGAGGACATAAAGTCAAAAAAGATTAGGTATGGGGAAAATAACTAAGTAGAGGGAAACGACAAACAAACATTTAAAATAACAAGTATAATAAATGGCTAAGTCGCCATTATCTCATTTGCAGGGTCATGACTTCGCCTGTGATCATTGTTCATGGTGGGGCCGGTAAATATACGTATGAAGGAGACTTGGTGTCTTCCGCCCATCAAGGTGTGAAGGATGCAGTTCGTGCTGGGTACGCCGTCCTAGAAGCAGACGGTTCAGCTTTAGATGCGGTACAAACCGCTGTGTGTGCTCTGGAGGATAACCCATTCTTCAACGCAGGATATGGTTCAGTTTTGACGTCAGAAGGTAAGATTGAGATGGACGCTAGCATCATGTGTGGTAAGACTTTGAACGCTGGTGGAGTTACTTGTGTAAGCAATGTAAAGAATCCTATTGTTCTAGCTAGAAAGGTCATGGATCATTCTCCACACGTTCTCCTAGCAGGTCAGGGCGCCATTCGGTTTGCGGAAGAGGTCGGCATCAAGACAGTTACCAAAGAAAGTTTGATGACGGATAAAGCCATTCGAAGACTTGGCTGCTTCTCCGCATTTGGATCTACAGATGATGATCGGATGAGAGAGTTGTTAGCTGAGGGAAAGAGTGATCCGGGACATGATACTGTGGGAGCTATTGCACTTGATAAAGATGGCAACGTGGCATATGCCAACTCGACTGGTGGGATTTCTAATAAGAGACCTGGTCGTGTCGGGGATTCTCCAATAATTGGCGCTGGTGGATATGCGGATAACGAGATCGGAGCAGCCACTTCAACCGGCCACGGTGAGAAAATGTCTCAGGTCTGCTTATGTCACTAAATAACAATGTTAATGAGACAGGGTTTGACAGCCGATGTAGCTGCAAAGAAAGGTTTACAGTACTTAGCAGACAGAGTGGGTGGATCTGGTGGAGTTATCGTCCTTGATAGGAATGGCGGAGTAGCAACTGAATTCGCAGAAAAGATGGCGTGGGCGTGGGCACGTGATGGCGTCATACATTTTGGTATTCATAAAGAAGAGCACTTGACGGAGAGTTATGGACGATTATAAGCGGGGACTTTTAGCGTGTACAAGATACTAACCCTCAGTCAGCATAGTGTTCTCGGACCACTATCGGCCCACCAGCGAAACGCCATATAATGGCGTTTCGCTAGTGGGTGGATAGTGGCCCCGCTTTTATATGCTTACTGGTGTGGGTCATTCTAGTCTTTAGTCTAAGTATTAGCACAAGTGATGAAATAGAGAGTGCCGGTGGAGAATCTCTACATCTGATTCAGCACTTTCATTCCATTGCTTGCATCTGGTACATTGTCTACAACATAGAATACTGTGATAACCCAGCAAGTTTTGACCAATGAGCGGGAGTCAGGCAGTTGTCTATATCAACAGACATGCTCCCTCAATAAAACATGTGGCAGAGAAGTTGGGAAAACTTATATTTACTTTTTTCAATGGTTGTCACTGCAGGTCTACAGCCTCAAATTTTATTCCTTCCACACAAAGCTTTTCGCACGCATACACTTGACACACCAGTTTCTCCGAGTAAGATAGATTGAGAGGTAAAAAGCGTTTCCAATCTTTCAGACTCAATGTTGAGCATATATTTGTGATATAGTGCGTCCAGCTAATAGAGACTGGGCGTGTCAGACAGAGCGCTGTCACACACTGTCAAATAAGAATCGGAGGCGAGTTCAATAATGCAAGTGCTCGCCGAGCGCTCGTTGATTGGTACCTATCTTTATTCATAACGTTTAAAGCCGGACATCAGTACAACGAGCGCCCGAGAGCGCTCGCATTATTGAACTTGCCTCGGGTGTAATAGCCTATGTACGCTTTACTCGTGCAACCAACTAAAGCGCAGACGACTAGGGTGACCAACTTTATACGTAAGCATGCCTGGTAAACGTTTATCTTTAGTATGCTGCTGGGGACCTGCTGCATTCATTTTCCGGGATGGATATGTAGTGAAATTTTTTTTGGGGAGGGTAGGTTTGCACTTTCTTCAAAATCTGTCTGTATGGCAAAACTGTTTTGATTTTTAAGCCTGATACAATAATAATAAATCACCAATAAGAATTAAGCTGGACAAGGGTTAAGTTTCTTGATCATGGGGAAAGGGCATACAAACATGAGATTTGGTCTTATCGCATATCCGAAAAAAGCCTCTTCTAATCGCTCATTCTGGCGTGCCCAGAGAGACTATATATGTCTAAAAGTTGTTGGAGTCTTCTTCAACTTGCATACTTTGTGCGAGAAACGAGACCCCTGGCGAGGTCATGCGTACATGCAGGCTCGTCGGAGCCTTTGCCACACGCCGATGTAATAAGAACCATCATCTCGTGTGCTGACCAATTAATAGTATTAATTTTTCATTGCGGACCATTATTTTATTTTCTTCTCCAGTATTATAATTTGAATAGTTAAAATTTCGAAACATTGTCAGAGCGCACACATCTAGACTAGTCAGTCTCCTTGCTAACCAAAATTCGAGATGCCTTTTTCTCACAATGGGCTCAAAACTACAACAGGTATATACAGGTATACAGCTGTAAAGCGTTTCACAGGTGAATAAATACACCTTGTCTTACCGATTTTTAATGGAAATGTCCAAGGGTATGTCTTTGCTAAGAACCGCCCAGTCTTTTTTAACTGGTCGGACTATAGCCTTGGTATAAATATGCTGGCACAGTATAACTAAATTAACTATAAGGTAACTGCTATGTTTAGCCTTACACATATCCCTTGGGCCAGCAAATGTGATTTTGCTCTTCCTTCAAACGCCCATCGTGACGTATCTAACACAAGTTTGGTCTGAGCCTTCATCTGCACCTATACTTTTGTATGGGAGCAGTGAAGGCTCTGGTGGCTCTGCAATTGCGCAGACTCGCCTGAACCTCTGTTGCTCGACGACGTGATAAGTACAGGTCCACATTTGCTGGCTCATTTGCTTCATTTTTCATCCGGATCCAGTAGATCATCTTATCTTACTCTATTCGACCTCGTATAAAACCAGTTCAGTACCTGTTAACATAGTTTTAACTATTTTTGTACTTTTTGGCCATTCTGTCTTCTATATTAAAATTTAATGTTAGTGACTTCAACAACAGCAACTAATTCTTGACTGCTAAGTTATCAAAACAAGGTAATTGATATGATTAAAACTCGTAAAGCAGTTCTAAATTCTGCCACAGACACTAAGAGTTGATTGTTAGATACAATATTGGTTTAAAGACTCTTCAGCATTCAGCAACTGGGCATAACGGAGCTGATATTCTATGGTGATTTAGTTTATAAATTCAAACGAATGGTTGGAAAGCTCAAGTTTAGTGATCAATTCAAAAAAGATTATCAAACGTTATATAAAAAGAGTTTGATATAACTTCGATTTCTTGTCTGGTTGTAAGACCGATTACGGTTTATAGCTATGGTTTCCTCTTTAATTGCACGACGGTGGGTCAGGCCTCAGACTCAGACGGCACTGACGTAAAGCTTGAATCCGTTGGTCGTTTTGATGATTCCATTTTACTAGTATATGAAGCAATTTAGCATTAAAATGTTAAAAAAGGAAAGAAAAACACACTGAAAACAGGTGTGCAACTGGGAATCTATCCAAGTCCTCTGGTTTCGTAGCCAGACATGCTAACCACTAGGTCAGGTCGTGCGCGGATCTAAATAACCGTACAAATAGAAGAGACTTGGCCACTTTCTTGATTACTAACGTACACCGTTTGATCTTAGGTGCTGAGACGATCAGTTCTGATAAAAGGTCAATAGATATTTCAGACACACTTCGATTGCTTTAATTTGTCAAAAGTGTCGGAACACCGATATGACATTAGAGTACCTGAAAGCTGTGTGATAATGGTCAAAAGACAGGACGCAGACAACGTTACCTGTTTCCTGCCGCGGGAATGGTGCGCATGGGATTTAGCCGCATATGTCTTTAAAATGCGAATAATTGATAATAAAACAAGAGAACACGCTGTTACATACATGAATCGAGTCCCGCTTCTGCATAGTAGGAAGTCCCTCTCATGAATTTATTATCATTGCATTTTACGACGAAGGAGCTGGATTAGTGACCGCGTTACACATACTGCTCAAAATATGATATGGGTCAAGGATATAATCTTACATGTTTCATTGATTGAAAAAAAATATCATAAATGTTTTACTGTAGTCAGTACATACATGTAAATGGAGTGTTTTTTTTAGTTCTAAGATAGTGAAAATAAATTCAATTCTTTAAAAATCATACGTAGTGTAAATTACATACACGATGAATCTTGACCCTTATCATATTTTGTCGCATGAGCAGTATATAATCTTAAGTCATGCCTCTGTCTGCTGCCTTGAACACAGCAAGGAGTGATCAGATTCTACCAGGAAACTCCGTGAGAGCTACTGGATTCGGCGTCTGAACACTCTGTGTCCATTTGGCATCAACAAGGGTGACTGACTCTATCTGGCCATATGGTAGAACACCTGGTGTGCTGTGTTGTTGTAGACAATCTTTCAGGAGCCTAGACATGTTTTAGACTTCTGTTCTACAGAAATTTTCATACAAGACATTTCTTGCCAGAATGCCAATTTTGCACACTGTGTTGCCAGAATGAAAATTTTGTGCGCTGTGTTTAATTCAGAAATATTGTGCAGTCATATTTGTGAAAACCACGCTTAACAACTGGGCCCTTTTTAGGGCCTAAATAATCACATAATTCATGTTTATAGTTATATTTTGTTAACTATCCACCTAATCTAATGTGTCTTGAAACTCTGATGAAGGCAAAAGCCGAAAGCGCTTAGTTTCAAAAAATTTTAGCACTTTTTTTTTTATTTATATCCTATATCTATATATATTCCTTTAAAAACTATTTGCGTGGTACTGAGTTTAGTTTATTGATATTAAAATGCTAGATATCGATAAAACAACCTCTTGTTCAATAAGGGGTGAGTAATTGTTGAGGTGTGTGGGGTAATACGTAAAAAGGTGATATGTAACGTATTGTAACAACCGTAACATGGTCAAACCAACAGATACTAAGTAGAAACGTATCTCATTCAACTCAAAAATGCTGCTTTTTAAGATATCACAGATTGTTGTGGGGGCGAGGCCATTCCTGTTAAAATCGATTATTCTGGTTAAAGTAAGTACTAAAAGAGTTTTACCAAAAAGTAAAATAAAGTTTACATTTTTTTACATGATATATCGCTGTGACATCG
This sequence comes from Loripinus fragilis, assembly GCA_964019695.1. Classification (NCBI taxonomy): domain Eukaryota; kingdom Metazoa; phylum Mollusca; class Bivalvia; order Lucinida; family Lucinidae; genus Loripinus; species Loripinus fragilis. The sequence continues at coordinate 24,984,372 of OZ026518.1, forward strand.
TTTCTATGACTTTTGTCATGGCATGTTATATTCGTTTTATTTTTTCAACATTTGAAGTGGTTGTGAAAATCAAATCGTCTGCTGCATTCATGACTGGCCTCATTAAATCATGTACCAGTTATGCCCCCGTTATGCCTTAGGCCTATCAATTCGAGTTGACGTGTTGTTGGGTAGTAAGTTTCAATTTCATTCGAATTCTAAAAGTAGATTATGTAAGCAAACAGTGCAGAACCTGATCAGACACCGCGCTCTGTGGCGTCTGATCTGGTTCTGCATTGATTGCCAATGACCCCAAGCTTAAATGGGCTATACACACGGTACCTTCGCCAAGGCCCACAATAAATCAATGCCGTCGAGTAATTTTTCCTTGGTAATTCTGATCAAGAAGGTTGTTCCGGTCGGGGTTCCGGTACACTTGATTTCTGTTCGTTGTATGGATCATTCAAGTCATATGGATTTAAATGATAGATCTACAACTATGCAAATATTTTTTTTACGATAAGCAGATATATAAAGGAGAATTCGTCAATAGTTTGAAATTGCAAGAGTTAACACACGGAAGTACAGTTTACACAATAACATAGTAATTTAAAATATTTACAATCTTTTTTGTGTGTCACTGTTTCGGTTACTACATGTAGAACGCGGGAAAATCCTTTCTGAACGTGTGAGCAGATGTTTACGTTCGTTTTGCAATACTTGTCATACTTGGATTAGGTTATTATAGCACTATATCATGACCGTGATAGGAATTTATCGAATATACATTATTTTGTGTTGTTTAATCGTGCTGTGTTTATGTCAGAGAAATGTACTTTTCCTAGTGTCGGATGACATGCGCCCTCAGCTGGGTGCATACTATGGCAAGGATTTTCCATCTCCAGTGCATCCTCCGATGCATACACCAAATCTTGACAAGTTGGCGGCAAAGAGTTTGCTACTTAAACGTGCTTATTGTCAGCAGGCAATATGTTCCCCCTCTAGGACTTCCCTCCTAACAGGAAGACGACCAGATACCACCCATGTGTATGACCTCAAACATTACTGGAGAAAAGTTGGGGGTAATTTTACTACTATTCCCCAACACTTCAAGAACAATGGATATATATCTGCTGGCATGGGGAAAATATTTCATCACGGCATGAAGGCTTCGGGCCGGGATGATCCCATATCCTGGTCTCTTCCATACTATCACGCTACAAACATGGGCTGGGAAACAAATCAATCCAGTTGGCAGGCGATTCCTGATCATTTGTTGAAAGATCAGCCACTGATGGACTCACAGATAGCAGACCGTGCCGTATATACACTACGAAAACTTGCACATGAGGCAAGATCCGGTCAAAGGCCCTTCTTTGTGGCTGTAGGCTTTCACAGACCTCATTTACCGTTCGATTTTCCAGAGTCCATATTACGATACTATCCCGAAGAAAGTATACGACTACCAGACAACGAGTATGCTCCTGTTAACATGCCTTATGTTGCATGGTCAGATTATGGCGAGCTGCGAAAGTATGGAGATATTAAAAAACTAAATTTAACAGGAGCAATTAATTCTACAGTGCCTGAGAAAGTTGTCAGAGATTTAAGGAGAGCTTATTATTGTGCTATAACTTGGACTGATATGCTCATAGGACGAGTCATCGACGAGCTGGACGCATTAGGTCTGACAAATAATACCATTATATCATTTTGGGGCGATCATGGTTGGCAACTTGGAGAACATGGTGAATGGACAAAACACACCAATTTCGACCTCTCTACGCACGCACCTATGATGATACATATTCCTGGAATTACGGATCTTGGTATAGAAACTGACAAGTTGACAGAGTTTGTTGATCTATTCCCAACACTTGTTGATGCAGCTGGTCTTCCAGCTCTCCCACTATGTCCAGAAAACTCTTCACAAATTGAACTTTGTCGCGAGGGTAGTAGCCTCTTACCTTTAATCAAAAATCCTCAGATAGTTTGGAAGAATGCTTCTTTTTCACAGTATCCGCGACATTTAGGGAGGAAGAAAATCATGGGATACACAATGCGGACTGATACGTTTCGTTACACAGAGTGGGCAAGATTTGAATATGAACCAGTCTACAAACCTGACTGGGATGTACTGTTTGGTGTTGAACTGTACAATCATGAGAATGACCCTGAAGAAAATCATAATGTTGCTCTTGAACCTTCTTATTATCATGTTAAACAACAGCTTAGTAAGCGTCTTCACGCAGGTTGGAGGTATGCTTTGCCTCCTTGATAAGCCATGGCTTCACAAGAGAGATTAACCCATAAAGCGCCACCTATAATTTGAAGCAGACAATTTCAAATGTTGCTGCTTTTTTTCAAAATTAACATACATAATGTATAAGACATGATAGTTCATGATAATCGTCTGCGGGCGGCCGATTACTATGAAATATATCATACCTTTTTTGACGCTTTAAGGATTAATCGATTATAGTTTTATTCAGAATATTTGATTGGAGGTTCTAATCAATGTGTCCTGGTGACTACTTTGATGTATTAAAGTTCCTACTGGAATGACATGAGTGAACGCATACACACGTGGTTATAAACAGGACGTGGTACTTTTTAAAAAAAAAGAGTAGCACTTGCTGCAAAGAATAGGAGACGGTTGCACCCTGTTACCGAACTTGAGCCAATTACGACCGGTTACATACGTGACTTTAGTCAATTCTCAAAACTATTGAAAGTTTGACGTATATAAAGAAAAATCCAGTCGAGCCACGGAGGGACCAGCCAAAAACAAAGGTACTGACCCTCCTATGAAAGTTTTATGCAAAGGTCGTCATAGAGTCTGAAGCATAACCCACCTTGAATTTCACGAATTTACAAAATGACGTTTTCATTGTTTAGCGTGACAAATGAATTAAAATTGCCTCAATTAATCGCAGACTTGAGCCTAAAATTCAATTTTTGCGACTTTTAATTTTGACCCATTCAAATTAAATAAGCTGTATTTTGCATATTACCTAAGGTATTGTCACATGATGTGAATAGTATTGAATAGTTGTTTTACAACAGACTAGTGATTATGTTTAACATAATTAACTTTTTGTATTAAATTGTTTACTGTACGCGTTGGAAGATTCCTTAAGTATACATGTAATTCAAGACTTTGCTGATGCACTTATGAATTCTTCCTTCTGGAATGATGCAATAAACTTGCAACGATCCATTGTATAATTCAAGAAGTCACAGGTTACAATTTCTAAATAAAATTGTAGTTTCTTTCTCTTAGGATCATTTTTGTCTTAGCAAACAGTGTAGAACCTGATGAAAGTATTTAATCTTGGCCTTCACTATCAGCAGGTGTAAGTACAACTAGATTATGCATTCATTTCTCTTTTAACTGAATGAAATCGGTCAGTCATCATGTAAAAAAATCAAGGTTTCCATGGCCAAGAATTCGTTGTTGTTGTTATTGCTTTTTTGTTTTGAGAAATTATACATGTATAATGAAAACAATTGCTGACTATTGAGGCAATACTGACACCTCGGTCAATATTGGTACTCCCAGGTCGACATCACATCATGTCCTATGCCTCAATAGTTAACAATTGTATAATATAGGTATCTACTGGAAACTGACCATGCCCTTGGTGTGGAGACTTTTTGACAACAGAGACATAGTTTGAACAAACTTTAAAGAGGACTTCTAGATGTTGCTACATATCAAATATCAAGGCTCTACCCCTAGTGCTTTCAGACAAGAATATTTTTAGGTTTTTACTAGAATCCAAAATAAATCATGTGACCCCTGAAGTGTGGCCATTTTTGGGACACAGAACCATTATTTAAAGAAATTGGTTGAGTACCACTAGGTGGCAATACATACCAAATATCAAGGCTCTAGGCCTTGAAGTTTCGATGTAAATAGACTTATTAAGTGAATAACTTAAAATTCTTCTGAAACCATGAGGCCCACAAATTACTGGCTTATAATGTCCATAGTCACCTGAAGGCAACTTAAGTTAAGCCACCACGGACCCAGATAAAGATGAACATCAGACACCCGCTTTATAGAAGCTATATGTTGAGTTCAAATCCAATCAGCCCAAAAACGTTCCACAGCCTTTCCACCTACCTGTTGATGTTTTATATGAAATTTGATCAAAATTGGCCAATGACTTTGGAGATATACTTCTTTGAAAATGTGAATGGATGACGCCAGAGGAAGCACCAATGCCATACTAGTACAAATCTTGCCCTAGTTCATATGATAACCACAAAAATCTGTTTTTGTAGAGGTAACCAGGAAAACTCTACTCACGTGTGGTAAAAAATTGCTGTAGGGGTACATGTAGTTGTCATTTAAATCCAATTTTGATGATATAGGCCTATTGGTAGAGCAAAAACTAGCAAAAATTGACTGATAACCCCTCCCCATCAGTAAAATGGAAAATTATTGTATGAATGATGTGACAAGATGTTGAAGTTTCTTGGATCGCCGGAATTACTTTTTCAAAGAGAGGCAGTGGTGTTAAAATTTGGCAAAAACTTCGTTTTTAGAAGGGAAATTGAGAATTTCTGAAATCCATTTGCAGCAACAGCTACATGACACCAGCAAAGAAAGACTAAAAATGTTTATTGAGTCTTATACAAGTCTACTCTGATTTTTTTATGGTATCAAAACCGGAATTTTAATGTCTTTATTTTTGGGAAAAAATCGGTGTTTTTATAAATTTAAACACGGATTTTTGTTATCTGGCTGGTAAAGTTTTAAAATTTAGAGTTGTTATTTAACTTGTTTCAAATTTGATGCTGATTTATTCAATTTACCTATATCTCTGTCGTATAGACTTAAAAACCGTACCAAAATATTTTCATTTTTACCTCAAATCCAGCATTTTGAAATTCAGGTATATTTTGTGAAATGCACGTATTGCTATTACTTGTATATATGAACATTGGCATATTAAGAAAATAAGGTACATATAGTAAACATTTCAAATGGAAACAGCATTTATCATGTACTTTGATATCAAAACAAGTAATGACATAATTAAAAGAGGACCAAGTGACCCAAGTTTGCTCACCTGAGTTTTGTTTTAAACGTCTTATCTATAGGAATCTATTGGAAACTGGCCATGCTCCTGGTGACTGTCTTGTGGTCCATGTTTGGTCCCAGAGTCATAATTGGAACATATTTAAATGTTGTGTACCAGCTGATGCTACATACCAAATATCAGGGCTCTAGTCCTCGTGGTTTCAGACAAGAACATGTTTTTATATTTGCACTATATGTAAGGCAATGTAAAAAGTAAGTATGGCTAGGAAATGCCACACTCACACATTGCATACTAACCCACGGCACCGTGATGAAGAGTCAAAGAACAATAACAGCCTCATAAACCCTGTTGCCTCCAGAACGATGCCATTTTGACCACAGAACCATAATTTGAATAAACTTGGTAGAGTACCACTTGTTGGTGATGCTTCATATCAAATATCAAACCTTTTGGTATCTGACAAGAATGTGTTTTAAAAATGTTCTCTATATAAGCTATAAAAAAAACATTGATTCCCGAGGCGGCCACAGGGCCATAATTTTCACCAAACTTAGTAAGTCTACTAGATGATGCTTCATGCCAAATATAGACTCTAGGTTCTGTGGTTTTAGACTAGACTATTTTAAGTGTTCTTTATATAAGCCTATATAAAACATGTGACCCCAGGATGGAGCCAGTTGAGCACAAGAGCCACAATGTTGAGGTATACTAGGTGATGTTACATTACAAATATCTATGCTCTATGCCTTGTGGTGTCAGACAAGAAGATTTTCCCAATAGATTCCTAAAGTGAACGTCTGAGCTCACAGGCGGGTCCACGTTATAGTCACTGTGCTCCAAATTGAATAAAATTGGTAGAGGCGTACAGACAAGATGATTTGTTTTATGTTCCTAATATAAAAGTAAAGCAGAGGACAAAACCCAGAAATCAATACAATCAAGTACCTCAACCGACATGAGACACAATATGGGAAAGTGAACACCACACACAAGAGAGCCAAGGGATCAGCCATTTCCCAGCAGGTGATTACATGCCTATTTAAAATATGCCACCTCCAGGAATGTGCCATTTACACCACAGGGCTATTATTTGTAAAAACCTGGAGGAGGTCTACTAGGTTATGCTACATACCAACTATTAAGATTAGGCATTGTGGTTTCAAACAAGAAAACTTTCATTTTGAAAATCTATTTTAGCCCATGTGACCTGGATATGCAATGGACTAATCTATTTGTACAATCATTTAAGAGGGTCATATAAGAACCATTCCTGCAAAGTTTGGTTAAAATCTGGCTAGTAGTTTAGGAAGAGATTTTGCCATCATAAAACCATAGACAGCCAGTGTCCCAAATATGATCATTTATACATCTCTTCCAAAACAGGATGCGTTACGTGCCGTATATGCAGAGTTTAAAGGTCTACATTTTGGTTTAGGAGTGGTCATTAGCAGACAATCTGCTAAGGGAAAGATTATTTAATGTCTAAGTGTATTTCAATATAGCTCACAGACCTAAAGGAGCTCTAAGAGGGGACTTACCGCCTATATAGGTTCACTAAGATAAATATAAATATTTTATCAGAAAATAACTTACCCTTTTAAGGACTTCTTTGTTGCCCCTCGCATAGAACCTACACATTAATGATTAGTACCACTTTGATGGTTTAAAATGTAGGTTTGTAAGCAGTTTGACCTTGAACTTTGATACAAGGTCATATCAGCAGTCAGAAGCTATTATTGATATAAGAACACCTTAGACAATCGGTGTGCAAAATATGAACCATCTACAACAAAACATGTATGAGATATTGATTTACAGTCCATACAACCAGCTTCAAATTATTATAAAAATTAAGGCTCAAATATCATTTTGGCAATTATTCTACAAAATATGAAGCACCTCCGTCAAAAACATATCACTGTTAGACATATTCTAATTAACCTTTCACTCCAGGGCCATAGCGATGATATGTAACATACTTTGTAATTTACACACCATAAGCAATAATTGTGCTTAGTATGAACACCCTAGGTCAAAAAATTGAACGAGGAGTTCGCGTAACAAGCCATAAACTGATTGAAAGTATATTTGATCTTGTCTTTTGACACCAATGGCAAAGCGGTGATAAGAAACCTATGTTGTATCTACATCCCATAGACAACCATTCTGCCATATATGAACACCCTAGATCATAGAAATGAAAGAGGAGTTCATGTTATGAGTCGTATTACAGATTTTGTCTTAATTTGACCTTGACCTTTAACTCCAAGATTATATTGATAATTTGAAATACCCATCATAGGCAAATATGAACATCGAGGCATAAAGGTAAATGGCAAGTTCTTGTTATAGCACTAACATAGTTACTCTTTAAAACAGATTTAGGAGGACATTTTGGTGATGCACAATCTCCATGCTGCTACTAATACCAATAGGCAAAACCTACTACGTTTTTAGTTAGCTGATGGATAAAAGACTATACTTGATTTGGAATGCGTTCAAATCGTACGCACTGACAATATGTGTAAATGAAAAGGCAATAGATTAAAATAAATGTAATTATGGTACTAAACAATGATGTCAAAATGGAAAATCAGTTACTTTCATTCGCATATATATGGGCCAGGATATGATGAAAGGTACCTTATGGTCGCGATAATCAAAGCCAGGCTAATGTTACATCTGCAAAGTATTACATGTTTAGAGTATTTCCTGAAAATTTGAAGTGATTATCTTCGAAACTGATGATTATATGGATGTTAAAAAACAACATATGTAATCAGGTGTGAAATGTGACGTCAAGAATGGCGTTAACCGTGTGATGACGTCAGAGTGTTAGTCTATATTCGTATGTGATTATTGCATGATCAATATAAGAATCTAGCAAATATAAAGTTTTCTCATGTCTTATACATGAAATAATGAAAATACAGATGAAGTTACATGAATTTATATCTTCTTGGTCGTATTATAGGCATTCAAAATGACCCACTTGTAGGTGTTGTGATCTGAGTGTTCACATGGGAACGACCCTTATAGAAAACATTAAAAAAAAGTATAATCAGAAACTTTTGCTATTTTTATTGTATCAAAGTTTAAAAGCATTTTCATGAAAATATAAAGGCATGTAATATGTTATTTTAAGTATTTTTCATTGTCTCTCACGTAATAATTGCTTGGATGTTTTAAGGGCCCTTTTGTCAGATCTGCGTTCTTAAATATTACATTAAGATAGGCCTAACTGTTTTAATGTATGGCTTATTTGGTTAAATATACACCCCTACTGCTTTAAAATTTTGAAATTATTTGTCCCTTCTTCGAAGCCTAATAAAGAGTCACTGCCCCTGTTTTGAAAAGTAATTCCAGTGGTTATAAAACTTTCCATTGATATATCACAATCCTATTTTACAAGTAGGGAGAGGTTCCACTTCAACTGGGTGACTTATAATTTGTCAGATTTTTCCTCGATCAAAAGGTTATTTAGAGAAAACATTGAAAACTATACTTGCCAGAAAACAAAATGCCCAAAGTTTTGATATTTGGTATGTAACATTACCTAATGGTACTCTACCGAGTTTGCTCAAATTGTGGTTATGTGGTCAAAATGGCCTCATCATGGATGTCACACAGTTTACATTGACTTATAAATTGAAACATACAAAATCTCCTGGTTTGAAACCACTAGGTCTAGATCCCTGATATCACCCTGTGGACCATACTTAAATTTGCTCCAAATATAGCTCTAGGAACAAAAATGGCCCCACCAAGGGTTCACAAGGAGCATGGTCAGTTTTTAATAGATACATATAGAGTAGAGGTTTTAAACAAAACTCAGTTGAGCGATCCAGGGTCACTTGGCCCTCTTTTAGTGGTTGTCAATGCTTGATATGATACCACAGAACATGATAAATGCTGTTTCCATTTGGTATGTTTACTATATATACGTCATTTTCATAATATGACAATGCCCTGATATCTGTGAAATAGCAAAACATGCATTTCCCAAAATATACCTGAATATAAAAATGTCAGTTTTAGAGGCAAAATAATAAAATATTTTGGCAGGTTTTATAAGTAAACACGACAGAATATATGTTAGTTGAATAACACAGCATCAAATTTAAAACAAGATAAATGAATACTATAGATTTTAAAAACTTTACCTGTCCGATTACAAAAATTTGGATTATTTTTTATAAAAAAATACTGATTTTCACCCAAAAATAAAGATTTCATTTCTGACTTTGACTTCATAATAAAGCCAGGTCAGGATTATATAAAACTCAATGATCATTTTTCAGTCTTTCTTTGCCGGTGTCGTGTATCTGTTGCTGCAAATGGATTTCAGAACTTTGCAATTTCACTTCTAAAAATGAAGTTTTTGCCAAATTTTAACACCACTGCCCCTCTTTGAAAAAGTAATTCCGACAATCCAAGAAACTTCAACATCTTGTCATATCATTCATGCAATCGTTTTCCATTTTACAGATGGGGAGGGGTTCCGCCTTAAATAAGCGACTTTTTGCCATAATTTTGTTCACCATATGGCAGATGATCACAATAGCTTGGATGAGCTAAAACAATAAATACCTACATTGGGGCACAACAAAATAAAACACTATGGAAATAAATATAATTTTATTATTTATTTTGGCCTAACAAGTCAAGACAGTCACTCAATAAGAAAGAAAATTATGTGTAAATTTGTGTACATTTTCTTATCCATCATAAGCCTGTGTTTTGGGTGTTCAAAAGAACCGTCTCAATACAGTCTCATTGAGATGGTTCTTTTGACAACCCACAACATATGTTTTGTATAAAAAATAAGAAAATTATGTTTTAATTACACACTCTTATCTAAAGGCCTGCATTCACTCAACAAGAAAATTGCACAGATAAACATATTGCGGTATTAATGACTCACATAGGTCACAAAAAGACTTCAACCCCAAACAATATATAGAGGATCTTACATGAGTGCTCATGTTTTATTGAATTTATTAAACGAGTTGAGGAAAAGAGATAAAATGTGAGGCTTGCTGAGCATTTTATCTCTTTTTCGCAACGAGTTTAATAAATTCAATAATACAGAAGCACGAATGTTATATTCTATTTATCATATGAGATAAAAATTATTTTGAAATCATATATTTGGCGTGAATATGTTAGGGTTTTGCCATATGCGTGACGTTAAAAGCGTCATTTCATAAAGTTTCCCAAAAATCTGAAAACAACTAGTGGTTTATCAATTTAATGCATGGCTCTATTTCACTCCCAGGCGCGATGTCATGTGATAAATTGCAGTATTAATGATTTGCATATTTCACAAAGCACAAATCAGATCAAGACTTCAATCCCAAATAATATAAAAGGTTACAGTGAATCAGTAGGTGTAGCTAAACAAGAGAGCCAAGTGGCCCGGAGTTCCTCACCTGTGTTTTATTTAAGCTTCAAGCTTCTTATATAGATATCAATTGAAAACTGGCCATTCCCCTAGTGACCACGAGGGTGGAGATTTTTTTCGGCCAAAGGACCATAATTTAGACATATTTAAAAGAGGACCACTAGATGATGCAACATACCAAATATCGAGGCTCAAAGTGAAGTCTTTTTTGTTTTCACTTTAAGTAAATGTAAAACGTGACCCCCAAAGTAGGGCCACTTTCGGTCAAAGAACCATTATTTGAACAACTTTGGTAAAGCACCACAAGGTGATGTTACATATCAACTATCAAGACTAGGTCTTGTGATTTCAAACAAGAAGATTTTTTCTATCTTTTCTCTAAATACACCTGTAAAACATGTGATGCTCAGTGCAAGGCTATTTTTGGCCCCAGGGTCATGATATATTTTGATTAAACTTGGTTGAAGTTCTCTAGATGATGCTATATACCAAATATCAAAGCTATAGACCTAGTGGATTCAGACAAGATTTTTTATGTTTTCCCTATATAAGTCTATGTAAAACATGCGAACACTGGGGTGACCCTTTTAGCCCCAGGAGCATAATTGGTAGAGGTTCAATAGATGTTGCTTCATACTAAATATCAAGGCTCTATGCCTTGTGTTTTCAGACAAGAAGTTTTCATTCTGAGAATATCTTTAAACTCATTTGACCAAGTTATGCAATGGACTTAAACCATTTGAACAATTATCAAAGAGGACCATATAAGGGTATCATTCCTGCCAAGTTTGGTCGAAGTCCAGCCAGTAGTTAAGGAGATGTACTTCAAAGCAGTTGTTGACAACACAGGATGGACAACACACATCCAACGATCACAAAATCTTGTCTTGAGCCTAGCTAATAAAGGCAATTTGTAGGCAGCACTTATGAATGTTATTAGCACTTGTCACTATGATCAGTCAGTCATCCAATGGAAGCATTCTGCAATTCTTTTGATCTTCATTAAGCTACCATTTGTCATTAAGAAATTTGTTTTGTCTATTTTTGATTGGCCGTTTTTAACAGGTTTTACTGTACACCAACTATAGGCAATCAGACCTTTCATGTACATTGTATGTATTTTTCTTGAAAATTGCTAACTTAAAATCTTTTTTATCAACTTTTAAATTTTGGCATGGAAAATGTTCAATATGTAGGATACCTGTTTCATAATTGTCAGGGTTCTTGATGTTCAATTCCTTCCAACTTGAGTTCATAGAGCCAAATAAAAAAAATACCTGTTTTTAGGGTAACCTGGTCCTTATTAAATTTATTGGTGAAACCTAGTATTTTTTCAGGTTTTCTGAAAAAAAAAACATAAGTTTTTACATTTTGAAAGGCAAAAAGCCTTTCAAAATGCATAAAATTATATTTTTTCCAAAAAAAAAAATGTGTTCCTACCCTACCTAAACTTTCCAGACCTGTCACCCGAAAAAATTACTTTTTTATTTGGCCTAACTACTGTAAAGTTTAATCCTATGACATTCAGTTAACAACTGTGTTTGATAGATCAATCTCTTCAGAGTTATGGCCCAGATATGTTTTTTTTTCCTTTTCCATCCTAAAACAGTCCATACATTTTCCTATTGCTCCATGACAACCTATGAGCCATAGCATGGGATTTCCAACAGTGTGGTATGTGCGACCAGCAAAGCCTCAGATCAGCATGCGCATACGCGCAGTCTGATCAGAGCATTTGCTAGTCGCTTGAATATTCTATGAGTGTTAAGCTACTGGATGAACACAATTTGGAGTTTCTAAGCTTAAAAGAAGGCTGCACAGGCTCGTCTGAGTCTACACTTGTCCGAATGCCACACTGTTGGAAATCACATGTCACAGCTTAATTATGTTTTATTGAGAAAGAGAATAGCCATTTTATCTAGCATCATGTTGAGCTCATAACTGTGTATTCTGTAATCCGATCCCCTCACACTCTATCACAGTCTGTCCAGCTGAGATCTTATTGATGGTAAATTTGGCCTGAAAAACAACAACAACAATATGAATTAGCAAGCAGAGAAGGCTCAGAAAAGACTGGAGATTTTATTGATGGTAATTTTGGCCTAAAATGAAACACAACAAGTCATGAGTGATAATTGAATGAGCAAGCAGAGAAGGCTAGGTGAGGTTTTATTGAGCTTGGAGATTTTATTGATGGTAAATTTGGCCTGCAAAAAACACACACTGCAAGCCATGAGTGATTATTGAATGAGCAAGTGGCGAAGGCTCAGACCAGCTTGCACACCTTTGCAGTCTTGCCATAGCCTTCACTACTTGCATATGGACACAAATTATGGTAGTAGATGAGGGCTCACACCAGTAAACAAGTAGCCCAATGGGCAACCATCGCTCACCATGGAGCCAGCATAATGTTTGGAGACACCATAATTTACGATGCTCAAAGGCAGATAACTCTGAACTTGAAACAGTGACCAGGAATTAATGTAAAAACATAAGATATTATGCCTGTTCTAGTCATCTGCAAGTATTAAAAAGATCTGAATAAAAATTGCATTGGAAACCTGGTGAAAGTGTAGTTTTCAGATACTCAAGGGCAGCTAACTCCGTAGTCAGTTATGGGATCTGACCGAAATTCAAATTGATCCATACTTTTATGTATGTCCTGGTAACCTACAGGGATGAAGAAAATCAAATGAAATATGAAGGTGCTAGAGTGGTCACAGCATTATATAGTTATATTTAAGATGCTCAAGGGCAGCTAACTCTGTAGGTGGTGGATGGGAGTGGCGGAAAATCAAACTCATTCAAACTTTTATGGAAGCCCTTGCTACCTACAAATGAGGAAGACCATCCAAAAATGAAGGTGCTAGAGTGGTCACAACAGATCTCTCATTGTAAGTCTATGCAGATTTTTTATGATGCTCAAGGGAAGTTAACTCCACAGTCTAAAGTTGGTTCTACTTTAAATTAAACTCATCCAAGCTTTTATGGTAGTCCTTGTTACCTGCAAGAATGATGAAGATCCAATCAAAAATGAAGGAGCTAGAGTGGTCACAACATTATTCATTAATTTTTAAGCTGCTCAAGGGGAGCTAACTCCAGAATGTGTGATGGGATCTTGGCGAAATTCAAACTCATCCAAGCTTTAATAGTTGTTCTTATTGTATGCAAGAATGAGGTAGATCCATTCAAAATTGAAAGAACTAGAGTGGTCACAACATTTCTCCCATTATAAGTCTATGGGGATTTTTCCAAACACTCTAGGGCAGGTAACTCATAAGTCCCTGGTCGGATCATGCTGAATTTTGAACCCATTGGAGATATTATGAGCTAACTTGTTGCCTGCAAGAATGAAGAAGATCCAATCAAAAATGAAGGAGCTAGAGTGGTCACAACATTATTCATTAATTTTTCTGCCGCTGAAGGGCAGCTAACTCCGAAGTCAGTAATGGAATCTTGCCGAAATTCAAACTCATCCAAGCTTTAATATTTGTCCTTATTGTATGCAAGAATGAGGAAGATCCATTCAAAATTGAAAGCACTATAGTGGTCACCATATTTCTCCCATTATAAGTCTCTGGGAATTTTTCCAAACGCTCAAGTGCAGGTAACTCATAAGTCCCTGGTCGGATCCTGCTGAATTTGGAACCCATCCGAGATATTATGGGTTTACTTGTTGCCTGCAAGAATGAAGAAGATCCAATCAAAAATGAAGGAGCTAGAGTGGTCACAACATTATTCATTAATTTTTCTGACCCTCAAGGGCAGCTAACTCCGAAGTCAGTGATGGAATCTTGCCGAAGTTCAAACCCATCCAAGCTTTTATGGTTGGTCTTGTTATCTGCAAGACTGAAGAAGATCCATCGAAAAATGAAGGTACAAGAGTGGTCACAACATTTTTCCCATTATAAGTCTATGGGGATTTTTCCAGACGCTCAAGGGCAGCTAACTCATAAGTCCCTGGTCGGATCCTGCCGAATTTCGAACCCATTCCAGATTTTATGGTTGTCCTTGTTACCTGCAAGAATAAAGAAGAACAAATCAAAAGAGAAGGAGCTAAAGTGGTCACAAGATTTTCCCCATTATAACCCTATGGGAGCTATCTGTAGCCATGGAAACCAGAGTTCTGATCCGATCTAGCCGAAAACCTAATGCAGTCAATCCCCCACCCCAATGATGCTTCTGATGAAATTTTATTATGATTGGCCAGCTGGTCTCAGAGATATTAATGTTTGAAAGTGTGAACGGACGCACGGACGGAAGGACGCACGCACGCCGGCTCGAGTCCCATACTATAAGCTCACCCTGAGCCTTCGGCTCTGGATAGCTAAAAAGTAAAAGTAAACTGTTTGTTTATTATAATCACCCCTATTGAAAGGGCCAGCCATTTCTAACTTATGAGACACCTTGACTCGTCACATTTACTTCCCAAATCCCATCCTTTTGCCAGGCACCAGGCAGGCTAGGAATTGGTAACCATTCGTTTAACTAGCTGGCGGCTCACCAACCGGCCATATCAGAATGAAACCCACTGCCGCGGACACTGGGATTCGAACCTTCGACCTCCCGCTCCCGAAGCGGATGCCTTAAACACTAGGCTATCGGGACCGGTAATTAGACATGTACCCCAGCCTCCTAACACACACCTATACAGCTGCACATCCATGGATGTTTAAGAAGTGTCTTAACACATATGTGTTCAATACTGTAAAATTCACGGCACCAAAGGTTGGTGATTTCAAAAGACTGGCCTATTGGTGTAGTTTAATTTTGGCGAGTCTCTGAATTCAATGCCCTTAAAAGTTAATATCTATTCTCATACTGGCTACTTTTAAAAGAAAATAATATGCTCCCTATAGGGAGCACATTATTTCCTTTAATAGTAGCTCCTTTTAAGATATTGTTTCTTCTACGTTGAAACACATTCTACCATTCTAAAGTTGATTTTTGACCATACAGATACAAACATACTAAGGATGTGTGTCCATTTATTGTTGATTGTGTAACTGAATTCGAAACTGTATCTTGCTGTCTCATATTTTGGTGTTTTTTTGTTTTATCCGCCAATAGCGCCAATTATTATTATATCAGTGTTTTACAGTTAGTACCAATATTTCATGAGCTGGTACCAATCATCTGAGTTAGCCCTTGCTATGCTAAACACAGATATATCCTGTTTCAAAAACAGTGTATATCTGGGTCAGCTGGCTTCTGAGAAGCCAACTGATCAGTGTTTTCCACCATGTGACTCTGCTTGTTAAAACATTTATCACATGACATCGCGTCTGGGAGTGAAATAACGCCATGCAATAAAATGGATAAACCACTAGTGGTTTACAAATTTTCAGGAAACGTTATGACGTCCATAACAACGTTGTGTACATAATGACAAACTTATAACGTTTATATGTCAGAAATGAGATTTCAAAACAATCCTAATGGCATATGATAAATAGATTCTAACATTGGTGCTCCTGTATTATTGTATTTATTAAACTTGTTGCGAAAAAGCGATAAAATGCTCTGCAAGCTTTGCATTTGATCTCTTTTCCCCGACTCGTTTAATAAATTCAATAAAACATGAGCACTCATGTAATATCCTCTAAGTACATGCCATTATATCCTAATGACTGGAATCCTGTAAACTATGAAGTGAGTAGACCATAACAATATCCATAATTGTAAGGGTTAAACTTTATTAACCCATTTAAGGCGAATGTCCTATTTCTATCGGTAGGACAAGTCCATTTCAAATTTTAGGGGTGTTGGTAGGTATTTTTCATTTTGATTCAAATTCTAATAGAACATTCTGTGAGCAAACAGTTGAGACCCTGATCAGACGTTGCATTCTGCGGCGTCTGATCTGGGTCTGCTCTGTTTGCCTATGTCCCACAAAAAGGAGGCTAGGCTTATATTGGTTCAATGGGTGTCAGATACATTGACCTCTTGTTAACTTGTATCCCTATAGCAAATACCTGCTCAAGGTGTAATAATTATACACGCCTACCAAAGGCTCAAATGCTCAACATCTGGTTGAATATTAAAAACAACTGCTCTATGAAGAAAATAAAAAATCTGGGAATGTCATGCAGCAGCCTATGGATTCCTGTGTTTGTGGTATAAATATGAGCTCAGAAAGTATTCTCATTAGGTCATATTTACTTTTCATGTGATAAACACGTTCCTGTCGAATTCTGGTACACCTATTTACGTGAAATGTAAATCTGACAAAACGAGAGAACTTTCTGACCTCAAATCTATACCACAAACGTAGGAATGCATAGTCTGTTGCATGACATTCCCCGATTTTTGACTCTCTTCCTGAAGGATTTGTTTTTAATATTCAACCAGATGTTGAGCATTCGAGCGTTTGGTAGGCGTGAATATAGGAAACATTGGTTTCAGATCAGGAGTATATTTTTACTGAGACTGTGGCCACTCAGGCTGGTTGTATACATGGGTGAAAGTTCAAAATTTCCAAAATCCTGAACTTTAAAAATCAGAATTTAAAACTTGCTGTGTGCCTCCAAAATATTAAAAATTCCAAATTAAATGGTCAAATACCTTTAGATAAACTGAAATTAAATCAGAAAAGCTATTATTATCTGCAGAATTCAGCATTTTGAGGCTGACTTTCTATGGAAAGTCAGCCTCAAAATCCTGAATTCAGGAATAATCCTGAAACCTTTAACCCATGTGTATATGCAATAAGAATCATACACCTCCATTGCTGGCCTGTATAGATTCAGGAGTACATGTAACTGAAAACTGATCTACTCAGTTTATTACTTAACTCTTTATGCACCAATGGATGCTTCCTTCTGGTTTGATACATTTAACATGGAATGGTCCATTGTATATTATAAGGGGTCACAGGTTATAATTTCCCAATTATATTGTATTCCTTTCTCTGAAGATTGTTTGTGTCTTAGCAAACAGTGTAGAATTTGATGAAATGCTGCAATATGCAACATTTCATCTGGGTCTTCACTGTTTGCCAAAGGACGCATTTAGGAGGGGTTATGAAGGCAGACCTTCAGATTTATGGTGGGCCCCGGTCATTGTCCCATGATTTCAAAATATGGCCCATCACTTTCCAAGGCAGTGGGTCCAGTGGACCCACCCTTTTTAGTTGCGAAAAAATCTCACTTTAATAAAATTATTCAGTGTGCAGCGAGTCTACGAACTCCACAAAACAGAAAGTACATGTAGGCAGTCAATACAATAAAACATGCCTTAAGCAGCCACTCAAAAAAAGACAAAACAAAGGTCTTAATGACAAATGGTAGCTTAATGAAGGTAGAATGTATTAAGCGATAATTGGTCTTCTTTTTTGAGTGGCTGCTTAAGACATGTTTTACTGTATACATATATGCATACAATTTGTTTTGTTTGATTTGATTCTTTACGTCCACTCAACAATCTTTCAGTTATGCGGGACGGGTCTTCCTGGGTTGAACCAGTACTAAGCTAGGATACTATATGCATACAAGTGTCTGTGTCAGTGTGTAGGTAAAGTATACTACTCAAATGTCAACTTTGGTTAGTTTGATATGCTCGGGCCACTCATTTATGAAAATGACCCACCATTTTTTGCTCCATGGGTAACTTCGGCCCGCAAATCTTGAAAAAAATTTGAAGCCCTGAGAAGGTAAACATATAAAATTCAAAGGATTTGAATGAAAGCCTGTAGCTGATGAAGTTCTTCTTTGCCGGTCTACTTGAATCAGCCGTAAAGAGAGAAATCTCTTTGACCTTTGATAAAACAACCTGGCCCGAGGTTATAAAACTTTTTTCATGCTCAACTAAACTGAGCACGAAATTTCAACTGCTCATGAAAACTAAAATTCTAACAAATATAGAAGTGTCATGCTTTAAGTCTCTCAGACATTGTATTTATCATGCTAATAAATGTTAAAATGCCAACAATTGTTGGCATTTTAACATATATGAGCAGGATAAATTTCGTGCTCAGCTGAGTTGAGTATGGAAAAAGTTTTATAACCTCTGGGCCTGATACTTACATCTGTGAGTTGCTTAGCAACATGAATGGCAGTTTCTGTGTGTAAGGTTACTGGCCCACATCGTATAGATGACTTTCCTTTTGCTAATGCCATTAATATGATTAACTGAAATAGAGCAAATAAATTGCATGCATATATAATTCCAACTCGATGTTTTATTGTTTTTTGGGACCATTTTGATTGGTCCATTGCAAAATTAAATCCGTTTTTAAACTTCAATAAAAACCCATGTGTAAGAATATTTGAAATCAGCCTTCATTTCGCAGTGATAAGACAGTGTAAATAATAACAAACTGTACATAAGACCTGGAACCCAGGTATTGTTGTTTTCACCAGTTTAAATATAGTTTAGCATGTTGAGAGCTCATTTGAAAACCCTTACACCCTATGGTGGTGCCTCAACAAAGCAACAGGGGAACTCTTAAGAAATTAACTTAATGACGATAGGTAATGTGACGTCACTAAACAAACAGCCACATCATTGAAGAAACGTCATTAAAACATGTCTATGCTGCATCAACAATGAAAAGTTTCAATGCAGTTTGACTATGTCAAAACAAACTTTTTAAATTTACATTTACTAATGTGGAGATTTTAAGCAGGACCTGTGATGGTAAGTGCTTTTTAAAACCTGCTGATCCATGGTAGGGTTCTTCAATGAGCCCAGCAAGCTGTATTTGCCAAAATAAAACAATTCCAAAATAAGGGAGTTGTTTTTGAGCTCATACTCACAAATTCACTCCCAAAAGAATGACATTTTAATCAATATTTAGCAAAACAAAGTTTGAACTGACAGAAATTTCAAGATGACTGCACCATTTTTCATGGACAGCGGTTGCTAATTATTTTCCTTTAAAATTTAAAATATTGTCAACAACAGTTTAGTGCTTTACGAATGTGCTGTTTTTTTCCAAAGTTGGAATTATAAGAAATGAATTATTTTTGTGGATTTTATCGATGTGTAAACTTCAAGCATACTAATAATAAAATGAAATAGACACACCTAATGGGCAACCAACCAATTTGTTCTGAGAGAATAGATAGCACAGAATACGGTATTCTTGTAAGTCGGTAATTGTGTGAGTAAAAAAAACGTCTATTAACTCCACTCTGAGTATAAGGAAATCACATTTAGTGGTAAAATAATCCTGCAAGCTATTTTGAAGGCACCAGGGCCCTTGAAGTCCCCGTTGTATTGTGATTGTCTCTTTCAAAGGCATGACGATGCACATGGCAGTTGGCGTTTGGCACAAGACGTAATCACTTCAGGATGTAACGCTATAAAAATTTGGACATCACGTCATGGAGATCACACAGCGGCTTGCTTGAAAGAGCTATCATAAACCTTCAAGCGCTTGGTGATCTAACAAACCACTTAGTCTTATGGCTAAACTATAACTTAAATATCAACAAAACCGGTATCTTTTCAATTAAATTGTACTTTTTACGTTTTTTCATTGTCAAAAATGATCATGGCACATTTTTCAATGGTAGAATAAGGTTTTACTTCTATCCATTCCGAATCTGTATAGATACCGGAACTCGACTACGGAAAGAAAAACTTGCTTTCATACTGCAAATGAATAGAACAGAACCACTAATCATAACAGCAACCAATTCTCATTGTTGGGCCAACTTTGGCAGCCAACAACTCGTTGGTTGGTTGCTATTAACAATTTTAAGTTTAAATGGACAATTGTCTTTAGAGAACCAGATCAACAGAGCAATCAGTATGATACAGACAAACAACAACCACCACAAAGATATCATATAGTGTCATATAGTGTACCTGATCTTGTAAGAAATCATCAACACAACCTCCATGAAATAACTGGTTCAGCAGCATCTCTCCAGCCTCCTGTCCAACTTTATCAGCAGGTACACCTGAAACAGAGTTTAACAAATAAGTAACTCTTTGCATGCTGGGTAATTTTTTAAGCTTTTGCTGTCGTCTGCTGACTATTTTTCAAAATTTACTTTTTCAAAAAATTTCTTCCAGGAACATTATCAGAGTGTCAAACAGTTTGGATCCTGATCTGGGCTGATATCTTGTCGGTCATGACCTAGGTCCTAACTGTTTGCAAAGGTTATCATCAGATGATAAAAAGTGCAGCTTGCATGCAAAGACTTTTAAAAGATTCACTCTTAATAATAGTCTACCTATTCATAGAGTAGAAATGTTACAGTGTATTCATAGAGGGGTTACAGTGTATTTATAGAGATGTTACAGTTTATTCATAGAAATGTTATAGTGTATTCATAGGGGTGTTGCAGTGTGTATTCATAGAGGTGTTGCAGTGTGTATTCATAGAGGTGTTGCAGTGTGTATTCATAGAGATGTTACAGTGTATTCATAGAAATAATAGTGTATTCATAGAGATGTAACAGTGCATTCATAGAGGTGTTACAGTACATTCATGGAGATGTTAAAGTGTATTCATAGGGGTGTTGCAGTGTGTATTCATAGAGGTGTTGCAGTGTGTATTCATAGAGGTGTTGCAGTGTGTATTCATAGAGATGTTACAGTGTATTCATAGAAATAATAGTGTATTCATAGAGATGTAACAGTGCATTCATAGAGGTGTTACAGTACATTCATGGAGATGTTAAAGTGTATTCATAGAGGTGTAAATAGTGTATTCATAGATGTGTTGCAGTGTGTATTCATAGAGGTATTGCAGTGTATATTCATAGAGATGCTACAGTGTATTCATAGAGGTGCTATGGTGTATTCATAGAGATGTTACAGTATATTCATAGAGGTGTTATAGTGTATTCGTAGAGATGTTACAGTTTATTCACAGATGTCACAAGTATATTCATAGATGTGTAATAGTGTATTCATAGAGGTGTTACAGTGTATTCATAGTACCCTGGACATCATGTGACCTATGCACCAGCAAAGTTTGATGTTGCTTCATCCCATGGATAAAGTAAAATGCATTTACATGAAAATACATTATTTGACCTTGACCAGAACCCTTGATATCATGTGACTTTGCACCAGCAAAATTTGATATTGCTACATCCCACGCTTAAGGAGAAGATGCATTTACAGGAAAATACATTATTTGACCTTGACCTTGGGGTCAAGGTCACACAAAATGTAGCCCAGTGCTGTCTACATCATGTGAACTATGCATCTACAGAGTTTGAAGTTACTATGTCGAAAGGTTTAGGAGATGCATAAACAAGAAAATTCAATATTTAACCTTGACCTTGGGGTCAAGGTCACACGAAATGTTGCCCAGTACCCCCTACATCAAGTGACCTATTCAGCTACAAAGTTTGAAGTTTTTACGTCTAACTGTTAAGGAGGAGATAAATTTACAAGAAAATACATTATTTGACCTTTGACCTTGGGGTCAAGGTCACACAAAATGTTGCCCAGTACCCTCTACATCATGTGACCTATTCAGCTACAAAGTTTGAAGTTGCTATGTCTGACTGTTTGGGAGGAGATACATTTACAAGAAATATATCATTTGACCTTGACCTTGGGGTCAAGGTCAATGTCACACGAAAGTTTTGCTCATTACCCTCCACATCATGTGACCTTTTCCATCACGTGACCTATTCAGCTACAAAGTTTGAAGTTGCTACCTCAAATGGTTAAGGAGATACATTTACAAGAAACATGATAGACGGACGGACGGACCGCCTTTGGTACGAAATTAATATACCCTTTTTTTTCTATAGAAAAAAGCCGGTATAATGAAGTATTACAGTGTTTTCATAGAGATGTTACAGTGTATCCAAGGAAGTAAAACAGTGTATTCATGGAGATGTCACAGTGTATTCATAGTGTTACAGTGTATTCAAGAAAGTATTGCAGTGTATTCATGGAGATGTTACAGTGTATTCATGGAGACAATGTATTCAGTTTGTAGTATATCCAAAGAGATGTGATGTGTATCTTTAGATGTGTGACTGTGTATTCAAAGAGATATTACAGTGTGTCCATAGAGGTGTGATAGTGTATTCAAATGAGTTTCTGTGTATTTATGGAGATGGACAGTGTATATATAGAAGTGTGACGTATTCATAGCTTCTGACACTGTTTTGCATTGACACAATAAATACATACACATTATCATAATAGTACCTTGATATGGCGTACAGTATCACGTTGAGTGGATGAGATCATACCAGCGGATCACCCAAGACACGAAGCGTCGAGGGTGATCTGATGGTATGGCCTCATCCAAGAGACATGATCCTGTGCGTCAGATCAAGTTACTAATATGATTATATGTTTATTATATACTTTTTTTCTGACATTATTCTGATTTTATAACCTGTTTTGGTCTTTACTCCCAAAAAATGCGGGAACGCTTGCCATTACGTTATGTTTCTTGATGTCACGTCATCATATTTTCCGTCTCTGTTTCCATGCTTGAAAATTACTTTACATAGTGTCACCGCAAAAACAGGAAAGGGATGTTAGCCTCGATTTAAAGGATAGTGAAACGGATCAGAAAACCTCTGTTCGTTGATCCAGTTTTCTGTATCAGATGGCCAGAAAACAGACAGTTCAAAAGCTGTATCATTTATAGGTATATAATAAATATTATTATCATATGATGTTGTGTCGGTCAGTAATTTATAAAACCATGTATTAAAATCAATTTTATGTATTTAGAAACATTATGTAATGACATCCACAACAAAGGTGCGTAGATAATGACAAAATCTTAACATTTTCACACAAAAAATGCAATTTCAGAGTAACTTTAAAGGGGAAAGCAAAATTGAAATTAAATTAATCTGAAATGCAAACCCTTATTTAACAATGCAATCTACCGCAAACCTGATCAAAATCGGATCAAAAATAAGAAAGTGACTTAATGTGACATTTCATCGGGGTATACACTGTTTGCTAAGATAAAATGATCTTCAGAGAAAGAAATACAATTTTATTTGGAAATATAAGCCTGTGACCCCTCCATATATACAATGGACCATCGCAAGTTTATTGTATCATGCAAAGAAGAACCCATTAGTACAGTCAAATCTCGTGAATTCGAAAGTCCTAGGGTCTATGGACTAGAGATTTTATTTCGAAGTATCAAAGTTTGAATTTTAGAAGGGTAAACGTAAGAATATATAACCCAAAATGATAATCAGTTTTTTTCCTATCAAACATATGTTTTGTGTGCGTAAAAGAAACATCTCAGGGAGACGCACTCAAAACCTATGTTTTTATAGATAGTATTTAAAATAGTTCATAAATAGGCCCTATTCTATGAATCCATTGTGCCCAAAATTTAATTCAAATTAGCGAGTATTTCGAAAAATCTGAGTTCAAATTTTTGAGGTTTTACTGTACATAAAAGATTAAGAGTGGCTCTAGTCTATTTACCTTTCTTTCCAAGTGCTGACCCTGCCAGCGTACAACCTGTATCTGTTTCTGCCCAAACACTAAAAAATAAAAATCACACAAAAATCAGATCAGGAGCCGTACTGTTTTCCACTCTGCTTGCAAATACATGTATATGCAAAAAACTGAAATCCAGCAGCTTAATTGGATTATTAAATCTGCAGTTTTGAATAGATATCTATGCACATGGCTTTTAAAGTCAATATCAAATGAACAGAAATCCACATTCAAATCATGATTTGTTTGTTTGTTTTGTTGCTTTACGTCCCAAGTCAACAGCTATGGTCATGTTGGGATGGTCAGTTCACCTAACCACACTTTTTTCCTGGGCAAGCTTGACTAAGGGGTTAACCAGTACTTTGTGCACATACTTTTGCTTGTAACTGACAACAATCCTTCTTGAATCAGAGGATGCAAGGAGAATGGCCATAGAAATTAGTTTATGATCAATCTCCTTGAAAGTATTGGACTCAGGTGGGATTGAACTCTCGACCCCTGGATCTGCAGTCAGACACATATCTGCAGTCAGACACTTTACCGACAGCGCTAGGCGGCCTGGTACTGCATTTTTTGCATAGATATCTATGCACATTGCTGTTTGAAGCCAATGTCAAATGAACAAAAATCCATGCTCAAATAATGAGGTTCATGCACTGTTTGAACATCGGTTTTAACTTGACAATACTTAAAATGAGCTCTGAATTGTTTGCCTGATGTTACACAGGAAAGCATTGCAGCCTGGACTGATCAGTTTTCTAATGCCTTTGTTAGCCAAAACATTACATGCAGCTATGACAATATGAAGATGTTCTGATGTCGTAAGTTTGACACTGACACCATTTTGAATGGAGAAATCCAGTGTAAGAAAACTGGTATTTTAATGTATTAGTAGCATTTCTAGTTCAATTTTGTTTGAAATCAGGTAAAATATGCAAGAACAATGATCACATATGTCCCTCCCTTCAGTTATAGCCTTTTAAAGCTATGTATAAACAAATGATATATTTTTATTTGGTACAATTTTGGGGCATGTTGCATTGATGGTTACAGAGATATTACACCAGGATCAGAACTTTTATAAAACCCCTCGTAAAAGGTGCCACAAGAGCCTCGTTGAGCTTAATATTCACTAAACTTTTGGCCATGACCGTGGGGCTTACCAGCAATATTGATAAAAACAATGAAAAAAGTCAATAAGCAATGCTTATTAGATACCCCCCGCACAGTAAGAGTCAGTGAAAAAACTTGGCAAGTTATAGTTCGAACAAGAAGTCCTTAGTTTTGATAAGAAGATTTCAGTAGAATCTGTGCAAACAAAAATTATAAACTCCTTCATGCATATGTTCAATGTGTCTACATTGAATCAGCAAAGTATCAAATTGCTCCATCAAAAGCTGTAGTAGGAGTTGATCGGCCCATAAAGGCACTATCCATGCATATACAAAAGCCATATAAGGGGATAATTGTCTAAGTTCAACAAAAATTATAAACTCCTTCATGCATATGTTCATTGTGTCTACATTGTATTGACAAAGTATCCAATTGCTTCATCAAAAGCTGTGGTAGGAGTTGATCGGCCCATAAAGGCACTATCAATGCATATACAAAAGCCGTATAAGGGAATAATTGTCTAAGTTCTCACAGCTGTCATTTTGTCAAAATTATTTTTTGTGAACCAAACTCCTTCATGCATATGTTCAATGTGTCTACATTGTATCACCAAAGTATCAAATTGTTCCATCAAAAGCTGTAGTAGGAGTTGATCGGCCCATGAAGGCACCATCTATGCATATACAAAAGCCTAATAAGGGAAAAATTGTCTAAGTTCTCACAGCTGTCATTTCGTCAAAAATTATTTTTTCTGAACAAAACTCCTTCATGCATATGTTCAATGTGTTTACATTGTATAGGCAAAGTATCAAATTGTTCCATCAAAAGCTGTGATAGGAGTTGATCGGCCCATGAAGGCACCATCTATGCATATACAAAAGCCTTATTAGAGAAAAATTGTCTAAGTTCTCACAGCTCTCATTTTGTAAAAAAATATTTTTTCTGAACAAAACTCCTTCACGCATATGTTCAATGTGTCTACATTGTATAGGCAAAGTATCAAATTGCTCCATAAAAAGCTGTGGTAGGAGTTGATCGGCCCATGAAGGCACCAACTATGCAAATACAAAAGCCTTATTAGAGAAAATAGAGAAAAATTGTCTAAGTTCTCACAGCTGTCATTTTGTCAAAAAATATTTTTTCTAAACCAAACTCCTTCATGCATATGTTCAATGTGTCTACATTGTATAGGAAAAGTATCAAATTGTTCCATCAAAAGCTGTGGTAGGAGTTGATCGGCCCGTGTATGGCCTATAATAGCATAAGCATAAAGCACTATATTAAAAGCCATTTTATTAAAAGCCATTTAGAACTACAAAGGGAAATAACTCTAATAGAATTGGCCCCTAGCCCTTCCTTTTTTGTCTAAAGTATTTGTCTTGCATATATGAACATGTTTGCAAGGTTTGATGAAAATCCGGCAATGACTCTTCGAGTTATTAAGGAAACAAAGCGTTACGGACGGACGGACGCACGCACGGACGGACGGACAACGTGAAAACAGTATACCCCCTACAAACAAAGTTTGCGGGGGGTATAATTAAGATTTGTTCTCATACTCACTTACATTATACCAGTACCATTTCCAAATGCAACTTGATCTGGTTCTTTTAATACTTCAATCTCTATAGGAGTGTCAGGATAATCCTCCTGTATCACAGATCTGCATGTCTCCGCCATCTCATGGGCTATCTAACACAACAAAATGAAACAAGACATTTTAACCCTTGTCATGCTGAATATTTTTAAATATTACACTCCAATATGTAACTGTTAGCTTACAGCATATCCAATAATGTAACTTTTGTAAAACTAAAGGAGCTGTGGAACTCAAAAGATACCAATGATTGTGTCTACCGTTGGACTCGTAGATGGTCAGACTCGCATGTTTTAATAGCCCTCTCCTGCTAATGTTGGGACAAAAATAATCCCCTCACCCCCCCCCCCCCCCAAAAAAAAAAAAACAATGTAAAAGACAAAAAAACTATTTATGTGACACTAATATTTATATAGGACAGGGTACAGATAATAAAACAGCTTTCTATCTTTATATATTGTGTTTTAGGAATAGTTTGCTCAAAGCTGGAAACATATTTTTGACTGGCATAATGTGTCTGATATTCCAATTTTGGTTAAGAAAACTACTGTTATGAACCATACAATGATTATGTATAATTAACTCTTTGTATATGGATACCCGTAAAGGGGTACTTTGGCAAACAGTGAAGACCCAGATGAAATGCCGCATAATGCGGCATTTCATCTGGGTCTGCACTGTTTGCTTAGTATAAATGATCTTCAGAGAAAGAAATAAAATATTATTTGGAAATTCTAACCTGTGCCCCCTTGATATGTAAAATGAACCGCCCCATGCTCATTGTATCATGCTAGCTGGTAGAATTCATTAGTATACAAAGTGTTAAACCTTACTCTCTTTGGTAAAACTCCAGCTACAAATGCTCTGCCTTTGATTATTTTCACCTTCCCTGGATCCATCATTGTTACAGGAGTGAGACTTTTACATGGGTACACTTTGACAAACACCTCTCCTCCACCTTTAGGATAGTATCCCCTGAGATAACAAAGAGAAAATTTAGGAAAACAATTTACAAGGCATACCATTTTTACCAACATGTAGAGAATACAAGGTGAGTGTCTTTTGGTATCAAGTTTACCAGGCAAGGCTTCGAGAACGCTTGTCGAATCGCGAGGCTTGCTGAGCCATTCGGCATGCGTTCTCGAAGCCGAGCCTGGTAAACTTGATATCAAAAGAGGCTAGCCTTGTATTCTATCTATCAGTTTACCCATTTGCTCAGTCTTCAAACTAGCCATTATGACGTAATTATCAATTTTTGTGTTGATGCAGCGTCATTGGTGATGTCATTTAAAAAATGCAACGTCATCATGACCTGTCCTGATAAAGACATATGCCGTGAGATAGCCAACTTTTATCAGTCAGCATGCAACAATGCAGTTAATAAGAGAGGTAACTAGGGCAGCCACATTTACATGTGTAAAGGTACCGTTTCAAGTTTTTGCAATAAACGTTTACAAAATTGGCCTACCGTTTGCCTACCGTTTACACAAACTTTCACATGTGACCAGCGTCATGGTTTATTAATAGCATTTCCTAATGAAAAATATTCTCTTAAACAGTGATACGTCACATACTGATCTTGATCATCAATCAGCTTGTTTTCTCAGAGTTGGCTGTATTTGATAAAGTTTGTTCTGCAATTAGAATTACGACGGACATGCTCAATGGGCCATGAAAATGTCCCAAATATTGTCTCACTCTGACACTGCCTGGAGCAATTATATTCCCAGGGTTTTACAGGACGCAATATCCTGCGTCTTATACGCATAAATCATTAGGTAGGACCCGTCAATTTACCTTACCTGCGTCCGCTGGGACGCAGATGTGTTTGTTGTGCCTTTCATTAAAATCCCAAATTCCAAAGTTATTTCGTAACGATTCCGGTTTTCCCATAGTTACAGGCTATCTATTTATAAATAGGGCAGGTGCTCTTGTTTTAGACTGCTGCACTGACCTCGTGGGTAAACGAGAAGTGAAAACATCCGTGCAAACATCGGCCGTGAAAAAAAGTCGTAAAATATCATGCTTTCTCTCAGGTCCGCTCTGCTACGTAGACTGATTTGTCCATCACTGACTTTGTGTATTGATTTTTTCATAGTGTGAATTATCACTGACAACTCGGCCGACCGCTCAAGCGTGAAGGGCAATTATCTTAACAGTTTTCTCTGAATTACGTAACATTTTCACTTGGAAAGGCTCAGGTCGGCAATAGATCAAAGATACCAGAGACTTCAGATAAGTGGAGACTTGTAGACAGATAGATAGAATACAATGACAGCAAGATCATGTGTATTTCAAATTTACCAACCAAATTTCTCAGAATGGAAAGCAAGTAGCAGTCTGATCAGTGACTGTTTTTTCGTGTGTGTTTTTATCTCAATTAGAGAAAAGTCTGATCAGAGACTGTTTTTTTCTGTCTTCTGGAAGCTTATATAAAAATATGGGACCCCCAATTTCAATGATGGGACCCCCATCATATTCAAAGTTGAGTCCCAAGGACCCCCAAACAATCAACTTGGTGTAAAACCCTGTATTCCTGCATTTTTTAAAGTTAAAGTAATTAATATTTGTTAGAGATGCATGTGAACATGCATGGCTTAAAAGTTTAAAACTCTTTTTTTTTTTTTTTACTTCCTGTCCTCGTGTATATTGATGCGTATGTGATAATTGGCAGTTATGTCTAGCGCGTGTCAACTCATTAAATACACACTTGCAACTGAAGAAAATTTCGGTAATGTACAGGTCTGCACATGTTGAAATCACTTTCCAGTTACTTGAAATGAGTTCTATAACAACACCCAAACAATTTCGAATATTCACAGAAGGTACATTTTTCAAAGAGTTTTTTTTAGGAAAAATTATAGGCGATTTTACCGATCTGCATAATGAAAAAAATAATCTGAAAGTTTCGTGTAAATGGAATCGTTTCTGTTACTGGAACTCGTGTAAACATTTACCAAATTTCGTAAACATGGCAGCCCTAGAGGTAACTAATAAAATCAGATATTCCTGAGCTAGAGAGTACAAGAGGTTTTTAATCAAAGCAATAGTATCTGCTACCATTGCAGAGTGCTCGTGTTTAAGTATCTTTCTAGAAAATGTGATAAAATCAGTGTTTATAATTTCATGTTAACAATATTATACAAGTATTGATTTTGAAGAGGTGGACAAAGGATTTATCAATCTGAAAGTGATATTCACTGAGGCCAAAGTGAACATCACATTTGTATTCTATGGTTGCTTATTCAGTTTTACGAAGACATATCAGTGCGGCCTTAAAATATTATTTGTGCCCAAAAGACTTTCAATATAGCTTACGAAATGAGATTTTTGAATACTGTTATACATATTCTAATGCACATCCTCACTGGATTTTTAAAACAAAATCCTTTTTCATCAGCTTTAAAAATGGTGAGCACAGCACAGACTGAAAAGCTTTCATTAAGAAATAAACAATATACAGTCGAACTTTGGTCGCTCGAACTCGCCTGTCTCGAACACCAGGGGTCACTCGAACTCGTTCGTTGGTCCTGGCAAATTCCCTATACAGTTAATGTTAAAATACATCCCAGGCTCGAACAGCGATGGCTCGAACTCAAAGCACGGTCCGCAGGGCGATTTTTCATCTAAAAACGCTATGATGGCTCGAACCAAATATTTCTTTAAATGAATCAGTCACACGCTTGATTTAAGTTCATTATTATTTTCATAAGCGCTCGTGACAATGATGATTTACCCTTGGGTTACCTAACTGATGAGCGGAACGTGTGAAGCAATTAGCGGCAATTTATCAGAACAAAGACTTGAGTAAGTTCTCACTTGTCACCACTTAGTAGGGTGGCCAAAATGATTAAAGACCACTAATGAGATGTTTTGTAATCCAGAATTCGCGTGTCAAAAAGAGTAAACATGTCTGGCTGGATAAAGACAGTCATCAGATTGTGCGGCGGTACAGTCTGATCCGCGTCTTTGTTGTAAACATCTTGGGGAGTTTGTCATTTTTTTTCATGTTTTTATTGAAACTTGCACATTGTGAATAAATAATAAGAAACATACTTTTTTTCTTTTATTGTTCTAAAGGAAACGATAAACAACCTAACATAAACTGTAGCGACACAGACATTCACCCACAAGAAGACAAACGGTACAGCTTACTCGATAGGAAATGCACGGATCAGCCTTCGCATATGCGCATGCTGATAAATGTATTTAATTTAAACAGGTGCATATGCTAGCACATGCAGCTTATCATTTTAACTCTAGCATGCAAAGGGTTATTGATCATTGACAGGTGTCACGAGCGCTTTGCAACTTTGGTCGAATAAAAACGTGGTGTCCATGATGACATAAAAAAAACACATGAACCAACTAGAAAATTGTCAGGCTAGGTATCGCTCGAACACATGGATGGGTCGAACTCGCACCGACGGTCCCGACGAGTTCGAGCCATCGAAGTTCGACTGTACAATTATTGACTAATGAGGCATTGGATATGATGTGATATCGACCAGAGAATAGCAATATTGACCGAGGCCAAGCCGAGGTCAATATTGGTATTCTCTGGTCGATATCACATCATATCCAATGCCTCATTAGTCAATAACTGTTTTATTATATAACATTAAGATAAAGGTGTGCAGGTATCATTGCACCTGGAAAAAATATTGAACTTATATACGAGTTTTGTAAAAAGTCAAGCATATAGCAGATTCAGTGCAGACCTAGATAAGACCACCCGTTTACTGTTTTATATATGTAGTGCATGAGTGTCATCATTCAACATTTACTCACAAAAGTTCTAACGCGCCTCGTCTGTAGAGCCAATGTTAAAATAGAGTGATATATCAAACAGTTATTCACCGCTTTGAAAACGCAGGGAAATGTGTGATAGCTGACATCATTTGTTACTGTAAAATGACGTCATTCATGGCGTTAGACGGTGTAACGTCGTTAGGTATTGGCGGGAGTTCTTAAAGTCTAATTTTAGTAACTAATATTCATCGGCAAGCGCGCGCCAGCAAGAGAATATGACAATATATAGACTGACCACGTGAGCGCTCTAAGCCAATGAAAATCGGTCTTTTTACTTAGTTATATATAATAAATGGGAATATTATATACCATTTATCTATCAACCCTTTTCCTGCTAGCTAATGTTTTTTGTCCAGAAAATGTTGTCTGCTAATAATGTCTGCTGCATATATGCAAACACACTCCAGACTTATATTATCATGGGAACAAACACTATGTACCCTCATCAGACAGCTCCTAAGGGGTACATAATATTTGCAATATCTGCCACTAAAGTACATTTAGAAGAGAGAGCATACAACAATCTCCATGAATAGAGGGGAAAAGGGTTAACAATGATTCAAATTGAGACTGTAACATACCTTCTTGCTATTTCACATTCAAAGTGAACACCAAATTTTTCAGCTATTGGTTTGAAAACCTGAAAAATAAGCAGCCAATGTGATGATTATGTTGCAGAGTTGGTGTCCCCCTTTAACACACTGGGTAGGCGGCAATCAAAAACACTCTTACCAATCGACGAATGTGGATCAAAAATCGCTAGAAACAGTGTTTTCGATTGCCATTTGTTGCAAGCCGGGCGACAAATGATAATCAAAAACTCTGTTTCTAACGATTTTTTATATACGTTCTTCGATAGTATTGATGTTTTTTATTGCCGCCAACGTGGTGTGTTTAAGCTCTGATCTTCAAAACCAACATTTTAGACCAACACTTATGTTAACCCGCAAAGCACCAATCACTACTACAGCAGATGACAATTTGTATATACTTCATTTTTGAGGAAAATAAGACCTGATATTTCTGGTGAATCATCTGCCAGCAGATGTCAGTTGACAGCAGATGATTCACAAGAAATATAAAGTCTTATTTGGTCTCTTAAGGCTGCAACTAAATTTGAAAATATCCCCTGCTGCAAATTCTATGTGGCATCTTAAATTTACAGCAGACAAGTCTATTGAGATATTGAAATTACATGAAATAACTTTCAAAACAAAAAGGCTACAAATTAAGGTTCTGAGTGGCTTACCAAAGTTTTAGCCCTTGAGCAACTTTGTTAAGCTGAATGAAATCTTTTGAGCAACTCTGGTAGAGGTAATATATAAAAGGAACCTTTGTGTGAAACTCGAACCCACAACCCATCAATTTTCAGTCGAGCATTCTACCGCTGAGCCTTTGCACTCTTCATTTGATAAAAGGGCATTATTATTATGCACAATGTTACTATACTATCTATTCTTGACTAAAGCTGAGCAGAACAATTCAATTTTCCTAGAGGGCATTGACCCTTTGTATTCGG
This sequence comes from Loripinus fragilis, assembly GCA_964019695.1. Taxonomy (NCBI): domain Eukaryota; kingdom Metazoa; phylum Mollusca; class Bivalvia; order Lucinida; family Lucinidae; genus Loripinus; species Loripinus fragilis. The sequence goes on from OZ026518.1 coordinate 25,017,251, forward strand.
GGAAACCCCTAATTGAGTACTTTTGCAAACAGTGAACAGTCAGGCACTGGAAGGAAAACCTTCCAACAGATTTGGATGGAAATTCCTTCCAATCTAACAGTCTCTCAATTGTAGTTCTATTTCTAGAAATAGAAACATTTCTTCTCATAATTAAGCCAAAGCATCTGTTTGTGATTACCTGGATTTCCAACCAGATTTATTTATAGTAACACACTTATGTAATACAGCATGCCTTGAAAAGATATCTTCAAGAAAAGGTATCACAAGTTTGCAAACTTTCTCTGATACCAGTGACTAGAAAAGATTGATAAATGATCTTAATTAACTGTTACCTGTATTGCAGTAAGGTTTATCATGTATACACATGGTTTTTCTGCTTGGTTATGTAATGAAAACATACTAATTACATCATTAACCCTGCGATCGGCTGTCCGATCGGATGCCAAATTTGCAATGAAAGGGATGTTTTGGAAAGGTTTTCCATCCAAAACTTGTCATTAAGATGGATGGTAAAACCTTCCAATTTTCAGTGAAAAAACTAATTGGAAGGAAAATCCACCCATAGTGAAATTGTTAAGTTGGAAAGATATTCCTTCCAAAAAGACATACTTTTGGCATGGAAGGTTTTCCTTCCAGTGCCTGCATGACTGGTGAAGACCCAGATGAAATGCAGCATAATGCTGCATTTCATCAGGGTTTACACTGTTTGTAAAGGTAAAAAAATCTTCAGACAAAAGAACATTGTGAGAGACCAAGAGCTTGAAAATCCATTTTTAGTTTAATACCTTCAATTATTTTTGTTTGAAATTTGTTTACCCTCAGTTTTGCAATAACATCATTTGCATGATACAAAATCTAAACTCCCAACTGTAACATATGTTGTGGGTATTAAACATGGTATTAAAATCTCATCGAGATGGTTCATTTGATTATGCATGTAACATGTGTTGTTTTGTTGAATACTTGGAGAAAGATAAATCAGAAATAAGCTACAGTAAAACCTGTGTAAAATGGCAACTCTCAAAAAGACCAAAAATTGGTTTTCAAGATTATCACTTAATGAGGGTCAAAAGTATTGCAGAATGCTCCTAGGAGAGCACTCTGCAATACTCTTGACCTTCATTAAGCTACCATTTGTCATAAAGATCTTTGTTTTGTCTATTTTTGAGTGGCTGTTTTACACAGGTTTGAGTTCATCCTCACATGTTAACCCTTTGTATACTGTAGACTCCCAAAGGAGTTCTTCGGCAAACAGTGAAGACCCAGATGAAATGCCATATAATGTGCCATTTCATCAGTGTCTGAACTATTTGCAAAGACAAAAATGATTTTCAGAGAAAGAAATACAATTTTAAATGGAAATTATATCCTGTGACCCTCCATATATACAATGGACCATCCAAAGTTTATTGTATCAAACGAAAAGGAAGAATCCACTAGTGTATAAAGGGTTAACTCTTTGCCCACTAGCGCAAAATTTTGTCCTCTGATGATGATCTTTACAAACAGTTTGGCCCCAGATCGGGCCCGGCAAAATGACGGGCCTGATCTTGATCCAAACCGTTTGACACTCTGATAGCGTACCTGAAATAATTTTTTGAAAAAGTTAATTTTGAAAAAAGTCAGCAGACAACAACAAAAAGTATGAAAAATTTCCCAGCATGCAGAGTTAAAGTGACATTATACCTTTACTGTGTAATCTATTTGCGGTGCCATATCAGCATTTGTTCCACCTCTCAATGCCATCGTACCAGGACCACTGCCCACTAGAAAACATGGCAAGGCTGCCTGCATCAGTAAACATATACTCCTGAAATTATATAGACATATTTTAGGGATTTTCCTAAAACAAGATGTCTAACTCTTAAAAATGGAATAATACCTTAAATTCAGAATATGAGAATTGAACGGACAGAAGTAATAACAGGATTCATACAGGCAAGTCTGTGTAAAATTCAAGGACTTTTCAAGAAAAGTTTTCAAGGACTACAAGTTTCTGATTTACACTTTAAAATTTAATTGAGCAATAACTGACCAAGATAATTGAGATAATAGAGAAGTGAGTTTACAAATATACACAAACTTGTTGTGCCTTTATTTGGTGCAGCATTATTATTATTTGGTGCAAAATTATTGTGCCTTTATATGGTGCAGCATCTGCTGCACCAAATAAAGGCACAATAATTTTGTACTGATTTTGGTTCCCATTAACAGGGCTATGTCTTTTGGAAAGAAGTAAAATTCAAGTACTTTTCAATGTCTTTTTTCAATGTCTTAAGAGTGATTCTCCATCACAATTCAAGGTAGATTTAATTTTCAAAGCCTTTTCAAGAAAACCCTTCATATCAAGTACATGTACTTTTCGAGCCTGTGCGAACCATGAATAATCACTAATTGTCTACAAATCAGCTTTTCATGCCAATATATGTTAGTAGGGGGTTGGTATTTGGTCCGTGTTTTGTGGTGTATTTCTAGGTGACCTTTATACTTTGGTGATCATCTCACTATAGAATAGAGAGCCGGTTGCTT